>CM042844.1:25539229-26226729 GCA_023653725.1 Bungarus multicinctus | reverse complement strand
ACTAAGTGAGCCTTAGAACCAAAGTCACTCCTGTCTAAAAAGTAACCATCTCATTTCAGATCTCAGCCTCACTTACAAAAGAGCAAATATTAATCAAAATGCCCTATTTAGCTACAGGCAAGGCAATCTTTTAAAGCTAAGAAGTGTTCCTCAGGCAATCATTCTTGCTGCATGGGGAAAAAAATGAAATTCTAAACTCCTATTTTATAAAATATATTTGTGGAAATGTAACAGTGTCAGCTTCAAGTACTGTCATTTTCTTTTAGCTAACTAGTGGCAACTTGGATGAAATTACTTGACCCTTTATCGAGTTCTACTAATGTGTTCTAAAAAAGAAATTAAACCACCTTCTACCTTGCCCTATGGCAGCTATCCATGCACATTTAATTCTAGAAAAGATGCATTAAAGTAGTTCTTCATAGAAATGTTTCACATACAGATGCTGGGGAGCCAATAATCTGTCTGCATAACGCTACACATATTCAGGTACTTCCCAATATTGCAAAAAACAAGGGAAGCCATGAATTTTTGCCTTGATTATGTTGAATGGGATTTAAAAATAGAACCAGTCTGGGCTTTGAAGGTAATGGCTTTCTTAATAGACATGACAGAAATGGGAAAAGAATGGGGAAAAAATTCCTTGTGTGTCCAATCATACTTGGCCAATAAAAGAATTCTAATTCTTCTAATTCTTTGGGGCAACTATAATTGTAAAGAAATACTTGGCTCAAGCACAATGGTTTTCTCTGGACCTTTGGTGCTTGTTTTTCTAACAAACTTCTGAAATGTTTGGAATGCTCATTTTTCTTAATTGTGACACTCCAAAAGTAAATTATTAATTATAGTGTCTACATAAGAAATACAAGATAGTCCCTAATTAATTCCATTTCAGATTTATTTATCTGTTGGAGGACTTAAATATGTATATATGTGTGTGTTTACAATCATGGTTTCAGTTCTATAAAAATAATTATTTTCCAAGAAAGGGTTTGATGTTGATGTTATTAATTGTCTGTTGAGGAAGAGCCAGATTCATGTCAACCAAGCAACAAAGATGATTGCTGTTTGTGTGAGAAACAGTTTTTTTTCCCCATGTATAACTCTCTGAAGACTATTACTATGCTGCTAAAATAGGCAAAAATGCAGTATAATTGAAAACATTTTGCTGAGAGAGCTTCCCTTTCTACTCACCACATTGGATTGGCAGTTGAACTTCAGCATTCCTAAGTGTTGTCCATCATCTTAGCTTGGATATACAACAGTATGTCTGTCTTCCAACAATGAAAGTCATTTTATAGATTTATTTTACTTAAATAATTTACATGGCCACCCTTCTCAATAACAGTGATGGTGGCAAGCTGAGGATTCCAGAAGTATAGCTGACAGTGCTCTGTGTGTGTGTATGTGTGTGTGTGCACGTGCACGCGTACGTGCACGCACATATATAGATGGATAGATAGATAGATAGATAGATAGATAGATAGATAGATAGATAGATAGATAGATAGATAGATAGATGGATAGATGGATGGATGGATGGATGGATGGATGGATGGATGGATGGATGGATGGATGGATGGATGGATGGATGGATGGATGGATGGATGGATAGGGGAGGGGAGATTATAAAGAGTTTTCCAATCTTTTTGACGTTACGGCTCACCGTTGTTGATTCCATTCATTCATTCATTCATTCATTCATTTGTCACTTATCTCATTTTGAAGCAACTCTGGGTAGCTTACAGCATAAAAACATTATTAAAACCATCAGAAACAACCCATAAATAACCCGTAAAATGACAATACAATCAAAGTAAAATCATGGTCACAAGGTGGAGAAGGAGGAAGCTGGGTCCAGGAAGAGGAGGGGGATTAGCTCTTAATTAATCAACCAACTCCAATTTGATACCCCAATGGTGGGACCCCAAGTCATCTGTCAGAGCCAGATCTTCAGGCTGTTGCAGAAGATTAGAAGAATGGGAGCTAATTTCACCTCAGAGGTAAGATACATCAAAGGGCAAGAGCTACAGCAAAGAAGGCTTTCTTGGACTCCGCCTGATGAAATTCCAAAATTATAGTGAATAAAATCTGACATTTAAGCTGGTTGCCTTTTTTGCCTAATAACAGGTCTGGTCTTTGGCATAAGACTAGACGTTTGATAAAAAGAGAACTTTTTACCATCTATGGTGGACATGTGATAAAGCAAAAAAAATTGGAGTATGATTTATATTTTACTACAGAAAATTTTGAAAATGGATATAAAAATGAAACCAGAACTTTTTCTCTTGGGTTTAATGGAAAAAGAACTGGAGAAAAAAATTGGAACTTTCTCATTATATATGTTGACCACAGCAAGACTAATATATGCACAAAAATGGTAGGACACTTCAATTTCTACTATGGACAAATGATTGCAGAAATTGAAGGAGTCGGCTGAAATGGCAAAATTGACTACTTTGGTTTAAGGAAAAAACATAAATAATTTTGTTTCCACATGAAAACCACTTCTGAACTTCGTGCTTGATGTGGAAAAGAATGAAAAATCTGACTTTGTGTTTTACCGATTAGACTGATATATCTACTGCTTTTCTATTTACTTTGTATTTTGTATTTTATAATACTTTATAATCCAATAGAAAATGGAACAGAGGGGAAAAAGACTAGACATTTGCTTGGTAAATGAAGAGCAACTAGAGCAACTATGTCAGCAGAATTCTACCTGCTTCAATAGCTGGTGGTAAATATGCAGCGTACAGTGGAGATTGCAAGTGACATAGTAGCCCTCCTTATACTTAGTAAAGCTATGTTAGGTAGATATGTGAAGCAAGGGCTTTGTAGCTCTTCCTAGACTGTCACACACGGTTTATGAAGGCATTTCACAAGCTGAACAGAACCCTAGGTAGGTAAGACCTTTTATGGTATGCTGAATAATCACAAGCTATCACATGAATGGAAACATGCATCTTTATTACTCATCAAACATGTATTTGTGCTCCCTGCCTGGGCATTTGTAGAAAAAAAAGTATTGTGTGTGTATGTGTGTGTGTGTGATAGTGATGATCAAGCTATACATTCCCCAACTGAAATGTTTACTTAATGCCAATGTATTATGTTGGCAGAAGGTTACTGGGTAATAGAAGGAATGTAATTTATCAATCTGCAACATGCCATGTATGCTAAGCAAGTTGGAGCATTAACATGTGTTCTTTTTGTGCCTTTGCAGACAAAGATATTTTAACAATGCAAACAGCTGTTCTGTACAGATATCAGGATCCTTGCACAGATATTCTCAAAGGTTTTGGTGGCATTGTATGTGCTACAATGCTACATCAGGCCCTCAAATCTAATTTTGTACAATTGGAGATTGCTCAGAGGGACAAAAGGAGTTTTAAAACAAGAGCATCCAAAATGGATGAAACTATAGATGAAAAGATTACAAAGACAGAGAAACAAAGATGATATCTAGAATATTCAGGTCCCTAACACCATTGCAGTTTTGCCACCTCTAAGTTTGGTAAGCACACATTATATATCAAAGCACTACCATTTTCATTTCTTACTTCATCTTGGGAATAATCATAAAAAAGAGGTTTTTAACATGGTCATGGTACGAGCAACTTCAATTTGTCTCCATTTAAGATTAGAAAGCAGCACATTCAGGACAAAATAGAGAAATTCATAAACATGAAGAGTGCACATGCTTCTCACAGAAATTTAGCCTTAATCCTATATCACCCAAGATTTTGCATTATGTTCAGTGTGTTTCAAGGCAATTGCCATCTGGCATCTCCTATCCGGCTTCTGGTATATTCAGATTTCCTTAATTTCTACAGTATACACAAATAATTATCTTCTCGACTGTCACTTGACTTTTTCTTTCCAGTAGGTCTTTCTAAGGAGACCTCAAGACCAGCTTTGGAAAGGATAACCTCTCTATTTGAAAGGATTCTTTATTTTAACAGTTGTTCAGTCAGAATACAAAATACACATGAAAGTCAAAGAACCCATAGTAAAGAAAAGAAAAAGAATATCATGTATAATTAGCCCATGGAGAACAGGCTGATAAGGACACCTCCGGCAAATCAATTTGAGTGTAACCTATTATTTGAATTGGAGGGTGGGGACAGGGATGAAGAGAGATAATTATGACATCTATTTTATATGATTAAAGGAAACCCTTCCATTTAGATAATGTGTACTTTGAGTCCTACAGTTCTGCTTGATATCAGGAGTTGCCTTTTGCTAGACTGCAACAACAAATCTTGAGCCAATCCTTCTGAATGAGGAAGCATAGAACAGATCTGATCCTATTCTTCAGTGGGTTTTTTTCACTTGTTTCCTTGGTAGCAATGGGTAAATGGCCTTCTTTTCCAATTTTGAGAAAGATTCACTTATATGTATGGTTTTTATAAGTAGATTTGTAGAGATTGGATGGTGCTACAATTAGAACAAATCAGAACAATTGGGAAAACCAGTATTGGAATCACTCCTTAATCATGAAGTTCAGGAATGACTTTGACCTGTTACTATCTATAAATTCAATCAATTCCTCTACAGAAAAAAAAAGCAGATAAGTGAAACATTTTCATAAAACTACTTTGCTTCTTGGAGGAATTGTAGAAAATATGAATGATAATATCATTTAGGAATGTCTCATTTCAGTTATTCAAAATCATCAACTTGTAAAGATGTAAAGCCTTTTCAGACCTGTTTTAACAACTCTTCATTTAGTTAAAAAGTGCAAAAAATGAATAGATTTTCAATAATTATGGGCAACAATGAAATGAATTTTATTCCGGTCACAAATATATCTCTCTGTTTTGAAAGAATTAGCAGGCAGTTATTCTATTCTATTCTTTTCTGAATCACCTGAATAATGTGAGCAAAACCAAGAGAGAGAGATTCTTAGATTTCTTTTATCTTCCTTATTCTTCATTCAATATGTAATTACTTGTTTGCCTAGCAAATAAAAATGTGTAATAGAAGTAATTAAATTTTAAAAATCATAGTTTAATCATGTAAATGTTTGCCATATAGCTCTAAAAAGAGATAAAATTCTTCAGAGATAAAAAAAATCCAACTTTAATTTTAAAAAATACATGCGGGAAGAGTAAAAATTGGAAATTGCAAAAGAAACTTTCGAGTCCCACTTCTGCAGTTTTTGTTATACCTTTTATAAGTTCACCACAGTATTGGAACAGAAAGGTAAAATGGCCAAAATACATTTATCAATGTCTGTCTCGAAGTTGGCCTCAACAAATCAAAAGTTCAGATCAATGTGTAATCATTACAGAGAGACAGAAGAATGTTAGAGGTGACGAAGGAAAGACAGAACCAGCCAGTTTGAAATGAGAGTTCATAATATTTTTACTCTGAATTTGACAGAGGAGAGGGAGAGGAGTAAATTTACAACTTCTTAATTTGAACTTTTTAACAAATCACAAGTTTTTTGAAAGAATTTTTGTAATAATTTTAATACACTCAGCCAAATCACTGATTTGGACTAATTATAATTGTTTACTCTTAACCAAGTGCAAATTATTTTTCAGAAGAAATATCCAAAGTGACAGTTCTCAAGGCAGATAGTTAAGTTCTAAAATCATTATTCAAATGTTTCAGTCAAAGTAACCACAGTCTGAATTAATCTATTCTTTCTGCTGATGCTGTTGTTAAAGATTTGTCTTTTTCAATGCAATGCAATGTTTCAGATTATCAATGAGATTCCTCTGGTGTTGGTCGTATAGATATATTTTCTGGTGAAAGAGAACCTCACTTAATATTTGATTGTCTAATGGTTTCTTAAAAACCAATCTGTAGCTTTGTGTGAAATATAAAATTAAACAATGTTGTTACCTTCCCCCAAAGGGGATGTGTGTGTGAGAGAGAGTATATGTGTGTGTGTGTGTGTGTTTTCAACTTTTGTTTAGAAATGAGAGTTTTTCCCTCTTCAAAAAAACAAACACTTTAGTAACTATATCTTCTCCCATACCATTTTTTGTTATTGGTGGGTTTGATTCTATTTCCCCCCTCCCCAGGAAGGTCAGCAATATGGAAACATAAAGGCCAATTTAATTTGTGCATCTGTGGCTGCCAAGTATTTTAATTCAGACAGCTGTGACTGAAGAGTTAATATTTTACTTGTCAAAATCCAAAAGGAGGCCAGTGAATCACTCTAATCCTCATTAAGAGGCTTTCCCCCAGTAGCACCCTAATTCAAAATAATGAAAGTCAAGACTGAGTGCGATTCTAATACCAGTTGAGACCTATCTTTTAATATTTTTCCAGTGATGGATTAGGGATCGGGGAAATTCATCTCAGATCATAGAGACTAATTTAATAAGGGATCATTCCAAGAGTATTGCATTTTATAATAATGTCATTTAATGTGTCGTCTTCCATTTTTATTGTCCCATATGTATGCTTACATGATGGTGCCATAGGGATAAACATGGAAGGAACCAGGATCATTTCAAGTTTTGGGTCCTCCATAACAAGCAAGTTTATCAATGATTTCATCTAATAGCTGCTCCATTATTATAAAGTGTTTTTAATAATACTAAAACAAAGCAATCACTAAATGAAGAGAGAGGAAATAAAGGTGAAATAAATTACTGGATTGAAAACACAGTATGGTAGAAGACCATATTTCACGGTAGGCTTAAATCAGTTTCTGTTAAATAATAATATCTGTTAAAATATAGCTGAAATAATATCTGTTAAAATATGAATGTAATACACCTTGTCATACAAAAAATGTGATAATAGGAGGTTTTATAATCCTTTGCCTTTTCTCTGGGAGTAGATTAGATAAATAGATATTCTGTGCTGTTTGGGTATAATAAATGTTCTAATCACATAAAGACAAGGAAACAATCAGCTAATATAAGGATTTCAGCCATTCAACAGAATTAATTCTCAGGCTGAAACGAATAGGACTTAAATGGTTTTTCTTCATTTTCTTTGTACTGGTTTGGGCATTTAAAAGAACATTTAAAAGAAGATCCTAAGTTCTACTCAATTTTCTTAATGTTTTCTAATTTATCTCAGGGTCAATGCATGCTATTTAACCGAAGGGCAAATTGTCATACCAAACATATATGCAAGTATTTAATTTTTCCTGTCAAATGTAATATTTGGCTGATACTTATTCACTTATAAAATTATCCTCCGACACAAATGCACTTACCTGTTTTGTAAGCCTTCCATGAAGCATAATACTACTGGCAATTAAAATTGCAACCCTAAACTACTCCAAGGCTGGGGAAACATATCCACATAAAGGTCAATGCATTATTATTGGCTATAACTCCTATAGGAGCCATACCAGCTCTGCTTAATCACAATTATGTTTTATGAAGCTCCAGGTCAACCAGTAACTAGTAAGTTTTTTTTCCAAAATCATTCTTAGATGAAGACATTTCTTTCTTAGAAAAAAAATCCTTGTGATATTGATGTGGGGATGTCCACAACGTATGGTAAAAAAAAATTAGGGTGCTGCCCATATACATAAAAAAAAACATGCAGAATTTTCAACACTATCTTGATTTGTCTGACCATACCCTGAACAGGCACATCAATTTGAACATGAAATAGGACATGTTTTATAATTGTATATGTTTTTCATCATATAAATTAATATAGTATGCAAAACCAGCTTTCACTGTGTTGTCTTAAGGATATTACCTGGGTTTTGTTGTTCCTGGTTCTTTTTAATGCTTTAAAGAATACATATTTCCAGTAATCGTTTCTTGTTGGATTTTCTGAAAAATGTCAATTATTTTCCCCCATTATGTAAGTATGGTATATAGCTTACTTGGGTCCATGAATATTTCAGCTTTCTTCACTTTAAATATGCCTATGATGATTTGTATGAACTCTGTGAGAAAGTTGACATTTTCTCACTTTCTCAAATGAAACTTGAAAAATATTAGTGCTTCGTGAAGTTTTGATTTGGAAATTCAGCTTGAAGCCAATTCAGTCAAAACTCTGAATAGAAATTATTTTCTGAATTGGCAAATCTGATTGATGATCCAAATAAAAAAAGCTGATTGCAATTGAATTGGAACAGATCAGCATATACCAACAATATAACATTACAATCCCTTGTCTCTTCTCCCAAATACTATGGAATGGTGGAGGGGACGGGTTGAAGTATTTTAAGCATCCAAAAGTTGCTGTATCTTTGCAAGCTTCCCTCTTCAGTGTAAAATCTCTTCCTTCCTTAGAAATGATGCTTTTTTTTACAGTAAAGAAACTTTTTGAATTATTCTCATATATATGTAGGTTTTTCTTTATTTCTAAGACTTGTGGGAGGGATAGTATGTTTTTATCCTAATATAGCAGAAGACATGAGGTTCAAGAGAAAGCAATTTGCTTGCAATCATGATAAGAGCTATATAAGGAGTGATATAAATAGGCTCAAACTTTTAGCTAGCCTGATTCATAGTCTCTCACGAAGCTTCATGTGTTTTCCAGCTGCCTTTTAAAGTATTTCCACTATCTTATATCTTTATTAGTTGGCCCACTGCATGTTAAACCTGGTTTTTTTCTACTACCAAAAGACATAAAATATTTCTCTTTCAGTGAAAATAATCTAACCTAGTTTTAGATACCGCAGAAAGTATTGTTCAGTCTGCCAGAAGAAATAATGAAGTTTATCCACAGCTATCTTTCTAAATTGTCAAGAAAAAAAAAGGATGTTAATAAGTTCGACATACTTGACAATTCAAGTTCTTGGATAAAGCAGAAGAAAAATAGAATTAAAAAATATGGCATGTGAAAAAAACCCAAATGTCATAAACTTTATTCAAAGCAAATGGATTGGACAGATTCACCTTTTTTCAAATTCTGTGGCTTTTATTTCTTCCCATAAGAGTGTAATAAATCACATTCTTTACTAAATGTAGACGACATAGCAGGACATGAATTTTGTGAAAGATCCCTCACAGGAGTATTTTTAAAATGCTATTCTTAGAAATGCAAATTGAATATTCAGCCAAACACCTTGCATCTTTGTGTCCTAAGACTTCATTGCCTCTGCTAGATTATCTTCGAGTGAGTCCAGATTTTTCTCAGAAGTAGGAAGAAAATATATTGATGTAGTAGGAAGGACAATTGGCTTGAAGTTCACAAATCTGGCTAGGAGAAGTTCAACCAACTTCTTAAAAGAAATGTTTTCAGGATGAGGACTATTTAGAAATTTAAACTCCTAGGATTTTATAATACAGTAATTGATCTTCTATGTCAGTGGTGGCTAACCTTTTTGGGCTCCCATGCTGAAAATTGCGTGCACGCTCGCGTGCCAGCATCCAAAAGGCAATGCACGTGCGGGGGCCAGGCCCCCTGTGCATGCGCACATGACCCACTCCCATGCACACCGTATATCTCTATGCATGTGTGTGCAATCTCCTCAAGTGCCATGCATCTCTGCGCATGCACGCGTGATCCTCCCACATGCTCCATGTGTCTCTGTGCATGCGTTGTCAGCTTTGGAAGTCATATTGAGATTTGATGCTCCCACACTGCCACAATAGAACCTGAGAAAGTGGGAGGAAGGAATTCATTTGAGTATATTTAGTTAGACAAAATATTTTTTTTTGCTGGTTCAAGGTCACTGAGTGTGGCGCATAATGAAATGGGAATCTTACTTTAGGATAGATGATGACTGGACCATGTGATGTGAGGATGGCTAAGGGAGGATGGGTTTGTAGTTTTGAATTTTGCAAGGAAGCCCGAAACTTTCATATTCGGGATTCTACAGATGTGTCAGTTACTATCCAAATAAAGGAACTTTTGAGAGATGTGTGTCTTGGAGTTATTGTTGGAATGGAGGGTTGCTAGAATGCTGACATGCATGTGTGTCTCCTGCGCACTCCCGCACCCACGCGCATTCATGCCAGATACCTGACAATCAGCTGGCAGATGGGCGGCACATATGCATGCACAGTGGGACTCTTTCAGGAGACCTCGCATGCCTGCAGAAGTGGCTTTGCATGCCACTTCCGGCACGTGTGCCGGAGGTTCGCCATCACGGTTCTAGGTGGCTGGTTTAAAAAACAAGATATTTCTGTATTCCCACTACAGTTGAATGAATGTTTTAGTCTTTCACCAGCTTTTGTACTCATACATCCCAGCTGCAAGGATATTTATTTTAGTTCTTTTCAAACAGATAAAACACGTTTGGAAACAATGCAGCATTGTCAGAATTTTCCTTTGTGAAGGCAGACCAAAATTATCTTGCAGACATTTATCCCTCCTTGTTTCTCCAGCACTTTAAATTTTTCTAGAGTCTTTGATTTATATTACTTCTCTGTTAAATTCAAATGTCGATTAATATTGACTTTGTTTCTAAAACAATGTTAAACAACCTCCCATTTGGTTTCCTTTTAAAAACTATTTCACTGAATGAAAAAAGGATATCTCATTCTAAGTCAAAAAGAAACCCTTACAAATTAGTGAAAATAACACTTTCCTTATGTGACCATATCAAATGGATACCAGACTATGTTTCTGTTAAACCTGGTATTTGTTTAGTATGAAATTCAATCTTTCAACTGTTTCTGAATTTTTGGATTATTAAGAATATATCCAAATACATGCATAATCCTTTTAGCTCCGTGCCTATGTTTTTAACTTTCAAGCCTCACAGATTGGTACATTTTTGTTTTTTCTGTAATTTTTTTCAGAATTTCAACTTTCAGCTTGCAGTATAAGTTCCACATTTGGTAAGATTTTCACACCAGGAAAATGGTTCAGATCAGGCATGTAGAAAAATTTAAGCAGGACTAGGTCACTTATGGTCTTTATATAAAGGTCTGACTAGAATTCCCATGAGTTTTCCCTCCATCTTCCGGAAGGAAGAATGGGAAATAAATGCAATACTTGGATAAATGAATGACACCTGCAAGCATTCTTAGAGAAGATATAAAGACTAATGAAAAGGAGTATTTCATTAGAACAATTATATTCCCAACCCTTTGGGCATCATGTGGGATAAGCAGTTTTAGGATAACGTTTTTATTATTATTATATAGGCTTTTCTTAGAGTAAAACTATGGCCAACAGAAATAAAGTCCAAATTAAGATAAGACCATTACAGGGCTCCAATAAAAAAAGCCAGTGTATTAGAAGAGATTAATAAACTGGGGCTCTTAAATAAGCATTGATCCTGCAACTAGAAGTCAGAAACTGAATGCTACTGTACTATAGTCACATGGTTTTCACTTTGCTGCTGAATCAGCTGCAATCGAAAGAGAATCGGCTGCATGAAGACACAGTTGGTACCAGTTAAAACCAGCTTTAAACGTTTTGATCTTATTAGGTCAGCTATGTTTAAGGTTGAGCTAATTTATTTCTATCCCAATTGTATTTGTATCAACAATAAAATCTCTATTTTCTTTGAAATGCTGAAGCTCAGTAGAGCTCTTTTTTCATTTGCAGGAAGTCTTGTATTCTGACTTTTGGACTTCACCTAGTCAAACAGCTTTTCAAAGGAAAAGGTGATTTGATATTTTATAAGAAATGCTGAAAATTTGTACATACAAACAAATACACATTATAGCATGTAATAAGCACATAGAATCAAAGGAGGGGGGAATTATAAACAAATGGATTTTATTTCCTTTTTCTATGTATTGGGATAATGGGGTTTTGTTTTTCCAGAATCCATGACATTTTGGAGGCAGGGCAGTAATTCTTTGCAGTTTGCTCTCTCTGTTGCAAATTTGAAGAAAGAGAAAATAATTGTGGATTTTTTTCAAATTGTTACTGAGGGTCAGAGAAGTAAAAGTCATGGTGTTGAAATAATATCTAAACATTACCTTGAAATAGTCCCAGTTATGATGTTGCTCTTATTGCCTTACTTACAAATAATCTATTATTTATTAAGAGTTCTGCCTCTTAAGCAAACACTCATTTGTCTGAATACATAGTTGTGTGGTGCTGTGGTTAGCAATTCGGTATTAGAAAACTGAGAACTGAAATAGGAGCTTTCTGGATTATTTCATGATTCCAAGAAGTAATTTGTAGATTTAAGTCAAGGAATTTTGGTTGTTCATCTGAAAAGAAATCCTCTGAGAAGAGGATGGAAAATGACAGGGTTAAATGGCAGCACCCATATTATAGTGTGGTTGTTTAGTGAATTGTATAGCTTGAGAACTACAGAATGATCAATGGTGTAGTATAATTTGTAAACCTAACTGATTATGTCTCAACAAATTACAGTCAAAACAAATGTGGCTTAGCATGATACATGAACCAAATATTTTGTATTTTACTATATGTTATATTGGAGGAACTAACGATACTCAGATGTCAGAGTCCAACACATATAGAAAGGTCCACAATGGGGAAGACCAGTCAAATCCATTGCTTCATTTATGAGACATGCATTGAGTTTTATTCCATACTATCCCTTCATTTGCCTAAAGATCTGAATTTATCCTTCAAAATAAGTGCTAGCCATCTTAAAGCTGTATGTACTTTTATTCCTGTAGCATCAGTCTTTCACTTGAGTTAAATTCTTCACTTGAATTTAATGTATTATTTTAAGAGTTTTGTGGTTATGTGGAGATAAGTTTTATCAGGGAAGCCAACTGTGGCCAATAACTGGCCATTGCCCAAAATAATATTTATAGTTTTTCCTTGATCTTGGGAGGAAGTAAGTTGCACAAACAAGAATGAATTAATGTGTAAAGGATCTTGGAGTACTCATCTCAAATGACCTAAGTGCTAGAGCCCACTGTAACTACATAGCCAAAAAGGCGCTAAGAGTTGTTAACCTAATCTTACGTAGCTTTTCTCTGGTAATATTACACTAATAACTAAAGCATACAAAATATTTGCTAGACCAATACTTGAATACAGCTCATCAGTCTGGAACCCACATTACGTATCTGATATTAACACAGTTGAGAAAGTCCAGAAATATTTTACAAGAAGAGTTCTTCACTCCTCTACTCATTGCAGAATACCTTATGCCACCAGACTCGAAATTCTAGACCTAGAAAACCTTGAACTACGCCGTCTTCAGTCCGATCTAAGTATAGTATATAAAATCATACATTGCAATGTCCTACCTGTCAATGAATACTTCAGCTTCAACCATAACAACACAAGAGCAAACAATAGATACAAACTCAAGGTTAATCGTACCAAACTTGATTGCAGGAAATACGACTTCAGCAAAAGAGTGGTCAATGTCTGGAATACTCTACCTGACTCTGTGATTTCTTCCCCAAACCCCAAAACTTTAACCTTAGACTGTCTACTATTGACCTCACCCCTTTCCAAAGAGGTCTGTAGGGGGAGTGCATAAGCGCACCAACGTGCCTACCGTGCCTGTCCTATTGTTTCTTTTATATTTTATTTTTCTTATATGTATCTATGTATTCATAACTATGTTATACTTATACCTATTATCTTGTAAGCAATTGACAAATAAAATAAATAAATAAATAAATGTGCCCTTAAAACATGTTTTCTGAGATTTTTGTCCAACTGTTTCTGTCCAAGCCATATTCCTTCAAATTAACAGAAAAAACAGTATAAAGTAGTGCCATAAGGTATGTCATACTTTGTGGTCTTACTAATTTTTGCTTTAAATGGGAAGATAAGGGCATAACTGAGATGTTATATTATAGATGTTTAATAGCTGCTAGTGTGAAACAAAGCTCAGTAAATTACTATCCAAGACCAAGTTGGGTGCTGAGAAAATTTAGGAAAGAAATAAGTATCGCTTTCAGCATGCACCAGATATAGTAACTTTCAAATGTTTTTTGCTTTGACTGTTTCTATAATCTTTCTGAAATTTGGGAGGAGGGTCCCTTAGGCAGCCCTCTCTAGTGAATATCAGTAGTTGTTTTAGACTAGGACTGCCAGGAAAAAAAAGAGAAAAACTTGCCAGCTTGCTTACAATTAATGCCTTCTCTCAACAACAGAAAATAATAAATGTGTAAATAATAGCTAGTAAGAAGTTGATGGACAAGAATGGATCCATTTTTCTTCAAAAACTGTCAAATGTACAATGAACAACTGCAAACAACTGTATGTGGAAAAAAATTGTCTCAGTAATATGTCACACAAAAAATAACTCTGCTCTGCTATCCTAGTTCCAATCTTCCTTATTATAGTAAGTTGCATTATACCTCTATTGTCATTACAACTGTTTCTACGTTTGCATTTACATGTACAAATGAGACATTGCAATTTGAGGCAAATCTGTATTTTATACCAACTTTTTAAATTATGCATTTACAACAATACTATCACTGAAGTAAGCAGAAAACTAATAACAACACAAACCCAGATACAGATACGACCACAAGTGAGCCCAAAATTTATCTTGCTGAGTGAGAAATTTGTTAAATGAGTTTTGCCCTCATTTTATTTCTTGCCACATTTGTTAAATGAAGCAGTTGTTAAATTAGTAAGACAGTTGTTATATGAATCTGGTTTCTCTATTGAAGGTTGAAGAAGGTGATCTTGGGACGCTGCAACTGTCAAAAATGTGAGTCAGTTGTCAAACTTCCGAATGTAAATCACATGACATGGGGATGCTGCAATGGTCATGTGAAAAATGGTCTTAAGTCACTTTTTTCAGTGCTGTTGTAACTTTGAGCGGTCATTAAGTGAATTGTTGTAAGTCAAGGACTACCTGTATACATATTAGACCAATTATCTAATTGCAAATTGATATTAAAAGAAACTATAAACAGAGAGCGAGATAAAATTGCATTGTCTTCTTCCAAAATTCCCAAATAACAGAACACAATGTTAATTAACACAGTGCAGTAAGTTCTGTAACAAATCAGCTTTTTTTAGATACTTCCAGTTTCTGCACCTGTGCTATTTCAATCCCAGGATTATTATTTTTTTTTACAGAGAATTCAGGCAATGACAATCTTTCTCTTTTTCCTACACTTTTTCCATCTTTTTTTATATCAAAAACTAGCTTGGAAGAAGATTCCAACTATTTGGTGCATTTGAAATATATTCACTGAGGGTTTTTGGCCAACTAAGCTAACATAATGTCTGTTTATTTATCTTATCCTTCTCCAGATTGGTGACCTCAGAGACTGAAACTCAGAATTCCCAGATAATTTAGCCAAAGCCTTGCACTGATTTCTGAATTTTGAAGAGCTGGCACTTTCTAGGATACAAATTTGGAGAAGGTTGATTTAGGTCAGTGGTAGTCAACTTGGTCCCTACCGCCCACTAGTGGGTGTTCCAGCTTTCGTGGTGGGCGGTAGTGGTTTTGTCCCCTCCTTTGTAAATCACCATTACCGTGGAACCTGTGGGCAGTTAGAGAAAACTTTACTACTAACAGAGATGCAAAAGTGGGCGGTAGGTATAAAAAGGTTGACTACCCTGATTTAGGAGAATGTCAGTTTCTAGCAATCCTTTTGAATATTCCCACTACATTAGTAAATATCTTCACATGCCCTTAAAAAAACAAACTAAGAGAAGAGGAAATGGAAAACCCTGCTACAATTTCCAGTATATGTGATAACAGTATGTCTGTTCTGATTAACTATTTTTTGCTTTCCAACTTTCTCCAAAATTTAAAATATTTATGCTGACATTACCTCCTTTTTTACTTTTTTTTCTCTCAAAAGAAAAAAAATCAAACTGTAAGGTTATAAAACAAGAAAAGTTTCTATATATATGTTGGTCTGCAAGATTCCTTTTTCTCCACCTTAATCTAAACTTCAGGTTGTATAACACAGCTAAAGGTTCGTGCTAGAACATGATTGTGTTTCAAAACATTCTGAATGTTTTCTAGATTGTTCACAGGTTAGTCCAGGATGAACTAGGAAAAATGGAGAGGGAGAGAGGTTATGGAAGAAAAGGGGTATTAACTTGTGGCTGTTTGTAAAGAAAATTAAATTCCATACCTGTTATATATACAACAAAAAGTATTTTACCATACAGGTCTATACTGGAGATAGTTGTAGAGCTAATTCAGAAAAGCTGATAAATATGTTTGTGTTTCATATTAAATTAAAGCACTACTATGCTGGTACACAGCCAAACAAATTATCCTTTGAAGTTCAATTTTCATTGTGGTGTAGAATGAGAAGTTAGTTATGGCACGTTTTTTTGATTCGGGGTAGAAGCTGAATATCAAACTGAAATATATCCGTGGAACTGGATGATTGTGAAACAGATGGATTATTCATTCTGGATATGGCAGATGTATGGTTTGAATTAAAATATCCAGAATAAATTATCCTCTTTGTTTTTGTCACCCTAATAGGGACAATAAATTTGGCAGTATCCATGAGCAATTCTCTACCAGGGTCTTTTGAAGGCACAGAAATATTTTTATTTCATTCTTTTATTTACTGTATTCTTTTTATAACTGTGCTATTTTGGGACAAGCAACTGATAGCATTTAATGGTATCAATAGACACAAATGCCCATGTAATGCATTTTTCTCTTAAATACAGAGAGACTGGTGATTTAATGAAGGCCAGAATAGAAGCACTCAGAGAAAGGTCTACAACTCTATCCTTTACTGAAACTGCTCTTCATTCAAGCAGAGAAATTATTGTTGGTACTTCTTTCCTGGGCTGAACAGGAATATAAAATAAAATATAAGAATTTTTTTAAACAGTTGATATTTATCATGTCCATAAACCTGAGCAGATTTCAAAGGGAGGGAGATTTGAAATGCAATCAGGCATTTAATTCACTTGTTAATTTGGTACTTTGTTGAGCAAAGCCATTTTCACAAAACATCTGAGAGGATTTGCCATCTTAGTTAAGAGAATGTCTCAAGGTCTATCCTGGTTACAAGACATCTTCAACTTAACTACTACAACTGGGATCAGAATTTCCATCATAAGTCACTGAGAATAGAATAGAATAGAATAGAATAGAATAGAATAGAATAGAATAGAATAGAATAGAATAGAATAGAATAGAACAGAACAAGGAATAGGAATAGGAATAGGAATAGGACTGGGAGGGACCTTGGAGGTCTTCTAGTCCAGCCCCATGTTCAAGCAGAAGAACCTATACTATTTCAGACAAGTGACTGTCCAATCTCTTCTTAAAAACCTTGAGTGATGAAGCACCCACGATTTCTGAAAGCAAGTTGTTCTCCTGGTTAATTGTCCTCACTGTTAGGAAGTTCCTCTTTAATTCCAGGTTGCTTCTCTCTTTGGTTAGTTTCCAACCATTGTTTCTTGTCCTGCCCTCTGATGCTTTGTAGAATAATTTGACCCCCTCTAATTACACCACCATAATTTTGCAAACAAGTTCTCTGCAAAATGAACACATCCTTTATTTTAAAATAATTTGTGATTTATATACATACATACACACACACACACAGTATATACATATATATATACATATACATACATATATATATATACATATACATACATATATATATATACACATACATACATACATACATACATACATACATACATACATACATACATACATACATACATATATATATATATATATATATATATATATATATATATATATATATCAGCATAATCAGTGGCCTATGCAAAATGCAAGCATAGCCTATGTCAGGGCCAGATCACGGAACGATTTTTAACACATGAAGATTGCTACTGGAAGTGTGTGAAATTTGATTTGTATGAAAACAGCTATCACAGATTAACTGTCATGGCAGATTTATCACATATAAACAACATCCATCAATACTGGGCAAGCTCCTAGATAATATAACTGGATAACTATTGCTTCAAATAGTTATGGAAATTGCTTGGTGTTAATAAAGAAAACTTATCACCACTTCAAGCTAGGAGTAGTGGAATTATGCAGAAAGTTCAGGAGCAGATTAAAATGCTGAAAGACTAAGTTTCCTTTATGCATTTACAATGCAAAGAAAATTGTGTGAAGAAAAAGGACAGTAATGTAGCCATAAGGGCCAAACCTCAAGGACTTGCAACTAGGAGGTCAAAGAGGAAAGTATATGACAGTTGTAGTAGGATATGGGCTTAGGTATGATATGGCTAAAACTGCCCAATGTATTACAGGTCATCTTGACTTACAGCCACTCAAAATTTCCATTGCTAAGCAAGACAGTTGTTAAGTGAAATTTTCCCCATTTTACAACCTTGCTACAAATGTTAAGTAGATTACTGTAGCTGTTAAGTTAGTAACATGGTTGTTAAGTGAATCTGGATTACCTATTGACTTTGTTTGTCACAAAAGGTGATATATGACCCTAAGACACTGTAACCGTCATAAATACATGCCACTTGCCAAGTGTCCAAATTTTAATCATGGGGATTCTATAATGTTTGGGTGAAAAACAGGCATAATTGACTTCTTTCTGTGCCATTGTAACTTAGTCCCTAAATGAATGGTTGTAAATCAAGGATTACATGTATCTTAACATACACCTTTCTTGTAAAAAATGTTTAAGATACAGGAGATAAAAGCAGGTGCAAACATGGTTGAAGATGTTCATTTTATTTTTAGTTTAAAAGAAGGATACTTTTCCATTACAAAATACTCATTTCCACCAAATAACATTAGTAGCATTGCTCATTCTCAGCTCAGCTATATTACATAGATATTGTTTCAGGGATAAAATAGATGGAGACAATTGTCCTTCCCCCCATACACACACACACTCATATGGGCTACCTTGACTTTATTATGTATAAATCTAACAAGCAGTAATAATAATAGAGTGTATTTTTAATGGTATTGAGCCAATGGTAGGATTTAATTTTTTTTACTACCAGTTCTGTGGGCATGGCTTAGTGGGTGGAAGGGGAACGATACTGTAAAATCTCCTGTCAGAGGTAATATCTGCTGGTTCTCTGAACTACTCAAAATTTCCGTTACCGGTTCTCTAGAACCTGCTGAATACCACCTCTGTACTGAGTAATTTTGGGTTTTGTTTGTGTACGTTAAGAGTCTTCAAACTTGGCAAGTTTAAGACTTGTGGACTTCAACTCCCAGAATTCCTGAGCTAACATGACTGGAGGAGGAATTCTGGGAGTTAAAATCCACAAGTCTTAAAGCTGTCAACTTACCCCTGGTGTATGTGTATCAGGAATGTAAAAGGAGTTGTACAGCCTGGAATACCTACGAACAGAGAACATAAATATTATTAATGTATTCCATAACATAAGGAATAAAAATGGCAGCCAAAATATGGGGCATGTGACCAAGGTCTACAGTTACCAACTTCTACCACATAAATCTGGTTCATACATCCTATAAAATCATGGTTTCATTGACTAAGTAACCATTATCTGGATGCATACATTTTGCTCCATTATGAAGAGAGATGTGAGGGAATATAGTTCAGAGTTGCAGGAGGAAGGGCCCTTTCCCAGAAAGCAAAGCGACAACAAAGCAAAAAAAAAACAATCCAAGGGTGATGGTGAAATCTCTCTAACAATTCACAGGGCAGAGCTAATGCAGATTTCTGCCTTAGCCTGGCAAGATTTTTGTTTATAGACGAAGAACAATAAATAAACCACTCTGAACTAACTCCTCATACTTGGTTCCTTGGTCTTGACAAGAGCCATGGTGATATAATAGCTAAGGAGTTGGAAAGACAATTTCTGGTTCATTATCATCCACAGAAGCTTGAATATAGATAGGATCCATCTATTCAATATTAATCAAACCTTTTGTTTCAAGTCACATCTCGATACTTTGAAAACAAATCAGAATAGTTAATTCATGTAATGTATTCTTCTGTGGTGCATGTGTAAGGAAAATCTAATCCTGTTCACTTTCTGGCATATATATATTACTTTCCCCACTGCTTATGCACCCTATATTAACCTGAGTTCTTTAATAACAACTGTCAGTAAATGGAAGTGATATTTACTCAGTCTTCAAATATTACGTTAGAACCAGGCTGGCCTATATAAAGGTCCATTTTAATCATGGTGCAGTTAAAGCTGATTTGATTAAAATTATTTCCACTGAGGGAGCTCTGAAAGAATAGTAAAATTAGGTTTATAAAGAAATCCAAGCTACACTGTAAAATAATAATGACATTATAGGTATATAATTTTATCACCACCCTTTTTCAGATATATGTCTTTTAATGAAATCGGTATATTGACCTGCTGTAATCCTTTAACACACAAAATGAGAGGCTTGTTAACAGATGAATATTGTTTGATTTATTGTTTAAAATATTTACATTGTACTTTTCTGAATGAAGTCCTCCCAAGGCAATTTCAAAAGACCATAATTTATTAAAGACACATAAGAAAAACCAGTTACAAAAACGTAAACATCATCAGTTTAAATGAGGGCATCCTTCTAATAGTATCAGTGCATAACGTTTGCTAATAAAAGTTTTGTCTTTGTACAAGATATATGTCCCTTTAACTGGGTCTAGTATCTTGCCTGGGACTATGACCAAACACCTTAGCATCATTCTTTCATAATACCATTCATTTCTGCATTCAGTTTACATTCATTCAGCACAGTTCATTCTTGATCCTCTTCCTTTTTTGAGTTACTTTTTTTTTTGTTACTCTTAAGTAACTCATAATTCTCACTGCTTGTAATTTACTCTCATGCTACTCCTCATTCATTGTCCAACATTCACTCATCCCTTCATAAAACAAAGTAAGCAGAATACAGAATAACAGAGTTGGTAGGATCTACGTTGATCTTGGGTACTCATAATTTTCAGACTTATACTCCTCACTGCTTCATACTTTCCATCTATTACAGTGTATGTTACAAATTTTCTCAGATGATAACATGACATCATATCCATACAAAATATAGTCACATATTCAACCCAACCATCATAGTTTCTTATACATTTACCCATAAATCCAGTAAACAACAAAAGGGGATATCATACATTCTTGTCTCATTCCCTGCTCAGTGTTGAATCATTCACTAAGCATTCTGTTTATTTTCACACATGATAAAATTCCTCCTTATATAAATATTCTGTAATTAACCTTCAAGTCTGCATTCTATAATTAAGTCTATTCATCTTCTCAAAATCAATACATGTACGATTAACTTACTGTCTCACATTTCTCCATGACCTGCTGAAAAGCAAAAATTTGGACTATAGACTCCCTAACTGGCATAAAGCCACAGTACAATTCTCCAATTTTGCTTATTTCAACTTTTATGCCTTTTTAATTAGGAATTAAGACAGTTAAAATTCTCAACAAAATTATCCTCTGAAGTTTTTGCATTTATTAACTTTATTCCACAAAAACATCCCATCTTTTCTATCCCTCCCCTTTCCCTTGGTGTCCCACATACATTACACCTATTTTTGCTTCTTTTATGTCCATTAATTTATGCATTTTAACATTTGCTCCTCTTTCATTTTGTGTTACAGGTTTATCATCCAATTGGGCCATAAATATTCACTTTTACTACTATGGTGGAGTGTAGTCTGGATTCTCAGGTGGGTGCATTCCAGAGGAGCAAGAGACAGCAAAGTTTAGATAATTGGTTGGGAGGAAGAGAGTTAAGATCGCTTCTCCCTAGAAGTTCTCAGAGTATATCTTTAATTATGCAAGTAGGGTTTTTTTTAGTAATTTAGTAGTTGTTTGCAAGATTTTAATCCATAGTTAAGGAACAATAAAGAAAATTGCTTTGAAATAACTCAGAGTATCTTTCTAGGTTTTGGAACCTGACAACTGCCCATCATTTGGTCCATTGAAGCTTCCACAAAAGGCTTTTTACTAAGATAGAGAAAATATACACTTGGTTAACATCTTTAATCTATGTGAACCACATTCAGCATTCCGTGGTAAGGGAGGTACCAATCAGTTAGATCACATGAGCCATTGTGCACAGTGGTTGGAGCAGTACTGAAGGCTACTTCTGCTGACTGCTAGCTGCCTGTAATTTGGCAGTTCAAATTCCACCAGGCTCAAGGTTGACTCAGCCTTTCATCCTTCTGAGGTCGGTAAAATGAGGACCCAGATTGTTGGGGGCAATATGCTGTAAACTGCTTAGAGAGGGTTGTAAAGCTCTGTGAAACAGTATATAAGCCTAAATGCTAATGCTATTGCTATTTGAATCATGGTGCCACAAATGCTTAGTTTTACCCCCAGAATGCTCATGCTCTTCTATGTAGTTAGGATCTCCATTCTAGAGATCACCTTATAAGTCAGCATACTGTTGCCCTAGCACAAATTGCAATGGAAATACACAATATATTAACATACACTCAGGTTGAGCAAGTTTACCTTAACCATTTACTCAAATACAAGAAGTTGGAATAGAACCATGTGGAAGAACTCATACTTGGAATCAGAGAAAAAAAATCCATCCCTGGAAGAGAAGCTTTGAATCAGTTTCCTTAATAGAATGGAAAGTGTTTATATAATATAACCTTAACCAGGTCCATTAAAGGCCAGTACCTGCTCTTATGCAAGATATTACTTTTAATTAATGTTAACTTTGATTACTTTTCTGACTTAGCTCATTGTTCAATCCATTAATGTTGTTAATTTATGGCTTAATGTATTATGCCATCATCTGATTAAATGTGCTTTTTGATAATGCTTTACTTAAAGAAAGTAGTGATTTCTAGACATGTATGTTAATCTTGCGATTATTTAATATATACCTGTTGGATTTAACCAAAAGTCTTAAAATTCACAATTTGCCGGTTGGATGGCTATATAAATCTTACCCATAAATGTATACATAAATATATCAAAATAAGGTGGAATATTTCAAGTTGTCCAACATCGTTTAGGCTGCCTAGGTGGCAAAGAAGGCAAAGAGGGAAGCCAAGGAGAAAGGAGAATCACAACTTCTATTTTATTGTAATGGAGTTTAGGAGCAGGCCAAATAGTAAATTAAAAATATTTTATGCATATTAAATTTCACCATAGACTATTACCTTTTATTTATTATTACTGCAGAAAAAACAATTACCACCCACCTGCCTTCAATCGAGGACCTGTATACTGCACAAGTCAAAAAGAGGGCTGTGAAAATATTTATAGACCCCTCACATCCTGGACATAAACTGTGTCAACTCCTTCCCTCAAAATGACGCTATAGGGCACTGCACACCAGAACAACTAGACGCAAGAACAGTTTTTTCTCGAAAGCCATCACTCTGCTAAACCAATAATTCCCTCAACACTGTTCAACTCTTTACAAAGTGTACACTACTATTACTGTTAATCTTCTCATCACTCCTTATCACCCATCCCCTCCCACTTGTGACTATAACTTTGTTGCTTGTATCCTCTGTTTCCTAGTATGATTTGATGTTGATTGTACCCTATGACTATCATTAAGTGTTGTACATTATGATTCTTGATTCTTAATGAATGTTCCTTCTTTATGTATACTGAGAGTATTTACACCAAGACAAATTCCTTGTGTGTCCAATCACACTTGGCCAATAAAGTATTCTACTCTATTACTTTGTTAATTTACAATGGTGGGATGCAGACAATTGTGAAAACTGAGTTCTGCGATTCAATAATGTTTCATTTTGTATCTCGCCAACTGTACACTCGAGCACAATTGTACTACCTTTTCTTTTCTTCAGTTCAGCTGGGATTTGCTGAAATGGTTGATGAGATAATATAAAGATGATATGCCAATAAAAAATAGACTCAGAAACCTTCAACAGGCTCTGACGTACAACCCTTGGTTGTGGTATGAACAAGGATAGCTATATAAAGAGCATATGAATCTCTAACAAAGCCTGTGCTGCTTTCTTTTCAGCCCTGTTTCTTGAGAAAGAAAACAAAGGAGAAAGGAAAAACCAAGCAATGCAATCTCATTTCTTCCATCAGTGCCAATCTCTTATTGTAACATTCTTCACCCAGCATTTGAAGGGCGTAAGGCTGCATTAAATAGAGAAACCCCTTTTCACTGAATAAGAATTTGCATAAATTCATGGCATTATCAAATCTAACATTCAAACCAGTATTTTCTCTTCCTACATAAATTTTACCTTGGTAGCAAGAAAAGGCCTTGCAAATATCCAGCTAAAATGTTTTCTTTCAAAATAAAAATGATGACACATACCTTGATCAGCTCATAAAATATCCATCAAAATCTCACCCGTCTGGAGGAGTTTGATATAAATGAAGACATAATCAAAATATAAAATTATATGTGGTTTTGCCATAGGCTCATATTTTTGACTCCCCAGTTTTTCCTGTTTGGAATGTTTTTTGCCTTGTCCATTTTCATGCAAAAAAAGCATTATCTTTTTCCAATCATCACCCTCCATTATGGTAAAAGAACATTTTTCATTTTTTTATTACAATCATCCTGAAGGCAGGAAGAATGAGCACCTTGAACATACTGTAAAGATTTAAAAATTCATATCGTGTGCATCAATCATTTTGTGAGTTACATATATCAACAGCCTCAAAGTAATGTTAAGAATATGAACCAACTACTGTATTCCACTGGTCTTATTGGAAATATGTCAGATAGGAAGTATATTTTGAATTCCAAGTATAGATTGTTTAAATATAAACTGTAGGCTTGGGGTAACAAGTCTGTAATATAATTAGTTTACATATTACATACAGTGTTAGTGCTACTTCTATTGGGACATTTGATATCTATTTTACTAATTAATCAATAAGTAGCAGTCTTAATTTCAGCTTTTATAATTAGCCATGTCTTCATTTATTTGAATAAAGCTTTGTGTCTGGCATCTTTTTAAGAAATAAAATTTACACTTCAGCCTGAGCTGTGTATATTTTCCACAAGATATATGAATTGGAAGAACAATAATTTAATCAACATAACCTCTTTGTACGTACATTTTAAACAATCTGGGTAGAAAGGTGTTTTTTTCCAGAATGAACATTTATTGTATCTAAATCAATTAATTGGACATAAAATATTTTGGAGAGAATAAGAAACTATAATTGTTCATGTTGTATAGAATATTGATAGGAAGACTTTTTGTTGTTGTTCTTCTTATAATATTAGAAGTCAGAATTATCCAATAACATTGTATAGAGCTGGGAGGGCAAAACAGAGTGGCATGCAGAGCCATCTCTGTGGACACATGAGCTGTCGCCCCAGCTCAGTTCCACTGTGCATGCGTGTGCGCTTCCTGCTAGCTAGCTGATTTTCAGGTATCTGCCTTGCATGTGTGGCGGGTGGGGTGAATTGGGAGATGTGTATGCATAAGCAGGGGGGCAGGAGGAGCACGGGGGAGCACAGAGGAGTGGGGGGCGGGTCCCGCATGCATGCACAGGGGGTGGGGGAAACGGGGGTCCCACCTGCATGCGATGATAAAAAGGTTAGTTCTCCCTGGTATCCCATCCCTGGTTAGCCTTCACTCAACCAGGGGGAGGGGGAGCTTTATTTCCTAGCACTTCATTAAATTAACAAATATGTTATCATAAGGTGTTGGCACCTACTGACTCTGTTGTCTTTCCAAACAGACTACACCAATATTTCTCAATATGTCCCCTTAAAAATGGATGAATTTCAACTCTCAGATTCTCCAGCCTGACTGGGTAATACTGGGAGCTGAAATCCACATATCTTCAAATGATCAAGGTTGAGAAACACTGGATTCAACAAATATAAGGAGGATTAGAATATTAACCATGATGTATATATGTAATATTTCCGTAATCAAAGTCAGTACAATTCATAATGCCAGTTGCTGAAGCATTTTTCATCCTTGTGGGTTCCCTGTAATTGCTGCAGTAGGAAGGAGCAGAATACAAGATTAGATTGGCCTTTGGTCTGATCTATCATTATTCGTATTAAGTTCTTATAGTCTTCATTTAAAAGAACATTGTGTAGGAAAATTTCTGGCCACTTTTCCCCCCAAAATCATATCTGAAAAATCAACTGATCTTGAAATTGTAAATCTCTAAAGACGCTTTATTATAGTCAGTGCAATGAAAGAGCAAAACAAGAAATGGTGTGTGTGTGTGTGTGTGTGAGTGTGTGTGAGAGGGGGGGAGGGAGGAAGGGAGGAAGGGAGTGAGTGAGAGAGAGAGAGAGAGAGAGAGAGAAGATCCATTGTGGTCAATGGGTTTGAGAATTATAATCTCAGGCCCTTTGTCCACTTTTTAATTTAAAAGCTTTTACATATTTTTGAATCTGCAGAAACAACCCCGGAATAGCATTTGCTGCCTCCATTGCTGATTTTTGTCTTTCCTCTGTGAATTGTTTTAAGACACTGCTGGTGAGTTAGCTTCCCTCCAATAATGAATGACAAAGACTAACAGACTGTATGCATATGAGATGCATATGCTTAATATGCTGAGAACAGTGGCCTTCAGTATCTCTACTATTGATATAAGCCCATTACAGTGTATTTTTAAGTCAGGATTTCAGTGTGAGATGTTCATGGGGGTATCTTCCAGTTGTTGAAGTTACATTTAAGTGATAGAAAAACTGCCTTTTTTTTTAACCAAGCTGGTGTCAATTTTACTAGCACTACCTCAGAAAGAAATCACAGTCCATGAAGAATTGTATTACCTTTGAGGAATAATTTTATTGCAAAGATTTCAGTTGTGTCACTTGGAAATGCCTTCTCAAAACATGATGAGACTCAAGTTCTTTCTGTCCCAAGTATGATCAAATCTTTCAGATTACTGAATATAGCCTGTATCCTCTGCCTTCCTAAAAAAAAGACAAACCAAGTCTTATTTATCTAGCTTTTATCTTTGCTATTTGTAATGTTCTCAAATTTCCCATTTTCTTCTATCCTTTTTGTTTCCAGAGAAAACTTTTGAAGGAGTAGAATCTTCATGTCATTGAGAGTCCACTGGAGTTGGGCAGCCACTAAGATGATGATGATGATGATGATGATGATGATGATGATGATGATGATGATGATGATGATGATGATGATAATGACTGAGTTTTCCCCATTTTACAATCTTTCTTGCCACAATGGTTAAGTGAATCACTGCAGTGGTTAAGTTAGTAACACAGTTGCTAAGTGAATCTGTCTTCCCCCATTGACTTCACTCGTCAGAAAGTGTTCTGACCCAAGCCTGGTTCAAATTAAACAAACACAAACTGTGTATAAAAGCAAATCTTTTTAATGAAGCACTGGGAATTCAGTGCATTCCCAGCCAAGAGACATTTAAACCTAATTGTCCAATATCAAAAGCAAGCCCTTTCAAGGTTGCAAAAGGCTGCCAAGAACAGAAGACTAATTACCAATTAAATATCCACCAACAGAAGTTACAAAAACAAACCAGAGTAAGCAGGGCTTCAACGAGGACTCTTGAGTCTAAAGAACTTCTTTGCTTCCTGCAAAGAACACAACCCCAGGGGCTGTTTTTTATCCCTTATGGGAGGGGCCATCACCTTCCAGTCTTACTCCCGAGTCACCCTTGCTGCTTCAGCTGCTCTTTCCTTAAAGCAGCTCTGCGTGCACATATGCATGCATGCGCATTGGGCACAGGCTCCTCGGGATCCTCTGCATCACTGCTGCCAGACTCCACAAGCTCCAAAGGCAGCACCCCACTCTCTGATAGTCCTGGCCCCATCCCTGCATCACACACAGGCTTCTCGTCTGAGTCCTCGCTATCAGAAACCTCTGCCATCTGTACTTGCTACCAGCGAAGCACAACAGAAAGTCACAAAAGGACATGACCCTGGGACACTGCAGCCATCATAAATATGAGTCATTTTAATTCTAATCATGTGACCATCATTGCCACAATGATCACCTTTTTTTAAGTGCTGTTGTAACTTTGGACGGTCACTAAATGAACTGTTGTAGCCCTTATGCAGCAATATACAATAAGACCTCTTCCTGAAATCTTGGCCCACAGAGTAGACACTTATGGGCAAGGCTGAGTTGTCCAACCTTTTGTTTCCAGGTTCTGTCCAACTGAGTTGGAAATACAACTGAAATTACTTCCCTACTCATTCGAAGGATGTTTAACTTGGAAGCCTATTGGCACGATTATCCATCCTTTGGTTAATCTTTTCCTATTAATGAATGATAGTGCTATCCACCCATCCTTGAGTCAAGACAAAATATGCTGTCCCCTTTATCATCCTTATATGTCTCAATTGTAATTCTTTTGAGTTATTAGAAAACAATTTGTCCTGGTTACAGGTGTAATGATTGGCTTTTCTCCTCTGGCCTTCTTCCCTTTTCTTTCATCTTGTTAACCAGTTAGAAGAGAAAACATTCAACAATCAGGGCACCGCAACACAGATGGAATGAGCTTGACTTCTGCATCTCTCAACAAGTTTGTTCTCCTTCCACAGTTTGTGGCTTTCCCATATTAGAATACTCTGAAATAAAGACACATAAATACACATGAAGATACTAGGACAGAAAGACCCCAGCAATGAAATAGCCCTAGTGAAGATGGAGATGGTCTAGCTAAATCTAGCTGTGCTCTATAGAAAGGAAGATATGGGTCTGGACATCTGCTGGCCAACCACAATCCTTAGTTCAGAACTTGTCCGAGAAGGTTTTTTTAAAGACCTTAGGAGATAATATGTTAATCAGCCACTCATTATTTTTAGGTTATTCTCTTCATGGTTACCATACATTTTGTTGGGCTAGAAGACATTTTCAGTTCTGACAATACTGTCAGCAATTCCAGAAAGATTTTTCCTCTATACAGTAAGGTGCAACTACTGCTAAAAATCCCTAGAGAGGAGGGAAAGAAAGATCTGTATTACCTTTAAGTAATCAGTTGTATTAGATCCCAATCTCATGGGAATTTACTAATAAAGGAGACTTGTTCTAAGGAAGTTTCCCAATAATAAAATTCAAGTCACCATCATAGGCTACAAAAATCCAGACAGCCAGAGGGTAGAGGGTAAACAGAGAAAACAATACCTCTATGCAGCCATCCAATAATTGCTCAGATTTTGCAGCCCTAATAAAAGGGTTAGTTTTAAGAGAGCCTCAAATATCTTTATGGGTTTGGTATAAAAAATGAAAAATATCTTTCTTTGGAAACAAGGGTGAAGAGGCACTTAACCTGTTAAAGAAATGACTAGAGGAAATCAGAGTAGAAAATGCTCACATCACAACCTAAATTTGGTTTGTTTGTTTGTTTTTAAATAGTTGTATGATAGAGATGTTCAAAAAAAATACAAATTCTAATATCTTTAAGCACTCTTGGTAAATTTTTCCACAATTATTGGGCCAGTTTCTGTCCTGTTATGGCTTTTCACATTTTCTTCTTCCACCAAAGGGGCTAATTCTCAACCAAAGCTCAGCAGAAAGAATTGACTGCTTAGGATTACTGAACCCAACAGTCCTGCATTCAACCAATTCCTTAAATTGAAGTTTTGGAACTAGACTAGTCCTCTTGAAGCATTGTCTTCAGCAGAATTGCCAAACCTCTTAGACCAGGGGTCTCCAACCTTGGTAACCTGTGGACTTCAACTCCCAGAGTTCCTCAGCCAGCAAAGCTGTCTTAGACTGCGAATCTCTTGACATTCTTTTCACACAATTGAAGAATCAAACCCCCTCCAAAAAAAATTTCCCCCCACCACCAGTTGCCACTCTTTTAAATGATGCAAAGTGATGTGACCCAACGTAAGTTATGATCTTATACCTGTTTCTCTAGAAGTAAACACTACTAATTTAAGTGGAGTTACTTCTGCGTAAGCATTTATAGGAATGTCCTTTAGAAAATTGTGTCTCTTTATTAGGGATGAAATAAGAAATATCCAAAGAGAGGACATAAGATTCTATCCCTGCTTACTTTCAAGTCTCATTTATTATAAATTCAATGTTTGTTGTTGCTTGCAGCAGCAGCAGCAACAAAGTACTATAAAGTTCACTGCAATTAAGTCCTACTTCTTTGAGATAGGATTTCTCTTAAATAAATGTCCTTAGCACTGTTGACTCCATCATGTTAGCAATCCTGTGAGTACTTGCTCAAAAGTCAGCGGGATTTTCAAACAAGCAGTTTGGACATTTCTCTCCTTTTTGCGGGTTTTTGGGGATTCGACTGCGCTGCAGTTAATAGGGTTGTAATAAGAGAGGGAATTCCGAAGCGTTCCTCGGCGGGTAGTTCCCGCGTTTTTAAAAGCATACAGAGACTGATTTTGGTTTCTCCTGAAAAGAAATTGATCCGAACTATTTCTGAATTCCAGAAAGGAAGGAACGCATCGCGATAGCGGAAGGGCGTTTGGATGTAATTCAGCCCAAAGTGCCCCCTTTCAAACCCCCTTGATCTTAATAGCTGTGTTTAGGTTAAGTTGGTTCCCTCCGTTTCACACCTGTCTCAAATATGAAGAGTCCCAACTCAAAAGGCCTTACCTCCGAGGAGACATGCCAACAATATTTCGGGGTTCATGTATCTATGGAGGTTTGTGTACCCCGATAATAGGATTCGCTCAAATCAAAGGCAACACTTGATGTATCAGTGAAACCAGCGTCATGTCTTATTCCCGATGAGGAATAAAGTCCGCTAGGTCAGGTGAATTACTCTTAGATGAATGGACATGGGATGTGATATGCTATGACCTTGGCATTCGCGCCGTAAACACACTGAACTAAAATAAAGCACTGCTTACTGCCCAGCGTTTGAAAGTCAGTGTTACATCAAAACAGAGTGATGGCGTGCACATACATACAGGTGGGGATTATATTCATGCGGGGGTGTTTTGCTGTTCCAAGTGCTAATTATTTGGCATTTTATGCTGTAGGTTTTCTTTCTTCAAAACTTTATAAGCGTCCCACAAAGGTTGCGTTTGCTCGATTCTGAGCCGATTGCCATATCAACAACGTCCCGTTCTTCGAAGGTTGAGTTCGCTCCGGCGGCTTTCCCACGCGTTACTTAAATCGCTTCCCGGTTTGCGGTTCGTGGAGGCATGCCAACCTAGACTGACTTGGACGTGAAGAAGGACTGCAAGGTTCTCAGTCGGAGGTTCCCCCTCGCCACCAAGTCACCTTCTTGGGCGGAGCCCCGCTCCCAATAGACTAGCAGGGGTAGGAATAACGGCGTTGCTCTTCCAATGGGTTTGAGAAGTATCAGATAAAGGGAAAGACTGCGGAAGGGGGCTTGAGTGGGCAAATGAAAGGGTGGATAATGAGAAAGATTATTGAAAAAATGCAAAGGAGTTATGAGGCAGGGCAGGGCAGGAGAGAACACAAGAGTGGGTGAGACCATTTCTTCCCTGGATCTACTTTCTCCTCTCGAGAAGTCAGACAGAGAAGTAAGAACAAAACCGTGTCAATTCTGCGAACCAAAGGCTGCATCGTGTTTTCGGAGGAGTGTGGAGTGGGGGAGATTCACAAGCCACCAGAATCGGGTCCGGCTCGATTTCTGGAATTTGTCTAGAGCAAGGGTCTCCAACCTTGGAAACTTTACACCTGGCGGACTTCAACTCCCAGAACTGGCTGGGGAATTCTGGGAGTTGAAGTCCACCAGGCTTAAAGTTGCCAAGTTGGAGACCCCTGCTCTAGATGGTCCATGCATCCCTCATTGGTTCAAGATTCCATCTTTCCCTCTCCCCATGAAATCTTGAATCTGTCTACTTTTAGGAAAAATAACTCGTGTCCCAAACCACTACTATATTATTTCTTATATGTGCCCCAATTTTTCTCAACCTCCCAGACACCAAGGCTATCTTGGACTTCAGCTGTCAATGATAACCAGCTACGATTCCTTCGGCCAAGTTGTCAAGAAATGATGGGGATTGTGCCACAAGTTGGAAGTATATTGGTGTATACAAGCGTGTCTTTCCTACAGGATACATTAAAAATCTGGCTGATTTAAGTCAATGGGCACTACAACCCGAGAGCGACAGTCACAATCAACTTGGGAGTCATGTTGGATTATAATGAACATGACCATGGGGTCCAAAGTTAAGTGTGTCCAAGGGAAACGTGGCTAGGATTGCTGCCCAAACAGGGGCCCATGGAGCTTCGGAGTGACCGGGCCCATGAATCCTTCCTTTTCTATATGTGTGAATGGGCGGCAGAAGAAGAAGCTAGATGGGTGTTTTGGTACGCTTCCTCCCGCGGCAGGCCTGAACAGCTTTGACCCCAGAGATAACGTGCAGGAAAACCTCTCGCAACCACGAGAAAGGAGACTTATTTGGTAAATAATATAACATAGCCCGTTGTTCAGAAATGCCGGCCGCGCCTTCCCCGAAGTGTGAACGATCGAAGTGACTAACCCTTACAAGTCCCCGTGGAAGTACAAGAGGGAGCAGTGGGTTCTGCGCGGGTTACTCAAGAGCAGAGGTTTCGACAGCGCCCTACTTAGTTGTCCCCGAACCAGCATTATTTCATCGTGAAATAATCACGAGGTTTGAACCCACACGATACGCTGAACCATGATTCAGTTATTGGATTTTGGTTTTGCCTGCCTTGTGACACCGGCTATTGCCGAAGTGCGCAGGGATTTGGTAGAAATCGCCTTCATCCCGATCCATAGCCATGGATCGCTATTAATTCCCCCGGGATCCCTTCAACAAAATCTGGTTACTGTAATTGAATTGCAACCCGACCTTTTGCCCTGGATCTGATTGAGAGCTGCCCTAACCCTAAATTGGCAGGCAAAATACGCCCCATCAAAGGTTGGGGAAGCCCTTTTCCAGGAAAGCGAATTCGGTCATATTTTTGCTCCTATGGGAGATGACCGGATCCACTTCTACTGGGGATGATATCGAAGCAGTAGGATTTAGTCATGAGGAAGATCCCTGGGGATCGCATTTATAACGGGTTTGTGGGATATCATTCTGCTGAATCAATAGAGCCCGATTGTTTCATTCAGTGTAATTAGCATCAAGGAAAACAAATGTGGAAGTAAAATAAATTATCCCCCCCCCTTCTGCCCTCCCTCCCCCAGGAAAAATTCCTTTAACGGAAAGAACCTCTGGATGTTCTAACTTTCCAACATCTCCAACCAGAAGGAAAAGCATACAAGCGAACTCTACAGTATAATTAGACTCAGGTCTAAGTTTACGTATCAGGAAGAAATTATCAAGGGAACCCATAGATTTATTTTCTGGAATTGAGACTTATAAGATTGCCTTGTGCTTTTTAAAAATGCGTGAGGAATCGTTGAACCCTGCTGGTAAAATAGCATAGATTTTTTTTTTTCTGTGGAGATAAAAACATCAACCAAAGAGATCGGAAAGAAAGCCACATTTGAAAATCAGGAATTACATAAAGATATGTGGAGACGAAAGGCCGACTTCCCTTTAACAGATTCGGTTACTCTCTAAAGTTTGCAGAAAATAATACAGGTATGTAAGTAACACACACTTAAAACACACAGAAAGCAGGAATCCCAAGAAGATAAAAGAAGGGGAAAATAAATTTGAAAAGGTAGAATGGCACTATTGATTTAATAGGATCAGGAACAAAAGTTGTGCGAAACCATCAATTAAAATTTTACTTTCTCATTTTTTTTCCATTCAGTAGATTGCAAAGTGTCTTAATTCATAACTTGGCACTTATTGAAAACTGTGACGTCGACAATGAACAAATAAAAGCGAAGCAAACCTGAGTGGAACAAACTCTCGTGCCGACAACACGGAAATAAAATATCAGCGTTTCTTTCTCCTTGGCCACTTTTTTTTTTCTTTCCCCCTCAATAACTTAAAATACACTAGAAAAAATACGGTTATTATAAATAATTTTTGTTTTGTTTTGTTTTCATGGAGAACAAATAATTATAAAGCTCTGTTCCTAGCAGAGTTCAACTGGCAAAGAGATTTCTCTCCCCTCTCGGTTTCATTTTCTTGGCAAAAGAGAGCGCACAGCTCTGGCTTGGAGCGAACGGACGGACCGGCTACTTCGCGGCCGCTCAGATTACCGCTATATATATATATTTATATATTTATATTTATATTTCTTCAGAAAAGAAAAAAATACATTGATATAGATTATGTAACATCACAAGGTTACGGGAATGGATGCACCTTTATGAGATCGGGTCGAAAGGTCTGACGGAACACTCAACTGACCAATTATTTACTATCGCCGAAATAAATGCTGTTGTGCACCACTTTTTCTTTTAAAAAATATACTTCGTACCCCCTTGCCATTATGAGATGCGGCCTCACGGATGGCTGTGGATACCCTTCCGTCCGTACAGCAAAGAGAGGAGGAAGACACCCAAGGTTACTAGAAATCCGACAGCCAAACAAGCTTCACCAGAGAAATAAGCTACATAGAAACCCCATTGAAATCCGTGGGGCGTGACCTGTTGGCCACGGATCCCGTTGGTCTCAATGAGAAGGTGTGAAAATGTAGGCAGCCTTGGGCAGGGGCTGGGGGTCCGAAATTTATGACGTAACCGTGGCCCTTTATTAGAATTTGTCGTTTCTAGAACTCTTCGAGGCGGCTGGATGTTTGAACCAAAAACAGGAATGGGGCAAACAGGGTCCAAGGAATCATTTTTGCCATGTCTTCTGGAAAATACGTGTTATCAATAAAACGTATCGCGGGGTTGCAGGATATGGTCAAAAAAGTCAAAATGGCGACTTGTAGAAGGTAGTTGGGGCTTCTATTGCACCGTCGCGGCCGCCATTTTGACTTTTTTGACAGACTGCAGACACCCAAGCCAAAGATCAGAGGAATCTTAAGCGACTAAGGCTAGAATACTAATTGTGGGGGGGGCGAGGATGTCTCACACATGGCCCATTGCTTTCGATGAGATCGGTGGCGCCCCCTTCAATGCATTGTATTGCGAGGTCTCCCTTCCCGACCTCTCGTAACTCGGCGCGGTGTGCTTCTTTCCCTGACGGATTTCGTTCTCCTCCAAGATTTCGGATGTGATGCAAACCAAGAGACGCCAAGAAGTAAATAATAATTAACCGAACCCCATGCAGACCCGGAACAGTCCTAGCAAAATATTCCGACTTAAGTTTAGCGTTGGAAGAAAAAAAAGCGGGGAGAGGGGGAGAGAAAGAACCGCGCGTCTTCCTTTCCCCCCTTTCTCATCCTCCCTCTTCCTCCCCCTCCCGCCATTTGTAACCTTTCCTCCCCATCCCCACTTCTAAGTTTGTAGCTGCTCGAGCTCAAGCTTTATCAGATGCAACGTGAAAGGGAGGCCCGCCTCTCTTATCCGCTTTCCTCGCATTAAAGTGAACTTCGCAGGAAAAAAGGGTCCGTTTCAAAACCTGTGAACTTCCCAGCTGCGCGTCTACAGTTCTTCGAACTCTTTTCTCAGTTAAAGCCTCGCGCTCCCCTCTCCGTTTTACGAGGGAGTCGCCGGCTGCCCGTCGTCCCAAGTCGTCTTCTCACTTTATCAGCGGGAGCAGAAGGCAAATATTCGCCCCAACTCCCTCGGTCCAAGAAGCAAGCGACGTCCTCGGAGGATTCTCCCATCCTCCCCTCGGGCCGCTGCGGGTATTGGCGGCTGGAGGCTGCCTTCAGTTTGGAAGGCGCGCAGGCGCTCGCGGGCTCAGGCTCGCTCCGGAGGCGCCCAGGTCGGTCTCTGTCGGAAGGCGGAGCGCGGGAACGTGGCGGGGGCGTCGGTCCGGAGAGCCTGCCCCCCGGGGCCCCGCGCTGCCCGCGGTGGGATGGCCACGCGCCCCTGAGGGCCCGAAGAGTCACAGGCCCAGCGCGGCCGCGTGCTTTTTGGCTTTGAGTCTGAGGTCCGCGATGCTCGAATTCTTGCTGGTGGTCTTGGCCGCCGCCGCCGCGGCCACCACCGAAGCGGCCGAGGCAGACTCCGCCGCCAGGGTGGCCAAGGGCAGGCCGAAGGGCGGGGCCGGGAACATCATGTAGGGCGCGTGCGCCGCCAGGTGCGGGTGGAGGTGGTGGTGCGCGTGCGCCACGGCGCTGTCCAGCTGCAGCTGTGCCTGCACCTGAAAGGACAAGGGCGTCACGTTGCAATGACTATCCTAAAAGATGTAACGAGAATGGAGAGAGACAAGAGCGTTAACGGACCGCCCAGCCATCGGGCCCCCTCCCCCACCCTTCAGCGCGCGCACCCACTTCTGGGGGCGGGTATCCTGGGAAGGGGGGAGGGAGAAGTTAGCCGACTTGTTTGGGGCTTATCCTGGGTAAACTGACCTTCAGCCCCATCAAAAGAACTAGGCTATGCCTTAGCATGGATGAACCGAACCAGGTGTTTTTGTTTGTTTATTAAACCATGGGCCAGAATGAAACTTGGTTGCCGCCTCATTAAGCACTGTTTACAAATTTATTGGGCCAAAGTTCACACCAGGGAAAACCAAGGCCAAACAAAGGATATTGTGGCCTTAGGTGACCTGGGACTTCATATAGAAGAGAAGGCAAAGAGGGTTTCTCTCAGTCTTCCCTTCTCCTGGTTTTTGGAAAGAACAAGGGGACAAATTAAAATGAGAAAAATCAATGCCTTTCCTAAATTCTACCTTTTTAATCTCTAACTAAAGCACTGGACAAGTTGTGCAGAGTGCTTGATTTCCATTTTCTGGCAAAGAGTTAATTCCTAAAAATTGTGTTGTTGTGGTGGGTTAGGAGAGTTGAAGTTCAGTTCAGAAGCTTGCCTGGGATTAGCTATCAGGTGGCAAAAGCATAATATATTTAATTGGGTTTAAGCCCCATTGAATACAAGCCCTGCTTTTGAGTAATGCATGCATAACATAGATTGTATTAGTACATCCTCAAAGCTGGAAGAGGCAGCATTTAATGGGGCTTGCTCTTAAGCAGATGCTTTTACAACTTTGCATCTATCTGTTTTAGCAAACTCTTTAAGCTACTCATAACATGAAACCTCCAAGTCATCACATTCGGAAAAGCACAATGAGAGCACCTGAAGTAAATGGCAAGGTTGCAGAAGTGCTCTCACAGTATTTGGCTGAGTCTCAAAACAGGTACATAACATCCATAACAGGTCAAGGCTGTTTTGAGCTTTTGCAGAGCAGGCTCTAAATATTAGAAGACAGCCCCACAAAAAACAGCTTTCTGTCTAGCTGGAGTAAATGACATGAGCAGATAATATATAGTCTGTAGACTAGAATGACTATCATCTAGTCAAGGATAAGCCAAGAAGAGAAGGAAAAAATGCTCAGCTTTCAGAATAAAAATGGTTGAGGAGTTAGATCTAATGCCAGGAAATAATCTATTCATTTCTTCTTGCCTAGGATAATGTATCATGCTAAATCTAAATCCTCATTAGCAAAAACAAAATTACTACCCCATGTAACATCAAATCAAATGAATTTTGTGGCAGCTTTATGTGAATTCTGGTTAATGTCACAAGCTCCAAACCTGTTGACTACAAATTTCATTTTATCCTAGTCTAGTATGGGTGAACCAGCTCTTTTGTTTCAAAGCTGAGCAGTACAGAGCCATACCTGAACCTTGTTTAATATTATGTTTAGTGGTGGGTGGGTTTTTGAGGAGATGTTAAGAAAGCTTTAAATGTTTTTGAGGTGGAGGTCTCATCCTTTCCTATTATCCAAGATGCAAGATACACACAGGAACACTGACTGCCTGGATTCAGAAATGCATTGCTTCATTGATTGGTTTCTTCTGCTGATGGGTTTGCTGCATCTTGCATTGATTGACCAGTCAGTCTGCTTATATATGTTCATTACACATATTAAGCACAAAAATGTTGGTTTAGAGCTTCCGGTACTGTTACTGTTTTATTCCTGTGGCAGCTACCAAATGGTCTATACGCTACTTAACTAACCATAAGGAGTTATGGTTAGCAAATTGACTAAAATGTAGTTGATTGTCTTCCTAGCTATTAAACTTTAGGCTTCTGGTTCTAAAAAATGTGCTTGATGGGAATTATGACTATCCATTCTGAATTGGTTTTTTTTTTTCAAAGTACTTTTGTTTAATATGGGAACATTATATATGTGTCCTGCTAATTCTTAATTCGTAATTATTATGGCAATATTTAGGCAATATTATTGAGTACTGCAACCCTAAAGAGCACCAAGCAGGTAGGTACAAATCACAACACTATATTTTTATCTCTTGCCTTTTCTATGAGTTCTGTAAAGGCAGTAGATATTTATGGTTCTCAGTCATCATTTTGCCTGAATTTTATAAAAGTATGGTTTACACAGATTCTAACTTATAACTGTTTGGAGTTTTAAAGAGATTTGCTGTGCTGTTATGAATATCATGGACACCAGCCATCTTTTTTGTATAGTTTTTCTTTTGGATGCATTTAAGAATATTTAATCCTATACAAAAGGCCTGAAAGTCAAAATCTATGTATATTCAATAAAAAAAAATTAAAAAGCATTGAATTTCATGTATATTGAGATAAGGCTGTTTTTTCTAACTTTGTACTGACTGGTCTGTTCAATCTATGACTAGCAGAATTCCCACCCGGATTGGGCTGCCGATGCTGATTGGGAATTTTGGGAAATGTAGTCCCATCACATTTAGAGGGTGCCAGATTAGGAAAGGCTGAACAAAGGTTTGAAAAAAATGATCTGTCCACAATTATTTAATGGGTGGGCAGTATAGAGTATACCATTACTAGCAGCAAACCTGAGGAGAACAACTTTCGTTTGGACTGAGCACAAGTCATTAAAAACCTTCTGGCTTTATGGCTCCAAGATGCTATTTCTAATATATCCATTATAAATCCCCTTGAAATCAACTAGAGTTATTTCCAAGTAATGGTCATGATTTAGAGATAGAAGCCCCAGAAATCAATGTCTTAAGATGTTCAACTAGGCTGGGTGAGAGCCCAACATGTTTAGAAACAGGGTAGTCAGGCTTGCCTTCATTCACCAATCATAGATTGTTTAAAAGGGAATTACCAAGAAAAAAAAGAGTATATGGACTTTTAAAAAGCACACCAAATGCTATTTTCAGCAAGCATATAAATTAAACTACATAAAATAGAATTCTATTTGTAGAGCTATGTCAGTTGTGATTATTTTTTTGTTTAAAGATCATTCTACTAAAATTAGGATATGCATATTTGGTCTTGATGCTTATCCTTGTATCCAATGAGACTAGCAAAACTCAATTCTTTGGAGTGAGCACTCTGTGGCTGCATCAAAGGTTGCCTTTCTAATTGGCCTTAGTAGCTTCACTGCATTAAATTCACGGGACTTTATCTGATTAAACATGCCTGGTTCACACAGAGATTGTTTCTTTCAATAGTTATCTGCAAGTAAAACTTCATTGAACAGATAATGCAACCTTCTCCAGGTAATATGGATAAAAATGGTCTTGGATATCAGGCTTATGTCTTGAATGAGCTTGCCAATTATGGCATCTTTCCAGATCCCTGATTGCTCTATTCCAATCCAGCACCCTGGTTCCTTGAGATTACAGCCATAAGAACTGGATCCTAGCAAAATCAAAGCAGGGAGAAAAGCTTTCTTTCTTTCTTTTTTCATTTCAAGAGCTTTCCACAGCAAACCTGAGTACTCTGGCAGGGCAGTTAAAGGATGATTGTTTCAATAAGGTCATGCAGAAGGTTGGAATGATCTGCAGATCTTCCATGAATACAAGGAAGACTACAACTCTCTCTTCCTTCCCCCTGCAGAAGGAAATTGCTGGCATTTTCTTTCAGCAGAAAAACAAGTGTCCAGGGCTTCAGTCTCCAAAAAGCAAGATGAAGAGAATTACAGGAAAGGAATGGGAGTTACTGGTGGCCCCTTGGTCTCAAGAGATGCCCATGGCTGACCCTTCTACTTGCCTGCTGGAAAGGCATCCGCAAAGCACCAACATTCACGTAGGGAGCAACTCGGCATGCTTCAAACTGGCTTGCTGCTCCAATGAGGACCCCTGAATCAAACAAGAATTGAATCAAGGTCCACTTTTATCCTCAGAGTCTCCCAGCCATAACAGGGAGAGAGAAACAGAACTTGACGATATGAAGCTAAAATGATTAGGCCATTTGGGCTCAGGTACAAGACAAAAAGGACTTTTTCTGATTGCCTCCATCCCCATGGTCCTGGGCAAATAGCTTCCCTGCTCCTCTTGATGCTATCCCAAGTGGCACCAACAGCACCAAGCTTGATTGCAGGAAATACGACTTCAGCAACAGAGTGGTCAATGTCTGGAACACTCTACCTGACTCTGGCTTCCTCCCCAAACCCCAAAAACTTTAGACTGTCTACTATTGACCTCCCCCTTTCCTAAGAGGTCTGTAGGGGGCGTGCATAAGCGCACTACCCTGTCCTATTGTTTCTTTTTATTTTTCTTATATGTATCCATTTAATGTATTCATAATTATGTTTATACTTATATCTGTTATTGTGTAATCTCTTGACAAAACAAACATACATACATACAATATATATATATATATATATATACATACACACACACATACACACACACTTTTGCACTGAAGGAAGTCCCCTTGTATCCCAAGAAATCAGGCTGATAAATGTGCAGAAAGCGGCAATGTTAGGAATGTTCAATAGAGATTATAGCACCCAAACCAAGCAAGACACTCAAGAGTTCAGTAATTAAAGAAGGCATGTCTATGGCAAAAGCCCCTTTGGCTCCATTTCACATACCTACCTTTATGGAGCTGGTTTTCTTGCTTTCTGCATTTAGCTCTTCTGTTCTGAAACCAGACCTGGGTAGACAAACAGGGAGAAAGCAAACAAGTCAATATAAAGCCACAACTATATATATATATATATTAAGCGATCTCTCTGATGCCATGTTTATTACAGGAAAGCTGCATTTTGTAAGCAGAGATTCTTTTTCCCTTCCTGATTGCTGTGCCCAGCCCTTTTCCATCTAAATCTAGTCTCTAGAGAACCTTCAGATCTTTTCCCTGGCTGCACACTGCAATTATTTGTCCAACTTTGGACTCTCCTCAGGCTGCCCTGATCTAACAATAAATCCCATGAAACACAGCTGCATTCCTTTTTGAATAAGCCTGGGTAGCATTGCATCACAAGGATCATCAGTCAACTATAACGTCTTACAAATGTTGGAAGTGCTGCAAATATTTCTGAATCTCCCTTCAGTTATCTCCAAGTTCCACAGGGTAGAATGAGGCACTCTCCTTCACAATGAACTATATTCTGTATATGTATCAAAGTTCAGTTGTTGCTATTGTCCCAAAAGTTGGAAAGGCAGTTCTCAGTCTTACAGTACAAAGTTTAGACTGTTTCTGTTCTATATTTAAACAATGATCTAGAGTGAAAACACCATTTACATGTTCATTTTTGAGAAGCTTATCTCATTTTCAGACATTGCAGTTATCAAATACTTGCATCATGCATCTTACACATGTTAGTAACTTAAGAAATAGTACAGTAGAAGATATGTCACACACATGCTAAACATTGTAAAATACATCAATAAACAGTTTTGTAATCACACACACATTTGATGTGACTTCCTCAATAAATCTGAAGCCAGTTGAAATGAAAACTAGTTTTACATTTTCATATTTCAGTTGAAACTAGGCTTGAAGCTTAAGCATAGATGGGGGCAGAAAATATTTCCAATGGTTTGGAAGCAATCCCTATTCTACAAAAGAAATTTATCCCAAGTAAACGCTGATAGATTGAAATGTTCCTCTGTAAAATCAATGGGTCTTACTTCCCTTCTGAGTGAAATGTATTTCATCTCAGGCCTGTTAAGCACTTTAATGCTGTAACCCAATACAGATTCACTGGGGATTGATCCTATTGTGCTTAGTAAGTCCTGTCTCCTAGTAGATGTGTCTAGATGTCTGCTATAAGTCCTATGATTTTCAACTGGGAAAGTGAGGTTTATTTCCTTCACTCAGTTTTCTGGAAGTCCCTCTGTAGTCAATTGACCTTATTTCTAAGTAAATGTTGTTGGTAATTCTATTAAACCTTTACACAAAATGTGGGTATAAGAGGAAGTAAAATGGATGAACTTAATTGGGTGATCCCAGTTTATATTTTTGGGAAAAAAAGAGTCTTCTAGAGATAGCTACCTAAGTTCCAGTCTGAGATTCAGAGGTATATGCTATGGTCAGATATTAAAAATTGGGTTATTATTAAATTAAACATTATTAAAATATGTTTCAAGCACCACAAACTTTAAAAGAGTGTTTGTTTCTTAATAACAATGATATAAGACTCTCAGATGCCATAACACTGTTAAAGTCTACAGTAGATAAATGCACTGATGCTCAGTTGAACAATGGAAACAATGACATTTTTTTTCTTTCCAAATTTAGGGGTGGTCAAAAGAAGAGTTTGGAATCAAAACAGGACAAATGGGACCTGAGCTGATAGGTTTATCCTGATGCAAACAAATTCCTAGCCTCAGAATGTGTGACTACATAGTTCTAGGGGTTTAAAGGGAAATAATAGTATTCAGTACAAGATGGACATTTGTAGTGGGGTCTGATTACCAGGTTTTTGGATTAGCAAAATCTAAGTCTAAATCTCTGTCTCCCTGCTCCTTCCTATCCCATGTTAGCAAAGGAGAATTATTCTCTCTCTTTCCTGACTTTCCTGCCAATACAGTCTTATTTTTGTAGGGATGTCCCTGCTGAACTTCTCTATTTGACCTAACTCTGAAAGTTTGAAATTGGATCAAGGGTTTTGGATATTTGCACACATATAAGAAATAACTCAAAAAGGAATGAGCTCATTAAAAACTAGTTGTATTGATTAGCTTTCTCTGTAAGAAAAAAACAAAACACCAAAGCATTTAATTACAAACTTTGAGGTGGAGGGTCATAAAAGTGTCATAATAAAGAAGCTGAGAAATGCTCTCTTTCTCTGGGGACTAGCATGCAATACAGAAGCAGAATAATGATCTCATTATTATGATAATCTCATTTGTTCCCATATTAGGAAAAAAATAGAAAATGTGAAAACAGCTCTATAGCAGGCAAGATATCCTTTCTGGCTATATTAAAGCAAGACAAAGTTTTAAAAGCATGAAGAAGAAGAATAAAGTTGGAACTTTACCCCTTAACAAATTTGGACTGCCTGATTCTCTCTCTATTCTTCCTCTGCCATCCTACACATACTCCAGGTGAGTTCAAAAGAAGATACTATTAAGATCCATTGAGTTCAGAAAGACTAACATTTGAGCAAAGGCTTAAAAGTGAACTGCCTTATATCTTTAGTGAGTTCTACTTTAAATTGGTTGGATTCCAGGCTTTAGTATATAAAGGGAGAAGGTAAGAAGGTAGGAGTGACAGAAACCTGCTGTCCTTCAAAGGGAAAAAAATCTCGCTGGAGATTTTCTTTGACAGAGGAAGGAGTGAGTTTGAAAAGAAGTGAGCTGATGTCTGCACACCTAGAACCCATCTTAGGACACATTGAGATGACCCAAATACTCTAGAGCTAACCTTATTCACGGTAGTGACTGTTAGCTTTAAAGAAATAGACATGTAAGCCAACTGTGGGATGGAGGGCTCACTCACCCTGTGAAAACCACTATTTCATTTTCAGGGAATTGCTAGCAAGAGATTCCAGAGTTCCAGGCTAAAGCTACCATTCCCGCTAGCTTTTCCTGGGGCAGTAGCCAATGACCAAAAGCAGTAAAGGGAGCCCAGCCTGCCTGCTTTATGGATACAGGTCCCATTTGACTTCATATGTCTTGCATCCAGAGAACTCTCTGTAATCACTGCAATAAAACAATTGAATCCTGTGCAGCTACACAAAGCAGCAAAGCCACAAGACTCTATATCTTTACTCAGGAGTAAACCCACCAGCATCTAAGGCCATTGCTTCTGTGTGAACCTGAACAGGAATAAGTCTGGAGATTGGGATTTCAGCTTCTAGTATTCTCACACTAGCTAGCAAGCTCTTCTTCCTGCCATCTGCCAAGGAGAACCAGGCAGGAAAGGATGCTTAAAGCCAACTCATAGGCATTTTCTGGGGTCATTTGAAAGGATCCAGACTCTAATCAATGCAAATCTCTGGAAGTTCTTCTCTAAGGATTATACCAAGCGCCAGTTATTCTTTTGTTGAGGCAACCAAACCTCCCTATTCTGGAATCAAGCAGCATTGAATTCTTTCCACTTTTTTTCTCTTTCTCTCCTTTTAGACCTACTACTCAAAATACAGACACCCCATGTTTGAACTGTGTGTTTTAAGTGGCCAGCCTAAAGTGTAGTTGAAATAAATGGAAAATCAGAAAGGAATAACAAGGGCAAACAAAGAGAGGGGTTTTTTTCCCCCTTTCAACTTTCCCTAGGTTATATCTTTAAAAAAACAAAACTCTGTGCTTCTGCCCCCCTCACCCCCCACCCCTTGATTCTCTTCTGCCTTTGCTGCAACTCAACTATTTAGATTCTGAGTTGATCCGATTACAAGATTCAGAGAAAGCCTTTCAAAACTGGAGCCCGGTTTGGTGCAGATGGCAGCCCATGCCGCCAAGATGGAGGGGAAAGGATCAGTTACCCTGCGAGCAGCTGCAGATGTTCAAGGCCTAAAATGACTCCTTGGGTTCACACAAAGGAGGGTCCGTTTTCCTTGGGAATCACGAATTGCGGCAGATAGAGCTGTATAGTATTCACTGGAACACTGGACAAACGAATCTGGCTTTTGGCTTTCCAGCATCTTCAGAGGGAAGGAATGAGCTTACAAAACTTTGGCTCAGGGGACTGTTAGGGAAAATTTGGAAGGTGTAGGAAAAGAGGGGGGAGATAAATCTCGAAAACAGCTTCTTTTTTAAAAAAAAACCCTGCTTGCACTCTCTAAACTGAGCCTTTCCTTTCACCTTTCTTGGAGGTTTTTAAAATTGCTTACAAGGAAGGAAGCTTTAACTACACATCCAATTTCTTGTTTTAGACTTTGCTTTGTAAAAGAGATAGTCAATACTCAAAGGAAGGTGTGTGTGTGCCTATACTATCTAGCCTAGATACACTTTGGTATGTATACATTATTCCAGGTGGAAAGATTTAGACTGATATAATTTAAAACCTGGAATGATAGAACTGAAGCCACGGGAAAGATCCTATTTGAGTCCCACTCACAGTGTGGTTTGCTGAATCAACATTTACTTGATTTCACCCAGTTGTCTGACATTACATACACTAACCTACTCAATGGCTGGTCATTTTCACACATGGAGCCACAACTCAGCTAGCTTGATTTTAGCCTAGTCTGCAGTTGGAAGCTCAGCCCAGCATGAAACCTGGTTTGCCTTCCCAGCTTGCTCCATCTTCACCTCTCTCACAGACAACCTCTTGGCTGCATTTGCGCCAGTGTTTTGCTTTGGCATCCGCACCTTGTGCAACTCCAGCCAATTGTGATTTATTTCCTAAGACTCCGACTGAGCACCCCAGCTTGGTAACAACAGCAGCAATGGTTAGAAAGTGAAGAAGGTGGCTTGTCAGCAGGACAATAGAAACAAGATTTTCAACACCATTGAATACGTTTTCCCTCCGACAGTAACCGGAATTCATCTCACGCCAGGTGAAGCCTAATTTGAATGTCTCCTCCCACGCTCCATCAAACCTGCCGCAAGCAAATTACAGGACCTCGGTATTAAGGCCTCTTTCCCCCCTTCTCCCCGCCCCCATTTAAAGAAGAGATCTGAGCTCTGGAAGGCGCCCGGTGTGTTGACGGGGAGGCTCCCTTATACTGCCGAATGAGTCTGAGCGGTGTTAAGGGTGAGTGGATTTGACTCACGACCACTGCAGCCACCGAAACCCCAAAGCTGGTGCCTCGTCGGACCTTCCGGCAACGGATCTCCCTTCCTAGCTGAAGCGTCGTTCGAAAGCGCTCAGACACGTGTTCACTCCTAGGAATCTTTCCAAATTGAAGTGACCAAGGCTTCTTCCGCGGGGAATCCACACCCACTCGCGGGAGGCTGCTGTTTCCTGACAGGGAAGGCATCACGGCTCCTGGCCAAGCAAAGGCTCGCCCGGGGAAGGGCGGCCTCTCTTTTGACTTAAACCAGGCGCGATCCAAAAGGAGTGCCCTCCGGCAACTGCAACCTTCGCTCCCAAATGCCACCCAGCCACCCTCACTGGCACGGGATGCTTCGGAGGAAAATCGCCACCAGCCCCGCGTCCAGAAGCGGCTAGTCGGAGGAAAGTGTCGCTTTTTAACCCCCTTCCCCTTCCCCAACACCCTGGCAAGCGGTGGGCCTCACCTGCACCCGGGCTTCCGACAGTCCCAGCCGCTGGCTGAGCTCCTCTCTCATGAAGGCGTCCGGGTAGTGGGTCTCGTCAAAAAGCCGTTCCAGCTCGTTCAGCTGCTCCAAGGTGAAATTGGTGCGACTCCTCCGCTGCTTGATTTTCGTCTGTCCCTTCGTCTTCCATCGCTTTGGCATCCTCTTTGCGCTCTTTCAGCTCCGGCGAAACTGCAGGACGAGACGCAAAAGGCGATCAGAGCCGCTTGCCGGACCTTCTCCCCCGGAGCCCTGGGCCTGCTCTGATCGCCGGGTCTCCCCCACGCGTCTTTTTGCCTTAAGCCGAGGGGGGGGGGGGGCGTGAGGGGGGAGGGGGAGGATCAGAGATCAATGAACGAAGAAAGGTACACCTCCCTTAACGGTTTCGCGGCTGGAGGACTCGGCTGGCGAAGGCGCCCGGTGGGCCAAGCGGAAGAGCTTACCCTTTTGATCCGGCTAGGTCTTCCCTTCCGAGCCCCCAGTGTCCCATGGACTTCGGCGGGCAAACTAATGCCTTTATTGGGGAGGAAGGTGAACCCAATGCGAGTTGTTTCTGAACAGCTCAGCAAAGGGTTTCTTCTTCTTTGCAGCGCAGTCCAAACCTAACCTTCTTCGAGGTATTAGATGCAAAGCCTTGGTGCTTTAAGAAGTTTAGACAATTATACCGCAGGGTCTCAATCGAATTACACACCAACAAGATTCTCTCTCTCATACACACACAGAGAGAGACACAGGATTTTCTTTCCCTCTAAGACTTTCTTATGAAGATTTAGGAAAGCACTTAGGAAACCAATCTGCAATTGGATTCGAAGGTCCTTTTCGCTTCCCCCAATAATCCCCAATCCTCTGTAGAACAGAGGCCAAAGGGGTTGAAATACTGAATTTAGAAAAACTTTATAAGTCGACTAGGGCTACTTTTCTTTTTGACGCGTGAATGCCAGATCTTTCAATTTGGAAAGAGCGTCTGAAGAATTATTGGATCGGAGAGGAAAAGATTTACCCTGAAAAACATCCGAGCCTTCGCTGAAGTTGGGGGTGGTGGAGGAATCTTTCGGGTTCTGGACACACATGCAGTCTCTCTCTCTCTCTTTTGGGTTGCGTCTCCCTCCCTCCCCAAAAATCATTCCACTGAGGCCTTTCTGAGATGGAATGGCTCTTTGGGAAACGAACTCAACCGCAAAGGGCGTTGGAAACCACCTAACCCGCCAGGCTTTTCAAGGCGGGCGGGTTTTCGAGAAATCCTTGCGGCAGGTGCGGGAGAGAGGCGGCATCTGCCACACGCAACCTTTCCTCGATCAATTTGGAGAAGTCAAAACTATCCTTTGTTTTCTTTGCGTAGGGAAACAGAAAAAAATGTCCCTTCCAAAATGAAAATCTTTGGAATAACAATTCAGTCCTATTTTGATGTCTAAAACTTTAAACCGTATCCCTCTCCATTTGCCGCCTCTTTGTCCTGGTTGTCCCCCATTCCCCGATTCCAGATGAAAAGGAAAACGGATCTACGCGGGGAATTTGGAACTTTATACATTCCTGCGACAAAGGCCCGCTGCCATTGATTATAAACGAGAGAAACTCGGTCTTAATCTTCATTGTTTCGAGTCTACATAGCAGACCGCGCGCAGACACAAACCCTTCACTTTGGACAACAGGCCGGGCTTTTTACTTGGCCGAACCTAAGCTTATCTACCTTAGTCGCAGTGCGGGGCTTTCTCAATTCAAAGATCTGTTTTTTTTTCTCCGGGGACGGTTTGCACACCGCTCCGCCGAAGTTTGTTTATCGCAATTGCGCTTCCCTCTCTAATTATATTCGGAATTTGTTTAGCAAATAATTTCCGGCTCAGTTTTTCAATCCAGTTCCGATCTGGAAGGGCTTGCTTTCGTTAAACAAAAGGTTTGGGGGAAGAAGAAAAAAAATCCGCCTCCACCTCCCCTCCGCGAATGTGGCACTCGATGACTCAAACCACAAACAGATATTCAAATATACTTGAAAGTCGCCGAGTTTGCGGCCCTGTTTAAGGTTCATTTTTCTTCCTGGACGCTGGTGCGGTTTCTTCTTTTCAGTAGAACTGCAGATAGGTCGTGAAGGGCTTCAGAAAATAAAGCTATAAGAAGAAGCCTCCTCGGATTTCCGTGCTGCTTATGATTAAAGGTTTCTTTTATAGCGCGATGCTTCGAACTACTATAAATCGCGTCTTTCAAATTAACAGTTTTTGAAGTGCACTTTATAAAAGGTAATATGTAATTTTCTTACTTTTATTGTGCATAATATTTGATGCACTAATAATGACTACACTTTAAGCTTTCTGATCCCCCTTCTAATATGCCGATTTATTTCATTCTGCCTTCGTATACATTTGCAAATATCGAAGAGTCGCTTAGTGGAAGCGAATTAATTTTCAACCGTAAATATTTTAATACTTAAAGATGGACTTCAGAGTAACCTACTCTACGTGTTTCGCAGGAAGTTAAAAGTGTTTTTTTTTTTAAAGTAATGTGAGGAGCAATAGGACCCTCACATTGGCGGTAAAAAAGACTTTGGAGTCTCTCCCATATAAAAACCTCTGAAAAACTACCCTAAACAAACCCTTACAGTCAACCAGGCAGGCAACGCTTACCGGAGGAAAACCTCAGTTAGCCAACCTAACCAGCACCTCTGTCAAAAAGGGATCCACAGTCGATTCCTACAAAAATCTACAGGTAGAATTCCGTCCACCCCACCCCCGGCTATCTGGAACCGTACCTCCCTGGGAGATGGCCGGACTGTGTTTCTTCCCCCCCCCCCCCGCCCAATTGGGTTTAGTTTTTCAATATTCTCAGCGCTTTCCACTGCTTGTCGAGAGAGCGAAATTGAAGGCACCGAAGATCGGACCGCCCGGCTCCATCCTTTCTCTGGCCAAGTTTCCTCCCGCTCTTGCAGGTCCGGACTCCGGATTTTTCAGCGGGGCTTTTCGAGCGAACCCGCAAGCGTGGAAACGCAAGCACACGCGTGCGCGCGCGTTCAGCTAGGCGCGCCTTTTCCTTTGCTCTCCCTGCCACCCCCAGCCCACATCTCCGACAGCCACCCGCGTGGTCCCCAGCCTCGCCTGTTGCCCCCCACCCCACCCCACCCACAGGCGGGGGGGGGCTCTTACCTTCGCTGAGTTTAGGAGTGTCCGCATCCCGATTCCTGTCGACGGCGCCCATGTCCAGTTCTCGCACCGGCGATCGCCTTCCCGAGCCGCCGCTTCCACCAGCTCCCCGGGCCGCCGGGCTGCCGCTCTCCTCAGCGCTGGGCTCGTTGGAGCCTCCGGACTCCTTAGCTCCCCTGACGGGTCCGCTTTCCAGCACCTCCCTGTACGTGATCAGCTCCTTCTTCTCTTTCACTTTCTGATCAAACGACTTGGAGACAAAAGCGGTAAGTTCTTCCATCGCCGGCTCTTCTTTGGGCTCTTTTTTTCTCCCCCTCGTTTGCCTCCTCTGGCTGCTCCGAGCCCCCCAATAAACACATCAAGGGGGTCGGGAGGAGGGGGAGTGGGAGGAGAAGAAAAAAAGGGGGGAGGGTGGGTGGGAAAGGGAGAGAAAAGCCGCAGAGGGGGCTGGCTGGAACGTTAAATGGGAGCGGAGGTTTCCCAACCCCGAGCGAAGCTTGTAAAAACCGGCCTTTGACAATTCTCCCCGCGAAGAGTTCCGATCTGTCTGGGCTTCGGTGATGGAAGTCCCCACTATTTATACTTTGCAGAGCCAACCCCTCGTTTGGAGCAAATAACCTCCCCTTTGGTACTGGGAATGAACCCCCTTCTCCTAGAGCAGCCCAGGCGCACCGCCGAAAGAGAAAAAGAGCCAGGCTGGGAAGGGGTGGGGGTTGGGGGAGAGGGAGAAGTTCTCCGTCCCCCACCCTACCCCGCCCCTCGCCCCCTTTCCAGATCCGGCTGCCGGGCTTTCTCGCGCGCGCTCTCTCTCTCTCGGCCATTAATCCAGGATTGACAACAAGCCCTAATTAATTTAATTAGGCATGGATCCTGCGCTGGTGTCCCGAGTTAGTTAAACGCCGGGGGGAAAGGGGCTGGATCTGCAGGGGAGGGGCTGAGAAGAGGAGTCACCCGGACGGGTGACTGCCAGAAGGGAAAGAAGAGCTCTTTGGCTAAACGCCTCCTGGAAGCGCTCCGGGCCGACAAGCCAGCGAGGGGCGCGACTGGCCACCGCTTGCCGGAGGAAGAACTCGCCAAGCCCGAGACCGACCCTCTGTTGAAACCATACCTGCCTCTGTTGGGTCGGCTCTCCCTCATCCCAATGCCCGGGTACGCCGCTCTTGACCTCGGGAAGAGGCAGAAGAGCAGAGCTCGCTGGGGAGAGCCGTCTGCAGGGCAAGCCCCAAAGCAGTGGCTCCCTTGAGAGCCGTGCCCCGCGGCTTCCAGGCAGCGAGCTTAAGACGACTGCAACAGTTGTGGCCTATAGGGCACTCGGAAGGTCGGGGGTAGTGGAGGGAAGCAAACAAAAGAGGCGCATTTTCTGGCGGAAATAGCCCACCGGGCAGCCACCCATCCCCCAAGTTTGCCCCGTCCACTCATTGATACTCCGTCCCTTTTACATCCACAATTGCAATTGGGTTCATTCTCCAGTAAGTTCACTGTCTTCGGGTTTTCAACAGTCGTTGACACCCGACTGAGCAACCCCGGGTCCCTCTCCAGATTATCACTGCACTCGTTTTACTAGGAAAGAAGTCCAGTTTGTCTCTTTTTGATAATAAAGTGTCATCCAAGCCAGGCGTGATGTTTGGAGAGGTTCATGAAGTTTTTTTGGCAACAGAAGGCAAGGCAGCCACTGCTTCTTTCACAGCATTTTTCCTACCAGTTCCCCTTTTAGCTTATTGCCTTGGGATTCCCTGGTGGTCTTCCATCCAAATACTAACCAGATGTCACCCTGCTTGATGTTGCCGAGCCCTTCTTTTTTGGTACTATTTGATTATAGTACCAAATAGTCTCCAGATTGAAAATTCAAGTGGAGTATAGATTCTCATTTTGGGAACTTTTTAACTGGGAGATGTAAGGGAAAAGCAGTCATATTTTTGACTTGCTGGTGAGGGTAAAGGTTAAAAGGGGAGAAAGTATTATCACTTGTATAGTTGCGACATGAGTTAATGGGATCATTTGAGAGAATCTAGATTTACCACCCATGAATAGGCAATCATTAGATGCAAGCCCATGTTCATTTTTTTTTTAGTAAGAACAAGAGTCCCTGATACTTTCTTTATAAAGAAATAGGGAGAGGTGAGGTTAGATTCCCAATACTTCCTATAGGGAAGAACAAAGGGATGTGAAAGTCTCATGGGAGTAAATTGAAAGCTTCTGAGAATTTTATTGCCCAGAAAGGGGTTTATTTTATTTTTGCATATTCCAGGAATCCTAAGCGCTATCTAAAAGCCAAATTGAAATGCTCATTGCCATTTGGCTCCCCTCCCTTGATTAGTATTAGTACATTTTGTTGTTTAATATTCAGAATACAAAGTTTTCCATTTGGGTGGAGTGATTCCAAATATTTTCTACGTTATTTTATATTGAGGTATATATTACCCCTTTTCTTGGCTAATGTAATATTATAAGCAACATGTATTTTATATGGAATCAAGGTATCTAAATGTGTTTTAGATCTAGAAGGTAAAAGTTAAGCTTTAAATACTTTATTAGAAATTGTCAGAATATCTTATATGCCTTATGGCTTTCAATTAAGTGCTCTTATTCAGATGAAAGTGGTGATACAGACTCCTAGAAAACCACAGAATTATGAGTAACATGTTTTATAGACTAGACAGAAATTGCTTTTCACTGAACAAGTAACAAAGAACAATATGAATATAATTCTATTTGGAAAGTAGAAATATTAACTCTGGAATCTTACAAGCATTTCTTGAAAATCACCATCTATTCAAGTTCAAAGAAATCTTGAGAAATGAATGGGGGCTCCGGATACCAATTCTTATAAAAGCTTTCTATAGTAAATTCTTTTTAAACTAATCCTGTTTGTTTCCTTCTTTTTCAGTGACACTGGCAGGATTTAATTCAAGTTTCCTACATCTCCAGATAAGCTCTAGTGTACATTCCTTCACTGCATTAAAGAAAATTAATATATGGATACAACTTTTCAGTAAAGTGACTCTGACAGTGTCATTTAATTACTGAATGAAAACAAACTATGGATTAAAGTGTTAGTTTAAAATTATTTTTAAATACATGAAAAAAAGAAATTGTATAATTTTATGTATTTGAGTTGGAAATGTGTTCAATGAATTGAGGAATCTATACAAAAATTGCAGATGTCTCATTGGTGAGAGTTAGAAATTTCTGTTTTACATTAGTAAACTTGCAAAATAACCTTTCCACTGAGGTTAAACAATTAGGAATTAAAACGAAAATGCTTCCAATCTATCAATTCAGTCAAATATATGTAGTAGTACTTCTGACTTGGACATTAAGGTGTAAATGCAGATATCCAATTTAGTAAGTAATAGTTAGTGAGGGTTACTTCAGAGAAGCATGTATACAGGTGTAGCATTAGTGTAATTTTGCCCATGTTCACTAAGTTGGCATTTAGTTCCCAGGACTGAGTTATTCTCAGAGAAATGAATATAAGAATGTCATTTGAACCTGAAGCTGTATAACATTTCTTTATGTATCATTGATTTAAATATTTCACTTTTGAGCATGCCTATGCAGTGTAAATTAACTATTGTCAGAAAAAACAGATTGTTTGCTCTTCTGCAAATCCAAGTAAGTTGAATGTGAAATGTACAAACATGGTTAGTCTCACAACCAAAATCTGAAAATTGATTTGTGGCTTTCAAATGTTTAAACTTGAACCTTGACATTTGAACGTGGATTGGTCTGCATTTAATGTGGATAGTTTATTTCCAAGATCATGATTGGTGGGAGGAGGTAGCGGTGGACCAAAGAGCAGAAAACCAGGATCTCCATTGCCCTCTTGAATAGCATTTCAGCTCTCTACGAATAAACAGCTCTATCCCACATATCCCAAGACCTGAAGCCACTCAGAGTAAGCAACAACTACTTCACTCCGTGAAACAAAAGCATCTCATTTTTATGACAAATGGTTTTTTTTTTTGCAGAAATGATCTGCAGTATGTGTGACAGAAAATAGTGAACTGCTTGAATCGCTCTTGATTTAAATGAAAACCGATAAATTTCATTCTTACCTTCTCCAACTGAGCTTTTAACTTTCCCTCCTTTAGCAATAATCTCAACCAACCTTAACGTAGTCTCAACTATGTGCCTAAATTCCGAAAACCCTTCCTTTCCACTGTAGAAAAACCGCAGCATCTTAAAAGCAATTTGCAGATAAATCATTTCAATTTTAATCATAGTGCAGTTTATACAGATAGAATGTGATTTATTCGGGATTCGCCCACCCACACCGCCTTCTAGATGTGACGCGTGTGTGCACAAAAACCGGGCATAAAAAAAGGCCACACAAAAAAATGAAACAAAACCATCCATCGGTGCATTAAAAAACTTGATACTGACGTTAATTAAAATTTAAAAAAATGTGTTAATGTGAATGCAGTTGTTTGGGGTAAAAGCAAAACAAAAGAAGCACCAACGCCACCAAGCAAAAAGCCGCGCCGCCGCCAGCGCAAGACGCCGGCCTTTCGATCGATCGATAACCTCGGCGCTCCTCGCCTGGGCACGTGGATGAATGAGCGTTGTGATGGCTTAGTAAGGTCTGGCTGGCGGTCTGGTGGAGGAAGGCGCTGAGCTCAAACTACGGAAGCTCGGCAGCGCGGAGGCCTTCAGCCGGCTCCTGAGGTAAATGGGCTCGGGCTCGGGTTGCGGGGAGGAGGGTTCGGTTTGCCGTTGGGCTCCGCAAAGAGGCGGAGGATTAGGGGAGCCTAATATATAGCGCCTCATATTCTGGTTTTCGGGAATATAGGAGGCAGAATCCAGTCTAGTAACCTGGGAAGTCCTATAATATGGGCAATGCCCGGAGCCTTGGCGGTTCGGGCCGTTCCTTCTTCTCGACCAAGGAAATCCGTTTGGCGAGTATCCACGTCCCGGAGTTTCCTAGGGCTCCCCGTCTTTTTCCTCCGTCTGCTGAGGCGATGGAGACAGTTGCTGGGCAGGGAGGATACTGAGGTCGTTTTTTTCCGAAGGACTGGGAAAAGCCCTCTGGGTACTAAAGGTGGGCCGGAGTCTCCTTTGCTTTCAAAGCAGCGAGCATGGCCTCAGATATTAGGCCTGAATTGGACTGAAGCCTGCTTCCCCCGCCCCCCAACTCGCCAGAAGCCTGCCCAATTCATCTGGGGTCCAGTTTGGGGAAGGGGAGGAACGGTTTGTGTAAGATCCGTCCTCCTGCAATTTAGACCTTTTGAATTACCACCATCCCTTTCTGTTTCTCATGGTAGCTTGGCTTTAATTTTTACACACACACACACACACACATTTTATGGGAAAAGTCCATAAAGGGTCATCAATAAAAGTATTGTTTCTCTACTCAAAGACGTCAATTTAGCCATTTCAGAAATATCCATCATCTTAATCAATCGTTGTGGGTTTATGCCAACAAGACAACTGCCTTTGTGGTTATCCCATACTATATAAAAATAAAGTTTCATGCCTTTTTTCCCCTAACAGTTTGTCCATCAATCCCAAAAGAAAGACCTCTGGCCTTAATTTTCTATTAATCTTTAAAATCCACTGAATCAGTATATGTATTTAAATCTGAAATTTTCTAGCTTTTTTTACCTGTTCACCAGCTATGGATTATAATATGTACATTTCAATCCTTTCAGCCACATATTTTTCCATTGTTCCATCTGTATATTATAACCAAACAGTTTAGACCACTTAATTGTACACTCTAGTTCTGTTTCAAATTACAAAAACAGTTTATACATTTTAGCAATTGCATATACTTCATTTGCACATAATTCTATTTCATTCTTAGAGTACTGAAAAAACCATTGTCTGCTTTAAATCTTTCTAATAATTGTAGATACGAAAAATATTGCCAGTTATTTATTTCTGTTGCCAATTCTTCTTGATTTTTTGGGGGTATCCCCCCTTGACAAAGTACTAGTATCTCAGTAAACTACCCAATTGGGTTTGCCTATTATTTCTCATCTATAAAACATTTCTTGTGCTCACAGCCACAAAGGTGTTTTGGGGCACAACTTGGGTTTATATCTATTCCATATTCTCAGTATGACATGTCCAGCATAATGATTTTAAAATCCACATTAACTTTGGCTTTGTCATACCACAACATCCATGCCAAATATCAAGTTATGTTGCTCTGAGTCTGAGTCTTCTGTTTCTCAGGAGCACCAACCAAACAAAACCAAGCAACAAGTTGCAAAATACAATCTCAAATCAGGAAGACACAAGCCTCCTTTCTTTTGCACCTGTAACATCTTATGCTTAACTTGTGGGTTTTTTTCCCCTGCCACACAAATTTAGATGTATTTACATATTTTTGATAACATCTTCAACTTCTGTTTGTTAATCTTAAAATCTGCTAATGCACCACATCCTTTTAGTTTTCCAGTACTGTTTCTTTTTCTTTTTGTACTTCATAAACAATTAACAATGCATTAACAATTATTTGTGCTTTCTATGAAATGTAAATTGGTCTATCCATTTTATAAAGTTCTGTTGAACTTAATAGGATTCAAGAATGTGCAAGTTTACATTCTAAGATCATTTCGTTTATTTCATTTTTTAAATAAAGGTTACATAGAGCAGAGGTCGCCAAACTTTTGGACCTCAGGGACCACCAAACTCATAATTTTAAATCCCAGGGACCACTAACCAGTTCTGTGGTCATGGCCTAATTTGTGGGTGTGGCTTGGTGGTCATGTGACTGGCTGGGCATGTCTTGTATGTAAATATTATAAATATTTATATAAATATTGAATTTTTTATAAAAGCAACTTTTACCCAAAATCAGGCAAATCAGGCAGGCAGATTGAGTTGCTCACAGAATCACTGATTCATTCAGAAATCTATCTGCCATCGATTAGCTCAGTCTGTCACATAAGCCTAAGCGCACCAACGTACCTACCGTCCCTGTCCTATTGTTTCTTTTATATTTTATTTTTCTTATATGTATCCATATATTCATAACTATGTTTTACTTATACCTATTATCTTGTAAGCAATTGACAAATAAATAAAATAAAATTTGCTAGCAAGCAAACTCACAAAATTAACTCACAACATACCATTTATGTAAATTTTGATTTTTTTATAAAAAAAGAGCAACTTTTACCCAAAATCAGGTAAAGCAGGCAGGCAGATTGAGTTGCTCACAGAATCATTCAGTGATCTATCTATCTGAAATCGGCTAGCTTAGTCTCTCAAATGTGTTTGCTGTGAGTTTGCACTGAATAATAGAACCTTCAATCCTAAGGAAGGCTCGGCTGTGCTTAAAAGCAGAGCTGAAGATTTAAAGACTAGCTAGAAAGCAAGAAATCCAACCGTTTCCTGCTTCCTAGCTAATCTAAATCTCCTGGCACAGCAGAACAGATGATGGTCAGAAAAAGGAAAAATAGCAATTTAGCAGACAAGTTTGCCGGGTAAGGAGTGAGTGGAGGGTTCCTGGGGCCATGTGGGCTGCACAGCCTTGTGTTTCTGTGCAGCTTGGATTAATTGCTTTGGGGGGGTGCTCTGGGGGTGAGATTTCTCTGCGGCCCATCAAAATTTTCTCACGGCACACTGGTTGGCGACCGCTGACATAGAGCATTGTGTCTTCTCCAAAAGTGTAAAAGTTTGCATGATTATATTTTTGAGAACAGTGTTACTTATGTAGTGACAATAGATAGTAGTTACAGTTTTGGTTTCAATTTTAGACCAATGAGTGGAAATTTAGTAACGATACACTTTTCTATTAATCATACAATACTTTTTAATTTTTACAGTTTCTAATACTTGTAAAAACTAGCTTGCTAAAATGGGGCGCCATTCATCAGACACTGAAGAAGAGACTAAAAGCAGAAGAAAAAAGAAACATCGTAGAAGGTCATCTTCAAGCAGTTCCTCAGATAGTAGAAGTTATAGCCATAAAAAATCAGGAAGAAAATCAAGATCACGGTCTCGAGATGTCCAGTTTCGTTCACATTCATATGAAAAAAGGTAAACATATTCAGTTTTAAAATTATTGGTAAATGAAACTTTAAAAATATTCATCAGTATAGTTCAAAATATAGTTCAGTATTTCATCCTATGGTGTGGTCTGCTAAAAGTGAAGTATAAATTGTAGCATTCATATAACTTGTGTCATTTTATATAATTTGCCTAATTAACTTTTTTTAACAAATGGCATCTTTTTAAACAAAGAACTGACTCCATATGGCTTGTCCTTGCTTATCAACCACTCATTCAATGATCATTCAAAGTTATGATGTCACTGAATAATAAGACTTATAATCAGTCCTTGAAATTTGTCCATTGCAGCCTCCCTATGGTCACATGATTGTGATGTAGGTAGTTAGCCTTTTGAAAGCCAGAAAGTGCTGGGATAGAATGAGGTTGGGGTGGTTGTTTGCATCAGAGAACGACTAAGGCGTTTGCTTTTTGATAATAATATAGCTTGCATCTTGCAACAATACCTTTAATTCCATCGAACAATTACATCTCTATATCCCAGGACCCTGGGAAGGACGCGATAAATAGATAAAAATGTCAAATTTAATCTAAATATGTGTCTGTGCAATAAACTCTTCGAAGAAGTTGAAGAAACAATAGGCCACCTAATTAGATACTGCAAAAGATCCCACAGATTGATTACAAACAACAGTATGACAAAGTAGCCACAATGGTGCATTGGAAGATCTGTAAGAAATACTATTTGCCTATAAGCAAGAACTGGTGGGACAATAAAATAAGAGAAAGTAATAGTACCTTTAATACCATCAAATATCAATATCTGCCTATCCCAGGTTTTTGAGAAGGACTTGATAGGAGGAAAGAAATGCCAAATCCAGTTTAAACATCTGATTGACTGTGAAGCCAACTATAATTTATTAAATTATAGTTAACTGCCAATTATAGTAAATTATAGTCAACTGCCAGCAACTGGGTGCTGTTAAAACATTTTCAAAGAAAGAACAAAGCAAAAAACACAAAGCAGCACCCAGAGAAAGGTTCTTGTGGAAAATATGTTACACAAATGCAATAAGAAAATATTTATTATTTATTTATTATTTATTTATTAATTAAACTTTTATACCGCTCCCTCTCCCAAAAAGGGACTCGGGGCGGTGTACAGCCTACTAAAAACACACAATAAATATACAATAAATACAATTAAAAATACATTAAACAATTTGGTCCGGCTGTGTCCATCCAAGGGATTCAATTAAAAATTAAAACTAATAAAACCCCGATTAAAATTGAATTAAAACCGAAACACAGTTACTGGGCCAGGCCAGCCTGTTTAAAAAATAGGGTTTTCACTGCGCGCCGGAAGGTCAGGATATCCGTCATAGCCCGTATCTCCGGGGGGAGATCATTCCATAGGGAGGGAGCTCCCACAGAGAAAGCCCGAACTCTCGGGGCCGTCAGCAGACAGCGGCCAGGCGGCGGTACCCCAAGTAGGGCAACCCTGTGGGAGCGTACTGGGCGGCGGGAGGTTGACGATGGCAGTAGGCGGTCCCGTAAGTACCCAGGTCCCGAGCCATGGAGCACTTTAAATACCATCAGTACCACCTTGAATCGAATCCGGTAGGCCACAGGAAGCCAGTGCAGCCTGCGGAGAAGCGGTGTAACGTGGGAGCTCCGAGGAGCACCCACAATCACCTGCGCGGCTGCATTCTGGACCAACTGTAATCTCCGGAGACTCTTCAAGGGGAGCCCCATGTAGAGAGCATTGCAATAATCCAGGCGGGAGATAAGGAGGGCAGAAGTGACTGTGCGAAGTGCGCCCAGATCCAGAAAGGGCCGCAACTGGTGGATCAGACGAATCTGATAAAAAGCCCCCCTGGCGACGGCCGCAATATGCTCTTCTAAGGACAGCCGTACATCCAGGAGGACGCCCAGATTGCGCGCCCTTTCCACGGGGGTCAGAACCTCTCCCCCCACGGCCAGCGAAGGAACCAGCTGGCTGTTTCTGGGCGCAGGAAACCACAGCCACTCGGTTTTGGTCGGGTTGAGACGAAGCCTGTTACGACCCATCCAACTCCGCACGGCCTCCAGGCATCGGGACATCACTTCGACGGCTTAGTTGGGGTGGCCCGGGGTGGAGATGTACAGGTGAGTATCATCAGCGTACTGATGGAACTCCACCCCGAAGCCACGGATGATCTCGCCCAGCGGCTTCACATAAATGTTGAACAGCAGGGGCGAGAGCACCGACCCCTGAGGCACCCCACACAGTAGGGGCCTCGGGGCCGACCTCTGCCCCCCTGTCAACACGAATTGCGAACGGTCGGAGAGGAAGGAGGTGAACCACCGCAACACGGAGCCCCCCACTCCCAACCCCTCCAACCGCCGCAATAAGATACTGTGGTCGACAGTATCAAAAGCCGCTGAGAGATCTAACAGGACCAGGACAGAGGAACAACCCCTGTCCCGAGCCCTCCAGAGATCATCAACCAACGCGACCAAAGCCGTCTCCGTGCTGTACCCGGGCCTGAAACCCGATTGGAGGGGGTCAAGATAACTCGCTTCATCCAGGTACTGCGGGAGCTGATGTGCCACCACACTCTCAATAACCTTCGCAACAAAACGAAGGTTGGAGACAGGACGATAATTAGATAACAATGCTGGGTCCAGGGACGGTTTCTTGAGGAGGGGCCGCACCACCGCCTCTTTCAAGGCAGCAGGCAGCAGCCCCTCTCTCAAGGAAGCGTTTATAATGCCCTGGAACCAGCCTCGTGTCACCTCCCGAGTGGCCAAAACCAGCCAGGAGGGACACGGGTCCAACAAACAGGTGGTGGCATTAAGCCCCCCCAGTATCCTGTCCACGTCCTCCAAAGTAACAGGGTCGAACTCAACCCAATTGACCTCACCGATATCCACCCCCACCCCCCCGCCCGGAGATGCCCAATCGGAGTCCAGCTCGTCCCGGATCTGAGCGATTTTGTCCTGCAGAAACCTAGAAAACTCCTCAGCCCGCCCCTGCAAGGGGTCCTCCCGCGCTCCCACCTCAAGGAGGGAGCGGGTCACCCTAAACAGGGCGACTGGGCGGTTTTCCGCAGACGCAATAAGGGTGGAGAGGTAAGACCTCCTCACCATCCTTATCGCCACTAAATACGTCTTAATATAAGATCGTAGTAGTGTTCGGTCAGATCCGGAGCGGCTGGCCCTCCAATTACTCTCTAGGCCTCTTTTCCGGCGCTTCATCTCCCTTAGCTCCTCAGAAAACCAAGGAGCCACATGGGATCGTTATCATTCAATGTTCTCTAATTTCAGAACAATTTTATCAGTAACAAATTTTTAACTTTATATCCTAGAGCAGTGTGTGTATGTGTGTTTATTGTTAGCCAATTCTCTTTGCTTCAGATTTTATAAAAAATCTGTTAATATGCCTGCAGTAGCGTATTTCCTTCTATTACATCTCTAATGTTCTAGTAATAAGCAGTATATGTACATGCTGACTTTGTTACATTGTTCTGCAGTCTGAACAGTATATAGTATATAGCATATACTTTGGAGGAACAAGGATGCATACTATGAACTAATTTGACTCTGAAGCCACATTATATTCTCCATATGAAGGACTGATGAAAGTAGTATGAGAATAGTTTTATGTTATAAAGTAAAAAGAGCTTAAATCTTTACAATATTCATTGATTCAGTTTTAATTAGATCTAAGTTTTATAATTTGGAGGAAAGTTTTACTACTAAGTTTTAACAGTTATTAAACTTTTAATGTTAGGATTTTTTCTTTTTCTTTATTAAAAAACTAACATTCATGAAATGTGCATAGTTTTTTTTCTATAGAAGTCCATGTTCAACCTGAAAGTTTTGTTATCAGTAGTATCTCATTACCAGTAAGTGGCCAAAAAGATCACTATACAATACAGACAATGCTACATCCCTACATAGTTACTGCAACAGAATGTGCTATATTGAGTTTCAAATAAATATTTCTTGAGGATATATTGATTGATACAATTTATAGATCATGCATATCCTTCAAGACTGAGATGTATTAAAATAAAAATCTTACATTTGTTTTGTTTTTACTTTTAAGTGGTTTATATGTTAATTTTGTAGAATAAAATAACTGAACACATATGTAAAAAATGAGAAAAAGCATCATTTGATGCTCACTTTTGTTCTATTAATATGTACAGCAAAGTCACTGTTTTTTCCACCCAGGATATTTGCAAAGCTCATGGGTTGCTTTGCTGAATTAGGTTGTGAGGGGGCATATTCAGACTCCTCCTGCTTTCTTTGGAGAGTATCAGGCAAAGTTTGCTGATTTTGTCTGCTTTTAATAATTTTTACAAATAAAATATCTCACAGTTAGGCCAGTCTGGATGCCAGCACTGATAACTTTGAATGGTTAGAATAGGCTACTTTCAGTTTGTGGCACCCAAGGACATACAGAAGCTGATGAAGTCAGTGTGTACTGTTGGTTGTCTTCTTGATCTCCTGCACAAGCTTGAAACTTTGATCCCAGAAGTTATAGACAGGCTTGCAAGTTGCAGTCATACCTTCATTCCTAGCTGGGAGGGAAGGGAACTAGATGGTTGCAAGCTCCAGCTAATTAGCATGTGCTACAGCCAGCCACATCTCTCCCTTGGCTGGATGAGTGACTATAGGGATCCAGCGGGGCTGAATAGGAAGGGGAGTGAGCTCTGTTCTTAGAGTCAGTCATAAGGGTGAATAAGTATGCGGTGCTGTAGCAGCCATAACTTTGAACATATCGTAAGTAATTTTTAGAGGTTCTGTCATAAATTCAAATGTCACTAAGTAACCAGTTGTAAATCAAACATTACTGTAAGCTTCTTCTCTAAGTTCACAACATAACTTTAAATTTTCTATTAGCTATTATTTTTTCTATTAAGTCCATATATCATAATTTCATTTATTCAATTCAGTGCTAAAAGTTCACAGGGGCTTCCAAGTCAGCACTACAAGTAATCAGTGTCTTTTCTTTAATTAAAGCTATCAATTTCACCATTCTAGCCAACTCCATTAACTTTACTATTCTCTCTTCAATCGTAGGCAATGACAAATCTTTCCAAATCTTGTGCATATGAAAATCTTGTTGCTGTTATCTTATATAAAAACTAAGTTCCATGAGTTTTTACAACTAAGTGTCCATCACTCCCAAAAGGAAAATCTCTGGTTTCTATTGTATATTATCTTTAACATCATCTGAATTAATGTTACATATTTGAATTCAAAAATTTTAAGCTTTTTGATATACCCATTCAACATGATAAATTACATTTCTAACATATATTCAAAGTACTTTTATACATTTTAAATAATTCTTCCAGTGACAAATACCAACATTACATCATTTTATTAAAAATTATCTTTAGATAGTTTATCATTTTATAAAAAAATCTTTTTAAGCTTTTTGACTTCTCCAAAGGTCTTCTGGAACCTATATATTGTTTTGATAGGTTGGATTTAGCCTTAGAAAAAAGTTTTAATAACCATTTTTGCTTATTTTATCTATATATTTTGGAGTGTATGTGGTTTTTTATCATATTTACGATATTGATTTATGTGAATATAAAAAAAAACAATGATTCATTGTAAGTGAGTTTTCTCTATCTATTTGAGGCGAAGGCATCGATCAAGCAGCAGTTCTTCGTATGGGTCCAAAAGAAAACGGAGTCATAGCCGATCAAGAGCACAAGGAAAATCATATCGGTCTCAGAGATCAAGATCAAAAAGCAGATCAAGAAGGTATAACAATTTTGCCCTGGAAGAACAATTACCAGATAAAATGTTTTTTACTTTGCACTCCCAAGTCTTAATAACCATTAATTAATGATTTTATGTTAACTTCAAGATTATACAGTAAATGTAACAGCAAAAGGTTAAACTATTTTTACTTTTATATACTTTTAACGTTGTGGTTTAACTTGGAGTTCGTTTGTCCATATGTATTGTTTAGACTTGATATAAGGCCAGTTTTGTTACGATATCTATTATACAAAATACATGGTGATAGCATATATAGATAATATCAGATTAAAAAATAATCAAGTTGCTGGGTATTAATTGCTAGAAAATTAATTGCTCATTTGAATATTTTGCTTAAGCTAAAGTAAAAAGGACTTACAAGTAATTTTCATTAAAAAAATACTTGGAATTTTGTGTGATATCAATAGAGTTATGAAACTGCAAATATTTTGTGAACCTGAAATCCACAATAAATATAGCAAAATAAGGGTACCAGTAATTTGTATGAAAGCTGAAATTATGAAATCATAATCATATGAAACATCGATGTTCTACAGAATCATGATCTTTCTTTATATTACAATTATTTCAAAAAAATAGTTAATGTATAAAAATAGAAAACTTTATTTGAAAATATACAGTGATTGGAGATCTAATATTTTATTTTTGTGGCAATACAAATTTATTAAGTACATGTTAAAATAAAATAGAGATTATTTTTAATATTAAGTATGACGGTAGCATGACAAACCATTTGTTGCAAGAGTGCTGTGATAATACTATAATACTTCAATTTGTATTTAAGTCAGAGCTTGGATTGCCTATTACTAAAAATGGCGGACAGTATTGCTCTGAATTTATTTTGTATCATAGGATTGGTGGGATCCAGCTTTGTATTTAGGACTTCAGTATATTGCTTTAGGACTTCAGTATACTGCTTATTAAAAAGTTATAATTTTGTGGAGAAGAAAAATCAAGATAGATCTTGTGAATGCTTTTAGTTTTATCATTTGGATGAAAATATAATCTTATGGGCTAATCTAGAATTCCAATGATTGCAGCGCTTGCAAACCTCTTCATTCATACCCATAGGTATATAGTAGCTATTTTTATTAGGGTATGGTCTCTCTTGATACATTGAAATGTAAAAATTTGCAGTATGCATTTCTTTGATTATATGCTACACAGTTTCCAAAGACTCGAATGAGCTTTTAAATAACACAAAACACAAAAGTTATTATAAAAACTATAATAAATCAATAACTTAACAAATGAAACCGTGATGCATCACCATTTGAGGGTAGCAAAACACAGTACCGGTTTTTTCCCAAATGCTTTTCTGAAGGGTGCAGATAATTGACTTAGCATATGTTTGCAGTGTTAACACATTTACTGTAATATTACTGCAGCATTAAAGAGAAGTAATATTCTCATACCTCTGTATCTAATATTAGACATTTGCAAATCCTTCAAAAGTGTACTTTGTATGTCCTCCAGCATGTCCCGAAGCACCTTCTTCAAAGGTGCATCTTTAATAATGGGTCTTATTTCTGAGATGAGTGACTCCTGGTAAGAGAGGCACTCAATGGGAACTGAGAAGACTGTGTAAAAGGTGCTTTGTAAACCTGATCTAGACAGCCTTAAACCGAACATTAGAGAAAGGAAAACAAGAGTTTGGAAAACAGTACAATGCAAAGTACTGAGAAGAAACCTGGGAGTGAAAACAAATAGAGGAAAAAGTCAAGGTACAAAACCCAATAAATTTTCTTTGTAAAGCATGCAGGGAAAATAGGAAGAACAAGTCTTAATTCAGGAAGGCAAATACAAGTATTATTGATGGGACAAAACTGTAGAATTGAGGGCTACAACTTAATCAAAATCAATAGGCCAGTCAAAAGAGAAGGAGATACAGGCAGTCTCCAGGCTAAGAACAAGTTCTGTTCCCTAACTATGTTTTTAACTTCAATTTACATTTAAGTCAGAGCTTGGATTACCTATTACTAAAAATGGTAGACAGCATTGCCCTTCCTTAAGCCAATAAAGTGCTGAAGCTACACTGCTTCCAGGAACCCCTGAAAACAGGCTGTATATTAAAAATATATGAATTCAGCGGTTCCTGAAAGCAATGTGCAGTTTCAGCACTTTCTCAAAAAAAGGGAACACTTTCTGCAATTTTAAGTAATAGGCAGTCTGCTTGTATGTAGGGATTGTCCGTGAAGTGGTCATTCATAACCCAGGGACTGCCTGAAATTTTGAAGCTGCCTGGCTCTATAGTGACGCTGGGCAACTTAGACATAAAAATTGAAAGAAAAGTATATAAAAAAAGAAAAGAAGATAATGAGAACTAGAAGGTTGGAAACAAAATAACAATCCAAAGAGCAAAAAAAATAATAATCAAAAGGGCTCTGAATAATAGAATGTTTAATGAGGAGACAAAAAGTAATAATGGAAGATTGTTATTATTTGTTTGTTAGAAAACCAAGTCAGTTAGGATTTGCAAGATCCTACAGATTGCTCTTTGGCTTCTCTAATGGTTTCATTTTCCAAAAGATTGAAGAAGAGACAAGGGGATTGACTTTCCTAGATATGATCCTAACCATTAGGGAAGAGCTGGTGGAAGAGCTTGGACAAGAGAAGACAGTGGAGAGACATGATAGTTCTTCAAGTATCTAATGAACCATTTTAAATAGGCAAACTTGTTGGGAGAGGACAAGAAAAATGTAGACTTAAATTATACTGAAGTACATTTTGGTGAGAGGTCAGGGAAAAAAACTGTTATTCATAGCAATTAATTGTATCTAGGAGACTGTATATCCATTTGTGGACTATAAATAGTGACATATAAGCTGGTTGAATAAGTTAATAAGCGGTCATTTTTAAGAATGATTATTAGCAAGTACATAATAAATATCAGTAAAAATTTTGCTGATGTGGAACAAACCTGGTTTGTAGATGAGGAGTTGAACACAGTTGTTTACCAATGTCTTATGTCATTACAAATTGAATAGGTGTGTATTTTCAGCAGATATTTTATCTCGTCCACTTGATATTTTCTATGTCAGTCTTTATATTGTTTTTCTTTTGAAAAATATGCTTTATTTATTTGAACAAAGCTCTAGCTTTATAAAAGTAAAATAAATCATAAATTGGTCAAAATGATGATATGGTCTTTATAGATTTACTTTTGTTTTATGCTGTTTTAAGTTAGATAATTTGTCTTTCCATTCTTACATTCAGGTTATATAAATAGCTGGTACATCGATTAACATGTAGTATTAAACACCCAGATTTATCTGCATTTTAGCTATGGTAAATTTAAGAGATTCAGACAATGGAGGGAATAATTTGGGTGTTCATTGAAAAGCCTTTTCTGATAAGTATATTATTTTACTTAGAGCCTATCACATTTCTAAGACTTGCCTAATTTAAAAAACAAATATTTCCATGTTCATATTTAGCCATCAAGAATATTTAAAACAAGTTGTGTTTTTTTTCCTAAAAGTAATTTGGACTACCTTTCTAAATGGAATTTTATTTTTGAAACAAGAGAAATTTATATTTAAAGGAAAAAAATGAATTATGTAATCTTTCTATATATCTCATATCTGATAGAATTGGCTAAATTTGAGATGGGCAAGTTGTGATTCTACAAATGCAGGAAGTTATCTTGTCTTAACAGATTTGGCCAGATAATGGTTTATTTGTTTGGATACAGAACACTGACTCCAGATTAAAAATCACAAGATTTTTCGTTTGGTATGTTTTTAAGGAACTCTGTACTGCATTGTCGTATTTTTCTTACAGAAATCAAGATTATAAATTAAGACTAGTAAACTAGTCTGTTAGACTAGTAAATCATTATCAGACTGTTAACTCCTAATTATTATCTTCTGTGCTTTAAGTATTTTTCCTTTATTCAAAGATGAATGTTTGCACTGCAGTTTTTTATCCTATTTTAAATGCAATCTGAATCAAGAATGAGGTTCTCTATAATACTATAGATTTACAATTGTCTTTCAATAAAACAGGGTTGTGCAAATAATGTAAAATCACAAACTAAATTTCAGCAGAACTACCACATTTACATTACATTAATAATTTTAAAATAGATTTAGTTTGTTTTACTGGCATTTGCTTAATAACGTTTTGTTGTTTGCAATCTTTTTAAACACAATAATTCATCTGAGAAATACAGGCATATTGTCAGCAGAAAAATTGAAAGTAACAGCTCACTTTCTGAAACTACAGATATAGGATATAAAAAAAATTCAGCTCTACAAAATTTAATAAATCATCCTATTTCCTAATTTGATCATATTAGATGCTGATGTGGGAGAAGCATTTCAAATGCCATCTCCTCATTAATATACATCAGTCTGGGGAATGGAATAGAATACTTATGTGGAGATGTCACAGTTAGTGTTTCTTAGTTTACTAAGTGGAACAGGTTGATGTGATACTGAGTGCTATTTGTCAATGTCTTGTTAAAATGGTTTGGGTCGAGTTATGGAGTCCAGAAAGACGGTGGCTGATAAATCAAATGTGGATTGAGTGGACAGGAGGCAGTGATTGATACTCTGACAGGATATGAAGAAAGGAATCTTGATACAAGCATGCACAATATTGAATATGAGAAGGAAAATGACCCTAGAGTATGGATATTATTCAAGGAAATGAGATTAAAATATCAGTTTCAAATTATTGCCATGTGAAGATTAGGATGCGGCAGTTCTTTTTATAATATCATGGATTTCTTGGATGGTATTACAATTTTGTATATATTATAGATGTGTATACTATGTGTATAGTCCTGAATTATTTTTGCTAATGTTGCTAATTATTAACTTGTGTTAATTGTGCAAGTTGCATTCTTCATATTCTATGTAATTATTTAATTCTTTGAATTATCAAGGCTTTATTTGAATTAAAGCAATAATGTTGGAGCAATATTAATCTTTTTAAACAATTTAAGCCCCAGTTATAACTTGTATTTAATTGCATCATTTATATACAATATGCTAGAGTTAAAACTTATTTTAGAAAGTTATATTGAAAATATATCAGTGAAAGCAATTGTTTTAATGTATGCAATGAAATAATGTGTTTTCCTATTTGGCTGGTAAAACTTGATAACGATTATGTTATTGGATTGCTAGGATGCAGCACAATACATCCGTTATAAATCTTTTGCATCTAAAACCAGTATGTGTTATTATTTTAAAGATTTAGAACTGACATTCTAAATTCTGTTAAAACATTGTTGAAGACATATGAACAAATGTAACATTCAGAATGTCTATGTGATGGTAATTTATGTGATTATCAATATGTTCATAATGTGAGGATAGGCATATAATTGTGGGATTGATGTTCATGGCATCTTCCATTATACACTGCAGATTTATGGTATATTTGTCAAGTATTAGGTATTCCCATTCTAGTGTATGATATATTCTAAGTGAGAAGAATACTAGGAAATGAAAAATGGCAAAATCTTTACCTACCTTCATATTGCATATACATTATTAGTTACATGCTAAAGGCAGCATTTAATGTTTTAACATGACACAAATAGCATAAATCTAAAATCAGTTTTTAATATAACTAAAATAAATGATTCAAATATTTTCCTATATAGCTGTAGTCATCTTTTTTTCAGTTGCACCCTAAACTTTTATGTGATGAGACTGTTGAATTAATTAACGATATTAGATTGCAATTATCTGCAAGTGGTAAACTTGTAGGAGGTGTAAAGCCATTCAGTCATATGTGTTAGATTGGCAACTAACACCCCCCACAAATTCAATGTGGTAACACACAAAAGTCATTTCCATTTTAAGGCTATTATGAGAACATTCCATTATTTTGAAAGGCCTACCGTTACTCTAGTTATTTTAGTAAGTATGGTTTAATTTTTGAACATCAGATTAAGAATACTATTAACATGGCAAAAAGAATTTATAAGAAAGGAATCAGAACAATGAAGGGTGAAAAAGTCAAACCATACGTGCAGCAATTTGTGATTTTGTCAAAATTTATGAGTTTCAAACTGTTTCATTGAGCATTGTTGTAAAATAATATGAGTAGAACCCATACATTCTGTATAGATGTGCATTCTAGCTCATACATACATGCATACATGCATACAGTACATACATACATGCAATATTTTATTTGTTTGATGTAATGATAACCATGTTTCACCTGAATTTAGGAGAGAAGCAATAGATGCCTCTGCCATAGGAAGAATAGGCAAAACCTGTAAAAAACTGTGCAGTGTCTAGCTTCTCTACCTTTTTGAACTTAAAATCAATCTTGCAGATTTCCCCTTCTACATTAATTGAGTGCATGTGATATGTTGGTGTAGGCATATTTATGTATGCTATGCAGTATGTACTATATTGTAATTTTGAATTGTAAGCTACCTGGAGTCATGGACCAAAATAGGCAGCAACAGAAATTGAATAACAGTGAATGAGTGAATAAAAATGGATTGAGTCCATTGGAGTTGGGCACTTAAGAGGTTACAGCACAGAACTAGGACAAAACAGTGTATTGAATGAATTAATAACTATTTATTTATTTATTTATTGTACTTATATACCGCCCTATTTCCCTGTCAGGACTCAGGGTGGTGCACAGCCAAATTAAAATACAGAGGATAATACCAAATTAAGAACAGTTAAAAAACCAAATATAAAAGGCTGAAATTTATAAGAAGTTTAAAAGCCAAACTAGATAAAAACCAGATAAAAATCCTAAAAACCGCTAGGCCAGACCGGCTTGATGAAATAAATAAGTTTTCAACGCTCGCCGGAAGATCAGGAGATCAGGGATGATCCTCATCTCTGGGGGTAATTCGTTCTAGAGGGAGGGTGCCCCCAACGAGAAGGCCTACACCCTCAGGGTCGCCAGCCGTCCAGCCGGCGGCACCCCGAGGAGGCCGACTCTATGGGAGCGTACTGGCCAACGGGAGACTGATAATGGCAGGAGGCGGTCCTGCAAATATCCTGGTCCCAAGCCATGGAGCGCTTTAAAAATGGTAACCAAGACCTTGAAGCGCACCCGGTGGACCACCGGGAGCCAATGCAGCTCAAGCAAGAGTGGTGTAACATGGGAGCCCCAAGGAGCCCTCAACACCACCTGCGCGGCCACATTCTGCACCAGCTGGAGCCTCCGGGTGCACTTCAGGGGAAGCCCCATGTTGATTAAAATTAATGATACGTAAAGTAAGGTATCTCATTTATAAAATTAAATGATTTTTTCCTTTGCATTTGCTGGCTATTGGTTTCTCCAATACAACCATCCTCGTTAATAGAAATGCACGCTCAAACAATATTTATCAATTTATATGGCTACCCATATTGTAATTGTCACTTGGCAATGAAGATAGGATTAAATTAGATAGGATTATGGCCGTCTCCAGGGGGGCTTTTTATCAGGTTCGCCTGATGCGCCAGTTGCGGCCCTTTCTTGATCGGGACGCCTTACGCATGGTCACTCATGCCCTGGTCACCTCCCGCCTGGATTACTGTAATGCCTTCTACATGGGGCTCCCCTTGGGGAGCACCCGGAGGTTGCAACTGGTACAAAATGCTGCCGCGCGGGTGGTTATGGGGGCGTCTAAAAGCTCTCATGTGACGCCTCTCCTGCGCGAGCTGCATTGGCTGCCAGTGGCCTTCTGGGTTCGCTTTAAAGTTCTGGTTTTGACCTTTAAAGTGATCCATGGCATTGGACCAGGCTATCTGCAAGACCGCGTTCTGCTGGTAGTCTCCCACCGACCTGTACGCTCCCACAGGGAGGGCCTCCTTCGGGACTCGACAGCATCTATGTGCCGCCTGGTGACCCCAAGGAATAGGGCCTTCTCTGTGGGGGCACCCATCCTCTGGAATGGTCTGCCTCCTGAGCTACGTAACAATACCGACCTGAGAGCATTCAGACGTGCACTGAGAACTTGGCTCTTCGAGCAGGCCGGTCTGGGCTGAAAATGGGACTTTTAAAAAGTAATTTTAGAACTTTGGGTTTTAGATTTTGGGATTTTAAATTTGGGGTTTTATTGTTAATTTATTGGGGTTGGGCTATATTTTAATGGCAGCTTTAGGATGTTTAATCTTCTTTTAACTTTTAAAATATGGAATATTTTATAGTTGGCTGTACACTGCCCTGAATCCTTCAGGAGAAAGGCGGTATATAAATGTGTGTAAATAAATAAATTAATTAATTAAATAAATAAATAAAAGCAATGAATAAAAATAAATAATAAAGGACAATGACACAATAAAAACAACGGCAACTAAAGGTAATCACATCTCATAATCATAGTCATGTCATTCCTCTTTTTTCCTTCTAGCAGAAGCAACAAACACAACGAAAGACTCAGAAAGACAGAGAGATACAGTGAGAGAGAAAGAAATAATGGGATAGTCAGAGTAAGATAAATGTTACTTAAGTTGGGAAGACAAAAAAGGCAATGAAATGGAATAGAGATCATATGAGGGAGAGAGGGAGGGGCAGAAGCAATCAAGCAAGAATAAAGGCAAATATACAAGTCTGAGAATAATGTTGCAGGATCCAACCTGGGTTAGTAATCGGGACCAGAGGTTTAGTCTTCTGAACTTTCGGACTCATGCTGGAGCCCATTCTCGGGGAACTTCTCTCTTACCAGATTAAAATTGATGCAAACTTTATTTTGGTGCATGAGTCAGATCTTCAAAGGTTGAGAAGAGAAGGAAATGCAAAGAAACCCTTGCCAGTACTAAAATAATTAAGAAAATAAATTATTTTCAAACATTTATTTCAATTGTTCTGGCAATAATCTAGCTATTATGCACTTTGTCCCTGTAGCTGCCATTATGCAGTTCTTGTCTCTAAGAAATTTGGTATATTTTGTTGAAGGCTGCTGATACTCAGTACAAACAAGTAATTTTGACATGGGAAGCTGGATTGTAGATGGGCTAAACTGGATTTTTTATTTTATTTTTTATTTATTTATTTTTGTTAATTGCTTACAAGATAATAGGCATAAGTAAAAACATAGTTATGAATGCATAACTTCCTTCTGCAATTGGACATGGAAGTAGGAACTTACATCTAAGCAATTTTTAGCAGCAATAGTCAATAATGTTTGATACCAGGACCAGAAGCCACAGTAAGTTACCACCTGTTTGAAGTTTGGCTGGAATGCTCAGCTTGATACCCAGTTTAGCAACATTGCTCTGCTGCTTCATATGCTAAGGAGCAACCAAATTGAGGCTTCACAAAATTCCCCACATGGGCAAGAGACTCTGTAGACAGGTGTATTCTGTGCCACCTTTACTTGTAAGAATTTAAAGACCAAAAGATCTGAAAAATTCAAAGCCCAAAGACCTGGTTATGTGCTAGACCATTTAAAGTGGACATCTTTTAAAGTTGATATTCCTGGGATGGAAACACATGTCAAGTCCTCCTCGGTTTGGCTGAAAAATACCTGGCATACGCATATGGTAATTTTGACCCTTTTATGAATTTGAAGATAGTGTTCAACTTGACCTCAAGAAATAAGTTGTCGGAGAAACTTCCTGCTTATCTCAGTTGGCATTTTCTTCTTATATTTTAGGCAGTTTGTTGATTTAAACCAGGACTGTCAAACTTGCGGCCCACGCCCACCCTGGTTTAGTGAAGGGGGAAAAAGTCTTGATATATCATGTGACGATGCCGTGGCGACATTTGATACCCCCGATTTAGACATTCAAATGAACCTCTCTATATTTTGCAGTTTTCTAACTATCTCTAGATTAATGAACAAGGTTGTTATTCTAAATCATGATTATATTGCTATTAACATAGTCACCTGAATTGAGCTATTGATTGAAAAGTGATATATGTGCATTAGTTAGATTACTGATAATGCATCTTCTAGTATTTCAGAACTTACCAAATTTCAGAGTAGAATGCAATTATTCAAATAACGTATTTTCACTTAATTTACAAAGTTGCTAAATGTCTCCAATTATGTATTTAAATGATAAAATTCACTTGATGGCTAGAAATTGTTGGTTTTTGTTGTTGTAAACTAAGATGCCTTATGGCTTATTAAATTCATTTGGTGCCTGGCACTTAGAATCTGATTCCTGGTTATATCAAATATATGTTAAAAGTTTGCCTATTAAAACTACTGTATTAAGCTTTTTGGCTGCAGATAAGAAAAAAATCCTTATGTAAGCTTCTTTAATTTTTTCCAAATTAGATTTTAAATGCCAATTAAGAAGTTGAATATATTAAAAATAAAAGCAAATACATCCAAAATAGCTTCACCTTATGGCTAGTTAGGCCTTTTCTCTCAAATGTAGAACCTTTGCTCTGAGCATAGCTTTGAGAAAGATATTCAGCTTAATGAACACATTAATTAAAACCATAACTATTTATAAGATAATTAGAAACGTAGCACAGTAAACTGGGCTTTCCTGTAATTAATTGAGGATTAATTACTGGAGTAATGAAGTGGTTTTTTAAATGCATTAAGGTGAAGTACAGAGAACTGCAAGGCTTTGTGAGTTGCATAATTATTTCACACTGTTTGAGCATAGCTTATACGAGATCGCTAATAAGCATCATTGCATCATTATGTATGCACTTAAAAAGACTTACCACAAAAATGACTACCTAATTATTTCTAATTGACAGGACTCAATGTTGTCACTGAGCAGTTTGTAGCCATTTTAAGATTCATTTAACCATCCTTTGGGCCATATAATAGATGGAAAAGGCTTCAACTACATGCTGGCCTTGACTGGTGTCGTTAATCAGTTTTGGTGAGCTTCAGTTTGAAATGCTTTTGCTCATACAGAGGTCAAAACCTGAAGTAGTCCAAGCAAACTTTTCCTTTTGAAATCACCTTTCTATATTCATTAGCAATTAGTAAAATAATTGTGTCTGTCACTATATTTTGATTTCCATATGAGTTAGTATTCTTTCATCATTGTTTTCCCTTGTGCTACATTAGTTTTACATTATGTTTTTCCAGGTACGAATAATATTCTTCCCATAGATCCTTTAACAACTTCAGGGTAATGGCATATGTTCGTATAGACTACCTTTATTCATTTGTTAGCTTAAACACCGCAATACATTTCAACACAATTATCTTTGCTCCCAATGGATTTCTGAATAAAAGTTTCTACCCCAAAACAACATTTTAGGGCTTTCATGGATTTTTTAAAAAGGTAATTAAACATTAAAACTAGACACAAAAGATGGTTATACTGAATTCTGACATTTATTCAAAGATAACTACTTTAATCATATTCATACTTGTTTGTACATAGATGTATGTGTGCTGTTTTGAGTTGTTAATATACACAATATACACAATTGTTAACACAATTGTTAACTTGAAAAGCTTTCCCAGTGACCTGCTATATAGTTGTTTTATTGTACTTTATTGAATTTAATATGGCAGGCCATTAGGTGAGCATATGTAAAAGTTTTCAGTGTGTTGTCCTGCTTAACATTAATCATGACCATCTGTAAGATCTTGTCTAGTTATGTAAGCCACATATTAAACAGTAAAACACACAGCAGATTTTGTAAATAAACTCAGTATTATCCTTTCTGTTGTAATGCTTTAATGTTTAAATCACAAAGTTTAAAGTATATGAACACTTTTAAACTAAATAGTCAAATTTATAAAGATACATTTATCCCATTTGCTTTGTTACAGATTAAGCAGCACAACAAATCTTTTTTCAACAAATTCCTTAACTGCAGTCAATTTCAATTTAGAGCTTATATTAGGCTACAAGTCCATCATGCTAATCAATATGTCCTACATATCGGCAGGCAGTTTCAGAAAACTATGTTTTATCTTGAGTACACACTGTGTCTTAAACAAAAGTCATATTATAGTCTGGATTGCAAACTTTATTTCAAAGTATGATTATGTTGCTATTCACTTAGGAACGTACTACTGATTAACAAATTGTAACTAATAACATTATAACCTAATAGTTTTAGATTTATTCAAAATAATTCTAGTTTTATTTAAATTGAAACCCATCATTAAGCAGCAGAACTGAAGAAAAATGCCACATCCTTCGGCAATTATGCAACTAATTAAGTTATTTGAGGGGCTGTCTCTCCCCATACACCTGTCCCATCAGGTTGAGCATGAGGCACATGTTACAAATGCCATCCCCCTAGGAATGTCATTTTGCAGGACTCATAGAAATAGTATTTTTTGCTGTGACAGCCACTTTGTAGAACATCATCCTCCCGGAGATCAGATTTGCTTTGATTCTGTTGGCTTTTTCCAAGGCAAAAACTTGCTTTCAGAGCACTGATGATGTTACCTAGTTTGGGTAATGAAACATCTGCAAGAAAATAAGCAACCTCAGAGAGTACCAAGGACCCTCATGTCAACCTTCAGGGGCAAATATTCTCCTTTATTAGACATGCTTCTTGCCAATAGGCCTGGGGAGATGATAGTCTGGTGGCACATTGACTATACTGATTGTTCTGATGAATGTGGTTATGAGTTTCATGTATTTTATGATGGTTCTATATTCTTGTATATTTCTTATTTCTGAATTGAATCGTTGACACATTTTATTTATTATACATTCAACAATAAATCTGAATATGATTTTGAGAATCTAGTAAGAGTCCGATAATAGTTAAATATCAGTTCTTTGGAAATCATCTTAGGCTTGATGGCTGGATTTAAGAAATTTATAAACTAGATGGAATAAAGAATTCATTTATGGGTTGTGTAAAAGGTATTTACTTCAATAGTGTGATAATTGTGTCTTAACAACAGTATTGGTATGGAATATCTTTCAGTAAATTATCTATACATATTTACTATATTACTTTCCTCTTCTCCAGTCCAGCCCAGATTCCACTGGTGTGCTAAGCATAGATTTTATGGAAGTGGAACCTCTTGAACCAAATATGAATTCATTCAATATGATTAATTTCATGTTGAACAATATGAGATAACTGCAGATACACCATTGAATTAAAAATATGCAATTCTTTCAGTTCTTTTCTCAACCTATTGCTTTCTAATTTTGAACTATTTTGTTCTTAATTAGTAAGTTTGTAATGACCGTTATTTGAAAACAATGGGATCTTTGTTTGGTTTGAATAACTGATACTGGTATTAGACAAATGTTATTAATTGATTTGATTCTCAAAACATAGCATATTAGCAATTTGGAAAATTTCAGCAATGCAATTGGTTTTGTTTTCTAGTGGGTATAACTTACTTACTTAACTCGTCTTCTATGACAGAGGAGGAAGAAGACCCAACCATTTTTACCTTTCTGAAAACTGTATATATTAATGAATGCTTTATTGTATTAGTGTAATATTGTTGGGTGAATGTTAAATGACAATGGCCACATTCACTGCAGAACAATGAACATTAATAGTTTCATTCTTTATTAGGATGATATTGCAAATATAGTGTATATTTAATTAAGTGTAGTTTCCTTTTGGTTATGGAATGCAGATCTGTTTTTTGTCGCAAATTCTTTCTAGTTTTACAGTTTTTCCACATGTTTTCTTTCACCATTTATGATCTTTTTCAAAGCAGCTCTATAGGATTTAAATCACTTTAGTATGCAGCACAGTTCGTATTTGAACAATAAACGCCATTTTAAAAAGTTCTTAGATCTTCTGTTACTTCATAAATACAAATGTATAAAATGTTATGCAGTTGTAATGCCTACCTGCTAATTAGACGCAGATTTTCTCAAACCTGTTTTAAAATCTGTTTTATTTGTTTCAACTTGGTTAGTGTTTGGACTACATAAGGTTCTTGCAAAACCAATTATGCTTATGAGCAGATGTTAAATTTACTGCAAGATATTTTGTTCAATATTTAATATTTTCATTAATTACTTGTGAAGAAATTAGCAAATTACTACTTGCTCTACAATAACTGGATAGTCCTTTATAGGTATCTTCAGACTTTTAAAAAAAAATGCGTGCAAATTGCTCAAGAAATAGATTGCTTATGAGTTTAGATGGTGGAATCTTGCTTCTGTTATGTCAATAGGTAGAGATGCTAAGGGATGCTATGCATCTGTCTGCTCTATAAGTTAGACACAATAATGTTCTCCATTAATGAATCATTCCTAATCACCATGCTACTTTTATTGCTAAATAGTTTGGCATTGAATTTTAAAAATAATAATTGGGAATTTTTAATACTACATAAACATTCATCCAGAATTTTTGTAACTTAAACCAAGATAAACATCCCCCAGTGGTTTCATTCCCTCTGAATTGGACTTGCCTGGATCAGGTCTTTAGGACCTTACAAAAGACCAGCAGGGTCTAGGTAATCCTGCTCTCCATAGGTAAAATGTTCCACAAGTTGGGTAACACAGGAGAAAGGGCACATCTTCAAGACCCCACCACTCAACATTCTTTGATTGGTGGGACCTGAAGCATGCAGGGGTGGGATTCTGCCAGTTCGCACCTATTCGCTAGAACCGGTTGTTAACATTCTAAGCAGTTCAGAGAACCGGTTGTTAGAAGAAATTACTGGCCTAATCCTGTAAGGAAGACAGGAAGGAAACATTCTGGTGTTGCTTACAGAAACTGCCTCTCCATTATTCCCAACTTGTGGAACATTTTACCTATGGAGAGCAGGATTACCTAGACCCTGCTGGTCTTTTGTAAGGTCCTAAAGACCTGATCCAGGCAAGTCCAATTCAGAGGGAATGAAACCACTGGGGGATGTTTATCTTGGTTTAAGTTACAAAAATTCTGGATGAATGTTTATGTAGTATTAAAAATTCCCAATTTACATTCTTGACATTCTTGTTTATGTAGTATTAAAAATTCCCTTATTACATTCTTGACAGGACTATACTTCCTGTCTCAGGAACATCTCTGGAGTTTTTCCCCCCTCCTTTGCTGGTACTTTGCTTGTGTGGAATGACCATTCAAAGTTACAATGGCACTGAAAAACGTGACTTATGACCTTTTTCACACTTACGACTGTTGCAGCATCCCAACAGTCATGAGAGGCCAGGCGAGGAGATATGTGCCTCGATGTGAGTGATATAGCGTTGGTCACACCCTGCCAATAACATGACCACCGAGCCACGCCTACCACCTAAGCCACGCCCACAGAACCGGTTGTTAAAAAATTTGAATCACACCCCTGGAAGCATGACCATCCTTCCTGACAGGATCAGATGGGTAGAAACAACCATGCTGACTGGCTAATTAATCTGAAAAAATTATGGTATGCAGAACTTTGAATTCAGTTTCCAAAAGATGTTTTAGAATGAATGGGAATATGGACTTAGCATCTGTCTGCAACACTCTGAAGCAATTATGGTTTTTTCCTGGGATTGCACTGATGTTCTCTGTACCTGTTATGTGATCCCAGGAAAGACTATGACTGCTTTCAAGAATTGCAAATCAATATTACATTCATATTCCCAAACCTTTTGAAGCATTGCTAAGTGACCAATTCTGAAGTGTTACAATTCTGAAGTTCCAAATAGTTTTCAACTAGGTGTGTGCATGAACTCTGTTTTGAACCGTGAATTGCAAAACTTGGACTTGTGTTTTTTTACCAAAATATTTCAGATGAGCTGTGATTTGACAGAATCAAAACTTGGTTTATTCCAAGGTTTAATCAAAACAAAATCTGTTTTATCTTAAAGTGGTTTTAAATAGCAAAGTAGTTGAAAACTGGTTCACAACATCACTGCCTCTTATACAGCTTACATACTTGGATATCAACTTTATCTGCCCACTGCAACTAGCAGTGGTGGGATTCAAATTTTTTTACTACCGGTTCTGTGAGCGTGGCTTGGTGGGCATGGCAGGGGAAGAATACTGTAAAATCTTCAGTCAGAAGTGATATTTGCGCTACTGGTTTTCCAGAACTGGTCAGATCCTGCTGAATACCATCTCTGCTTAGTTGCAGCTGATGTTTGACTCACTGCCCCTTCTCAATTTTTTCATTTCTTTCTTTCTTCTGCTATCTCTCTAATGTAGCTAATGTTCATGCATTGTCCATTCTCCTATTACTGCAAATGTCCAGTGCAGCATTTGTTTTTTTCTTGTAAGATAAGGAAACAGTTGCCCTTTTCCAATTGCTTGGCACATCTTTATAAGATTTCTGAGTGGTATTAAAGAAATATTTTATTAAACTACCAGATGAAACCTTCATATTGTTTAAAGGTAAGTTTCAATTTGTTCAAAGTAAATATAGGTTCCATGACCATATTTCTATAAATCCCATACTTTTTTTCTGTTCTTTGCAATTGCCTGATGAAAAGCGCATCCTTCTATTAAAGCAAAATAGGAGATGAATTAGTTTTTCATTTTTGTTAGCTATTAGCATTTTATTCCATTTAATGAGAAGCTGGTATATTGACTCCTTTCTTTTTCTTTATATATTTCAAAACACCTTTTGTTTGCTGTTCTTAGTATCTCATATGATCCAGGAAACGAGGATCTAGTTTTCTAGTTTCTAGATAGAATAGAATACTTTATTGGCCAAGTGTGACACACAAGGAATTTCTCTTGGTGTAAATGCTCTCAATATACATAAGGAAAAGATACATTAATTAAGAATCAAGAATCATAATGTACAACACTTAATGATAGTCATAGGGTACAATCAACAATCAAATCATACCAGGAAACAGTCAATATAAATCATAAGGATACAAGGGACAAAGTTATAGTCCTACAATCACAAGTGGGAGGCGATGGGTGATAAGGAGTGATGAGAAGATTAGCAGTAATAGTAGTGCAGACTTTGTAATAGTTGAACAGTATTGAGGAATTATTTGTTTAGCAGAGTGATGGCTTTGGGGAAAAAACTGTTCTTGTGTCTAGTTGTTCTGGTATGCAGTGCTCTATAGCATTGTTTTGAGGGAAGGAGTTGAAACAGTTTATGTCTGGAATGTGAAGGGTCTGTGAATATTTTCACAGCCCTCTTTTTGACTTGTGCAGTATTCAGGTCTTCAGTTGAAGGCAGGTGGGTAGTAATTTTTTTTTTCTGCAGGTCCAGTTATCCTCTGAAGTCTGTGTCTGTTTTGTTGGGTTGCAGAACCAAACCAGACAGTTATAGAGGTGCAGATGATAGACTCAATAATTCCTCTGTAGAACTGTATCAGCAGCTCCTTGGGCAGTTTGAGCTTTCTGAGTTGGCGCAGAAAGAACATTCTTTCTTATGCTTTTTTGATGACGTTTTTGATGTTAGGTGTCCATTTTAGGTCATGTGATATAGTAGAACCTAGAAATTTGAAGGTCTGTTGATTCTGTGTTGTCTAGTATTATAAGAGGTGGTAGTATGAGAGGGTTCTTCTAAAGTCCACCACCATTTCTACGGTTTTGAGTGTGTTCAGTTCCAGATTGTTCCGGTTACACCACGAGGCAAATTGTATAACCTCCTGTCTGTATGCAGATTCATCGTTGTCTCGAATGAGACCAATCACTGTTGTATCATCAGCAAACTTCAGTATTTTAACCGATGGATCGTTTGAGATGCAGTCATTGGTATATAGGGAGAAGAGAAGTGGAGATAGCACAGCCTTGGGGGGCCCCTGTGCTGATTGTACAGGTATCAGATGTGATTCTGCCTAGCTTCACCTGCTGCTTCCTGTCTGTTAGGAAGCTTATGATCCACTTACAAGTGTGTTCAGGTACTGCTAGTTGGTTTAATTTACTTAGAAGAGTAGGAAAAAGATAGGAAACTAGAAAAAGTTGTTCTTAAAAGAAGACAAGTTATCATCAGTAACCTTCTAACTAGGGGAAAACTGCAGAGAGAAGTATTGTCCCAAACTAAATGCAGTTCTCCTATTTTTGAGTGTTTACTGCATATCTCATATAATTCAAGATTAGCTTTTACTCTTCCACACAGGATTCAGAAAGAGTGTAGATACTGTAAAAGGAAAAAAAGAGGATGAGAAATTTTAACTAAGGCAGGGATTTTCAGACATTTTCAAGCTGCTGAACCCCTTAGTTTTAAAACAAAAATTCCCAGAACCTCTGTTCAAAAGTTAAAGCTTGGGTAATAGAAAATGGGCTATGTTTAAAAGTTTCTCTCTTTTTTTGCACTTCATCTCTGATAGAACTAGAGGGTTCCTTGGACCTGATTTGAAAAATCCTAAATTATCATCAAATTATTTTTGTGCTTGGGTCTTTCTTATTCTTTTATAAACAATATTCTTTTAAAATTAGTTCATTCTGGAGCTTCTTTTGGTATGAGAATCTGCTATAGCTTTCTGTTCTTTTTTCTCCATGTTCTGAAGGAAACGATAATTTCCTGCTTGTGATGTACTTGTTGCCTCATGCTTGATAATTAATCTCTTCTAGGTTTGTTTTCACATACTTAATTTTATCTGCATCTTTTAAAAAATACATATTTATGAACAAACTGTTTAAGTATAAGTGAATATCAGTATTAAAATTATTGTAATTATTTTTTGTAGTTGTTCTTTTACATGGTTTTTGTTGATTTTTCTAATTGTAGATCACATTCCAGACCACAACAACGATCATACAGTCGGAGCAGTGAAAGAACTAGTCGCAGGAGAACCCGTAGTGGGTCTCGTGAGAAAGAAAGACGTAAAGGCAGAGATAAAGAGAAAGCAAGGGAGAAGGAAAGATCCAGAGGAAAAGAGAAAGAGCAGCATTACAACAAAAGTGGGTAGGTAACATGGAAACATGTTAAATAAGCTGTTTTGAATGTTGTTATATAACATTTAATTTTAAGGGATTTTCATAGAAATTTAATTGGCTCTTGTAGGAAAATGGATGTGAAACTGCATAGTTGCCCTTTAATTTAATTCAGCAGCACTGTCAGCAGAGCTGGGGGCAGACTTAGATGATGAAGAGGTTGGAAAAGAACTTGGGCCAGTGCTGGAGCCTGGGGAAAGCTCTGATAGATGCTCAGCATCAGGCCAGGGCTATCCAACATTTCCCAGCCACTGGAGAGGCAACTGCCTTTGGAGTCGGAGATGAGTGAGGAGGAGGAGCAGCTGGGGCCTGTTCCAGATGTACATATATGCAGAGCAGATAGGAGAGATGAACAACGGAGGACAATGAATTGGCTTGGAAGCAAAACAACTGATGCTGAATGGCTCTCCCTGGCTGGGGAATAAATAGGAGGAAAAGGGAGGGGTGGTTATAGCAGACAACCATTCACATTTCTAGAAAGTTTGCTCCTTGTGTGTTTCGTGGCACAAAGACTGCCTTGCCAGAACTGAGGTTTGTCTATTTCTTTGATTTAATTTGCAGCCTCCCAGCTTGAAGCTCACAGCCTTGCATTTATCTTAACAAGCTAATAAGGACTACTACTTCAGTTAACTACTTGCAGGACTCTTGCCTGGACTTTCTGTTGGTGAATGCAGTTAATTCCCAAGATGTAATTAAAGAGGGGTTTTTCTTTGCAAGGAGTCTGTTTCTTGCTTGTGCTTTTTAAAATGTTCTTACTAAAGCTTTTCTGCTACAATTCCTGTTCGTGCTCACAGTGAGTGGAAGTCTCTTGCAAATGGATATGATAAGGAGCTTGTAGAGAAGGGGAACCGGTGTAAATGGAAGACCACCTTTTAGGCCAAATTCTTATCTTTAAATAGAAAATACAAGATGCAAAGTGGAATTATGATAAAAATATGTTAATATACTGTATCAAATAAAAGCCCATGAAACAGTAGTTTATTTACCAACAAAATAGCTCTATGAAGCAAAGGAATTGCAAAATAAAATTGTATAGCATCCATCCCAAAAAGCATAGAGACAGAACAGATTTTGGCTGGTATATAATAGCAGGCAATGGCTTTGGTGTTCAACAGAAATTGATCTCTTCTCAGTTTGTTCAAGTGAAAACATCTGGAGTAGTGGCCCACTTTTAAAACTCCCAAAAGACCCCAAAAGAGTTTTTATTTGTAAGGGTTACATTTGTTAATATTTTCCCATAATGTAAATTAAAATGGACATATTTGTAAAATGTTTTCTGAGTTTTGTAAAAATATTTACTCTATTAGATATTATGAAAATTTTTTCATGAACAACTATATTTTTATGAAAGAAAAACTAGTAAGCGGAAAATTGTTTCAATTTTTTGCAAATATTTTCAAAATTTAGCAAATAATTTTGATTTGGTGGACCCCTAAGGGGATCTTCTTTCTAAAAGAAACACTGATCTAGAGGTATATCTTCAAAAAATATTCTCACTGATTTCAGATGAAAACCTGTGTCTGAGAAATAGTGCCTTTTCTATGGGTTTTTTATTTTTTATTTTTTGTATTTCATTACCTAATTGATTATTGGGCTTCCCTCCAATTTCATTTAGATAAACCAGGTTTTATTTAATTTTATATAGTTGTTCATCTCAACCTGGGCAGTGAACAATTCCAAAACAATTAAAAACAGTATAAAATAAATATATGTAGCAGGCTGAGAAAATTATAAGTACACATGAATTTTCTTAGTGATTTCAGTAGAAACATGTTTACAGTAAAAAAGTAAAACAGTTATGACAACTGTAGGAAAACTTCTTCCAGGAAGCATGGCAAACTCAGGACAGATCTGCAGGAGTGAGGAGCTAATGTCTGTGCCAGAAAGAGGAGTTCATGAATGAATTGGCTCCCACAAATCCTCTCTGGATTAAGGAGAGGATCTGGGTCCTGGGATCATCCCGAATGCATCATATAGGTGTTCCCCCTTAAAGTAGCAATCCTTGATGGGTTTTATAGCTTTGTGAGCTGGGAAAGTCACCTTTGCCAAGCAATGGTTTGAGCCTATTTATTAGAACATCTAAAATCCATTGATCATATTTTATATGAAACGTTTCTGAATCTTGGGAAGATTTCTACTCATGTCATTTTAAGACAAATGCTTTTTGAAATGGTGTACTTTCCCAATCTAAGAGTTCCTTGGTGCTCACTGACTTTAGTTGTTTTCTTGCATTACCCATTTCATTACCCAACAAAGTAACATCATCAGTGCTATCAATCTACTCTGTTGCAATCAATATGTCTTCAATTCTTTCAATATTTATCAGTCTGCTAATAACATGCAAATCACATATTAGAGAAGGGGGACTTTTTTTCTTTTTACTTGCATTGCTTTTTAGATTTAGTCCAAGCTTTCTGTCTGTTTTAATACTTTTATGGATTTTTGGGGGGTTCTATATGCCACTCAGTGTCCGTTAGAGTTGGATGGTATAATAAAATATTAGCATTTTCTCTTTCTAACAATTCAATTGTATATAATGATTATTGAGACTGCCTCCCTCCAGTCAATAAGTTAATGAGAAAGGCAGATAAAGTGGGGACTAATAGTTTAAAGAAGTAGTAAGTCTTCCAAATCCAAATGAGGTCACATTCACCAGAAAGTGCAGATATGAAGTTGGAAGATGGTTTTTTTCTCAGGTTTTATATATTGAGACCTTAGATATGACTAACTTTAACTGATATACCTTGTCCCTTTCTAGAAGAAAGCAACCTTTAAAATGCTAGTGACCTCTAGGACTGATTGCTATAACAAACTCTACATGCCTTTACATCTAGTCACAAAACTTTGATGATACAAAACTCAGCAGCCAGGTTAGTTTCTGGAAAAACTCAAAAGAGCCACATTATGACTGTGCTTAAAAGCACACCAGCTGCCAATTTCCTTCTGGCTGAATTACAAAGTGCTGGTTATTAGTTTTAAAAACCTAAATGGCTTGTGAATTTTTTTTCTACAGCTCATATTATCTTGAGGAGGTTTTTCCCTTTATTTAAATAATATTTTATAGAAATTTAAAGATTAAAAAATGAATACAAACTAATAAAAATATGAATTAAAAAAAGTGCAAGGAGAAAGAAAAGAGGGGAAGAAAAAATGGTTAAAAAAAAAATTATAACGTAATGACTTCTCCTCTCATCAAAATAAGTTCAATTTCCGTAATTTATCACCTTCTCTAATATTTTAACCTAAAATCTCTTTGTGTCATATTTCATCTTTTATTTATTAGCCAACAATGAAATTTCATTATTCAATCTGAATCCAGCAATTTGAAATCCATGCTACCAAATCATTGTTCTGATTTATTATTTGTATATCCCTTTTAACTATTAAAACAGCAACTGGTTTCATTTGTAAATCCATATAACAACTTTGTCAATATCATTCTTGTAGCCTATCAATTTTAAACACATATCCAATACAGCCTAATTCAAAGTTTTATCCTCTCCTCTTTTGAGTCTATTTTTACAATTTTTTGAGTCTATTTATTTATCAAATCTGTAAGCCACACATCTTGCCTAGTATAATACCCAAGTCATATTTGCTAAAATGGATAGGACGTTTTCTAAAACAGTTGGAAATTGTTGAGCATTTGTTGAGCAGATTGGATCATTATCATGTGACAGTATTCTAACTCTCTAAGTTTAGTGGTTTTCTTGCAGATGTTTCGTTACTAAACTAGGTAACATCAATGCTAGAAAAGAGTGGGATGTGCACTTATTTGTATATACTATATACTATTTTATATACAATTAGTATAGAAAAATAAGAGCAAACCCCACTCCTTCTAGTATTATAAATGTTATTTAATTTGGCAATGAAACATCTGAATGAAGAGTACCAGGGACCTCAAAATTCAGTAATTCTGGCAAATGATTTATACTGGATTATTTTGCTATATATCATTTTCTTTCCATCATTTAATCAAATAATAAGCTCAAATATTATCTGTTTAATTTTCTTTTTAAAATGCTTAAGTATTAAAAATGTTACATTCAGTGGAAAGTTACTATTTTTTCTTATACTGTTTATAAAGTGTCATTTTTGCTTCTTAAGATAATCGATTTATATGACATAGCAGTGATGCTAGGTTTAAATGCATAATTGGAACATCAACATTATGATTTATTGAAGAAAGGAGTATTTATTGCATGACCATAATTTAACCAGATGTTTTTCATTGGCACAAAACCCTGGAAGATCATTTTAATAGATCTCTTTGTGAGTTGTTGTTCAGTGGAACCTTTTATTCTAATAAAAGTCATCTATCAGATTTCCAAAAATGACTATTCTGTGTTAGGTACTTCTTTTTTATTTTTATGGTATTTCATGTCTGGAGGTAAGTAAATGCATTTCTATAATGTTGTACTTAAGTTACTCTCCTGATACTAATATTGTCAAAATGTGCATAAGTCTGAAGCAAATTAATTTAAATCTAGTGCTTACATCTGTCTCTGATTTATTACTTTATATATACACACGAGCATGTGGGCACATCTATGCTTTTGAGCTTTTTCTCTGATTCAGCTTCTCTGAAGAAATGAATTGCTTCCAGGTTGTATCTACAAGTTATTATTGCAATCTTAACTTCACTAGGAATTACGTACTGCAGCAAGTTTCTTTAATGGCGGTATGTAGAAATTTTAATAAATTTAATATTATTACAAAAGGCATATTTTTTTAAAAATAATTTGTAATGATGTACTCTTACAGAAAACAAAATTCTAGATGCCATTCTAGTCTATTACTGGGCATCATTTAGTAGTTATTTTGTCCAAAAATATTAGTTGTCAGTTTATTAAATATATAAATAAACTAAATAGCTTCTGTTAGTAAGCTTTTACTTTTACTTTTTAAACTCTAGAAAGGTTAGAGACTTCTAGGATTTATATATCAGTACTACTTTGGAGTGGTTCTCTTGAATTTATATAAGATAAATATTTCCAATAATTTTGGAGAAACAGATTGTTAACTAGGTAAAATATACACTTAATCTCTAAATTGCTTCAACTCTTTAAATACTTTAATGTGACTTTTCTTGAAATCAAACCAAAGCAAACCCAGGTTGTTTAAAATCCACGTATTATGTTAGATTAAAATAATCATTTCAACAGTTAATGAAATATTTTATTGACTGATTTTATTTTGTTTAATATTCATAATTATTATATAATTAAAGTTACATACAGTATTTTTGTTCTAGTATATGATAGTTGAAATCAAGGATTTTATACAAGTTAGGAACAAATGCTAATAGGCTTTTGAATGAAATTTGAAGGAATGTTCTTGATGTAATTAATTCCTTATATACCTTTTAAGTGGAATTGCATTTTAATTTAATCAGACAGGGATCAAAAAAATATCTGTATAGGGAATATGGATCTAAGAAATTTTTCTCTTTACAGCTATCTGTCATTTTGAAGAGTTATTTAGTGCAACTTGAATAAGAACAGGACATAGAAAGATTTTGCACAGAACAAATGTATGTACGTATTAAAACAATGAGTTGATGTTCTGAGTTAGGTGCTGTCCACCATAAGAAAATAGCGTAATTGCAAGTTATGCTTTGAACCTCATTGTTCCATTCCTAAAGTAATTCTAAATTTAGAATATTATACATTTTAAAGTTCTTTTCCTTTTCAAAATTAAAAATGGAGAATAAATGAGAATCTTTCAAAGGTTTTGTTCTGTTGAAGAAGTAATTTTAGGCCATTTTTAAAATCTTTCAGTAATAAATAAAATCCATAATTCATGTTTCATGAGGCCCACTATACTAACAAAACATAATTTCAAGGTCTCCACTTCTCCAGAATTTTTAATGGGCAAAAAGTAGGATGTTCAAAGCTTTCACACTCTATAGTGGTAATTTAAATTTGCCTAACTACTGGAAATAATAATGCAGAGTTCCTTTAATGTGTTAAAGCCACAATAACATTATAATTGAATTATATGAGAAAATAATGATAATAAACTGAAATTATCATGCGTATCCTCAGATGAGTTTTAGGAAAACTTTTAGCATAACTGGAGGTGTGAAATAATCTATTTCCCAGTCCTAGTGCCACAGTTCCTCCTTCTGTACCTATTCCGTTGGACTCCTCCCCCTTTGCCATTTTACCAGATTTTTTAAAAATGAGGTTGCATTCCTGTGATTATTTGGCTTTGCTTAGCTCAAAGCTTTGCAATCAATAATTCCTTTAAAGTACTTGGAGAAAAATAGGGGTGGTGGTTTGTTTGTTTTTTTTTTTTTTTTGAGATAGGAAATAGTGTTCTGGAATTGTAGTGAAGTCAAGATGTTCCTTCTTTATCTCAGATTATCGCAGATTACAATAATTTAAAACTATAAAATCAGTGAGTGTAAAACAACTATTATATTAAAAGGAAAAGCTGTTTTGATCTATTTAACAGGTTCTGCTGTTTTATTAAAACTAGGATAAGAATTAGAGCAACAATTTGTGTCATAAAGATTTATTAAATCACATTTTTTTTCCTTTTTATTTAATTTTTTTTCTCTTTTGTAGAAAATTAGATTCAATTTTCTGATTGCCATATGATATTACTCAGGATCATTACCTAGAGTCATTATTTAACATATTCAAATATTTTGTGCATAATTGAATAGGTAAACTTCAGTCTTTTGAAAGATTTCTATTTGGTTTTTTTTCAGAGCATAAATGTTTATAGTTACTATTTTCAGACCTAACTGTTATTAATGAAAAGTTATTTTTTTTTTAAAAAAGATTTCTCATTCTAGAAATGTAATTGTTGCGACCAGCAAGTCCTCACTCCGGTCCGCTGTTGAAGCAGGAGCTGGAGAAGTTCCTGATTGGCTAAGCCGTTTGACAGCTCCCTATAAAAGGAGCTGTCAAACGGAATCAGCTGTCTCTCTCTGTCAACTGACTGCCGCGAGCCGCAGCTAGCCGGAGCTGAGCTACAAGTTAGTAATAAAGCCTGTTCAAGCTTACATTGCCTCCGCCTCTTTTTTCAAGTGTGCCAAACACAAAACTGGCGACAAGGATGGGATGCTGAGGAGCTGAGGCAATTCCTGAGGCGAAGAGAGAGAGCACCGCGCAGCTGAAGTCACTACAAAAAGAGCTGTCACTAAGAGCTGTCACTAGAGCAGTCACTTTCAAGCAAAGACATGACGCCACTACCAAACTTTCAACCCTTCCGACCAACCACTGAGATGTGGACATCGTATATCAATAGGTTTGAGTGCCTTATGAACACAGCCAACCTATCCGATATCCTTCCTAACAGGAAAAAAGCTTATTTCCTGAGTTTCTGCGGGGCAACCATCTTCGACACCGCCACCGCGCTGCTGACTCCTCAGACGGTCAAGACTGTTCCCTGGGAAGAACTGCAAGAGCTACTCGGTAACCACTATGCTCCCAAGCCATCATGCATCGTCCGCCGCCATGCATTCAGAAAAAGAAGTCAGGTAAAAGGCGAGTCTATCAGCTAATACATGGCAGCTCTTCGCTCAGTTGCCTTGCAGCGCGGGTTCCGAGATCATCTAGACGATATGCTGCTGGACCATGGTGCTGGTTCACCCAAGGATCAACAGAATGAAGGCTCTGGCCAGGAGCTATGTGTGGTGGCCAAACCTGGATGAGGCAGTTACCAATAAAGTGCAGAAGTACACCGTCTGCCAGATGTCCAGACCGGCCCCACCAGCGGCCCCTTCTGGGGAATGGGAAGATACCAAAATACCATGGTCTAGAGTACATGTGGACCTGGCAGGTCCCATGCAAGGGACAAACTTCTTAATCGTAGTAGATTCATTTTCAAAATGGGTAGAACTCGTTCTACTACAATCAACCACTTCAGATGCTGTAAGCAGAGCTTTAGACAAAATGTTTGCTTCCTATGGAACCCGACACTCTAGTTTCTGATAATGGCCCCCAATTTATCTCATCCCCTCTAATTTATTTATTTATTTATTATTAAAATTTATATACCGCCCTTCTCCCGAAGGACTCAGGGCGGTGCACAGCCTACTAAAACCACATATATAAAAGTTAAAATAGAATTAAAGGGCTGTAACCGAATCTAAAATCCCAACCTTAAAATTCAATACTTAAACCCCATTAAAATTAATTTAGGATCAGCCCAGGCCAGCCTGCTCAAAGAGCCAGGTCTTCAAATCACACCTGAACACCCTCAAGTCAGTGGTCGTTCTCAACTCAGGGGAGCCCATTCCAGAGAGCGGGTGCCCCCACAGAGAAGGCTCTGTTCCTTGGGGTCGCCAGGCGGCACATAGAGGCTGTCGGGACCCGAAGGAGGCCCTCCCTGTGGGAGCGCACAGGTCAGTGGGAGACTACCGACAGAACGCGGTCTTGCAGATAGCCTGCTCCGATGCCATGGAGTGCTTTAAAGGTCAAAACCAGAACCTTAAAGCGCACCCGGAAGGCCACTGGCAACCAATGTAGCTCGCGCAGGAGAGGCGTCACATGAGAGCTTTTAGACACCCCCATAACCACCCGCGTGGCAGCATTTTGTACCAGTTGCAACCTCCGGGTGCTCCCCAAGGGGAGCCCCATGTAGAAGGCATTACAGTAATCCAGGCGGGAGGTGACAAGGGCATGAGTGACCGTGCGTAAGGCGTCCTGATCAAGAAAGGGCCGCAACTGGCGCATCAGGCGAACCTGATGAAAAGCCCCCTGGAGACAGCCGTAATATGCTCTTCTAATGACAGCCGTACATCCAGGAGGACGCCTAGATTGCGAGCCCTCTCTGTGGGGGCTAAGATCTCACCCCCAATAGTCAGTGATGGAGTCAGCTGACTATATCGGGAAGCTGGAAACCACAGCCACTCAGTCTTGGAAGGGCTGAGTCGAAGCCTGTTCTCACCTATCCAATTCCCCACGGCCTCCAGGCACCGGGACATAACCTCCACAGCATCGTTGGGGTGGTTTGGAGTAGAGATGTAAAGCTGAGTGTCATCCGCATAAAGATGACACTTTACTCCCAAACCATGGATGATCTCCCCCAGCGGCTTCACATAAATGTTGAACAAGAGAGGGGAGAGGACTGACCCCTGAGGCAACCCACAAATGAGAGGCCTAGGGGTGGACCTCTCCCCCCCGTCAACACAAATTGCAAGTGGTCAGAGAGGAAGGAGGAGAACCACCGCAAGACGGTACCTCCAATTCCCAACCTCTGCAGCCGCTGCAACAAGATACTATGGTCGATAGTATCAAAAGCCACCGAGAGATCTAATAGGACCAGGACAGAGGAATAACCTCAGTCACAGGCCCTCCAGAGATCATCAACCAACACGACCAATGCTGTTTCAGTACTGTGCCCAGGCCTGAAGCCCGATTGGAAGGGATCTAAATACGTCGTTTTCTCTAGGTACTGAGGGAGCTGAAACGCCACCACACTCTCCACAACCTTCGCCACAAAGGGGAGATTGGAGACTGGACGAAAGTTATTCAAAAGCACTGGGTCCAGGGCAGGCTTCTTGAGGAGAGGCCGCACCACCGCCGTTTTCAGGGCGGTAGGGAGGGACCCCTCCCTCAACGAAGCGTTAACGATCCCCTGGAGCCAGCCTCGTGTTACCTCACTGGAGGTAGAAACCAACCAGGAAGGACACGGGTCCAACAAACATGTGGTGTTCAGCCGCCCCAGCAACCTGTCCATACCTTCGGCGGTTACAGGATCGAACTTCTCCCAGATAACCATCTCAAGACTTGCCCCAGCCATCTCCCCCGGGACCACCCAGCTGGAGTCCAGCTCATCCCGAATCTGAATGATTTTATCATGCAGAAATCGGGAAAACTCCTCTGCCCTGCCCTGCAAGAGGTCTTCCCGCGCTCTCGGCTCAAGCAGGAAATGGGTCACTCTAAACAGGGCGCCAGGCCGATTTTCTGCTGATGCAATAAGGGCAGAGAAGTGCGAACGCTTTGCTGCCTCTATTGCCACTAGGTAGATCCTAATATAGGACCTCACCTGTGTCCGATCAGATTCGGTGCGACTGGCCCTCCAGACGCCATCCAGACGTCTTTTCCGGCACTTTATCTCCCTCAGCTCCTCCGTGAACCACGGAGCCAAATGGGATCTCTGCCGGGTCAGAGGTCGCAAAGGCACAACTCGGTCCAGAGCTCAGCGGCCAACCTATCCCAGGTGGCCACCAAGTCTGTGGCCGAGCTATGAGCCAGAGTTTCAGGGAATGGCCCAAGCTCCATCTGGAACCGTTCAGGATCCATCAGGCGCCTGGGGCGGAACCATCTCCTCGGTTCCTGCGATGGGGGGCGGCACAGAAGTCAAGTCTAAGAAAAGAATGATCGGACCATGACAAGGGCTTTATAACTAGATCCCCAGAACGATCATTCAACCACTGACCAGAGGCAAAAATCAGGTCCAATGTATGTCCCTCCGTGTGAGTGGGGCCAGAAACTAATTGGGTCTCAGCGGCCAACCTATCCCAGGTGGCCACTAAGTCTTCAGCCGAGCTGTGAGCCAGAGTCTCAGGATATGGCCCAAGCTCTGTCTGGAACTGTTCAGGATCCATCAATTCAATTTTGAATTGTTCCTTGCCCAAAGAGGGATCAGGCATGCCTTGTTTCCACATTTCATCCTGCCTCCAATGGCCTTGCAGAAAGAGCTGTAAGATCTGTAAAAGACTCTCTGGAAAAAATGACAGAAGGGGACTGGTCTACCAGGGAAGCCCGGTACCTACTTACCCAACATACCACGCCAAGCGCAGCCCTGCAGAACTATTAATGGGGAGAAGACTTCGCACAACCCTAGACACAACCCTAATTATGCCCACAGGGCACCCCTCGACTTATCTAGCACAGCAAGGGAATTTAGGCAAGGGGACCTGGTCTACTCTCGAAATTACACAGGGAATCCTTTATGTTTGCCCAGGTGGGTTGAACAGAAGAGAGGCCCCAAATCATACAGGGTCAGGTTGACAGATGGGCGACTATGGCGCCGGCATGTGGACCAGCTAAGAAGTCATTGGAGTACCCCAACAGGTCCAGTCCAGATGGAAAATGAGACCATGAACTCCGAATGGGGCAATGCTGAGGCCCCTAGTTGACCCGCTCCCGACCAACGACATCTCGCAGAGGACTTACCTGGGGGAGGCGCGACACCACCCAGAGACCGCTCACCAGCATTCGGAAAGATTTCGATGACTCCAGAGGTCTGTCCATGACCAGCTGAGGACTCCTGGAGAAGAGAGCCAACATCATCCCGAGGGAAGAATGCCAGTCCAGCAACAGGTCCTTCCACATCGCAGCCGACAGCAGGACTGAGGCGCTCAGAGCGAGTGCGACGTCGCCCCCCCCCCCATCTGAACAATTACACTTGCGCAGAACCAGGGAGAAGGAGTGTTGCGATCAGCAAGTCCTCACTTCGGTCCGCTGTTTAAGCAGGAGGCGGAGAAGTTCCTGATTGGCTGAGCCGTTTGACAGCTCCTTATAAAAGGAGCTGTCAAACAGAATCAGCTGTCTCTCTCTCTCTCTCTCAGCTGGCTGCCGCGAGCTGCAGCTAGCCGGAGCTGAGCTACAAGTTAGCAATAAAGCCTGTTGAAGCTTATATTGCCTCCGCCTCTTTTTTCAAGCACGCCAAACACAAAACTAATATGTATATAATAATATCACATTGGGAAATACATAATACATTTTCCTTTACAATGGAAAGCAATTTATTCTTAAGTAAGCCAAAAATTCATCTTTTGCATTTTCTTTATACCATGTTTGTTAACACTGATTCATGTTCCATAAATTTCATAAAATTTAAAAAAACAGTACTGTCCTTACTGATAAATCTTCTAAAGTAACTTCCTAGGAAAATGTTTACTAGTGTTTTTCATTTTAAATTAATTCATTATTACAGTTCTTTTCATAGCTAGTGGCTATGATTCCTTTGTCATTTATTTGTATTGATACATTTATAGAACATGGCTGATGTTCAACATAAACAAGGACTGTTTGTCCTGAATTTGACAGCAATCATAGATTGTTGGAACTTGTCTTTTTTCTTTACCTCATAGTACTTTATGCAGCAGGGAGTCATTTATGCTAATGTTTCCTAATTTGCATATAGGTTATAAGAGTTCTGTAGCATATACTATGCTCAGAACTCTTTTTAAGTGCCTGTTTAGATCAAAGTGGGTCTGTGTGATAGCTGTTGTCTGACATCAAGCTGTGTGGTGTTGTTTTCATTAAACATTTATCATGATTCCAATGTGACAGCAGGCAACTCTGTGTTTGAGAAACATATTTCTATGCAAAATTTATTGAAAAAGATGAGATGTTTTAAAGAGGTCTTGTCACCTTTCAGGATTAACAAATGCTAAGTGTTTGATTGGATGAGATATACCTGTAAAACAATTCAAAGATTTTCCATAGAATAAGTAGCAGCATTGTTTATTCAGTTATATGTTTGTTATTGAATTGATTTATTAACACAATTTGCATAACCTACCTGTTCTATTTTAAGTGTATTTGGATTGATGCCTCATTTAAATATTTGTACCATTTGATACCTAAACAAGATTAATTTAATCAACATATTGAACATCTCAATCAAATACCATAATGACAGTGAAACTCTTTGAGTAACAAAACTGGTGGTAATCAGTTGTCATAAATTTACTGAGTGAAGGCTTCCCTTAAGCTGCATATCTGCTATATTAGCTGTAAATTATTTGAATGAATGTGTTTAGTAAAAGAAACAAACACAATATTCAAAATATTGTATGGAATTTTAATTTTATACTGTGTATTTTATCCCAAATGCCTATTAATCTGCAAGTCCCTAAGTTCCTGCCCCAATATCTTCATTATCAGTTCTGGTTAGTTTGGTCTTCATATTTAACCACAGCCCCATTTTTCATAGTCCTATTATTTCCATTACTAGAGTTTGCAGATCATTTGCATTTTTAGTTATCATTGTGGAATAATTAGCATAATTCAGACTATAGGTATTTCTATTTCCAGTTTTAAATCCATACTCATATAGGTTGAACACCTAAAAAGAAAATATACAGACTTGCCTCAATCTTTTGTGAATCTGGAGCCAGGATCCTTTGCTATGATCCATTTGGACTATGGATTCCTATTCTTTGTATTGTTTTTGCACATGGACAATAAGCTGTTTTAGGATCCCATTTTCTTCACAGCTTCACACAATCAAAACAGTAATGAGCTTTCTATAACTAGTATGTTATTCTTTGGCTTTCTCAGTTATGTTCATCTGTAATAATACTTCTTGTTCCTTAGCCTTTCAGCCTTTCTCAAAGCCAGCCATCAATATTGCTAAGGAAGGGAAATCTTTCAGGTGATTTTATTCACATTTTAAGTGCCATGTACAAGTAGATTTTGCAGAGTTCTGTAAAATAATCTAGTATTCTGTATGAAATACTAGTACAATTGATGATTTTTCTTCTAAACATTTATATTTCCATACATTGGCAGGAGTGACATGAAAGCTATTCAGTTATTTAAAATAAGGAACTGCTGGTTAGCTGATAAATTTATGACTCTAAGGCCATTATTCTCTTCCAGTGAGAAAGTTGAGATTGAGGAAGGCAGAGTTACAAGTTTCTTTGCCTGCAATAATATAAATATTATTATTTATATTGCCTTTTTATATATAACTCAAGATCGCAATACTAAATACCAAATATTTCTGCTTCCTATTTTTGTCATAATAGCAGCCCTGTGAGGCAGATTGGGCTGAAAAAAAGTGACTGGCCCAAACTTACTCAGATGGCTTTCATGCCAAGAGAGGTCAGAACTACAGTTTCCTGGTTTCTAAGTTAGCACCTTAATCACTTAACCAAACTAATTCTGATATCAGTTGGATGTCTTCAGACAAGTAAGGATTTTCTATTAATTACAGACTGAATCTGAGATTCATGTCTAATACCCAAAATCCTGAAAAGAAAAGGTAGCACTAAGATAAAGTTGAGAGGGAAGGTATATAGAGGAATGTCATCAATCTGTTATTTCTTTTCAGTGTTCCTTTGCTTCCTGAAAATTCTTATTCTCTGTCCTATCTCTTTTCTGGTTCTGACTTTAATATACTGATCTTCATGTGATTTGGTACAAACTGTTTTATTAAGTATTTTTGCTTTTATTAAAATAAAAATTAATTATTATTCTATATTCTTGGTTTGTACAAACACTATGAAGTGTAAAAAAATGTTGGATCTTGTAACTCTGCTAAAAAAAAGAAATATTTAATCCTTAATCCTCCCTTATATTGGAGACAATAACTTGGTCCTCAACACCAATAAGACCAAGGAGCTTATAGTGGACTATAGAAGGAACAGATCAGACATTCAGCCCTTGCTTATCAATGGAGACTGAGTGGAGCAAGTGGCAAGTTTTAAGTTTCTGGATGTTACCATAAAAGAGGACCTGACCGCTCACATTGCAAAAGGGTCATAAGGGCCCAGCAGAGATTATACTACCTGAGACTTCTCAGAAAACAATAACTGAATGAAAAACTGCTGGTGACCTTCTACCGCTGCACCATAGAGAGTATCTTAACTTACTGCACCTCTGTATGGTTTGCCAATTGCATAGTGGCAGATAGGAAAGCACTCAAGAGGGTTAACATCATTGCCCAGAAGATCATTGGTTGCCCTCTCCCCTCTTTGGAAGAACTTTATAGCTCCCGCTGCCTTAAGAAAGTTCAAAACATTCTCAAAGATTCATCTCATCCTGGGCACCCTTTTTTTTGAACTATTACCAGTTCAGTTTTTTTGAACTATTACCAACTATTACTAAGACGGTACAGAATAATAAAAACAAGCACAAATAGGCTGAAAAACAGCTTCTGTTCCAGGGCAGTAGCTCTTTTGAATTCTACTGTATAGTGCAGTGTTGGTGCGGTGTTGGGGGTTTTCGGTTCAATGTGAAGGATGTGTGTTTGTGTTTATTCTCCCATGAGCTGTTCAGAGCATCAACTAGTGGGATGTGCTTCAGTCTCTTCCTAGTTAGGATAGGCTTAATTGTGAGGACACTCTTCCTCCATGGGACTCCTCCTTAGCGTCCCCAGTTTTAGCTCAGCCTTCGTAGGAACAGGCAGCTTCTACTTTGGCCAGAATAGAGTTAGGATTACAGAGATTAGCAAGACCCAGGTTTGGTATTCAAATTCATTTGGAGAATCCCTTTGTCATTGAGGAAACCCAGTAGCTCCCGATGGCTCTCTTACCATCATCCGGGCCGTCGGGGCTCGTAAAATCCCTCTGAGAGCGATTGCGGCTCTCTAATTTCAACTTGAGGTGAAAGCTTCCAAAACCGCAAACGAGAAGCTCTTATCTTTACGATCGTCTGGTGCAATTCTGAACAACAAGCACACAGACAGCAGCAGAGGCTTCCCTCCGCAAAAAACCTTCAAGGGGAGAAACTTAGAGCTTCTGTACCCTTCCCACTGAGCGGTTTTGTCTGTGGCAGATCAGGGGGTAATTAGCTGCTGTCTCGAAATCGTGCCACACAGCAGCTGCCATTTTAATCCAGCCGCATGGCGATTACATCATTTCTGATCGTTGACTGTGAGATACTTTTCCCTGCTAGGTTTCTCTTCCCTACACCCAGTTTCTCTGGGTGGTAGCGAATTTTTGATAGTTGGCACAGCCTCACAACAACCCGAATTAAGCAGCTGAACTGTGTGCATTAGGTTTTAATGCCTGTTCAGGTTACCATTTGCAGGCCTTTTTTCCTTATTTCAGGGAATTGGTCTGAGGAGGTGTTCTGCATGTGAATTGGAATTCGTTCTGAAATTGTTTCTAGAATTGGTTTTAATTCAAATTTTTTTTAATCTTCTCATTGGACAATTGGAAGGTTAATTAATTCATACCCAAATTGAAGGAGGGTTCAATACCTTCCCACAATATAAAATAATTCTATAGTTCTACAGAGCATAGTAGCCAAAAAAAAAAAAAAAACATAATGGGGGACAAACTATTGGCAAGGATCCCCTTCCCCTTGAGGGAATGTGCCAGCCACCATATCTCACAGCCTCGTTAAATATTGAGCGTGATAAACAAGATCTATAATGGCAAGCGGCTACAATTCTAGATCCAGAGTAGCATCCAAAGCCCAGGACAAGTCCACGGAACCCAAAAAGCCCTCAAAGGCAGCTAAAAAGGATGCACGCAGACGCCATCAGGCCTTAGAAAAACAAGTCGAAAAACGTACCAGGGAAACATAACAGGCCGCATCATCATCATCACAGATTCCGCCTAACACCGTTCAGGCCCCAAGTCCTTCGCCCTCACCCCTGGACTTGTCTAGAAGGCGCAGCATAGCTAGACAGGTTCCTCAAGATGTGCCACCTAATGTGCCCATGTTTATTTTCATGGTCATGATGTGCACTGAAGATGGTGTTTGATTTCATTGTACGAGGTGCAGTGACAATAAACTAAACTATATGGAAGGGAGAATCTCTTCTGCCCCATCCAAATTCTAGATGAGCAAGAACATTGCTCTATCAAAAATAAGTGATACCAGGAAAAGATATAGCTCCTTTTAGAAATTGTATAGAGATGCTCATGAATGCTTCTGTGGCTTTTTGCCTTCAGATATTAAGCAGTTATACAACACTAGTAAACACCTGCTTGAGGTGAGTAGCCATACACAGATATCCAGAACTTAAGTAGGAAGTTAGGAAGGTATAAAGCCCATAAGGAGATCTAGGAGGCTTGTGTATTACATAATACGCATATAATAGACAAACTGGAATTGTTTCAGAAGACAACAGCTGTCATAACCTGAGGATATGATTTCCCACTTTGTGAGGGTAAAGCTGGAGATTTGCATAGAAGATTGTTTGCAGAACTAATCTGAACCCCTGACTTTTTCAAAAATGTGCATTCAAGAAGAACCTACTAAATACATATTGCTTCAGACTGAGCATATTTTTGGTAGCATATCATTCTGCAGTATATCATAATAGTGATGCTATAAGAATTTTCTAATGAATTAGAAAATGACCATGAATGAATTTATATAATAAATAGTAATAAAAACATGCTTATAAAAAGTGGTCAATACAATTTTATCAAAAGCCACTGAACTGTTTTTCCTACAATTGAAAATAAAATATTTTGGACAGTTAAAAAAGCTTTGCTGGCTAAGCTGATTCTTATATAATGAGATGTATTAATGATCTATCATAGTATTCTAAATATATGTAGTGTGTTCATATATGTTATTTAAAAGAGCGGTAACCAAGTAAAACAATGTATTCATTGGATTTATATCGTGCCTTATCACATCAAGAAAATGTACCTTTTATTTTCTCTTCAAATGTTGTAATACTTTGTATCTTTATTTAAAATTCTTTCTACCCGCTTGTTCTGAAGCAAAAAAACCTGTGACGTAAATTGAACTAACAATGACTGACCCAAACTAAACTTCTTCTGTCCAAGATGCTTGTATCATAACGCTACACAAACACTCTTCTTTAAGCCATATACAAAAAGTTTTATTATTTGAAACCCTTTTTTACACCTACCCCATTCAATAGAGTGGTAATAATACGTTTTTAGAGATGTGTTGTCTGAAACAATGTATAAATTTGGCAATTGAAAGTACTTTATAATTTCCAACAGTACTGATTTTTAAACAGTACCAGAATTGGTAATATTGTTTCCTTGTGTTTGATTTTGTTCTCAAGAAATATTTTTAAACGTAAAGAAATATTTTTTAGGCTCCGAGTGTTCTGCATTTTTGAAGCAATTGGCTCTTGTTTGGCTGGACCCTATGAACAATTGAAACAGAATGATTGGGAGCTGTGAAAATCCAGTTAATGTGAGCTGTAATCTCTTTACTGATTTTAAATAGTTAGAGTACCATTCAGAACTACTAAACTGCACTTATTCCTCCCCCTCCCACCTCAGAGATGCAGTAATCATCTAAATATGTATCTCATAGGTTGCTGCCAGGCAATCAGAGCAGGAAAGTCTCTAACAATCATTTATTGGAAATAGTGACCTTTTTGTTATAAGCTATATGCATTGTATCATATAACATATAATGCAGCATTAAAACAAGATTAGAAATTTGATTCTAAAAACTTGTAATTATACTCCAGTTTTGCTAATCAGCTATTCTAGAAGCTTTAGAAGATATTTTTTTAAAAACCTAAGCATATGTCTTTCATAAAATATTTTGTTTTCAGCAATTAAAGTTTTTATTTCTATGGAACTGTAATGTTTAAATAAAATGAAAACGTATGTGCATATACACACACTTTTTTGACATAAGTTGAGTTGAAAAATTTCAGAAGTCAGGTAATGCATTGACCTTTATACATGATTTTGCAAAAAGAAAATATTGTTTATTAGTAATACATAGATGTATTTGTGGCAATATATTTTAACTATAAATAAAAAAGAAAGAAAACGATAAAATAATTACAGAATTTGTGTGCACAGTATTGGAGAAAAAGCATTTTACAGACATTAACCTATCTGTACCATATATTTAGTAAACTGCATTCATCTTGATGGTCAATTAGTTATGCAGGCCTTCTGTAGGTAAATAGATATATTAGCAGGCAATTTATCTACAAAATAGATTTACACTGCATTGACTTTTTTTTTCTTTTTCTGTTCAATTGTGTCTGATTTTCAAAGATGGCCCTGCAGTTTGGTTGGCAGGTTGTTTCAGAAGTGTAGGTTTTCCTGGAGAAAGTGGTTTGCCAAAGTCACTCAGCTGGCTTTGTGTCCAAGAAGGGAACAGAACTCTTAGTTTCTTAACCACTACACCAAACTGCCTTTCCACATTTTCTTGTTAATAACTATAAACTTACAATTTAGTAATTTTTAGGTGGACTATATAAATGAATGATGAAGGGCATAAAACTTCATTTCAGTGAAATATTCATATTCAAAATAGAGCAAAAAATAATTTATTTTGATTACAATCTTTTCATAATAGAAAATAGAAAATCATACTGTATCCAAATTAGCACTGTATGTTGGGTTTCGGGTCTTCTGCAAAGAGATTGATTTGTATATCTTTATAAATGCCAAAAGTATTTCATTATTAAAATAATTTAAGTATTAAAACACTGCAGCCTGTTATACTGCATTTTATTCTTGAGTTTATATTTTTGCTAAGTGGTTCATTATTAGTGCAACTCATTTCCCTGCTACATTCATCTGGCTTTAACTCATCCCTCTACCTCTGCCCTTTTGGTCATCCTGCATTTGGCTGTCCTCTGCCCCCCCCCCCCCCCCCCAAGTTGATCTTTGCTTCTTCTTCTCTCTACCGGTGAGGCACACCTGATATGGCCCTTCATGAGGCAGCTGCTGGCTGCACAAAGCCATGGGAAAGCTGTGTAAGACTTCAGGGTTAGCTGCATGGTGACAGCCAGCAGCTACTGCATGATCATTCAGGTTATAAAGTGTAGTCCCCTTAGCTAAATTCTATATACTGAATTACTGTTCACTATACATAAAGAAAAAAGGAAATGATAATTTTCTAATTCTTTCTGTATTGAGTACATTCATCCTGAAGAGAAGTTATGGAACAGTACCTTCTGTCAGGAGAAAAAAGATTCCTCATTTTCAAGAAGCATACTGTTTTAATTCTTAGAAGGAAAAAAACCTAACAATTAATTTATTGAAATCAGCATCTGATTGCACCGATAATTATTTACTTTTAAAACAAAGTATATTTAATCACTAAAGAAGGACTCTGGTCTGCTTTTGTTCCTGACGCAAGAGGATCTTTATCATAGCAAATCACTCTTCAGTGCTGTGAAACACAAATCAGTTGCTATTTGAGATAAGCACATGTGCTCAGAAACAAAGCATTGCTGACTGCTGTAGGAGATGCTGAGAAGAGAGGGGCTGAGGCTTATAGAGAGTAATGTGGTTGAAGAAGAAGGAGAAAGAATTAGTGGCAGAGTGAGGAACTTCCATAGGAAAGCTAGCATTGAAATCAAGGAACAAGGAGGACTGTCACACAATTTTATATGAAATTAAATGAGATGGACAATTGTCATGATCTTACTGAGCAAAGCATTTGCAGTATCCACTTCTAAAATAACTGATTTTTCTTTTTATGAATAAAGTTTTCCATGCCTAAATTTCTCAGCTTGAATTGAAGATTAGTTACTGAGGCTCAGATTCTGTAATTGCTTTATGGAGAGCCAAAAAATATAGTCATGTGTAAATAGCATGCTGTTTATTTTATTATACTGTGCACATTGAAAAGCTAAACTTATTTAAGTTTATATGTGTATAGTTGAATCAAAATATTACATTATGGAAGCAAAACAACAGCTGGGTTCATTTTAATGTGATTCAGAGAAACTATACTATAGGTCTCTACAATGTTAATGTGTGTATAAGTAAATTATAGCTTTAATAAAATTTAAGCATTTAGCATGTAGATATATTCCCAGTTGCTAATGCTGATCTCGATTCTATTTTTGAATATTACTGAAGTAAACTCACAAGAGATATACTAAAAATACTCATTAGAAGTAAAATGAGTATAAAAATATTGCAAATTTGCTAAATCTGTTATACAATTGTGTATTGAATTTAGTTGCAAATATACTTTAGCCCTTTTGCTGTTTAATAGCAGTCAAACCAAAGATTCAGTTGTACATCCTTCACCTGTGATGAGATGTACAATTATTTCCCTATATGACTTTATATTTCACTGAAATAAAAATGGTTGAATTAGCCAAATGTTTTCCAGATTTATATAGCAGGCTACTGCAAGATGCATAATACTCAACATTAATTCTGCCACAGTTTGCTTATTTTCATTTGGTTCCTTTCCTTAACTTTCCCTGGACCCAACTTTGTTATCTAATTATCGTCCCGTCTCCAACCTTCGTTTTGTGGCGAAGGTTGTTGAGAGTGTGGTGGCACGACAGCTTCCCCAGCACCTGGATGAAGCTGTCTATTTGGATCCATGCCAATCAGGCTTCAGGCTCGTGCACAGCACGGAGATGGCATTGGTCGCATTGGTGGATGATCTCTGGAGGGCCTGTGACAGAGGTTATTCCTCTGTCCTGGTCCTATTAGATCTCTCGGCGGCTTTCGATACTGTCGACCACAGTATCTTATTGCAGCGGCTGGGGGGGTTGGGAGTGGGAGGCACTGTTATGTGGTGGTTCTCCTCCTTCCTCTCTGACTGTTCGCAATTCGTGTTGGCAGGGGAGCAGAGGTCAGCCCCGAGGCCCCTGGTTTGCGGGGTGCCTCAGGGGTCGGTGCTCTCACCCCTTCTGTTCAACATTTATATGAAGCCGCTGGGTGAGATCATCCGTGGCTTTGGGGTAGAGTTCCATCAGTATGCTGATGATACTCAGCTGTACATCTCTACCCCAGGCCACCCCAATGAAGCCGTCGAAGTGATGACCCGGTGCCTGGAGGCCGTGCAGTGTTGGATGGGGCGGAACAGGCTTCAGCTCAACCCATCTTAAGACTGAGTGGCTGTGCTTCCCGGCACCCCGGTACAGCCAGCTGGTTCCATCGCTGGCTGTGGGGGGGGTGAAATTCTTGCCCCCACAGAGAGGGCCCGCAATCTGGGTGTCCTCCTGGATGTGCGGCTGTCATTGGAAGACCATGTGGCGGCCGTCACCAGGGGGGCTTTTGGCCAGGTCCGTAGGATCTACCAGTTGCGGCCCTTTCTGGATCGGGATGCGCTTCGCACGGTCACTTCCGCTCTTGTAACCTCCCGTCTAGATTATGCCAATGCTCTCTACATGGGGCTGCCTTTGAAGAGCATCCGGAGGCTCCAGCTGGTGCAGAATGCAGTTGCGTGGGTGGTGTTGGGAGCTCCACGGGGCTCCCATGTTGCGCCACTTCTGCGCGAGCTGCATTGGCTCCCGGTGGCCCTTCGGGTGCGCTTCAAGGTCTTAGTTATCATCTTTAAAGCGCTCCATGGCTCGGGACCAGGATATTTGCGAGACCGCCTCCTGCCATTATCGGCCTCCCGCCGACCGATACGCTCCCATAGAGTCGGCCTCCTCGGGGTGCCGCTGGCTGTACGGCTAACAACCCCGAGAATGCGGGCCTTCTCATTGGGGGCACCCTCTCTCTGGAACGAATTACCCCCGGAGATGAGGACCATCCCTGATCTCCTGACCTTCCGCCGTGCGTTGAAAACTCATTTATTTCAGCAAGCTGGTCTGGCCTAGGGGTTTTTAAATCTTTTAATCTGGTTTTAACTTTCTTAATTCCCTTATTTTTAATCTTTTGAAAGGGCCAATGTATTTAATTCTTTTAATTTTTAAATATTGTATATGTATTTTTATATGTGTATTTTATCTTGGTTGTTCACTGCCCCGAGTCCCTTTGGGAGAGGGGGGCGGTATATAAATTTAAATAAATAAATAACATAACTGTCTAAATAATCCAAATGTAGTAATATGTCACCTATTCTTCATTGTTGCTTCCTGGTCTTCAAGAAATGAAGGGTCCACTTTTTTTCAAATTAACCAAGTGTTGGTTAATTCATTGGTTCATTGGTTGTGACAGGAATTGACCAAATCACCCAGCTGGCTTTCATGCCTAAACTGGGCCTAGAACTCAGAAATAGTTTCCTATTTCTAGCCTGTTGTCTTAACCATAGGCTAAACTGATTCTCAATCATTCAGTCTTCAATTAATGCTCCTAATAAGACAGTATTGTAAACCAAGGACCTAATTAATGATTCTTCTAGGAAAATGTTTATTTCTTTAATTTATTTTTTATTTATTATTTATTTATTTTAGGTTTTATATACCGCCCTTCTCCCGAAGGACTCAGGGCGGTGAACAGCCAACTAAAATACATGTAGACAAATATAAATAGTTAAAAAAGAATTAAACCCTAGGCTGTCCCTATAAAAATCTAAAAACCCCCAATTAAAATAAATTAAAACTTTGTACCCCATCCCAACTAATCTAAAAACCCCATTTAAAAATCCCATTTGAGTCAGCTCAGGCCGGCCTGCTCGAAGAGCCAAGTCTTCAGGTCACGTCTGAAGGCCCTCAGGTCACTGGTCGTTCGTAGTCCAGGGGGCATCCCGTTCCAAAGGGCGGGTGCCCCCACAGAGAAGGCCCTATTCCTCGGGGTCACCAGGCGGCACATAGAAGGCGTCGGGACCCGGAGGAGACCCTCTCTGTGGGAGCGCACCGGTTGGTGGGAGGCTACTGGCAGAATGCGGTCTTGTAAGTATCCTGGTCCGATGCCATGGAGCGCTTTAAAGACCAAAACCAGTACTTTAAAGCGAACCCGGAAGGCCACCGGCAACCAATGCAGCTCGCGCAGGAGGGGCGTCACGTGGGAGTATCTCGATGCCCCCATAACTACCCGCGCGGCTGCATTTTGTACCAGTTGAAGCCTCCGGGTGCTCCCCGCAGGGAGCCCCATGTAGAGGGCATTACAGTAGTCCAGACGGGAGGTGACCAGGGCATGAGTGACTGTGCGTAAGGCGTCCCGATCAAGAAAGGGCCGCATCTGGCGTATCAGGCGAACCTGATAAAAAGCCCCCCTGGAGACGGCCGTAATATGATCTTCCAAAGACAGCCGTACATCCAGGAGGACACCAAGATTGCGGGCCCCTTCTGTGGGGGTCAAGATCTCATCCCCAATAGCCAGCGACGGAGTCAGCTGACTATATCGGGCCACCGGAAACCACAGCCACTCGGTCTTGGAAGGGTTGAGTCGAAGCCTGTTCTCGCCCATCCAGTTCCGCACAGCCTCCAGGCAATGAGCCATAACCTCCACAGCATCGTTGGGGTGGCTTGGGGTGGAGATGTAAAGCTGAGTATCATCAGCATAAAGATGGCATTTCACCCCAAAACCACGTATGATCTCTCCCAGCGGCTTCACATAGATGTTGAACAGAAGAGGGGAGAGGACCGACCCCTGAGGCACCCCACACATGTGAGCCCTAGGGGTGGACCTCTCCCCCCCGTCAACACAAATTGCGAGCGGTCCGAGAGGAAGGACGAGAACCACCACAAAACGGTGCCCCCAATTCCCAACCCCTCCAACCGCCGCAATAGGATACTATGGTCGATAGTATCAAAAGCCGCTGACAGATCTAAGAGGACCAGGACAGAGGAATAACCTCTGTCACGGGCCCTCCAGAGATCATCTACCAACGCGACCAATGCTGTTTCGGTACTGTGCCCGGGCCTGAAGCCCGATTGGAATGGATCTAAATAGAATGCTTCCTCCAGATACTGAGGGAGCTGACGCGCCACCACACTCTCAACAACCTTCGCCACAAAGGGAAGGTTGGAGACAGGACGATAGTTATTCAAAAGCACCGGGTCCAGGGAAGGCTTCTTGAGGAGGGGCCGCACCACCGCCGTTTTCAGGGCGGTCGGAAGCGCCCCCTCCGTCAACGAAGCGTTGACAATCCCCTGGAGCCAGCCTCGTGTCACCTCTCTGGAGGTAGAAACCAACCAGGAAGGGCACGGGTCCAATAAACATGTGGTGGCATTCAGCCTCCCCAGTAATCTGTCCACACCCTCGGCGGTCACAGGATCGAACTCCTCCCAGATAACCGTCTCAAGACCTGCTCCGGACACCTCCCCCGGGACCACCCAACTGGAGTCCAGCCCATCCCGAATCTGAGCGATTTTATCATGCAGAAATCGGGAAAACTCTTCTGCCCTACCCTGCAAGAGGTCCTCCTGCGCTCTCGGCTCAAGCAGGGAGCGGGTCACTCTAAACAGGGAAGCAGGCCGATTTTCTGCCGACGCAATAAGGGCGGAGAGGTGTGAATGCTTCGCCGCCTCTATCGCCACTAGGTAGGTCCTAATATAGGACCTCACCTGTGTCCGGTCAGACTCAGCACGACTGGCCCTCCAGATGCCCTCCAGACATCTTTTCCGGCATTTCATCCCCCTCAGCTCCCCCGTAAACCACGGAGCCAGGTGGGATCTATGCCGAGTCAGAGGTCGCAAAGGCACAACTCGGTCCAGAGCCTCAGCGGCCAACCTATCCCAGGTGGCCACCAAGTCTGTGGCCGAGTTATGAGCCAGAGTTTCAGGAAATGGCCCAAGCTCCATCTGAAACCGTTCAGGATCCATCAGGCGCCTGGGGCAGAACCATCTCCTCGGCTCCGCCTCCCTGCGATGGGGGGTGGCGGCACCGAAGTCCAGTCTAAGAAGAGAATGATCGGACCATGACAAGGGTTTTATAACTAAGTCCCCAGCACGATCATTCAACCACTGACCAGAGGCGAAAATCAGGTCCAGTGTGTGTCCCCCCGTGTGAGTGGGGCCAGAAACTAATTGGGTCAGATCCATGGCCATCATGGAAGCCAGGAACTCCCGGGCCACCCCAGAGGTTTCCCCGAGCGAAGGCAGGTTGAAATCACCCATGACTAAAAGCCTGGGGGTTTCCACCGCCAGCCCGGCTATCACCTCGAGGGATCCCGGGCAGGGCCGATGACACGTGGCAGGGAGCCAGGTACGTTATCAACAGGCTCATCTGAACCCCCCGACCCCACTTCACAAAGAGAGACTCACAACCAGCCGTCTGAGGAACAGTGGCCTCCCTAGGACAAAGGACTTCTCTAATAATTGCCGCCACCCCACCACCCCTTCCCTGAGACCTCGGTCGATGGAATGCTTGGAAACCTGGTGGGTACATCTCTACCAGAGGGACGCCACCCTCTGGGCCCAACCAGGTTTCGGTGACCCCCGCCAGGTCCGCACCCTCCTCCTGAATAAGATCGCAAATCAGGGGGGCCTTGTTAACGACGGACCTGGCATTACATAATATCAGCCGGGTACTCAGGGCCTGAGACTCTGCACAACCAGGCCTGCCAGACGGGTCGGGAGGGTCGGAGCGTGCCACCGCTTGGAGACAGCGGGCACGCGATCCCCTAACCTGATATGGCCCTCAACCCCCGTCATATCTGCCCCTCCCACTTATGGTGCCAATGAGACCCGCCCCCTGCTGTCCGAATTGTGTTCGCCCCCACGACTCACGACCCTCTGGGCCCTCCCAGATGTGCACTCCAGCCTGGCTGACTCCAAACCCCCCCGGGTTATCCCCCAAACCCGGACCGGGTATCCTCCCTAACCCCAATAAGTTACCATCCCCCAACCCTCTCTTCGTCACCCTCCCCAACCTCGATAAAACCCCGAATAAAAATTTAAAAAGTTTAAAACCCCCTCTAAAAATCCTTTTTTGATGGCCATGCCACCTCTCCGGATTCCAGGAACCGTCCTTGAGGTAGGCCATCGATAGACCGGAGGGCCACTCCAGGGAGTGGGGGACCCTCCCGAGAGCCCGTAGTTCCGCCGAGGAGTATGATCTTCTAACCCTCGCCATCGCCGGATCGGGGACCACCACCGAGGTCATCGGCGTCCTTCGGGCCGGCCAGTCCCGTTGTTGCCCCTGCCATTTGCATCCCTGGGGGGGGGCCTCCAGCCGCAGAATGGCCGCAGCGAGTTCTCCACACCCCCCGTGGCTGCCGCGGTACCGTCCACTATCACCGACCGCGGCAGCCACAATGGCATGTAGACCATCTTCGGGGCTGCCGACATCCAGGCAGGGGACCTCCAAGGAGCCCCCGACCCCGGTTCAGCGCCAACAGCGTCGCCGCCGCCGCCACCCCAAAAGATCACCCGGGCGGCCTCCCAGTGGCTCTTCCAAGGCCCGGAACACCTCCAAACCCCTCGAAGCCCCCCAATGGATGGGGGCCGAGGGGGGGGCGGGTCCACGCCCGCCGTCGCTGCCGCCGCGGCCTCCGCAAAATCACCGCCGCCGCCGCCGCCCCAAAGGATCACCCAGGCGGCCTCCCGGAGGCTCTTCTAACGCCCCGGATGCCTCCGAATCCCTCGATACCCCCTCCATACATGGGGGCCGAGGGGGGAGGCCGGCTCCATGCCCGGCATCCCAGCCTCCACGGCCTCCACCGAATCGCCACCGCCGCCGCCCCAAGAAATCACCCGGGCGGCCTTCTGGCGGCTCCTCTGACACCCCGGACGGGGCGAAACCCCTCGACACCCCCTCAGCACATGGGGGTCGAGGGGGGAGGCCGGCTCCATGCTCGGCATCTCAGCCGCCGCGGCCTCCCCGCCCAGCACTTCGGCCGCCGCGGCCTCCGCGGCCTCCACCAAATCGCCGCCGCCGTCGCTGCCGCCGCCCCAAGAAGTCACCTGGGCGGCCTCCCGGCGGCTCTTCTGGCGGCTCTTCTGTCGCCCCAAATGGGGCGAAACCCCTCGATACCCCCCCAGTACATGGGGGTCGAAGGGGGAGGCTGGCTCAACCGGCAAAAGCGGGCGCTCGGCGGAGGTCCCCTCGAACGGAGCTGCCGGTCGCCATCTTGATCATGATTTTCTAATCTAATCCGTAGGCCTGGACACCCCTGTCCTAGACCATTTCAGACAAACAGTTGTCTAGTCTCTCCTTGAAAACTTCCAGGGATGGAGCACCCACAGCTCCTGGAGGCAAGTCGTTCCACTGGTTAATTGTTCTCATGGTTAGGAAATTCCTCCTTAGTACCAGGTTGCTTCTCTCCTTGGTTAGTTTCCATCCATTGTTTCTTGTCCTGCCTTCAGGTGCTTTGGAGCAGGGGTTAGTATGTTTTTAATAAAGCAGGATCTAAGGTTAGTATGAGATGCTAAACTGAGACCTAGACACTAAAATAACTTAAACTTTATTTAGAAGCATTAAGAAACTAATTAGTGCTATTTATGGACCAGGAACCCCTCCCTCCCACAGAAGAATCCGTCTCCAGATTTCTAGTAAAGTCTCCCTTATCTCTGCCCACATAGCCTGGAAATTCAAAATTAGAGTATTTCCTGCTGGAAAGCAAGCTGCCAGCTGAATAGCTAAAATGGATGAATCCATACTGAGTATTTACGTTTCAGCTACTCAAAAGCTTTTGCTTCATCTAGTATCCTGATGGAATATGTAACAGGAAATAGTATCTTCAGCTTCTATTTGGGAAGGTTTTACCATTGTAAATGGAATAGTACTTGATACTTAAATATCCACCTGTCCCTATAAAATTAAAAGCCTTTTTATTATTCCACATAAATTTGCATTCACACATACCTTAAAAAGTAGATTCATGTTCATGTCAATTTTAGGAAGCCAAATAATATTGTGGATAAATACAATTATGATTAGATTTGTGGATGAGATAAGAAAGATCAAAGGACACTGAAAGACTTATATATATTTTTAAATGGCCTGACTAAAGTTTGTGCCATTTTATCACAAACACTACACTAGAACACTACTGGCACTATACTGTTTGTTTTACAATGTTTCATCTTCAGCCCATGCATGACAGCCATTGCTGTCACTTCAAGCTGTAGCTGTTCCTTTCAATCAAGCTCTGGCAAAGGGATAAGGGATTAGAGGATAAGCCACATCTCTATAGTAGTTGAAGGAAGGAGAGATTGAGCCTTAAGGGTACACTGGAAGCCTTTTGCAATTGCACTGCTATACATAGGCATCACATTGCCAAGCTACATATTTAACAGATTGTTTCTCAGTAATAGAAAAAGTTACATGCAGTGTTTCATGTCACCATGCAGATTATTCATATTAAGGCAGCATTTTCCAAAAGACTAATCCATACAGCATGGTTTACAAACCAGAGTGATTGGATTCATGCAACATATTAAATCTACACCAATTAAACCATATCATGGTTTAGTACAATGTATAAATCCAATCAGTGCATTGAATTATTTCTGCCACCATTTAAGTCAGCATTATGAAACAAGCTAGCATTTACTGCAGTTGGGTGCATTGCCTTATGGTTGCTATATAGAGATCTCTAATATATGAATGGCTTCTTATGCTTTATCTATCTTATGCTTTATCTATGCTTTATCTATCTGAAGATACAGAAATAATATTGCTGAAATGCATCCCAAATTTTGCAAATGCAATACTTGAAATTGAAATGTATTTACATCAGCTTTAATACTCAAAATTAAATAAAAGGTTATTGATCATAAACATTAGTGTATCAATTTTTCTGATTAATTATCTTTTATATAATTTTGAATATTAAAGTTGATACAAACAAATTATAAACAATTCTCTTTTAATATACAGTGGTTAATATGAGATTTGATTCATAAATGCAATAAGTAAATAAATCTTTAAACATATAGGCCAGCGGTAGGGAACCTTGGCTCTTTTATCACTGATGGACTTCAACTCCCAGAATTCCTGAATGAGCCATAAAAGTTTCCCCATCCCTGGCCTAGTGGTTTTTCAGTTGTGAGGGAAATCAATTTTTGACTTGAATGGGACTGTTTAATATACATTTAATATAAATGTAGGACATATAAAGAATATTGATCATTCAAGTCAAAAATTAGGACAATGTATATTGAACAATCCCATTCAAATCAAAAATTGATTTCCCTCACAACTGAAAAACCAGTAGGCCAGAGATGGGGAACTTTTTATAGCTCATTCAGGAATTCTGGGAGTTGAAGTCCATAAGTGATAAAAGAGCCAAGGTTCCCTACCACTGATATAGGCTAACATTTAATGCAAAACATGCAATAAGTAAATACATCTTTATATGGGCTAACATGTGATATCCTATCAGAGGATGAATTCACCTTCCATGCAGCTAAAAGTAATTGGCATTTCCTTTAATTTGATGTAATTTTGTCTAATGCAAAACATATGAACAGTATGGTTACATATTTTTGTCTTAATATTATACTATACTGTAAGTCTTTATTGATTAGCCCTTGGGCAATATCAAAGTGCAAAGTTCCAGCAACTAATTGTATTGTCTTAATAATTTAGTAATGAACACTTATACTTCTGATTAAATATTAATATTTGCTATTTAAGTTATGCTTGAGATTAATATAGTATATTAAATGTAATTTTATTTTAGTATAAACATAAATATTCCCTATTTATGCTGCTTTATTTAAACAATTTTAATGCTATTAGTATTACTTATTTTAATAAATAAATAAATATTGAAACCTTGAATTCAAATTAATGAAAAACAATCTAGTGAAAACCTTTTCATCATAATCTGAATAAGGAGACAAATGACTGATATAGTACTTCCTTGTGAAACTCAATTTGCATTAGGCATAATTTGGCTGACATCACCTTGAATTTCCATCTGTGTTGCCCTGATGTTTTAAGCATCCTTCATGTACCTACTGCTCTAGGCTATTTTCACTTTGCACATAAGGAGGCTGTGACTATCTCAAACTGTAGATGATATGAATAACAATTGTTTGAAGATCTTTTCCCCTATCTCCCTGGATAACCTACCCGCTGCAAAGGATAAATAAGTGGCAAATAGCTTTTGTCATCTGTTATCCAAGCTGTACACTTGTAAGGAAGAGCAGGGATAATCACCTAAATCTAATTATGGGTTAAAAGAGGCCATGACTGTGATGTGGCAGTGAGACACCTTGCTGTATCAATCCTGTTTGCATTAGAAAAATAAGGTTGTCATATTGATTATTCAAATTAGCTTGTATTGGCCATGGCTCAGTTGTTTATATCGCAGCTGAAGCATTTGAAGAGCTCAGCTTTTCAGAGAAAACTTATGCCTATAGCATATATTATGTGGCATCTTGTTTGCTAATTTAGGTGTTTAAAACTAAGAATGAGAGTTTTTATTTTCAAAATTAAGGATATAATTGACCTTCAGAACCTGCTCATTCTTAGTTTAATAACAAAAATGTTCGACAAAACAAGGCTGTAACACCTCTCCCACTAGATGTAATAATTCTTAAGTCTTTATATAGTTCATAATAAATTCTTTAAAATAATAGTAAAAAAGTTAACAAATTATTTTGGCAAAACAAATATTGAGGGTTGTTACTGTCAAGCCCAGATCACCTCTAATTCAGATGGAGACCTGTATTATAATGCCTCCAGCATTGATTGGTCTACTCTATTTCATTGTGAAACTATCAGTAATATAAAGTTCAGGTAGAGACCATGCCGGACATAACTGTAAGCAGTTCAGTAGCACTGCCTTCAGACTTTTTCATTCTCCATCACAAAAATTGTATTTCTGAAATTAATATTTCAATGTTTAGCCTGCCTTCTTGCCATCCCTGAAATTTGTGCAGCAAAACTGTCTAGTTCTGTGTGTGCCTGCATATGTGTGTGTGTGGGGGGTGTATTTAGGTTTCTTCGGGTATTTTCCCATGTAATATTTGTGCTTTTATTATAGCGACGTTTCAGCAGAATCTCATCTGCCATCTTCAGGTTTTTTAATTTTTAATTTTGTGTACCAGGCTTGGCAGTCGTTTTTTGTTTACCCGAAGAAACCTAAATACTACACATTTAAATACCCGCGAAAACATAAGAAAACACACACACACACACACATACATATATTATATACAGTATTCTTATGCAGTATATATCTATCAGTTCCTAGTTCATCATCCTCATGCCCTTCTAGTCCCCTGTGCCCCTTAGGCTCCTCCTGATGGTTGACAAATCTTTTGAAATAACACTTGAGGGCAACAGGAATTTGAAGATTCAGTAGGACTGGCTTTTTCCAGTCTAGGAATTTGTATCTAATATTTAAGAAATTTGATTTCAGCAAGAGTTTATCTGAATAACTTTATTTTAGTAATCTAAGACAGTAACTTACTAAAATATCTTAGTAATGCTTCAAATGTTAATGACTACACTAAGGACTAAAAAGGAAAAAAGTAATGTAACTAACATACTTCTTCCATAAGGATAACATAGTAGTTCTTCCTAATCTTTATTTCATGTGTTTCATAAATTATGTTGATATACATTAATGTTGATATACAATAAGTAATGGGTTTTTTTTCCTAGTGACTAAGTTTTTTAAAAAAAATTATTGATGACTGTCACAACTGTATTTAAAATTTTAGGAAGGATTTATTTCTTTAGATATTTCATTGCTTTACCAGGTAGCTAGATAAAGAAAGTTTTCTAGATATATTTGTCTAATACATTTTTTTAAAATGCCTTGTTTCATCCTTCTGAGCCAAATACTTTTAAAACAACAGACTGAGGACCTGAAGGAATATAAGAAATGAATGGACACCAATGTGTCCAAATATCTTATTTTGCTTAAAAGGAAATGCTGGCAAATAAATGCTCAGAAAGGATTTTTTTTTTCCCCAAGCCCTGTGGATTTTTTTTGTTTCTGGCAAGTTTTTGTGCAGGTTAGAAATGAAAACCATTAATCTGGTGCCCCAAAGAACAGCCTTATTGAATGGAGTAACAGTGTAATGTACCATTGAAAGCAGGATTGAAAGTGATTATCTTGTTAACTCTTGACAGTTACCGCCAGCTTGAAATAGAACTGGCAGGATTGATTTGCAAATGAATTACAGCTTTTTCATTTTGTGCCAGGATCATCTTTTTATATTCTGATATGACAGATGCTGGGTTCCCTGCTTTTGTTTCTTTTCAGTTTTATCCTTGCAAATAAAAAACAAAAGATGATGACAATAATTTTATTTGCATTTTTTTCTTTAGGAGTTTATTCTTTGTAGAGAAGTTTCTAATTATATATTTTTACTTACTGCTACTTTTAGAAGGAAGTCTCATTAATTTAACTACAGTTTTATATTTATAATATAAATGTAAATATAAAAGGAAAATGGAAAACCAATAAATCATTTATCTGCCCTAACTAGTCAGTTTTGAATGAAGATCACTAATAATAGTATTTGTACTATTTATGTCTGATAGTAGCCAGACCAAATACCATGATTCTCACCCCAGCCCTAATTTAACAATAGAAAGCCTGTTGGTTATTTCTCACAGCTCTTTTGTTTATAGATGTATTTATTTAACTATGAACATAGATTGTGTTTTGTGAAGTGAAATGATTGCTAATCATGTGTAATAAAGTGTTCTAATTCACATAATTCTGTTAGTAACTATAATAAATAAGACAAATAATTGTTTTTACACATAATTTCTTTCTATAATTTAAGATTTATTAATTTTATATAAAACCTTTGTTACATATTTACATTATATAGAGGATAAAATTCTCTCTTGTAAAATGATTCTTTAAATTTGGTAGATTCAGCATTTTAACAATTTGATTCCAATAAATAAGGTGACATTTTATTATAATTATAATATAATATAATTGAATATAATTGAATTTCAGAAACACTCTTTACAACATTTAAATTCTTAGAAATAAAAGAAAGGAATGAGTATTAAAAGAGTGCTTCCCAAGACTTAGTGATATTCAAAGCAATCTAATTGTAGTAAATCTTTTTATTCACAAACCTCTATATTTACCACAATACCATCAGATATTGTCCAGAATCTGAGGTTTGGAATTTGATATGAAAAATAATAATTCTTCCTTAAATAGTTAGGTTAAGTGGTAGAAGCAATGTGTGAGGCTAAGAATTCTCTGCAATGCTAATCAGTATTGATAGATTGTGCCTTCATATTGGCCAATATTAGGGCTTAACAGGTCTTTCTACTATTAGTTGAAATATTAGTATGAATAATAAAATAATACAAAACACCATAAAACAATATAGAGATACATTGAGACATCAGCAGAAAGTCCAAAAACACCAATCAGTAGGCAAAGTGAAATAGCTAACCTATCCAGATTTGCTTGTTCAGGAACATGGAGAATTTAAAATGAAGTATTTGTTGAATTGTTAAATGAATTATGGAAGAAAACAATTGACTTTAGAGAGATTTAATTTTCAAAGATTTACAATTTTCACAATTAATAGAGAAATTTAACATAGATAAAGAAGTAATTGGAATTGAAAAATATAAAATGGAATTCAAAATTGAATTGTGTACGAGTGATGAACATGTGTTGCTAAAACATAAACTTTTGCTCAAGTTTAAAATGAAAGGAGAACAAATTAAAGAATGCATGATAAGATGGGTTAAGAATTTTGGTTACAACATACAAATGAACCAATGGGAAAGAATGTAGTTAAAAGGATCAAAATTCACATTATATTGCAATTTAAAAGATAATTTTCATAAAATGATGTAACATTGATGTAGGAGACTTATGGATAATTAGAAAAGACTTATGGAAGATTTGGTTTGTATATGGTAACTGCAGTGAGACTATTATATGCATGAAGGTAGAAAATACTGAAATATCTACAATGGAAGTATAGATTGTGAAAATTATGGAATTTGCAGAAATAACAAAAAGGATTTATTTGATCAGGGATAAGATAAAACAAGTACTTTTTATTAAAGATGGAGAACTTCTTATGGACTTTTTGCTTTTTGAAAATGGAAAATGAACTGGTGATTTATGTATATACTGATTAAAGAGGGTTGAATATGGAAAGAGAAATGTGATGTAACTTTAATAAAGGAGGTAAGAGACTAAGTTTGCAACTATTGTAAAAAAGATCAATAGTCTTTTCTTTACATATATTTTCTTCTCTTTTTTTGTTTGTATTTCTTTCACATTTTTTTCCTAATCTTACTCTATATTATTCCATGTTTAACTTTTAGTTTTATGAAAATCCTTAATAAAAATTATATAAGGAAACACAACAACCACAATGAGCAACCTTTGCAAAGAGGGAGAGGGTGCTTAGGTTTGATCAAGTCATTCATCTGGCACATCTACATGTATCATACAGCTCCAGGGCAATAATGGAAGAAAAAGTTATAGTAGAACCTCTTTGGAACCCAACAAAAGCCAGTAGACCTGACTTTTCTCCCTTGCTTTTAATGAGGTAGCCTAAAATCCCTTGATCTTAAGGTTTATTTATTTATTTATTTATTTAAATATTTATATACCGCCCTTCTCCGAAGGACTCAGGGCGGTGCACAGCCGATCATAACCCCAACACACTGTACAAAAATTAAAACGAATTAAATAATTTAGGCTGTTTAAATTTTAAAAAGTTTACCCTTCCCCCATAAATAGTTAAAACCCCAAATATTCGAAACCAATTAAAAATGAGAGACAAAATTAAAATCTTGTGTCAGCCTAGGCCAGCCTGCTCAAAGAGCCAAGTTTTTAACGCCCGTCTGAAGGCTCTCAGGTTCGTGTTGGTGCGTATCTCTGGGGGCAGACTATTCCAGAGGGCGGGGACCCCCACAGAGAAGGCCCTACTCCTGGGGGCCACCAGACGGCACATAGAAGCCGACGGCACCCGGAGAAGGCCCTCCCTGTGGGAACGCACAGGTCTGTTGGAGATCACCGGCAGAACGCGGTCCTGCAGATAACCTGGCCCAATGCCATGGATCGCTTTAAAGGTCAGAACCAGAACCTTAAAGCAAACCCGGAAAGCCACTGGCAACCAATGCAGCTCGCGCAGGAGAGGCGTCACATGGGAGCTTCGCGATGCCCCCATAATCACCTGCGCGGCTGCATTTTGCACCAGTTGGAGTCTCCGGGTGCTCCCCGCAGGGAGCCCCATGTAGAGAGCGTTACAGTAATCCAGGCGAGAGGTGACAAGGGCATGAGTGACCGTGCGTAAGGCGTCCCGATCTAGAAAGGGCCGCAACTGGTAGATCAGGTTGAGAGTTTGGTGGCATACATGTTTAAAATGTTATAGTTGATCACATAGTCAATCAGTTTAGAATGGATTTGGCATCCCCCCCCACTTGTTGAGTCCTTCCCAAGGATAGACAGATATTGCTTTTAATGGTGTTAAAGGTATAGTTGCAAGATGTAAGCTGTTCCAAGTAAAGCTGCCCTTTGCAGTTGTGATTTTGGGAGAGATGGTGACTTAGTCAAAGCAGATGGTGTTCAAGTGGTGTTCCAGATGTTTTGGGATTGCACACAAGATACCTATTATTTCTGGTATTATCTTTGCTTTTGTGATGACCCAGAGTATCTCAGAAATATAACAAAACCCAAAATGTAACTAAAAGGCCTTTAATACCTTGAACTTGGCTTCATTGTTTAATTGTTCACAGTGGAGGAGTAAACTATTTTCAGAATAACATTTCAAAGGAAAGAAACACAGTTCAAATTCAAAGAGCTGATAATGAAGCAAAAACCAAAAACAAACTGCACTGAATAAAGTTCCACGACAGACCAGGATAGATAATTGCTAACTTCAGGAAGATAATCAGGTACAGTCCATTGGAAGAATGCCAACCAAGATAAACCTTCTTTAGGAATAAAACACTAATTTGTCTCCAGCGTCTGTTTGCACGCAGGTCCAAACTCTTATGCAAATCTCATACCTGCAACCCATGAAGAGGATCATGGCCCTGTTCTCCTGAGTAGACCACGTTTTACCTCCCTACGTGCCCTAGAATGGATAGGGGATGGGCCTGGGTTCTCCTCTGACTGCTCAACCGGCCTGTGCCCTTCCCCAACCTCCTCTACCACCTCTGGAGCTACACTTCCACTCCCTGTTGGCTGTTCCTCCTCTACCTCAGAATCAGTCTCCACCAGGGGCATGACAGCTTTCTTGCCATACTCCTTTTTTGTTTATTAATCATGAAGCCTGCAAAATCAAAAGTGAATTAGTAGCAAAAAGTCTCAATTTAAAGGTCTCATTTTTAATTTTTAGACTTGTTATCTTCATATCTGACTAATATCTGACTAATATCTCTATTCAAAACTTCAAGAAACAAAATAAATAAAAAAATATCAGAGGACAATTACGTCTTGTCCCCTTTGGAATACACATTATTTACTCAAATCTCCGTTGACTATAATCTGAGCCTTTAAAGATGTGTATAGTGACTTGATTCCATGAAGAAAATCCTCACCAAAGTCCATATTTTCCAGAACTTTAAACACGCACCAGTTAAAATTGTCAAAAGTTTTTTCAGCATCTAAAATATTAATGTGATTTGTTCACCATTGTGTAGTAAATATTCTATTATATTCAATATAGTTCTGACATTTTAAATTGTCTTTTATATAAAAATCCACATTGATTTTCATGAATAATTCTTGTAAAAATGTTTTAGTCAATTTGCCAAAATTAAAGAAATCACATTATAATCATTGTTCGATAAAGAAATTGGTCTATAATTTATAATATAAGTTAGTTCCTGTTTTCACTTTGGTAACAATGCAATATTGTTTTTCCCCCAAGATTTTGACATTACATCTCCTTGTAAAATAGAACTCACCATTTTCTGAAGTGGTTGCAAAAATAAATATTTAAAACATTTATAATAAGAACCTGGTAATCCATTCAGTCCTGATGCCTTGCCAGTTTTAATATTTTCATAGCTTTTGATACTTCCATATAGATACATGGTTATTCATAATTTGTCACTAAACAATGCAGTCATGTAACATTGTGCTTTATAACTGCATTGCTTAGTGAGGGAAATTCCAGTCCAAAGGATTATCTATATACACCATTTGAATTTTTTTTTAAATCTATTAAATTTATTTAGTTTCATTATATGTTTGAGAAGAATCTTGAACTTTAGAGCATACTAGACCACACATGATCTGTTGGATCATCATTTCAGAGACATTTCCTTACTCATGCACTCTCAAGCACCATCCCCAATGGTAACTTGTCAGAGAAAAGTATACATATTCTAATGAGTTTCCCAATTAAGAAGAATAGAAAATGAAGATAGAAATGATGACATTCTTCTTCTTGTGCCATATCCATCATTGAACGTTGGTGATCATTTTGGCGATCCTATTTTTATCAACAGCTACATGAAAGTGACTGTTGAATTTTGTCCAAACCAGTTCCTTAGATTTTGATGTCATGATGTTCTTCTTGATGAATTTACCACAAAATTTCATGATGAAATTAGTACAGAATTTAAATGAAATATATACTGTATAATGCAGCTTCCAAATATTTTACTATGGAAATTGTTTGATGTAGCATCAGAGCAACATGCTTGGGACTAGAATAAGTGTACGTAGATGACACTGACATCATCATTATCTAGATTCTACCTTCTAGAAGTTGTCAGCAGCTAGAAAGAAATTGTGGAGTTTGTCTGTTCCCTTCCCCATTTCTCTAAATCAGGGCTGTCAAATTCCCGGCCTGCAGACCAGATGGCCTTGCCCATGCTCGATTTAGCAAAGGGGGAAAAAAATCCTGATATGTCACGTGATTCCACCATGACATGAGTTTGACACCTCTGCTCTAAATATATAAAATTGACATGAATATTGAAAAGTTGAACTTTTCTTCCATAATTTTCATGGCTCATGCTGACCACAAACTTTCAGAATAAATTCTCAATATAAACATTTTATATATGTTACAGCATGAGATCCTAGGGCCGTGATGATGAACCTATGGCATGCATGCCAGAGGTGGAACACAGAGCCCTCTCTGTGGTCATATGCGCCATTGCCAGCTGCTCTTCTGGTTTCCGGCATGTGCATGCATGCTGGCCAGGTAGACTTTGCGTGCGCCAAAGTGCTAGAGCACCAGAAACCAGAAACCTGAAGACCAGCTGGTCATTGTGCATGCAGCCAGCTAGTCTTTGGTTTCCGGCACTTCAGCATGCTCTTGTTTCAGTTTAGGCACTCGGTGCCGAAAAGGTTCGCCATCACTGTCCTAGGGAATGTCTCTTGCTCTGCCCTCTATTTAGCTGTGGGGTGTACATTCCTTTAATCTGACTGTTTCCAAACCAGCATGTTTTCACCCCATCTGTCAGCATACCATCATACCATCTCCTAAGATTTTCTCATATACCATTACTTGCTTCCTCCTTCACGGTTGACTTAATAAACTCCTTCAGGAGACAAGGGTCTGCAACCCTGCTGCATTCACCACTGCTTCAACTCCTCCCTTCCCCCAAGGACAGCAGCTGCGTTGGCAAGGCACACCTCATTAGTAGTGGAAGGAAGCAAACAGTGAAGGTCAGTAGGGAGACAAAGATAGGGAGGTGGCAGAGTGCAGGGTGGCCAAAAAGGCAGAGATGGGAGAGATGGGCAGGTGGAGATAGTTGAAACATATGTAGTTGTGAATGTGGGTGGGCTGCCAAGCCTCAAGAATTTGAGCATGGGAGCATTGCAACAGCCATAACTTCAAGGACCAGTCATAACTGCCATTCATTAAGCACTATTGTAACTTTGAATGGTTGCTTAACAAATAGTCCTTAAACAAGGATTACCTTTGCTAATTCACCTGTTGCAGAAAAATATTTTTTTTTTCTTGAATAACAGTGATTATATTATTGACATAAAGTTATTTATTATGTATAATTCAAGTTTGGTAAATGGAGCCCTTTTTTCTTATATTTATTATTAATGAGTTGATTCTTTCACTCAATTGCATTTTAAATAAAATAATAAATTACTGAGGAGGGGAAGCCACTGGAATTTTAAATCGGGGTTGTAAGTATTTGGGGGGGGGGATCAGTTGTAACTTGGCATAGTTGCTAACTGATCGGTCATAAAGTAAGGATTACCTGTATGACAAGATCTTCTCCATGATAAATCCCAGAGTGGAAAGAAAATTGCACTGAAAATCATGAATGCCGTAAAGTAGTTAGATTTACAATTTTTTTACATTTTTAATCCCGCCTTTATAATTTTTTATAAAAAAACCCAGGATGACAAACAATATCTTTCCTTGACGTAATCTCCACAACAACAACCCTTTGAGGTGAGTTGGGCTCACACAGAATAACTGGTCCAGAGTCACTGCTAGTTTCCTAATCTTTGCCTTATATACAGTATGTTTAGCTATAGCACTTCCTGCTTCAGAACCTTCTGTTATTCCAATATTACTATCTGTGCTCCTTCAACTACAAATTGGATGAACAGACAGTGACACTTTTTCAATATTATTACATTAAACCAAGTGGATTTTGATTGATAACCTAATATTCAACTAATGCAAAACATCAATCATGGCAAGTATATTAATTATTTAATATTGCAGTCTAATTCAGAAATCAATGTGCTGCATGAGGGAAAGAAAAACTCACTGTTCCCAGAAGACTTAAGACAAGGAATGGTTTTTTTAAAAAAATCTTCTATACTCTCGTGTGTTAGTTCAATACAGATCTTTATTCATTTGCCAATAATATCTTTCCCATTTCCACTTCAGGACCATTTTATCAGTTTTAAGATCTATAATTGAATTAAGTCTGCTTTCAGCACAGAGCAAAAACAGTTGTGCAAATATTGATGAAGTTGTGACAAGCACAGCATAGGAGACAGACCACTAAAGAGAACAAATTTGATACCATTAGCAAGAAGCTTTGTGTGTCAGTGACCTGGGTTCTGCTTCCTAGCAATTAAGTTCATTATGACCTTCAGCTCCAATATAAATAGAGGACTTCAGTTTTCTGTTAATAATGTATGATGCGGTATAGCAAATTTTGATTATTATTCTACATGTTTCATGAGACTAATTTTTTCTATGCAGGTTTTTTAAAAAAACATAACAGTAACAGATGTTTGTAGCATATTTTAAATCTAAAAAATATGAATAAGAAATATATGGAAATGATTGAAAATAGATTTTCAAAATGCATTCAATGATTTGAGCAATTGATATTTACAGATGCTGTATATAATTAGTTTTATAATTGCTGTTAGTAATGGAAACATTGAAAATAGTCAGATGCAAGAATTTTGTTATGATAATTTACTATAGCTATAAATCCCTGAATAATATGCTTTCAAAACCTAGTCGCTCATCATTTTACAAGCAAAGTAAAATAAACATTTCAATGCTATCTCTGGAAATTCTTCCTACTCTAATACAACTTTTACATAGAAATTCTTCATTTTTATAGCTTTTACTTAGAATTGTCCTTTGACGATATCCAAAACTTATTTACTTGATACATGGGTAGACCAAATTATCACTCGGAGACAGAGATCTATTAAATCAGTTGAACATCTGTTAAGTCACCTTAGGTCAGTTATTGATTCATTTAGTATATTTATATTGGCAACGTAATTCTCTAGATAGATCACAATAAAAATAAGAAATACAATATTATAAACCACATTAAAGAATTGCACTTTAAGCATTTTAATATATTTAAGTATATTTTCATGTGAGCAGTTTTAAAACTGATCTAATGATTTTTAACATCAAAAATTTAATGATAACTTTTGTAAAATTTTGAAAAAGATTATTAAAAGTGTCAGGGAAGTCTCTTTGGAGAGCTTTCTGTTTACCTTGATTGAGCTGGTTCTTACACAGCTGATTGGTATTAATAGAAGAGAATATTTGTAGTCAAGGTTGAAAGAGGGGTCCTTGATGATAGCTGAACTTGGTTTATTTATTTATTTTATTTATTAAATGTCTATACCGCCCCCTCTCCCAAAAAAAAGGGACTTAGGGCGGTGTACAGCCAACTAAAAACAGAAACAGTATATACAATTAAAAATAAATTAAAACAATTAAATTAGAGGCCGAATATACAATTAGCGAATATAAAACTAATAAAAAATTTAAAATACCAAATTTTAAAAACCCCAAAAATCGTTACTGGGCCAGGCCGGCCTGTTGAAAAAACAGGGTCTTTAATGCGCGCTGGAAGGTCTGAATGTGGCCCGTATCTCCGGGGGCAAATCATTCCGAAGGAAGGGAGCCCCCGCAGAGAAGGCCCGCACCCTCGGGGCCGCCAACTGGCAACGACCAGGTGGCGGAACCCCGAGGAGGCCAACCTTGTGGGAGCGCACTGGGCGGCGGGAGGCTGTTGATGGCAGCAGGCGGTCATTGTTGGTTGTTTTATTGTGGATGTTTCATTACCCAACTAGATAACATCATCAGTGCTAGGTTTAATATCATACACAAGTATGAAAGGAGCATAGTTTGCATTACAATATCACACCGTGTGTTTTATCACATTGGCCTTTTTCTTCCCTTCACCCCTGTAGATAGCTGTTAATGCCTTCAGGCAGCTGGTTAGTCTTGATTTCTAATTCAGGAAAACAAGTCTCTAATTTATAGAATATCATTTTGATTAAAAGTAGGATATAGCTTTGTGCATAGTCTTGTTTTATTACTTCACAATTCCACAAAAACACATATTGAAAAGAGAAAAAAAATACTTCACTTTTTTTGAGCCAGCATTCTTTCCTGAACTAAGGTCAAACCAATATTTAATTTCTGAATTTCCTTTATTTTGCAATGCATCTTTAAGTAAGGCTTAAATAATGTAGATTATAGTTCATTTATAATAGAAAAATGCAAAGAAGAATGTCATTCATATTTTTTAAAAATCTAAATAGTAAGGAAATAATATAGAAAAGTTGCATTCTGATAATATTTTCTTTGAAAAATCACAAACCAGTTAAAAAAAATAAGAAATAAAAAGATTGGTTTATGTCTATTTTCATTGCATGGAAAATAATTTTAAATTCTTAAAATTAAATTCTAAAGTAATTTGGTACCTGGCTTAATTGAATGTCTAAAATGTTTAATGCATGTGATGATAGAGAAATAAAAGTACTGGTTTATTATGTTTATTTTTTATTGCCAAAAAGCAAATGAATTTTTGCTTTAGATAAAAAGTAAGGTTTGAAGAAGTATGAGTTCTGTGTTATAAATTTATTTATGAACGTTGTGATCCTGAAGACAATGCTGTTTAGCAGGATGGTTAGAGATAGATATAAAACATTGGTGCAAGTTACAGCTGTGTGAAAAAGTCCTGCACGGTTTATGGTTTATGACATTTTTTTTGACATTTATTTTTTTGATATTTTATGCTAACTGCTATGCAAATATTGTTTTATTTAAATATACTCGTGGTTTTTAAGTGAAAAGCATAAGCTTTTTGCAATTTGGTGCTGTTTGGATGGGGATTGTGAATTTTCTTGCATGCTTATAATGGCTGAAAACAGTGGCATATATGTTGTAATTACTAAGGCTGATGCTAATGTTTTGTTAACAATTTTATTGTTTGTGGCCCTGAAAAGGACTGTTTAGGTAACCAGACATGGTTACTAATATGAAATTGCTCAGCCCTTATTGCTTATCATCAGGCGGCATCACTTTGGCATAGACTGTATAAGCCTTTGCACATGATCTTTGGTGACAATATGGTGCCAGGCTGCAATAATGGATTCAATCAGCTCCTGCTTGGTCTTTGGATGCTTCTTGCTTATTTCGTAACCAATCTTGGCCCACAAGTTCTCAGTTGGATTCAAATCCGTACTCTGCGGTGGCCAATCCAGGAGCCGAACACCATTGCTGGACGGACTTGGCTCGATGACAAGGAAATGTCATCCTGGAAGTAAAAGTCTTTCCTTACAAGTTGCTGAGCTGAAGGAAGCATGGTCTTTTCTAGGACTTAACATTCTGCTTGGAATTCATGATTCCCTGCACGATTTGTATCCGACCAATACCAGAAGCAGCAATACAGCCCCAGATCATCATGTGCAATGGATGCTTCACAGATAGATTCAAGCAGTATGGCCTAAATTCTTCAGCTGGAAATCTTCTGACATACTTATTGCACTGATTCCCAGTCAAGTAGAAATTGCTCTCGTCACTGAAGATGACCTTGGCCCACTGTTCATTGGTCCACTTGTTCCACTTCTTGGCCCATGCACATAAGTGAGAGCGGTGAGCATCTGTGAGCAAAGGTTTACTTCGAGCCCTGCAGCCTTTGAGTCCTCTGGCAAGCAGTCTGCGACACCTGTGCTTGTGCACATTTTTACATCACATGTTTTACCCCAAATTCTTTTAATTTGAGGTGAGGTGAGCTTCTGTCAGCCATCAAAATGCGTTGCAGAGCCCAATCTTGCCGTTTTGTTGACTTTCTTGGTCTTCCAGAACAGAGTCTGTCATCAACTGAACCAGTTATTTGGTATTTTTCAACTACTCTGCTCACTGTGGTCCAATGGCATTTCACTCTCTTGGCTATTTCTGTACAGAAGTAACCCTCTTCATGAAGCACAATGATGTGATGCCGCTGCTCAGTAATGGTGAAAGCAAAAGCCTTCATCCTTGCCCGCAGCCAGAGCTAAATTAAATTTCTCGATTCTTTTCATGCCTATTTATAGTCATAGAGTATGACAACATTGATTGGCTCATAGATTTAGCCTCTGTGCATTTTGATTGGTCAGCCAATGCTCGCTGCTGATTGGCTACTTTCGATCCTAATATTCTCAAAAATTCAAGTTGTGTTTGTTTTAGCACATAAACTCACTTAAAACCTTAAAAAGACTTTGGTTATATTAATAAAAATTATGCATCTCAATCCGACTACAGAAATTTGCATCAAAGTACTAATTTTGCGTGGTTTCTATGAGTGAAAAGTTGATTAAACATGTAAATATAGTTTAAAACTGAAAGCATGCAGGACTTTTTCACACAGCTGTAGCCATAACAATGATTTATGTTGGAACTACTGACACAAAATCTGAGTCACCTTCTTCTTTCTTAATAGAATTGATCAAAGAATATTGAACGAATTGACCCAACTCAATTTTTTATTTTTGTTGGTTGTGTACTATATATTGATTCTCCTAAACACACACCACTCTGAAATTAGATGAATCAGCTGAATTTTTAAATCATGTGCTATTAGTCAACTTTGTTTAGATGTTAAGATCATACAGTTTTACATAGAAACAATTTTCTTATTCCTGGGAGAATAAACAGTTGAATATTTCACAATTGGAGAATTTAAGCTTGGCACATAATTGAAAACATTTCTTTTTATAAATGGTACATACATTCTGATTCTAATAAAAGGATTTAAAATTTACCAACCATCAGCAATCATATGCATTCACTTATTCTGTTATATATTTGTATTATGTTTTAGATTTTATGGTAAAGATATTTTGGAATTATACTAGAGGATGCATTTAAGTTTTATTCAATAATACAGCTTCAGACATTAAAACAAACTAAACAAAAGGACAGATCATTAGAGCTTTTGAAGTTCAACATAAATAATTGTATACCAATGATTAATAATTGTTTAGAATTTTTGTTCTTTTATTTCAGAGACGCCGGAAACATCAAAACTGGATTAGAACATCTGGTAAGTTTTAATTTCCTCTTGAATATTTGCATCATCTTTGATATCTACATTCTAAATGAACAGTTCTGAATGAGCTTTGAATCGCTTGAATTGAGAAAGTCAACTATTTCCCAGAGGGTCAGTTTACTGTTATTATGTGTGAAGCACTTACATTTTCATTTATGTTTCAAGGGATTTTAATTTTTTAAATTTTTTTGATGTGGAGATGAAATAAAATGGGCTATAATCCTTGGATTGATGATTGCCTTAATTATAAACTAAAAGTTGTTCTTCATTGGGATTTTTTATTTTTTTGGCATATCTGGATGTGAAAATAACAAACTTCTGTTTTGAAACATACATTCTTATATTGCTTATACATTTCATTAATTTAAATGCAATGTTTTTTCAATATAGCATGAATTACTCATTTAAATGATATGTTGTTGTTAAATAAAAGTACAATGAAATGTTTTTTAATGAAAACATAAAATGCTTAATTGTAAACACAGTGCTGTCAGATTAATAGATTTGTTAATTTTAGAAATGATTCCAGTCCAAATAACTTCATGCAGAGTTCCATTTATGAAACAAGCTAGGGAAGGCAGGTGGGTCATTGCTGATATTCAGGACACACAGTAGGGAAACAAGATCTGACTGTAATCTGAAGAACGGTATTTTTCTTTCCAGAATACCTGTGAAATAACTGGTTCATGTTAAGAATGCATTGTATCCAACTTCTAGGTGTTTCTCAGAAGAGAACGAAAAGGAAAGTGTATTAGATATGTTTGCTGTCTTGAATTGACCAAAATAAAAAACAGCAATAACAATTTGTGTCTTCAGTGCATGAACAGTCACACTTTAGTCACACTTTTATAACTTGAATATACATATGCAAAGCTCCTTATAAGTATTAGGACTTTCTTAGACTTTCCAGTATCTCAGTATAACTGACAACTCATTTTTTAAATGGAGCTCCCTGAAGCTCCTATTAGACTAGTATAATTCTGAGTTTCCTCCAGCAGTTTGAGTCTTTCAGTCAGCTCCATCCTCCAGAGAAGGTGACTAAATCAGTTTTAAGATTTCCTGATAATATCTCTGTTAGATTAGCTCCTAATATTTTTTGGCCAATACATTGAATCTAATAATTGATTTGCGCACTTAACTAATTGCTCAGAAGATGTAGAAATTTTGATGTACTTTCTCTTGATGGAAATTTCTCAGATAGACTTCTTCAGTCTTTAGAAATAATTAACAATATGGCAATTGATCAGTAATATATTTGGGGTTGCATGATTATTCATTTTTTTGCAGGTGGTTATGGATAGAGTTAGTCTTTGAGTTAAAATAGCAATAGGGACTGGAATTTCTATCACCAAGTGATGTTTTCATAGTGATGGCAATCCTTGCAGTCCCAATTGCCATTAATAGCTGAATATCATAGTTGTTAGGTGAGGCAACTTCCTGCTGGCTTCCCACAAGTCAGTGGAGAAGCTGGCAGGAAGTTGAAAGTCCCAGGCTGGCAAGCATGTAAATAGCTGCTGTCAAATGAGCAGGAGAGAAGTGTGGTGAGGGTTTCTGAGGAGGTGCACAATAGGAACCATATGCGGAGGGTATATGAGAGTGCATGAGAAAAGTGGCATGGGTTGGAGAGTTCTTAAAAGTGCAGTATGGGTTGTGGAGGATACCTGGGGATGCATGAATGACTGGCAAAGTGGAAACATAGTGGACTGGAGGAAAATATGTAGATGGTAGTGAATTACTCAGCAACTTACAATCTTCCTTACTAGCTTCCTCATTGATTTTCTGGAGAAGTGGGCAGGAAGGTTGAAAATAGCAATCATGTGACAGCAGTCAATCATAAGTGCAAACCAGTTGCCAAACATCCAGATCGTGATTACCTACCCATGGTGGTGCTGGGACGAATAGAACTCTGAGAACTGATTGTAATCCTCATTTGTTCAGTGCCATAATAATCTCAAATTGTCATAGATGAGCAGTACACTACCTGTACTGTTCTGTTTGTTCCCACCAATTTATTTTATTGCAACAATTCTTGCAATAATATCTTGTACTTATTTGGTGCTGTGGCAGCTACGGTTCATAAATTTGATTCATTTCTTTATTGGATGGTTTCATTGTTTGTCACTATAACAGTAGATCTGCTGTCTCAGTCTGTTACATCTAGAGATAGACACGTTCCTACTGATCACCTGAGGAGTTTGATAAAGATTTCTCTAATAGTTCAGGCGGTGCTTTATCCATCCAGAAAGCTGTTAACATTATGTTCATATTCTAAGAGGAAAATTTTTTAATAATTTCTTCCAAATTTTGAATCTATTCTCTACTCTGGGGTCCTCTTATTCCTGCTGATTTGGGTGGTGGTGGTGAAGTACTCTGATTGTCTTCCCTAAAGGTTTATTTGACAGCTATTTCTTCCTTTCATGTTTCTATTCAGGAACTTCTTTTTTCACATCTAACTTTAAAATATACTATAGTGGGCAAATTCATTCATTCAGTTTGTTTCGCTCAGGTTCAGTTAACCTTTGGTATAGCTTCTCTGTGGTATTAATTTAATTCTTCTCTAGGCTGCTTCAGCCTATTGGCTATTGTGTCTACTCTCTATGAAGCTTGCATTTCTGGTTGCAATCATGGCAGTTACTTGAAAAAATTAATTTTTATCTCACAAATAATTTATTTTAAAATAAATCATGTTAGATTTGCTGACAATACAATAATAGAATTAATTAGTTAGATTATAATTCAACCACAGTTAAATTGGGCATGTTATGAGCCAAGACTTTATCAGTCTGTATTTGGAAATCTCACAATATTTTAACTCCTCATTTTTGACTACTTCTTCAACTCTATATTCCCATTGATTTTTCATTATTGGCACGTGATAATTTTTTTAACAAGCATTCCAGTGAATCATTTTGGTGATTGTGTTACGTTGTTCATAATCAGTTTTTATAATCATCTCCTGTTAATTTATAATTTGAAATAAAGCATTTGTAGCAGCTGTATTGGAAGAATTCCAAGGTCCATCCAAAGCAAAGAAATTAAAATCTTGCCAGAAATAATTCGGACTGTAAAGGCAAGCAGTGGTGTGTTTCAAATATTTTTAATATTTATATTTACTAGTTCAGTGGATGTGGCTTGGTGGGCGTGCTTTACACGCACACACATACTTTGTGCACCCAACATGTGCAAATGCAGAGGTGTTTTGAATCACCTCCTGCAATCCTGCACACTCCCTGACACTTCAGCAGCAGCAGGGTTAGTATGAGAGGGCAGGTGGACCCAACACAGAGCGTCGGACAGAACTAGTTCAGTCTCCACTGCTGATTACTGCTACCAGCTCGGCAGAACCGGCTCAAACTGGTAGAATACCACCATTGGAAGCAAGGCATAAATAGTAGGCAGCAGCCTAGCTATTGAATTTTTTTCATTCTCAAACCAGGCACCTTCTCGTCTGCCTTTTCATCAGAACAAAGTTCCCTAACTAGAAAAGTAGAAGAAATGAAACAAAGAATCTTTGAGCATGTAATACAGCACAAAAGCAACAGAATAAAATTGCCAGCATTGAAGCTTATTCCAAAGAAACAGCTAGCACAAATATTAAAAGATGTCAATACTATAATATCAAATATAAGCACCAGCTCACTGCAAGAAACAAACCAATTATAGATAGTCCTCGATTTACAATCACAATTAAGCCCAGAATTTCTATTGTTCTGTTAAGTGAGTCTTTGCCCCATTTTATGACCTTTTTTGCCACTGCCAAATCGCTACAGTTATTAAGTTAGTAATGTTGTTAAAGTGAATCTAGTTTCTTTGTTGACTTTGGTTGTCAGAGGGTTGCAAAAGATGATCATACGACCCTGAGACACTGCAACCATCATAAATACATGCCAGCTGCCAAGCAACCAAATTTTGATGTTGCAATGATCATAAATGTGAGAAATGGCCATAAGTCACTTTCTTCAATGCCATTGTAACTTTAAACAGTAAGTAAACAAATGTGCAAGTAAATGTACAGCACAGCTGTAATTATAACAGAATGCCTGGAATGCAAAATTAACAACGAAACTAAAAATGCTAAACAGTGCATCATCAAAACAGAAGATCAGGCTGGAAATTAAGATCAGCAAGTTAAGATCAAGCAAGCTAGAAGAGATAAAAGAAAAAAACTGAGGTATAGAGGACCAAATATATTTTTCAAGAAATATTACCTAGAAACAAGTAAGACTAAGGAAGCATTGGAAATAATAAAGCAGCAAATAACAGCTACAGCCAAGAAGATCAGTGGATATGATGATTGAATTGCACACTATAATGGAATCCATTTTCAGTTAAATCAGAAATGTTTCTCCAATCTATCACTGAAGAGTTTACTGTTTACCAGTCTACACCTGACAAAGAAGAAACAGTGTTATTCTGGGCAGAGCTATGGGACAATGCAGAGAAATTTAACAAAAATGCAACTTGGGTAAAAGATGTAAATAAGAATAAAAAAAGAAGTTGAAATGAAACATCTTGTTATAGCATCAGAAAAGGTGGAGAAAAGGGCAAGGAGATCAGAAGTGGTCAGTTACAAATGAAGTCTGCTATGAGTCCTGTGATTGCTGATCCCATGCATGTTCCTCTGATTTATTGGTGTATTTGTCCATCAAATTGAAAGTAGGTAGTGAGACAGAAGCTGATGGGGTCCATGATTCTGGATATTTCAGAATCTGTATTTGTTTAAGTTGGACATATTGTGTAGTAGCGCTGCCATGAATTCTTTTATTAGTTCCTGGTTTATGGATGTAAAGAGTGCTGTGACATTGAATGAAATCAAAATCTATTCTTCTATTTTTAGGTCTTTGATTTTTTGGATGCACTATAGTGAGGCATTGATAGAATATTCAGTATAGCCTTTTTGATTAAATTCTTTGGCTATGTTATATGTTGGGGTCCCTGGTAATGATACAATTGGACAATTGGCTTGCGTATTTTTGGCTGCCCATAGATATGTGGAAGGATGAATCCACTGCTTTCATCCTTTACTTTTTTTTTACTTTTAGCTTTCTTGGTTAGGTTGTTAAAGGCTCTCTTGATTGGATTGTCTTGTTTCTGTATTAGGTTGGTTCAACCTTTGTCGGGTGGGATGATGTTGATGGTTTGATTCTTATTACATTTTTGAGGGCTATTCCTGTTCTGTGAGTTACAGGCAGTCTTTGACTTATGATCACAATTGGAACAGAATCTTTGAGCAAAGTGTCACTAAGAGAAATGCCCAAGTGACCACCACAATTCCAGATCTCCCAGTTAGAGTCATTAAGTGAGCCCACAAGTGGGTTAAGCAATTGCTTGGGGTTCGCTCAGTGGGTGGGAGAGGCTCTGGAGCTTAGCAACCACTGGTATGCCGAAAACTGTTATCAACTAGGAAGCCCATGGCTTTTTATCCCTCTATGCCCAAGAGGCTCAGGTTCTTTCCCTGCCAAATGCCGGAATTTTGATCATGCAACCGTTTGGGCATTGCTTCAGTCTTAACTTCAGGAAGAGGTCATAATTCCCTTTGTTCAGCACCGTGAGAATTTCAAACAGTCACTGAATGAACTGTCGTAAGTCAAAGATTGCCTATAGTCCTGCTTCTGGGTTGTTGTTTTTTTCTGGTTTGTGGTATGATTGTCTGGTTGGGTATTATCTTTTACTTTATGATCAGCAGGAATGTTAATGTTTGAACCGTATGTCCATGTTGGAATGTCAATGTTGAAAATGCACAATCTTATTTTTGTTAAACCTTTGTTAAAGTTTGGAAAATTCCATCTCTTTAAGCCTTACATGAATGACCCACTTGTCCTTGTGGTCAAGGAAACAATTCTGACCATTTTGAGTGTTGGGTTGCAGACTGTCATTAATAGCTTGTTAGCCCATCAGTGGTTTGTGGATAGTTACTGCCTTTCAGCAATGTAGATATTCTCCTTGTAATATGTCAATCAATAAACATCAGTAGGGATTGCTAAAAGCTCTTCCTAAGTAGTATGTTTCATGTATTTTTCCCAGTAAAGATATTTATAATCATAGATATTTGAAGAGTTAGGATTGCTCAGTTTATGTACTCATGCCAGTCTTACACTGCACTTCATATGTGACTTGCAGATATGCTTAAGTAAAAATGGCATGTGTTATATAATTAGGACTTAGTTTTATAGATTTTATTATTTATAAAAGAAATAATATATTTGTACCATATTCTACTCTCTTTTTTCTTTCAATTTCAAGATTTTTTTTTTACCTCAATGTATTTTTTTGTACTGATAAAAATAGTTGTGTCATAGAATTATGCTTCCTGAAATGTATGGAAATCAAAGGTAGCTTCTGATAATTCCCTATGAATCTGCTTTCAAACAAGAAATAATATTTCTTTAAGCATGTTTGACAGGAGAAGGAACATCACAGTTACAGTACATCTTAAAGATAACAAGCTTATTATTGTATAACAACAGCAAAAACCCAGTGGCTGGATTCTTCCTCTGATTTTCAGATTTAGACTGGATGATGTCATTGGGGAATACAGCTAAAAGTTAGCCATATTCCCAATAACCTAGTTTCTGCATATGCAGTATTTCTCTTTCCTTTTGTGAGAAAAGTGTGTGGCTGAGGCAGAACTGTATTGCACTTATTGCATTTGTGCCTTATGCTTCAGTTGAGAACATGTCATTTACACATGTTTCATCTGGATGTTTTGTCTGGCAGGCCAAATTATGCCTTGAAATTCCTGCTTTTGGCATACTTTGTATGTAGTATACTCAGATATATTATATGTTACATTGAGTGAAGAAACTATTTGAGAACATATAACAAAGTGGAATCAGTGTAGTTTTGAACCCCAAATAGCATAAAAGTAACTCATGGTAGACACTATAATTTATTTGATATAGGTTGAATACACAAATAATCCTTGACATACGATCACAATTGAGTCCAAAATTTCTGCTGCTAAGTGAGACATTTGTTAAATGTGTTTTGCCCCACTTTACGATCTTCCTTGCCATAGTTGTTAAGTGAATCATTGCAGTTGTTAAATTGGTAACACAGATGTTAAATGACTCTGGCTTCCTATTGACTTTGTTTGCCAAAAGGTGATCACATGACTCTGGGACACTGCAACCATCATAAATATGAGTCAGTTACCAAGCATATGAATTTTGATTACATGACCATGGGCTCATAAGTGTGAAAAACTGTCAGAAGTTACTTTTTTTCAGTGCTGTTGTAACTTTGAATGGTCACTAAATGAACTGTTGTAAGTTGAGAATTACCTGTACAAAGAAATAATATACAGTGTTGTCTCATTCCTTTCTGCCTTAGAGCCAGTCTACTTTCCATTCAGACTATAACTTATTATCCTGTATTTAGGTTTGTATGAAGAAAATGAGATGTTCTTGGATTTCCATTTTCCTAAGAACATTCCACTTAACACGATCACTTCAGTTGAAGACTTTTCAATACATGTCAACCCTGTAAGGTGAACCAGACTAAGAAACAGACACTGTGTGGGTGTAAAGCTATTTTTTTTAAGAACAGATATTATAATAGAATCTGGCAAGTTTTAATATGCTTCCTCTTCTTCCTCTTTAATCTTCAGGTAAGGGGAGAGGGGGAAGGAATTTTCATAAATCTCTTTTTGGGTATGGGCTCAAATCATGTTTATCTGATTATTGCCTTAGTAATGAATCTTCCATCTGTCTCTCAAGGCCATCCTCTATATCCTCTATATCACTCACTGAACCACATGCAGGGTTCTTTTGACTCTCTCAATTATCCAGCAAGCATTAGCAATAATATCTCTTATTCCTTGACCTTTCTGACAACCAGCTGGAACATCTGGTATTTGTTTTTCCATGTAGGATTCTAATTTACATTGGATGATCTCAAATATTCTTTTGCTAGCTTGTGAACTTAGGGATATTATATCTCTGCTTTTAAATGTCCTTTAGTGAATTCATTTTATCTTTCTCTATGCTGAACTTTCCCATGTTTTTACTACTTATGTTCCACTGTAATTTTGTCTTTGAAACTTCAGGTTTTCTATTCCTTCATGACAACATCAGCACGTTTTAATGCTGCTGAATCATAAACACTAATGTTTACAAGTGATAATGAATTAACAATTTGTTAATTTATAATTAGTGAAAATTAACTGATATGCATGAAATAATGCAATTTATAACTTACATTTGGAATTCTGTGTGGAAAGATATTTTTATAGTTTTTGTTTATCCTAAATATAATATATATTTTATGAACAAATATCTAAATAAATAGCATTCAAATGCCCATATAAATTAGGTGGATAGGTAAATAGGCAGGCAAGTAAATATATAAATAAATGAAAATAATTGACATTTGATATAATGGAAAAATGCCCCCCCCCAAAATCACAAAAATAATTAATAAAACTAAACTTTACAGCAATGAAAACAGATTATTATAACACATTTTAACCAAATTGGCTTCCAAAGTGATTTAAAGCAATCTAAGTGTATCTAGGCACAATATTCTAGAGATTTGTGAGTGTGTATATTACTCTGGTGCTAACAATTGATGATTATGGATCAATTTCTGATTTACAGAAGAGAGACAGGCCAAAGGCTTAGCTATGTTGTTGATACCAGAACAGACAATTAGAGTTTCTATTGAATTTTCAGCACCTATTATTCAAAGATATTTAGATCAGAAAATAGGAAAATATTTTTAATATAAATATACATTTCCAACAAGTTTTTGTTCTTTTTGTTGTTGTTCAGGGACTAATATGTTATCAGAAAAAATAACATATTGGGTAAATTGCACATTTCTATTAGTGACTGGTATAAAAAACTCCTGCATTTTATTTTGCAATGTGTTTGTTATCTCTGTAAGGTGCTAAAATGTAGTTCTCTAACGAAAGAATTTGTTAGCAGTGGTGTACAACTGCCATCAGTAGTGTTCATGTATAAAACATTATAATATGGGGGAATTAAACATTTTCCTATATTTAATTTAAAATAGATACTGTTCTGCATTATGCACTTTCTAAATAAGTTGACATATTTTCTTGAGACTTCCTAGACTTAAGCCTAGCCAAATAAAAATTTAGCAAATCAAATTCTCTGAACAAAAATTATTAAATGCTGACTATTGGATGTGATGACAGTTGTAACAGCAGCAATAGTACAGAATATTGAAAAAGAAGTGTTCTATGCTTGCAGTATGTTAACATTTGATCCCATTTTGTAGCCCAAAGTTTCTTATTACCAATTCAAGCAGGCAACCCTTGTCTTTAGAGGAGATAAATAAGACATATATTTGATTTTATGCATAGAACCATGAAAAAACAGTTTTTACAGTATGCACTTTCTATTTTCTTTCTCAGGATAAATTTCTTCCATAATGTATTCTGTTGACCATATGAATATGCTTTTTCTTTTAGTACTTGCACACATTTCAGATTTCTGATTCACCTAGGATGATGAAACCTTATACAGATAGCCCCCAATATAGGGCAACAATTGGGACCCAAATTTTGTTGTTAAGCAGGGCGGTTTATTTATTTACAAAATTTATATAGCTGCCTACTCGCTCACTGTAACTCTAGGCAGCTTACAAACAATAAAAACACAGTATAGAAAAAAATGAAAACAATACTCGTCCCACCCACCCAACCCTGAAACAACACATAGACAAATAAGCCATTTGATGGGCTTCATCTCATTCTTTATTCCTCAGGCCCATTGGCAAAACCAAGTCTTCAAGGCCTTGAGTGTCAAAGTGGGGGACAGTCTAATTTCTAATATTTCAAAGAGAGGAAGCCACTACAGAGAAGACCTTTCTTCTAGGCCCCGCCAGATGTCCCTTCTTAGGGGACAGGACACACAACATTCCTTGCCTCCCTGCTCTAGTGGGTCGGGTTGATGTGAGGATAAGAGACAGTCCCTCAGATAATCTGGTCCCAAGCCATGAAGGGCTTTAAAGGTGACAAACGGCATTTGAATTGCCGTTGGTTGCAAATTGGCAACCAACACAGTTTCCACAGGAAAGATAACATGTGCACACCAAGGGTTGCTGAGTCATGCCTGATTTTACAACCTTATTTGCTATGGTTGTTAATCACATTGCTGCAGTTGTTAAATGAATCTTGCTGTTGTTAAGCAAATCTGCTACCACTATTAACATTGCTTGTTGGACGCTTTCTGGGAAACTTGCAATCATGACCCTGAATGTTGCAGTTGCCTTAAATACATACCAATTGCCAATATGAACTTTTACTATGTTAAAATCACAGCTAAAAGTTGATCAAATCTGTAGGGATGCTGTGACAATTGTGGGATGCCTGGTTATAAGTCACTTTTTTCAGTACTTTTGTAACTTTGAACAATTGCTAAACAAATGACTAAGTCAAGGAAAATATAACTTTCTGATGGTTTGTTTTTGAGTTTTAATGGATAGCGAGTAGCTATACTTGCTGTCAGTTCCCTTGTTTTCTTTGAAGAATTTGAAAATGGTCATGTTTATTTATGCGATTTAAGGTTCATTTGCAAGTGCAAAGGCCCAATTAAGGTCATACTGCAGATATCATTGGATGACCATCCATAACTTACTTCAGAAGAATTGTCAATAAACTTGAATTGGCAATTAATATGAGCTTCATCTGCCATAATTGATATAACAATTTATTCAATTTATATGGCCATCCATTTCAAACAAGAGATTCTAGAAAGCTAGCAACAATTAATAATTTTAAAAAACAGCAAAACAAATTGGTCCCTAAATGAATAAAAAATATCCAGTGAAGATAAATAAAAATAAATACAGATATCTCAATAAAACTAATTTTCAAGATCAAATGTACACTCAAGACTTGCAAACCCAGAAACGTAATCATGTATTCAGGATCTTCAAAAAGCCATCAGATTTAGAGACAGGTTGATCTCAGGGTGTGAAGGTGCTGTGTGGACTTCCTTTTCATTGTTTTCAGAATTAAAGGTCACCCATATTATTAAACTACCTCATTGATAACATAGTTTTGACACATCATTTTCATCATCACTGTCCATGTTTTCATCTTCTGATTGACATTTTCAGTGAAAGCTTCATCAAATAGTACTTTATTCACTATATATAGAGAAAAATTCTTTTTGTCTAATTTCTAACTTATTACAGACCAATCTCTTTATTACAGACCAATCTCTTTATGTTGCATCACCTGTAAAGTCACTTGTAATTGCTAAATTATTATAGACCAATCTCTTTATTACAGACCATTCTCTTTATGTTCCGTCACCTGTAAAGTCATGGAATCAGTTATTAACCAATCCATTATCCTCCACTTGGGGACAAACAACCTACTCGCTAACAAACAATTTGGTTGCAGAAAAAAACTATCCTGTAATCTGCAACTCCTACACTGTAAAAATATATGGACTACACAACATGATCAGGCAAAGCAATGGACACTATTTACATGTACTTCTGAAAAGCCTTTGATTCAGTGGTACGTGACATACTACTAAAACTAAAATCTTATGGTATCTCTGGACACCTGCATAACTGGATAGATGCATTCAAACAGATAACAAATAGTCAAAATTGGCAGCGTCCTATCAAATTCTGTACCTGTCAACAGTGGTGTCCCCCAAGGCAGTGTTCTAGGACCAACTCTCTTCACACTCTACAAAAATGACCTCTGTGATCATATTAAGAGCAACTGCATTCTTTTCGCTGATGATGTAAAGCTATTCAACACCACTGACAATATTGCTATCCTTCAAAATGACCTCGACTATGTGTCAGAATGGTCAAACAAATGGCAACTTCAAATCTCAACAAACAAATGCTCTGTCTTATATATTGGCAAAAAAAATCAGAAAATAAAATACAAGCTGAATGTTCTTGTTGATGACCTCAATTATGTCAAGGACCTTGGAGTATCCATCTCTAATGATTAAGTGCTAGAGCCGTGATGGCGAACCTATGGCACGCGTGCCACTGGTGGCACGCAGAACCATTTGTGCTAGCACACAGGCTGCAGGCAAATTTACCTCACTACACATGCATGCACCTCCCAGCTGATTTTCGGCCTGTTTGAGGCCTTTTTCAGCCTCCCAGAGACTTGAGGAAAGCCTTTGCAGGCCAAAAAATAAGCCCATTTTGTCACTTCCTGTATTTTCAGAAATACTGTAAGTGATGAAATGGGACCATTTTTTGGCCTGCAAAGCCTGCAAAAGCTTTCCTCAAGCCTCTGGGAGGCCGAAAAAGGCCTCAAATGGGCCAAAAATCAGCTGGGAGGCACAGTGCAGGTAAGGGGACTGGCGGGGGGGGGGGGATTGCGCGTGCATGTGCAGGAACATGGGAGGGGTGCATTGCCTTCTGGGTGCTGCATGCAAGCGTGCATGCACAATTTCTGGCACAGGAGCCCAAAAAGGTTAGCCACCACTGTGCTAGAGCCCACTGTAATTACATAGCCAAAAAGGCATTAAGAATTGTTAACCTAATCCTGCGTAGCTTTTTCGCCAGTAATATCACACTACTAACTAGAGCATACAAAACATGTGCTAGACAAATACTTGAATACGCTCATCAGTCTGGAACCTGCATTATATATCGGATATTAATACAATTGAGAAAGTCCAGAAATATTTCATAAGAAGAGTTCTCCACTCCTCTACTCATAGCAGAATATCTTATGCCACCAGACTTGAAATTTTAGACTTAGACAACCTAGCTTAGATAGCTACCTTCGGCCCGATCTAAGTATAGTACATAAAATTATCTACTGCAATGTCCTACCTGTCAATGAATACTTCAGATTCAACCACAACAATACAAGAGCACACAATAGATACAAAGGTAAACCGCACCAAATTTGATTACCGGAAATACGACTTCAGCAACAGAGTGGTCAATACTCTTCGTGACTCTGTGGTTTCTTCCCCAAACCCCAAAAACTTTAACCTTAGACTTTCTACTATTGACCTCACCCCTTTCCTAAGAGGTCTGTAGGGGGCATACATAAGGGCATCAATGTCCTATTGTTTCTTTTTTTTATTTATATCCATTTTATGTTTATACTTATACCTGTTATGTAATACTTGGTTGACAAAAAAATAAATAAATAGTAATAATAATAATAATAATAATAATAATAATATTTTACTGCACCATTTATTTCATTCTATCAAAATCACCAGTGCTTATATATACCATGGAAATATTTTTTAACATAATAAATTTATTTATTATGAGACAGGTTTTCAGTCCTAAATTTTAAAATACTTTACTTCTAATTCTATTTATCAGGAGGTTTTATATAATATTTTCCGATATATAATTACTAAAGATGTTATCATAATATAGCAAAATTAACTAATTAATTAATTCTAATTAATTAGAAACAAGTTTTAATAGAGAATGAAAATCTATTAAAATTTTGTATAAAATTACATTTCTTTTTGTATTAGATAAATGTATTTAAAACAGATGTTAAAATATGAAAAAGATTGATTTCTTTAATGTTTCTGTTTTAAAATAAAACTTTGATTTTTTTAAACAAATAATACATAGTTTCCAATCATGAGCTTATCATTTTGTTCTCACAGTATTTAGTTTAGAAGTACCAAGAATAGCATGTTTTCATTTTTCAGGGCTACTTTTGTATCATAAATTAGACTGATATTATGTTACAATTTGCACACATACATAGATGTTTGTAGCACAGATTGTCACAACGATCAGATGAAGTAAATAAAACTATAAAATACAAAAATGGTTATTTTCTTTGGCATCTACATAAAAAACCTTGTACTTGTGGATGTTGTTTCCAATTGTGCCAGTGGTTTGTACGCAATTTCAGTAATTTGATCATAGCTGATGAAAAGCTGACAAGATTTCCACAGTGCCCCATTAGATGAAAGCAGCATGAAACCACAGGTTAATCTGCAAACAGATTTTCATGCTTATTACTCTAATGATTCTATCACATTTGATGTAGCAGGCTGCAAGGCGTCTCTCAGCAGCAACAGTGTGCTCCATTTTGATCTCTCTACTCATTAAATGATGTAGTAATTTGACTGACCTCTGACCAGGTGCATAGCTATTCATAATTGCATGTCATTCTGATGGGGAAATTACTTGAGAGAAACCAAAGTATTCATTCTGCTTTCCTGGTCAAAAAACTAACAAAAGAAATATTGCATTAATTTTCAAATGATGATATTACATTTAGTGCCTAGGCCCCATATATCAAAATCTGAAAACTGCTCAGTTACTATATGCGCTTAATCTTAATGGTATCTGTGGATGTCAAGGGCATGGAGGAAATTAAATCGGAAAGTGCAGATAGACCTAAGAAGACATTATCTCTTTATGATTGCAGTTTTGATAGGTATTTCAGTGAATTTCATTTTCGCAGAATGGTAGAAGATGAGTTAGCCACCAGATTTTCTCATTTTTCTTCTCCATGATTTATGTGAGTTGAGTATAAAACTTTTTATGGGAGTGCAGTTACTGAAGATGAGAGGTAAATTAATGCACTGGGTTTCCATCTCGGTTTCATGCACTATTGTCAGAGCTGTACATACGTAATGGATCCCCATCATTATTCAGGGTTGTTTACATTCAAAATATGTAATGAAATCTGTTCAGAATAATGAGGGAAATAAAAGTTTAGAAAATTGTAAAGGTCATGAAGTTTGAGAAATGATGCAATGCTCCCAAAATAACATTTAGGCAATATAAATTACAATATTATGCACCAGCCCTGCCTTATAGAGACATGAAGATAAAGTGCTTTCAACTAGTGAAATGCTGTTAGCGTTCTCTGAAGTATGAGAATGTGTAAAATGTTGTTGATTTCATAGTGTGTGTATGTGTGTATTTAGACAGTTTATGGAGGACAATAATGGATTTTACTAAGAGAATTTAATTATTTTTTCTAAGTATGTATTTTCTTCCATAAACATTCCAATAGAAGTTTGATTAAATACTAGCTTGATTGCTGGAAGATTTTTTGTTTTTATTTTTGTTTTGAAAGGCATTTTCAACCAATACAACTAAATAATAATACTTTTTTTACATTTGGATATAGATTGAGGTTTTAAGTCTTAAGAACTGTCTCAAATGCGAACATTACACATGCAGGCAACACATGTTTTTATTCTTTAATTAACTCAAATGAAAATATTGCAATCATCAAATAAATCTATTAGCAGTTCTTGAATAGCTCTGTCGTGTTTCCAAGACAGTCCATGTCACTTGAATCAACACCACTATCACACAACTATCATACAAATAATACCAGTATAAATAAATGAATATTACATAATTTATACTACTAACGTCAATTTAAATCATTTGTGCTATGCAAATGTTATGAACTTCCACAATATCATGATAAACTTCATTATAAATGAAATGAACGAGTTTGGTTTACGCTTATTTGAAACAAATCTAGAATGAAAACTATGATTAAGAATCCTTAAATTCTAGATCAAAAAATGTTGCTAGAATGATGGAGATTTTACTTAAATAGAATCTGTTGATACAACTTTCTCCTCCAACAGATAAGAAATGCCCTTAAAATGGCTTTCAAAGAATTCTTAAAATCTGAATCCTGAACAAATTGGGCCAATTTGAATCTAATACTCTAAACTTCATAAACTGTGTATAAGTCAACAAATAGTATTGGCTGCAGTTCGTTCTTTCTTGAGTGTTTATCCTCTTAATTGATGTTGCTTTTTTTTTAGCAGAGATGTTAACTTATTTTAACCAAAGCTCATTGTTTTTCCTGCTGCCTTGAAAGAGGCGGTGGTAAGGCCCCTCCTCAAGAAACCATCCCTGGACCCGACATTATTATCGAACTGTCGTCCGGTCTCCAACCTTCGCTTTGCGATGAAGGTTGTTGAGAGTGTGGTGGCACGACAGGTCCCTCAGCACCTGGATGAAGCTGTCTATTAAGATCTTCTCCAATTGGGTTTCAGGCCCAGGCACAGCACGGAGACGGCGTTGATCGCATTGGTGGATGATCTCTGGAGGGCCCGGGATAGGGGTTGTTCCTCTGTCTTGGTCCTGTTAGATCTCTCAGCGGCTTTTGATACTGTCGACCATAGTATCTTATTGCGGCGGTTGGGAGGGTTGGGAGTGGGAGGCACTGTGTTATGGTGGTTCTCCTCCTTCCTCTCCGACCGCTCGCAATTTGTGTGGGCAGGGGGGCAGAGGTCGACTCCGAGGCCCTTGTTTTTGTGGGGTACCTCGGGGATCTGTGCTCTCGCCCCTGCTGTTCAACATTTATGTGAAGCCGTTGGGTGAGATCATCTGTGGTTTTGGGGTAGAGTTCCATCAGTATGCTGATGATACTCAGCTATACATTTCTACCCCAGGCCACCCCAACGAAGCCGTTGAAGTGATGACCCGGTGCCTGGAAGCCATGCGGAGCTGGATGGGTCTAAACAGGCTTCAACTCAACCCGACCAAAACCGACTGGCTCTGGTTTCCTGCGCCCAGATACAGCCAGCTTATTCCATCACTGGCTATGGGGGGAGAAATTCTGACCCTCACGGAGAGGGCGCGCAATCTTGGTGTCCTCCTGAATGTACGGCTGTCGTTAGAAGATCACATAGCGGCCGTCGCCAGGGGAACTTTTTGTCAGGTCCGTCGGATCTACCAGTTGCGGCCCTTTCTGGATCGGGGCGCACTCTGCACAGTCACTTCTGCCCTTGTCATCTCCCGCCTAGACTATTGCAATGCTCTCTACATGGGGCTCCCCTTGAAGAGCATCCGAAGGCTTCAGCTGGTGCAGAATGCGGCCGCACAGGTGATTTGGGAGGGCTTCTCGGAGCTTCCATGTTACACCGCTCCTGCACGAGCTGCATTGGCTTCCGGTGGCCTTCTGGGTGCGATTCAAGGTGCTGGTGGTCACCTTTAAAGCGCTCCATGGCTTGGGACCCGGGTACTTACGAGACCGCCTGCTGCCACCATCGGCCTCCCGCCGGCCAGTGCGCTCTCACAGGGTGGGCTTCCTCGGGGTGCCGTCAGCTGGGTGATGCTGGTTGGTGGCTCCGAGGGTGTGGGCCTTCTCTGCGGGAGCACCCTCCCTCTGGAATGAATTACCCCCGGAGATGTGGACCATCCCTGACCTTCGAACCTTCCAGCGCGCATTGAAGACCCACCTTTTTCAACAGGCCGGTCTGGCCTAGTATCATTAGAATGGTTTTTAATTTTTTAACTTTTTACCCTGCTTTTATAGTCCTATTGTAGTTTTAACTTCAGCCATTAGTTTAATCTTTTAAAATCTATTTTAAATTTTCTATTTGTAGTAGTATTGTTTTATTTGGGCTGTACACCCCCCCCCCAAGTCCCAATTTGGGAGAGGGGGCGGTATATAAATTAAATAAATAATAAATAAATAGTTTTATAAGAATAAAACTGTTAAACCATTTCATACATGAATGTAAATTGCCATGCATTTTGTTTAATGATTTTTATAGATAGTCCTCAACTTATGACCATAATGAAGCCTGCCCATTATAGTCATAAGTCATTGCAATTGTTAAGAGAGGTTTTGATGTGACCGCTTCGCTCAAAGACTGCTATCCTAACCTTTCCAGGTGTGATAACTAAATCATTGTGTGAGTTGTTAAATGTTTGTAGAACTGGCTCAGATTCATTTCTCCAGCCCAACTTGCAAACTCCCGACCACCACCATGTGCTAGAAAGTTAGAAAGATTTTCTAGTCAGGGCAAGGAGGGGAAGCAGCATGCTGCGCTCGAGAAACAAAGCTGAGAAAGCTTCCTTTCCATGGCACAGTGGTCAATTATCCTAACCTCCCGGGGTTAGAAAGAAAGACTTTCCAATCCAAGAAGGATATAGGAACCAGTGCTCTGTGCTGAAAAAAGGAAGCAGTTGTAATCTTCCCTGTTGGCTTCCCTGTTGACATTTTGAGAAAACTAACAGGGAAGATTACAAATGGCAATCACATGATCATGGTGGGCTTGGCAACCTGTTGTAAGTGTGAACAGATTGCCAAAAGATTGCATTGCCAAAAACTCAGATTCTAATCTCTGCAATGGCCATAAATTCAAGCACCAGTTGTAAGTGCTATCATAATTGTGAATGGATACTGAATGAATGATTGTAATCCAGGTAACTGAAATGTACATGATTTTGAGTTGGGGAGAAGAATGTATGTTGAAATCTATATAAATTTATTAGGTCAATTTCATGGTAATCTCTATGAGACTATATGGAAGTGAAATTGGACTTTGGATAAGCAGAATAAGAATTGATGCATTTGAACTTTAGTTTTATAGAAGAATGCTTATGCTGAGAAAACAAACAAATCAAATCAAACTGAGCAAATCAGTCCAGATTTATCATCTGTGGTGAAAATGATCAGACTCAAATTAGCATACTTCAGCCATATTATGAAAATTTTGCTTTCTAGAGATAATTTTCCCAGGTGATTGGGAAAAAGGAAGAACAGAGATCACCAGCAGCAATGGAATCACTTATGGATGAATCACTTATGAATCACTTATTGTAGCAATGAGTGCACTATTGGAAAACCTGAAATACCAGATTAGGGATAGATCATCATAGACAATATCTGTATGGGTGCTAGAATTGATCATTACAATGATAAAATCAATCATAGTTTATCTGCACAGAATTGGGCATAATTATATGTTATATAATTATATACAGACTTATATATAAAAATAAGAATATCGTACCATATTCTGATTGAGCAAAGAATTGGGAGTCACAAAATTAAAGATAGTAAATACGTTAGGATTAGGGATATGGAGTTAAGAAAATAAAAGACCTAGAAAAGCTAAAGCAGAATACTGTAGGGCATGTACAGGGTTCTATTGGATTGAAGATTATATACAGTAGATAGTCCTTTTTTAATGACCTTAATTGGAACCAGTCACTCCACTACTAAGCAAAACAGCCACTAAGTGGAAAATTACATGATCACGGCGGTGCTTTCCATATATTCAGTTTCACACTTATGGCTTTTATTTGCCTCCTAACTACTTCCTGCCATTGTGGAGTACCTGCTTTCTGCCTTGCCCATACCAAAAACAATATGATTGTATTGCAGCCTGATGTTGGGAGGAGAATTTAAACAAAGGTCTGGAATGATGGGCTAGAATTCTCACACATACATGAACCGCTCCCTCTCTTATTAAATAAATTAGGTGTGGGATATATTAGTATTTCAGGCAAGTTTTGTCTTTAGTCTAACAATAGCTAAGTAAAAGCCTCTTATATAGAATTCGTTGAATGTTTGTTTGTTAGCTTGTTTATAACATTTATTGGCCGCCCATCTTAACTCTGGACAGCTTAGTTACATATACAGGTAAAATGTAAAAACATAAAAAGTTAAAATCAGACATTAAAACCAAAAACACATGGGGATGGTGGGGCGAAGTGGAGGGAGATAGGATCTGTTCAATCATCCATCTCCATTGCACTGTTCCCCCACTGGGGTCCCAAGCCGAATGGCTGAGCCACATCTTAAGGTCCTTATAAAAAGATAGGTTGGGGCCAACCTCACAAGATGGGGACAAGATGTTCCACATGGCAGGAGCAACAACAGAGAAGGCCCTCCTGCCAGGATCCTGCCAGCCAAAATAATTGGGCTGCCTCCTGAGTAGTACAGGCTGGACAAATGCCATCTCAGTCCTTTTCCAGGGCAAATACAGGTAGTCCTTGACTTACAACCACACTTGAAATCAAAAATTCTGTTGCCAAGCGAAACAGTTAAGTTTCCCTCCATTTTTGACCTTCCTTGTCACCATTGCTAAGAGAATCACTGCAATTATTAAGTTAGTAACTTGATTGTTAAGTGAATCTGGCTTCCCAATTGACTTTGCTTGTCAAAAGATCTCAAAAGATGATCACATATCATAAATATGAGTGATCAAATGTCCAAATTTTGATTACGTGACCCTGGGGATGCTGTAAGTATGAAAAATGGTCATAAGTTGTTTCAGTGTAGTTGTCACTATGAACAGTCACTAACCAAATGTTTTAAGTGGAGGATTACCTTCATGGATTCTTATGGGAAGGTGTAAAATATGCACTGGGTGGAAAGAGACCAGATTGATTGCTGTAAGTGTGTGTATACATACATACATACATACATACATACATACATACATGTGTGTATACATATGTATGTGTGTGTGTATATATATATATATATATATATATATATACTTTGTATTTATATATATATACACATATATATATATGTGTGTGTGTGTGTGTGTAAGGTTTTTAAGCTGATAATTTTTTAAATAATAAATAAGGGAGACTAGTATAGATCTATTTCGAGCTAGTTAGCTCTCTTCAGCTAGCCATACCCTTACTGGGATTCGAACCAGGGAAGTATTACATGTGAGGCAGTTGTAATTGCCACTACACCACTGGCTCTATCCTTATCAGCAGAGACAGGGGAATAAGTATATACTTTGTATTACAACACCCTGTTAAACCCCAATTAAGGGAGAAAGCATACTGCTTTCTTTTCTGTCTTTCGACTCATCACCAGAGACCATACCGACAGAAAGCTATTTGTTTCGTTGTCTTTTCTTTACATGTGTGTAAGGTTTTTAAGCTGATAATTTTTTAAATAATAAATAAGGGAGACTAGTATAGATCTATTTCGAGTTAGTTAGCTCTCTTCAGCTAGCCATACCCTTACTGGGATTCGAACCAGGGAAGTATTACATGTGAGGCAGTTGTAATTAAAAAATTATCAGCTTAAAAACCTTACACACATGTAAAGAAAAGACAACGAAACAAATAGCTTTCTGTCGGTATGGTCTCTGGTGATGAGCTGAAAGACAGAAAAGAAAGCAGTATGCTTTCTCCCTTAATTGGGGCTTAACAGGGTGTTGTAATACAAAGTGTATATATATATATATATATTACACACACACACACACATACATACATACATATGTGTGTGTGTGTATCTTTGGTTATTCGGTTTTCTCCCACGTAGAATTGGAGGTATCTAGGCGACGTTTCGATGGCCAGATTATGAAGGTATCATCTACGTATCTGAGCCAGAGTTTGGGTTTGTGATCATATTTTTCTAGAGCTTGTGTTTCAAAGTATTCCATGTAGAGGTTTGCAATGACAGGTGAGAGAGATGATCCCATGGGTGCTCCTTCTATTTGTTTGTATTTTTGTCCATTGTAGGTGAAGAATGTATTGGATAGGCAGTGGTTGGTCAGATCTAGGATGTGCTTGGAAGGGTTGTATTTCTTTTGGATGGCTGTCAAGGCTTCTTTTATATGGGTGAAGAGGGATACCTGGAACACTTTGAAACACAAGCTCTAGAAAAATATGATCACAAACCCAAACTCTGGCTCAGATACATAGATGACACCTTCATAATCTGGCCACACGGGAAAGAAAAACTGAACAACTTCCTCACACACCTCAACAGCCTATACCCCAAAATACAATTCACCATGGAAACAGAAGCTAACAATCAACTTCCCTTCCTAGATGTCTTAGTATACAAAAAATCCAATGGCTCCTCCCATATATAAAAGGCACTACAGACAAAATCAGCAAGATCCTCCAAAAACACAACATTAAAACAGCATTCTGCACAAACGGAAAAATATCCACCATCCTAAGAAACCCTAAAGACAAAATTGAGTTAGAAAACCAAGGAGTATATGAAATTCCTTGCACCTCCTGCCCCACCACATACATCAGACAAACAAACAGAAGAATAAGTGCACGCATTGAAGAACACAAGAACTCAATCAAAAAAGAAGAACCGACCTCATCCTTGGTCCAACACCTCAAAGCCACAGGACATGAGATTGACTTTAATAATACCAGAACTATCGCCAAAACCAAACACTTCAACAACAGAATAATCAGAGGAGCCATAGAGATAAAAAAACACCCACACAGCATGAATAAATGAGATGACACCTCCCACCTACCAGCCATTTGGAAACCCGCCCTCATTAACAAACGAGTACCTAACATGAAGAATGACTCCAGACCCACACCCACAAGGGACACACAAAAAGCTACCACCACACTTCCACGTAGAAAGCAGACTCACACTCACACAGAAGATGAGACATGACCACGAACCAGAAGCCGCACCGCAGCTGCATCACTATCTACTAAAAAACTCCCCAACCCATACATGAAGCGAACTGACGCCCACCATGAAGATGTGGCACGACCATGAACGCGAAGCCAAACAACAGGATCACAGGTCACCAGCTCAAATCCCCCAGCAACTAAGACTAACCTGAGTACAACCAAGCCCCCACCGGAACAGAACACACCCCCAAACAATCAGAACACAACCATCCCCCCAACCAATCAGAACACAACTAAACCCCAACCAATGAGAACACACCCCCAGCCAATCAGAACACAGCCAAGCCCCCACCCAATCAAGTCACACCCCCACTAGCCGTTAAAAAGAAGAAGAAGCTGCAAGCTCACATTACTCCGAGAAGCACAGAGCCGAAGACACAAGCCTGAAGATGATGAATGAGACTTCATCGAAACGTCGCCTAGATACTTCCAATTCTACGCAGGAGAAAGCCTGAATAACCAAAGATCCACATACAAATACCCGCGAAAACCTCAGAAAACATATATATATATATATATATATATATATATATATATATATATATACATTTTTTTAACAAAATTTTTTTTTAACAACCAGTTCTGTGGGTTTGGCTTAGTTGGTGGGCATGGCTTGATGTTCATGTGACTGGGTGGACATGGCTTGGTGGTCATGTTATTGGCTGGGTGTGGCCAACTCAGTAACACTCACATTGAGGCAAGCAACTCCTCGCCTAGCTTCTCATGACTGTGGGGATGCTGCAACAGTTGTAAGTGTGAAAAACGGTCATAAGTCACTTTTTTCAGTGCCATTGTAACTTTGAATGGTCACTCCACACAAGCAAAGTATCAGCAAAGGAGGGGAAATAAACTCCAGATATGTTCCTGAGACAGGAAGTCTAGTCTGCCAACAATGTAATAAGGGTTAACGGAGAGGCAGTTTCTGTAAGCAACACCAGAATGTTTCCTTCCTGCCTTCCTTACAGGATTAGGCCAGTAATTTCTTCTAACAACCAGTTCTCCAAACTGCTTAGAATGTTAACAATCGGTTCTAGCGAATAGGTGCAAACTGATAGAATCCTACCCCTGTACGTATATATCTATGTTTATGTTTATGTATATATATATATATATATCTGTTGGATTACCAGTGGGAGAGATTAAGCAGATGAAAATACAGTACTTAGAAGTATTGGTGTGCTTCTTCAGTTGCTATAATGTATGGATTTCCAACATTTCTTGTACATATAAAATATTAGAAATATTTTGATATTAAAATTAAATTTCTCATAGTTACTTTTTTATTTGAGGAAAAAGTATTTTGATGAGGTACTTTGCTATCATATTTTACTTTATCAAAGTTTTAAACTATGTTTCCCAAAAATATAATCATATCTTGACTTATTTATGTTTTTATCAGTTTCTATTAAGTTAAATGGTAGTGTCATTGCAACCTTTGCTCATTTTTTTCTAAATACTTTTCTTTGACAGTTAATACCTGGAAAATTGATTACATATTATTATTGTAATATAAATGAGTAGTCACAGTGTAATGCAAAACATTTGTTTTTTATGGATTTAATAAACAAAAAACTGTAGTTACAGCAAAACAAATGATAAAAAATAAAATAAAAACAATTATTTAAATCACAAATGATTTAATTTAGTTTATATGTTATGTTACTTTCATGTTTTAGACATGAATACTTTGAATGATTTGAAATGGATTGTGTACTTATTGGATTATATAAGGAAAACGGCTTCATTTTGTTTAACTCATTCAAACTATTATTTCATTTATTTGCATATCTTACATGCCTTTAATTGCCTTTTTTGTATTTATATTTATATTTTTTATGTGTAAAACATGTACATGATAAAATTTGTCTTTTTATATTTTATGTTTTAGGAGATTATTTTAGGAAATTCAAATTCTGAAACAAAAAAAATTGTCAGAAAATCTGACCCCAGAATCTGAAATAAGTGGAACACTACTGAATCATATATGCCTATTAATACATAATACAGTACATATGAGAACAATACGTTGACATCAATCCACTCAGATTTGAACATTTCATTTTTGCACAAATATATTATCATCTGTATTGTTTTCTTTTTTCCCCAGTCTGCTGCTGAACAAGCCAAAGCTAGATTACAATTGGTCCTTGAAGCTGCTGGTAGGTAAAGCCAATGAAAATATTAATTAAAAAAAATAAAGAAGGTAGATTTTCAACAGCCACATTACTTACGTTTGTTATTGCTATATAGTTAATAAGTCAGCCCCAGTATACTATATGATTAATTACTGCATTTACAGTACCTAGACAGGTGTAAGAATTCATTTGAAAAAAAGACAGTGCCAAAATATCCTAAAATTAGTACAAGGTAAAAATCTTTGTCAGATTCACAATACGTTATTTGCTTTATTGAATTCTAATTTTATTCTAAAGTTTTGTTTGCTTCATCCAGTGTTAAGATCTTTGTTTCAATTTTAGATTCATTTTTAACTTGAATCTCATGATGAAATCATTGTTTAAGATATCCTGTTTTTCAGAATATTACAGATACTATGAGTTTTATTCATTTGTATCAGATGCATAGTTTTTAAAGATTATTTCAGATTCTTGCAAAACTTCTTAATACTGTTTAAAAAAACAACCTTAAACTAGAATTTTTAGATTCATATTCTGGAATAAAATATGTGATTAGAAAATAAGTGTCATAAAATTTTAAATAATATTATTTCCCTTTCTTTGGCTTCATGTTAACAAACATCTAGACAATTTTCAGGAAAAACATGAAGCTTATGTATTTTTAAAATACCCTATGCAAAATGAAAATTATTCAAGCTGTTCCTTTAAATGTAAATGGAGGTAGATTTTCACCTGATATCAAATTATCTTAAAGAAAGAGTCAAGGGAGCCTTTTGTGTGAGATTTGTTGAAATATTGAAAAAGAATATAGCTTTTGGATTCATCCTAATAATTAAATGACCAATGCACAGTGGTTTGTAAAGCTTTGGGAGTTAACACTTTGCTCTTTTCACTTCCATTTCCACATTTATACTATAAGTTCTTTTTTAACTATATAAAATTACTGTAATTTTAAATGTTTAAAGACAGAATTGTTGATGGCTTAAAGCAGACTTCAAAATAGAGTTGTTAATATGACATTAGCAATATGTGATAAAAACTGACGGAAGGATTATTTATGTTTTATATATAATGATTTCCACATTTATACTATAAGTTCTTTTTTAACTATATAAAATTACTGTAATTTTCATTTATATTTTTATTTATGAAGTATATTTGTAATAAAACATTCATGCAGAAGGATGCTAAAAGACCATATTTTCATTAATGATAAAAATTTAACGTGAATCTCTGGTGTCTGTGTCTGTCTGTCTGTCTGTCTGTCTGTCTGTCTGTCTATCTATCTATCTATCTATCTATCTATCTATCTATCTATCTATCTATCTATCTCCTTTTGATATACAATTATTGTTATTGAGCACTCTTAAATATCACTGACTATATTAATTATTATTAGCACTTTGGAGAGATCAGCAAAAACATTTGAACCCCAGAGAATCTATTAATAGTAATATATTAATTAATAATAATACATTTTTAAATTTTATTTTAAGAGTACATTTTAAAGTATTATATATATAAACCATATTATGTCTAGTATTTCTCTTTATATTGGATTCAAAATGACTTTTGAAATATATTTATGTAGCCATTACATATTTACTTTTGCCTTCAAAAAGTGTTTTATATAAATTATATTACATGATGTTTGTACAGATTACATCATTCTTAACATCTTTAATGTACTTCATAGTTTTCATTTCATTTTACAGATTATATATTTCTTTATTCAGCTACAGAAACTAACCAAATAATCTGGGAAGAAAGTAATTTTATATCATTAAGAGGTCCCACTTTATCACTAATCATGATATATTTGAGTGACTTTATTTACTTATTTTTTCACTAGAATAAATAAGTATCACATTATTTTAATACTGTTTAACAATATCACAGCAATGTGCTCTCTTTGAGCAGATGTTAAGCAGGCAGTTCCTGAATGTTAATTCTGAGAGGGTGGTATGTTTAAGCCTATCTAAAGTATGTTGCATGTGGGCTTTCCAGGCTTAGTTACAATGCTCTCTCTCTTGGGAGAATTTTAAAGCTAAACCTCTTTCTTTTTGTCACTCTATATGGACTCTCTCAAGTCAGTATAAAGCAGATCATCCCTAGGCTAAAGCTCTTCAGCTTTTGTTATTGGGCTCTGTAGGCCTGTAATTAGGCCTCCTGGTAGGCCTTGCAGCCCAGTTAATGGTCATATGGAGTTTCTGTGAGGCAGACTGGCTTTGTATAAATTCTTCGTTGGAATATGTTTATGGGTCACTTCATATCAGGACCGTGTTTTGTCCTTGTGCCCTATAGGCTGACAAGGAACTGGTTCCCTTGACCATGGACAGCTCTGTTTGCTGCTCATAGTCTACTCAACTAATCCCCAGTGTAAACAGAGGATTTAGCGTAGCTTCTGTCACTTACAGTTGCCAAACCACTTGGGTGTCTGTGATTTCTTTTCCAGCATTAATTATTGAATGATGGAGAACAGTAAAAGGTTTCATGGTTGTTTGTACATTAAATATATCCTTCTTGTCTCAAATACTGACAAGACAGTATTCACAATATTAAATACTTCATCCCAGTTGAAATGCTGCTAGTTCAAAACATATTTAAGTAATCCATATTTTAACTGAATTTTAAAAATGTATACTTTACAAACACATTTTATCTGAACATTTCCAAATAATTAGTTTGTGCTAATCATATAAAAATGTTGTCCAAAATTTTCTACGCTGCAAAGATTCTTTTCAACTTATAAGAACAATTGCAGAAGTTGATTGATGTATGCTTTCAAAGTCGGGAGTTGAAATGACTGTCTGATCTGCATGTGGAATCTGCATTTCAAACCTGTTTCTAAAAAAACATGCAAAATACTATATTTTAAAGACAGAATTGTTGATGGCTTAAAGCAGACTTCAAAATAGAGTTGTTAATATGACATTAGCAATATGTGATAAAAACTGACGGAAGGATTATTTATGTTTTATATATAATGAAGTTGTTTGACACCTTATCTGAATATTTAGCTATTTAACTCATTATGTTTTGATTATATAGCCAGTTTGTTCACTTAACTGTGAATCACAATTATTTAAAAAAATTTTCTGTAAATGAATTGGATAGTAAAACATAAATATATCGATATTAGATGTTGCAAATGCATAATATTTTTTCTATGATTTTTTTTCAACATTTCATTAGTGTGTGATAAATCTGTATTTGCTCAGTATTATAAGTGGTATACAGTCTGTGGGGCTAAGATGTTTCATGACAGATGTGGCTGAGGAGACCACATACATAGAATATATGATTTTAGTCTGGTGGAACTAATAGGATCATTCATTACTTTACAGATCTCTCCTTTTTTGTTTCTTTAATGAAAATTGTTTAGTTAAATAGGGGAGTCTTTTAGCTTGGTGCTTAGTAACTGTGCAAAGCCAGTTTTAAGGACCAGCTGGGAAGAAATGAAATATTACAAATGTCCATTTAAATATTATATATCAGAAATGATTAATTTAAAAAAGAATAATATGAGATTGCTTATATTTCTACAATATTGTTTTTAATATTAGCTCTATTTATATTCATAGGGCTACCTCTTATGTTTTCTTTGGAAGGTAAAATTACCACAAATGGAGCATGTGCAATATGCTTATGCACGTATTTCAGTAATTTACATTATGAAAATAATATAGCAATATAAAATGTATATCAATAATATTAATAATGTTCTATCAAGTCATTGGTTTATATTTAAAAGTTTGTATATGTATGGAGATTTTAAAATCTTCCCTATAATTTCCAGTGATTTTTTTTTAGTGATACTAAAAAATTGCTGGAACAAGAAATTGGCCATATATTTTGGATGTCTTAGAAGAGAATGTCATAGATCAGAGTTGAACTGTGACATTCTTGGTGCTCTCTGAACTTGCTTGTTTGCTTGCAGACATTTCATTATGCAACTAGGGAACAGCATTAGTGTGAGTATGGAGTTTGTTGCATGTATATATATAGTATTGGGGATCATGTGAAGTAAAAAAAAACATTTTTATCTCCCCTGTTTCCCTTTTAAGATATAATGACTTCCCAAACATAAATATTTTGCCTATTTGGGATATAGCTGTCAGGTGCAAGCAACCAGATCCACATGTTTAGAGTTCAAGCTAACTATTTTATTGTAGCAGTCCCCAACCTTTCTCGGTCTGAGGACCAACAGTGGTGGCTTGGGTGGGAAAGGGTTGAGCACTTCCACAAATACAGCTTTGTGAGCTCCCAGGCTTGCCTGCTGCTTATGCGGCCTGGTTTTCAATGGGCCGCAATCTGGCACCAGGCCACAGACCAGGGGTTGGGGATCCCTACTTTATTGCATTCTGCCTGTAATACAGGAATCTCCCAGGCTGCTTGCCTTCTGTTGGAATGAAAACAGATAAAGCCCCATAGGCTAATTCCCCGATTGATCCCTTCTCATCCAGCTGGCAATTCCCAACAATAGCTGACTTAACAATTCCTTATTTCTTAATTTTTTTATATTTATATTTTTTTTATAAATAACTCAAAGCAACAATCATATCTAATACTTTTTTCTCCTAATATGTTTCCCTCAACAACAACCTTGTGAGGCAAGTTGGGCTGATAGACAGTGACTGTCCCAGCCAGCTTTCATGCCTAAAGCAGGATTAGAGTTCAGAGTTTTTTGTTTTCTAACCTGGTATCTTAGCTGATGAACAGATCAAGTAATTTGTTTGTAATGTAATTATTTCAATATTTCCTTTGTAGTTATGCCTGTAGCACACGGATTCCTTATTGTTTCTTTCCACAAAAATAACAGGAAAACAATCCCTCCGTTTTCAGGCAGGTAGAACTCTACATAAGGGAAGAACTCAGCTTGAAAACAAATTTATTTCCAAGATATATGAAGAGGGATGCGGAATTGAGAGAAAAGCAGTCAAAATTATTTAATTTGAGAAGTTATTCCTTTCTACATGCTTTTGTCTTGTGCCTTGGCAAGAGGTTAAGGTGACACAAAGCAGAAGTAGCTTAGGTTTGTGGAATCAAGTTATAATGACCAGGCGTGATTAAAGCGATCTAAGAGTTATAAACAAACTTCAAACTGTGTTTTCTTTATCAAATCATAACAGCAGAGCGTAGATGATGCTAAATAATATGGTCTATTAGAGCACACTTAGAAGAGAGTGACAAATTCAGAGCTTTTCCAATCAAACTAAAATGTATTTCCTACATTGTCAACTACATTTGGCAACTTTCTTTTCTAGAATATTCTCTCCCAATAAATATATATGCATGACTCTCATATTTGTGTGTGTGTGTATGTTTGTTTGTAATTCTCCCAGAAACCATATTGATTAAAAATATGTTTTAAAATAAGGTACCTGCTTAAAAAATTAGTACATCCCTGTTTGCAGATTCAAACTAGTCTGTCTGTCTCTTTCTCAACACACACAAACACACACAGTCACACACACACATCACATTAATCCAAAATTACATACACATACACACAAGCAAAAGTTTACATCAAAAACAACAGGCTACCTTTAAGTATCAACAAAGTACTGATTTTGAACTTTATATGTCAGACTAAAATTATTTATGACATAAAACATCCACATCCATGATTCATCTAGAATTTATAATACAAACAAGAGATGGTAAGGTTGTTTTGAAATATTTAGGAAGAGTTAAAGAATAAAAATAGGAACATTTTGCAGAATAGCTTCCCCTTTTCTTTTTCACTTAGTAGGATGAGAGCAGCTAAGAAAAAAGGAATTATAAGTACTATTTTGTTACCAAATCTTAGGGTGCTGGAGGACTAAAATTGGAGCAGTGCTGGCAATTAGTTACCTATGCCTCATGTTTTCAATTTACATTAGATCACTTGAATAATTTCTACATTTATATATTCCAACACATGTAGAATTTTTTCAAGTGATCTAATGTAATTTGAAAAGATGAGGAACAGGTAACTCATCTTGTTAATAACTTCAAATTCATTACCAGTTACCCTGAAGTGAGATGGGCAGTCTATACATTTTATAAATAAATAAATAATAACTATATTTCCCAAGTTTTGTAAATAATGCCAAACAAGAATCTAATTCATTATTCTAAAATATTGTATTTAAAAGTGTGGGGACAGCATAGGTGGAGAATTTGAAGAACCTTTTAATTAACTCTTTTGATTCATTTTAGTAAATGTTGCCTAATTGATTATATCCACCGTGCATGTTTTATCTTCCAGTCTTCACTTAATATATAAGATGAAATATCTTGAATTTTCTATTCTTTGTCCAAGATTCCCTAGCAACTGGGAACTTGTTTAGTGATAAGGATTAAATGTCCATTTGTATCTTATCTGCCATACATACTGTAGAACCTTATTGTCCTTTCCTAGAACAGATTCCAAGAATCCCCTTACTTTTATTTGTGCCATTTCCTTGCATTTCCTTGCTGCTCTTCCAGGCATATACTTGCACATCCCACTGAACTTAGACATATCCCACCCTTTGCAATGTCCTTAACTATGGCCATAGTATATTCCTGCCTGTGGGCTATAAAATATGCTGGATTGCTGCCTCCTCTCCTTAGTACCATTTCTCATGAACACGACCAATCCACAAAGAAAGAAACTGTACGTGGACTAATTTACACTGCAATAAAATAGAATTATAACATTGTAAAAAAAAAGATTATGCTGTACAGTTTTGATGTTGTTTCCTAAAAGTTATTAAACTTTTTTACTTCCTTGATAACCTCTAGAAAAAAAACAGTAACATCTGTTTTCAAAACTATAAATAAAACAGATGCTGTCCTCCTTTGTTCCCAAAGAAATAAATAATATGCAAAAATCTGTTTTCTCCCATTTGTAAAGAAGAGTAAAAAAAGACCATTGCAAGTTAAACTTACAGGAAGTTATGGAGAAGACTGCAGAAGAACCTTCACTTTGGTTCTTCAGCATAAGCAGTCAACTAACAGAGTAAACATTTTCAACATTTCTTTTACTTTCTTTCTTTCTTTTGTGCAATTTGAAGAAGTGGTAGAAATTACTGACATATTTGATAAGAACAGATTCTTAGAATGAAAAATGAGAAGCAATAGGTACTGATTTCGGAAGAACAGTGCTGAGAGAGGAAAAGAAAAGAGGTTTTTTTTAAAAGGAACCAATTTTGTACCTGGAAAATGAAGAAAATAAACTTTCTCATGATAAAGACCCACTCAGAAAATAGAATAGAATACATAGCTAAAAAGGCATTAAGAGTTGTTAACCTAATCTTACGTAGCTTTTTCTCTGGTAATATTACACTAATAACTAGAGCATACAAAACATTTGCTAGACCAATACTCGAATACAGCTCATCAGTCTGGAACCCACATTACGTATCTGATATTAGCACAGTTGAGAAAGTCCAGAAATATTTCACAAGAAGAGTTCTCCACTCCTCTTCTTGTTGCAGAATAGCTTATGCCACCAGACTTGAAATTCTAGACCTAGAAAACCTAGAACTACGCCGCCTTCGGTCCGATCTAAGTATAGTACATAAAATCATACATTGCAATGTCCTACATGTCAATGAATACTTCAGCTTCAACCATAACAACACAAGAGCAAACAATAGATACAAACTCAAGGTTAATTGCACCAAACTTGATTGCAGGAAATACGACTTCAGCAACAGAGTGGGGTCAGTGTCTGGAATACTCTACCTGACTCTGCGGTTTCTTCCCAAAAACTTTAACCTCATACTGTCTACTATTGCCCTCACCCCTTTCCTAAGAGGTCTGTAGGGGGGCGTGCATAAGTGCACCAAAGTGCCTACCGTCCCTGTCCTATTGTTTCTTTTATTTTTATTTCTCTTGTATGCATCCATGTATTCATAACTATGTTTTTACTTATACCTATTATCTTGTAAGCAATTGACAAATAAATAAATAGAATAGAATAGAATAGAATAGAATAGAATATTTTATTGGCCAAGTGTGATTGGACACAAGGAATTTGTCTTGGTGTAAATACTCTCAGTATACATAAAAGAAAATATATATTTGTCAGAAGTCGAGAATCATAAGGTAATAATCAAATCTTTCTTTTTCTTCAGAAAGAAAAAGAATAAAAAAGAAATGAATTAGGCAATTTTTTTGTAGCTGAAAATGCTTTAATTGCCAGGACAACCTTTCATGTATTGTATATAGTAACCATTTGAGGATAAGCAAATAAAGTATATAAAATACACATTCTCAGTTTTCTCACATATACATCATCTTCATCCAAGCCTCCTATACATAAAGACACATATACCCAAATACAGTGTCTTCTTTTACCCCACCCTAATCTTTGCTGGGGGGTAAAGGAAACTTTTTCCTTCCTATGAGGGCAAAAACATAATTTGTGGAACAGTTGGCAGTCTTAGACTAGCAATCTCCTGTTCTGCCACCACCTCATCCCCACACAAATTTCCTCCCCACTCATCATCCATGTAACTCCATCTGTCCCAGGTGTCCGCTATGGAATTCACCACTGCCACATAGTTGGAGAAAGTGGGAGGGGATGATGTTAATTTAGTAGCTCTTAGTAGACAAAATATTTTGAGTATTTCTGCGCAATACAGAGTATTGCGCAGAAAGAATTAGAACTTACTTTGGGATTGGTGCACGTGATGTAGTGATGAGGAAAAAAGAGATGGTTTGTAGGTTGGGACTTTGTGGAGAAGCCGGGAAGTTTTAGTTCCGGACTTCCACAGTATGTGCCAGATGCTGTTCTAATAAAAGTACTTTGAGATGATGTGTGTCTTGGAGTTACTGACAGGAATGGATTTTCCCTGGAATGCTGACACCAGGTAGACAACCAACCAAATTACTATGGTTGATCACACAATCAGCCAGATATTTAGACTGGATTTGGCATTTTTGTCCATCTATCAAGTCCTTCCCAAGGATTGGGATAGGGAGACGTTGTTTAATGATATTAAAGGTATTGTCACAGGACATAAGCTGTTCTAAGGAAAGCTGCCTTTTGTAATTGACTGATAGGGATTTTGTCAAGATGTTCAAGGGAGCGCCACATGTTTTTGAATTGCACCCAAAGCAACTATCATTGTTGCTACCATCTTTGCTTTTTTGCCACAATTGTTTTACTTTTGTTTACAGTGTTTATCTCCATTTCTTTCTCTTCTGCTTTCTTCAGATATTACAGTGCTCACTATCCAGTCTTTTTTGTCTTATCACAATTGTTAAGTCCAGGATTCAGTGTGGCGGATGTTAGTCAATTTGAATTCTACACTTGAGCACTTGAGTGTCTTCATTTTCTATTATACCATTTTTTGCTTGTAGGCAAGTGGTATTTCTTGCAGATATTCCAAGGAACCCTTTGTGGCTCCTTTTCATGCCAAAAACACATTTTTTTTCCAATGAAGTTATAAGCATTTTTCTAGAAACTGCAACTGGCCATCAGAGGAAGAAAATGTTGGGTCTGATTAGTACTTGGATAGGAGACCCCTGGCCAGTACTTGAATGCAGACTACTCTGGAAGTTGAAAGAAAGAAGAAGATTATATGGATGTCTTTATGAAGTCACAATGAACCAACTTCAATTAAGTGAGATTTTTAAAGGAGCAAGCCAAATCAGTTAGCCTATGCTTTTCAAGTATATAGTCAATTAGGGTTTTGTAGCAGTAAAGGGCTTGCTGGTGTCTCTTGACTGCTCTCACAGCCTGTAGAATTGAAGGCAACAGCTGATTGATTATATTGCGCCTACGAAAATGCAAAATATTAGGTGCCCTTCATTATTAACAAAAGTGAATATATGTGTCCCAGGATAATGTTGCAGGATCCAATCTGGGTTGGTCAGCAGGACCAGAGGTTTAATCTTCCAAACTTTTGGACTCATGCTGGAGCCCATTCTTAGGGAAATTCTCTCTGGCAGAGTATGTGCTTTAGGCTATTCTATGTATGGTATTTATATGATGCCTGATGTATGTGGCTTTATCATTTATTATTTTCTTTTACTTTTTGCCTGTTGGCTGAGTAACATGCAGGCAAGGATATGGGTGATTATTAAGAAGAAAGATGAAGAGTTTGCCAATTGAAGAACAGAAGCCATGATTGAAACTTAAATAAAGGTCAAGTTGGATGTCCTGGCTATAAAAAAATCAGGGTGGAAAGTAAACATTTTGTGCAGATGCTGGTAGCTTATGTGGATATATTGGTGATTGCAAAGACCTATCTCTTGGGTTTATGCAGCACTTTTAGGAAGACATTCATTTGCTGCAGCAACTTCTCTCTTTGAGCATTCTTGTCAACCAAGATAAATGACTTTCCTTTTTAGACTTTTGGTAAATGGCTTTTACTGTCTGTAATCCTTATAACAACTTTATGTAATATTCTATAAGATAGACTAATGCTATCATTAACCCTTTGTTATAGATAGACTCTCAGAAAGTCTATCTAGTAAATTATTAGAGTGGTGAAATTCAAATTGAGGATTTGCTGATTGATATTTTAATTTCCTAGTCAATATGCTTTGATATCAGCTCTGTCAAACTAGGCAATTTTGTACATAATAATCTAAATCAGCAAGCCTCTTATTGTGTTAGACTAAATGCTGCAATTACCAGCCTATTATTCCTGAACAGATGTGATATTATACAGCAAGCTCTACAAATATCAGAAATGATACCAATAGATGGAAGGAAGACTTTGTTGTTTATGATGCAAATGATAATGTAACCTCACAGAAACATTAATTTTTCATTCCATATTTTGATTCATTATGAAGCAAAGGACTTCATCTCTATTACTACGGTTAACAACATATAACCTTCTGGAAACAATACAGTAAACTCATGGACTTCTCTCTTAGTATTACCAGACTCTCCACCACACCATATTTAAGACTTTATTATTTTAACAATAGGTTATGAACTGCTGGTAAGGTTAGTAAATAAGCTATTAGGTTCTTAAAAATACAGGGCATTATACTCAAAAAGTAACATGAGAACCACACATTTATATACAAATTAAAAAGAACTACAAGATCATTGTAGGATGTGAACTAAAGGCTAATATTTGTAGATGACTTTCAGAGATTTCCAAAAGGACTGTATTAACTTGGTGAAAAACATACAATTGTCCTAGCAAGAGAAAAATGAAACCAGAGGAGGCACAAAATTAAACATGTTAATAGCAAAACCACCACCAAAAGAAGACATGAGAAAGGCTAGTTTATACTAGTTGGATGAGAAAGGTAAAACACTGCATGTGTTTAGAGAGAGTACTATTGTGTTCTTGATGACAGCTGGAAATATTTGGTTAATGGCCCCAGACATAATTTATGGACTCCTGTAACTTTGGCCTGCAGATGTTGTTGGACTCAAACTCTGATCAATTTCAATAAACACAGCCAATAATTAAGAATGTTAGGACTTTCACATCTGGAGATCAACAGGCTCCCGACTTGCTTATATGATATGGGCTTTAAATATTCTAAAACATTTTTACTGAGAAATGAGTATGAATTAAAATGTAAACCTAACACTCAACACTCAAATCTTTCTTAATGGGTCCATATGTCCTATGAGTGTTAAGCCAGAAAATTGGTTACTGAGAAACCACAATTTAATAGTGTCATAATGATATCCAGCTAGTTAGTTCTGGGTCAAAATATTTTACAGTGGCTTTACTGAAATCTTTTCAATAATAATTGGAATTTATATTTGAAATATACACATTTACCCTATTATGGTTTTCACAACTTTTGGTTTATGTATTTTCATGATCAATAATCTGTACTAATTTCTCAGTTTAACAAAAAAGTTTTAAACTCAATTGTATTACAGTTATTGAAACAGTATTTATTGCTACTTTATTAAATAGGAAAGTGTATACCATTTTTCTAAATAGTTTCATTTGCTCATATTTTCTTTAATCCAAATGAATGAAATTAGAATAAACAGTTTTGGAGTCATCTGTAATCATGAGCTGATTAATGGAGTTTGGTTTCCTAGCTATTATTCATTCATGAACACCTGATATCTTTCGCATAAACAAATTGTGTTTTTCCAAATTAAGAAATTAAATGAAGCATTTGATGAGTTTATGATTGACCCTTCTAAGTTGGAACCCATTTGTCAATGTCATTATCTTACAAAACTGTTTGACAAATGTGCTGTCTAAGGAACATGTGGATTTATTATGATTTCTGATTAATGTACTCTGCAAGCCAAATTACGAGATTGTAATAATTTTTACTCTCATTTTAACAGTCAGTAAAGATTTTCATTCCTGATAAAATGCATTTATCTCTGCAGATTTATATCGTAGATTATAAGAATCTACTATAGCTTTAAGAATATAGTTTTAAATATAATGCTTCATCTTTTAATATTACTTTTTCTAAAATGCTCATATTATTAATTAAGTTTTAATTATTCTTATTTTAACCAGTACTGTATAATGTGTATTTCTATAATTATATAAAAAGGGAACGTATCTCTTATTAAATTAATAAAATTAATATTGTCAATGTCCTTTTAACAGGAAATCACAGTATTTTTAACTCATTGTTATCAACATTTAGCAAGATACATTTTGGATTTTGTTTTCTTTTTTAGATTTTCACCCTAAAAACGTCTTAGTGGATCAGATCAAAAATCTATCTAGTCTATATTCTGGCCAGCCAATCTGATGATCAAAAGTAGAGAATATGTAATCTGCCCTGTGCTTTCCAATGATAACTAAATATGTGCAGAAAATATGGGGCGGGAGGGGGAATCAACATTGCTCCTAAATAGAAAACCACTTGTTGGTTTTGAGTGAGCAAAATAACAGTTTAGGTCATTCCTTGTTTGGGTTATGTAATATATTTTTCATGATGATGGTAATAAAAAATAAAATGATGGTAATTATTTTTTTGCATATATGTAAGGTTATGCTGCTTAACTGGATGCAATACAGTCCTACTGTATTTTTCCAAGGCATTCAGAGAATGTGCACTGATAACTCTCAACTTACAACTGCAATTGGGACCCGAATTTCAGTTGTAAGTTGTGATCATTGTAAAGCAAGGCATCCACATGACCAAATCTAATTTTATAACCATATTTATATTGTTAACGAAGTGAATAATGCAGTTGTAAGTCTGTATCCATTCTCCAAGAAGATTGTTTTTTGTTGCAAACTGGCAAAAATAATCACAAATTGCACCGCATGATTGTGGGGCCCTGCAACCAGTTGTAAATGCAAACTGGTTGCCAAATTTCCTAAAGTGCTCAAATGCCCAAATGTCATGGGGGGGGGGGGGTACACGACATTTTAAAATGGCTAGAAGTATTTATGAGCCACAAAGCACCCTTTCCAAGATCATCACAATTTAAGCAACTAGTTATTAATCAAGGGCTACCTATATATGATTTAACAATCTCCAAATCAGATATGATAGAAATTAGTGCTCTTCATTGTAATGAAAACCATGCCCAAATTGGGACTCATTATATTCTCTAAAACATATATACAAGGACAGCTGATGGATTATTCAGAAGGAAATTTCTGTTATGCTTGGAATTTCAAAGCATATGGGTTACAGTATTAATATCCTTCAATGCTGGAAGATTTGTAAAACATGAGTTCCTTGCATGTTTACAGCATAGATTAAAATTTCTGAAATTTGCCAGAAAGCATTGTCATGAGAATTAAGGTAAGGTATTTTTTCACAGCAATGTGAAAACCAGAAAAACATGGGCTTATCATTATGTCTCAGAAACAAATCATAAGAATAGAATAGAATAGAATAGAATAGAATAGAATAGCATAGCTTTATTGGCCAAGTGTGTTTGGACACACAAAGAATTTGTCTTGACGTAAATCAGTATACATAAAAGAAAAGATATATTCATTAAGAATCAAGAATCATAACGTACAACGCTTAATGATAGTCATAGGATACAATCAGCAATCAAATCATACTAGGAAACGGTCAATATAAATCGTAAGGATACAAGTGACAAAGTTACAGTCCTACAATCACAAGTGGGAGGGATGGGTGATAAGGAGTGATAAGAAGATTAAAAGTAATAGTAGCACAGACTTTGTAATAGTTAAACAGTGTTGAGGGAATTATTTGTTTCGCAGAGTGATGGCTTTGGGGAAAAAACTGTTCTTGTGTCTAGTTGTTCTGGTATGCAGTGCTCTATAGCGTCGTTTTGAGGGAAGGAGTTGAAACAGTTTATGTCCGGGATGTGAGGGGTCTGTAAATATTTTCACAGCCCCCTTTGACTCATACAGTATACAAGTCCTCGACTGAAGGCAGGTGGGTAATAATTGTTTTTTCTGCAGTCCTAATTATCCTCTGAAGTCTGTGTCTGTCCTGTTGGGTTGCAGAACCAAACCCAGACAGTTATAGAGGTGCAGATGATAGACTCAGTAATTCCTTTGTAGAACTGTATCAGCAGCTCCTTGGGCAGTTTGAGCTTTCTGAGTAGGTACAGAAAGAACATTCTTTGTTGTGCTTTTTTGATGATGTTTTTGATGTTAGGTATCCATTTTAGGTCATGTGTTATAGTAGAATCTAGAAATTTGAAGGTCTCTACTGTTGATACGGTGTTGTCTAGTATTGTAAGAGGTGGTAGTACGGGTGGATTTCTTCTAAAGTCTACTACCATTTCTACGGTTTTGAGTGTGTTCAGTTCCAGATTGTTCTGGTTACACCATGAGACAAGTTGTATAACCTCCTGTCTGTATGCAGATTCATCGTTGTCTCGAATGAGACCAATCACTTTTGTGTCATCAGCAAATTTCAGTATTTTAACAGATGGATTGTTTGAGATGCAGTCATTGGTATATAGGGAGAAGAGAAGTGGAAAAAGCACACAGCCTTGGGGTCCCTGTGCTGATTGTACAGGTATTGGATGTGATTCTACCTAGCTTCACCTACTGCTTCCTGTCTGTTAGGAAGCTTATCATCCACTTACAAATGTGTTCAGGTACCCTAGTTGGTTTAATTTACTTAGAAGAGTGTCTGGAATGATGGTATTGAATGCTGAACTGAAGTCTACAAAGAGGACCCGTAGGTATTTGGAGATTCAAGGTGTTGTAGGATGTAATGCAGAGCCATGTTAACTGCATCATCTGTCAATCTATTTGCTCGGTATGCAAACTGCATGGGATCTAACAGCGGATCCGTGATGGTTTTCAGGTGGGATAGCACTAGCCTTTCAAAGGTTTTCATAACTACAGTTGTTAGAGCAACTGGTCTGTAGTCATTCAGTACTAATTCTAAGGAATATAACATAATATGAAGATTCACCAGCCCCACTTCTCCCCTCTACCAAATTAAACCAAGGCTTTAGTAGTTGGAAAACTCATGTTTATAGATTTGGGGAATGCAGGTGATCTTATTCATATGGATTCCTTCGTACCTGAGCCACTACCAATTAAGATAACTACACTGCTCATAACGCTCATAAATTTGAAACAATAATTAATCATTTGAAACAAAAGGGAACTTTTACCTCACACGGCACTCAAGAAGTTAGATCTCACTATGTTACCAATCTACTATGTGGTTCAGACTTAGTACCATGCAATTTCCACTCTTTCTTAGAATTAAAAGAATACATGTAGTCCTCAACTTATGACCACAATAGAGCCCAAATTTATGTTGCTAAGTGAAATGCTTGTTAAGTGAGTTTTGCCCCATTTTATGACCTTTCTTGCCATGGTTGTTAAGTGAATCATTGCAGTAGTTCAGTTAGTAACCCAGTTGTTCTGTGAATCTGGCTTCCCCATTGACTGCTTATCAGAAGGTTGCAAAAGCTGCTCACATGATCCCAGAACACTGCAACTGTCATAAATATGAACCAGTTGCCAAGCATCTGAATTTTGATCATGTTACCATGGGGATGCTGCAACAGTTATAAGTGTGAATAGTAACTTTGAACAGTCATTAAACAAACTGTTGTAAGTCAAGAACTACCTATAGTTTTGTGGGCATCTGTTTGAATCAGATGAAGAGAATTGTCAGCACTTGTATGAAGACAAAAGTTGTGGAATTCTTTTGTTACAGTTTTAAGAAACATGTCCATTGTTGGCAAAATTATGTAGTGCGAAGCATGGGTATAGAGCTAGTTCACATATAAAAGGTTGGTTTTGTTTGTTGCTAACACACTTCTGACTAACACACTTCTGGTCTTTAAATAATATAGTGCTTTTGTTTAATTGAGAGCATTCATATATCTGTAGATTTCTGTTTGTCATAATGATCAGGAATGTAATTATAATTGCTATAGATCTATGCCTGCAGCTTATGTGATAAGATCCCATTTTGCTCTGTATTTATATTTTTTTACAATATAATAACTTGTCAATTATTAACAACACTGTCCCTAAAAACAATAAAGTATATCAATAAGAAAAATATATTTGTTCTCCCACTCCTCACCCCATGATAATTCCAGAGGAGATACTTGCTACTTAGACAAATTAGCTACAGTATTTTAAACTTTTTCATTTTTTGCTTTGGTCAAATTTAAAACATGCCTTTAAGCCATATGCTATTGTTACTTTAAAATCTTAGTTTAAAAAAAAATCAGATAAAATTAGCTGTACTCTCCAGCAAATAAATTTGCTAAATTCAGTTGTTGTAGGTGATTATTGCCAGGTTGCAGCAGAATAAAGCCTAAAGCATCATATTAACTGTGCTATTTATATGGATCTTAATACACTATGAATAAAAGCCTCAATTACTAAGCACTTTTGAGTCCTGACGAGGCAGTCCCATCCTGTTAATGGTATCTTTATAATCTTTTTAACTTCTTGTTTTCTCTGACAGTAACAGCAGTGGATTTGCCTTTGGCAAACGAAAACTCATTTTGAGACAATAATTATTTACTATTTAGATAGATGGCAGTAAAATTTCTCTGAATGAGATTTCCCTGAGAAAATACAAACTGATTAAATTATGTTCTTTAATGGAGTGGTGAAGCATGTAGTACTTGAAACAATGAGGTTGATGTTGCCCATCTTTTTTCATTGTAAAAATAAACCCTTTTAAGTGATACGTTTAATTTAAAATCTTATCCTTGATATTGCTTAATATTTCAGATTTCCATCAAAATACAGAAATTGTGAAAAGTTGCAAAAAGCAATTCTTCTTTGTAATAGTTTATTTAGTTATGTATTGGATTAGATTGGATTTTAGATAGCTAGTTCATCCTTATTGGAAGGAACATAGATAAGAACACTGCTTTGATTCATTAAATTAATATAAATATATATGCTTTTGGAAAAAAAATGGGAATGCAAAATGCACAGTTTCATTGTTGAATAGAATTTGCTGTGCTAGTCTGTGATTTATAACTTGAAGTATAATTTAAAGAAAAGCCTTTGTTTTAAATATTTGCTTATAATACAAGAAGACAACATTGTATATTTGATGCTAATGCTAAGAACTTCATAAAGAAGTGGGCAATATGTAATCCTCCAGATTCTGGCAAACCTCAATTTTTAGTATTTTCTGACACTGACTATGCTATGCTGCTGAAACACCTGGGAAATGAAGTTTAGTAATATATGGAGGACTGAAATGTAATCTTATAACCATTCTATTGTACTAAACTATTGTATATAGTTTAGAACAGTATTTGCATTAATGTAACTAGCAGCATTTATAACTGTAAATATAAAATAGCTAGTAAATCTGCTTATTTTACTCTGAATGATTCTTTCTTGAATATATCATGTTTAATATAAAGATATTTGACAGCTTTTTATATGGAAACAACAGATGAACATGAAATTAGCCAACAGGCTAGTCTTTATATTGAAGAGCTAAATCATAAGTTGATATCATTTGGAATTAAATAATGAAAATTACTTGAAGGAAAAGGAAATGACAAATAAGAACGGGTATTTCTGCTAGAAAAAAGTCAGAATCTCAAAACAATTGTAGTGATAGTAGTAAGTAATAGTAGTTAAAAAGTGAGTTATTATGTGAATGTGACAGAAAGTATATATACTTATTCTCATGACTGCAAATGACTGTAAATCAGATAATTATTCTGTTGCACAAGTATTTATGACTCCATTCTTTAGACATTTATTTAGTACAAATATATAATTTACAATATTAAATGTGTAATTGATGATGTGTATAGCAACAATTAACAGGTGCAGTAAAAGCTGGAAATTAAATGGAAATATGTTCAAAATTCATACTAGGATTTAAATGTTATACAATATTGCTTTTGAATGTTTTCTAGAACGCTGACTTGAATTAATTGGTTTTAAACATTATTATAAATTGTCCAAAGTTGGGTAATGGGTCATAAGGAAATCATGGATAGTAAAATGCAATAAAACTCTTCACTGTAACACTTAGTATTTATACACAAGCCTTAATTTGCTACTGTGTAACTATTTTTTACCTAGTGAAATAATACAGTAGTTATTGTGAAACATAGCAGCAATTATATTGGTAAAAATGATAGCTAATCAATGTTTTACCATTTCTAAAAATAATAATTCACCTGTAATATTAATATCCAACAGCAAGAAACATTGGAGAAAATTGTTATGATCAAATCATTAAAACTACCTGATAACATCTAGAGCCTTCACTCATGGCTTTTAATTTACTATTTATAAAAAGATTTTAGGGATCAATAGGAAGATCTGTTGGCAATATTAAATTTAATTAGAGTAATCAAAAACTATGCTCAGAGCATGAAAACTTCCAGGGAGAGCTTCAGAAAGAAGGTGGTGTCAATATAGCCTCTTTTACTTGTCCATAATCACTAACCTAAAAAAGTCCCAAATGGGGCACATAGTTGGTTATTTCATCGACTTTGATATGTTTTGGGGGGCAGTTTATTTTCCCATACTACCACTGATCAATGATTTCCTTTCAGCACAGATGTAATTAAACAGTTCTGGCCAGTTTGTGTTTTGTTGTCTGGAAATTTATTATTCTGGGGATATAAAGAAGATCGATATAGTGCAGTAGCCTTGTTTTAAAATGGATCAGAAGGGATCCTACTGACAGGATAAGGTGTAGGGCAAGACAAGCAGAAAACAGAGCTTCAGGACACAAACAAGATGTTTACCTTGTACTTTAAACGTCTAATCTCCGCAGCTCCTGCTTGGCTATTAGTATTTTGTAATCTATTTTTTCCTCAATGTTTTAAAATTAGTATAATCTGATTGTTTGCATAGTTATATCAATACATTAATGTTTGCCTTTATAAATATATATTTTATAAAAGTAAGCTGCTATGAAATACAGGTAATCCTTGATTTACTACCACAATTGAGACTGCTAAGCTTCCATTGCTAAGCAATGTGATGTTAAAGCATGCTTTCAAGTGTCCATGTCACTTAGCAATGGCAACCCCAGCACTCCTGGTTGCTGTTAAAACTCCAGTTGCATGGGAAGTAGAGGGAGTCCTATGTAACAAATGTGTGGGTGCTGCGGGGGGTGGGAAGGTCTTTTATCTGGACAGAGCAGTAGAGTTATAAAGGATGGAAATAATGTTGATATCCATTCCAGAGAGAAGCTAGACGATACAGTGTCGAGAATCATATTTCATTTATTACATATATTAATTTGCATATTTGGGATAGACAGAGTTTAAGAAGCTACCATCTGGAGGCTTGTAGCTCTCTCTGTTAAGGATATATCTTTTTCAGCAGACCAATGGTTATTAATTACTGAATTCATATTCTGCTTCTTTATGGTTTACTATGACTCCTATGAGTCAGCAATTGAACAGAAACCAATCACCAAAGCAGATCAGGGAGCAGGTGAGGACAGAGTCAGATAATGAGGAGCCTGATCTTAGCTGGGCACCTAGCCCCAGGATATGCAGAAAGTTCAAAGCCCAGAGTAAAGGCTTTTCAGGAAGCAAAGATAATGCCCCTACTACAGCCACAAATGCAGCTGGGGCTGCTGAGGAGCTGCCTCCAGGACCTTGCTTTCCATTGAAACAACTTTCCAAGAATTGACCAGCATTTCCATAGACTTCTTTCATTCTCAGACTTAGATTGGCTTGTAGAATTTTAGTGTTTGAATCCTCAATTAACACAGACCACATTCTCAACCATTGCCTCATTGGCTGTCCACCATCTAGCTCTGCCTCTTATTTCTAAGAGCTATGATTCTGGACAGGGTTCTCTGGTTTTCTGCCCTTGGATTCTTGAAGGAATGGCTTTCACCTGTACTTGCTCCCTAGCTAGGAGGCAAGATCTTACTTTCCTTGTGTTTTTTCTGGACCTGAGCATTCACTGAGTAGTGAAACAAAAATTCAACCTATCTTCTTAGCTGTTGCAATTCCAGTTCCATCATTAAACCAGTTGCAATTTGCTATTGTGAGATTGCCCAGTATAGAATAGATCATATTCCCCTCAGAAATGATGGTCAGGATTATTACTAATAAAATAAACAACAGTGAAAAAGATCATTCATTCAAATTAGTAGCTAGCAAATTTATACACAAACATTATGCTTAATTAAAAACATTTTTGCTAATGGGTAGAATGTGAACAGATACAGGATGTAGGAACATTCCAGAGAAAACTTCCAATTTTGCAAGCAATGTGACTCAGATGTATCACGACCAAAAGAAAAGTCTTCTTTTTAAAGCTTTTATAGCCAGCCTGTCAGGGTAATTTTATTTATTTATTTATTTATTTGTTCATGCTTCTATACCGCTCCCTCTCCCAAAAAGGGACTCGGGGCGGTGCACATTCAACAACGAAAACAGTACAGGTAACGGAGATGAAATAAATAAAAATCTAAATAAAAATCTAAATCTAAAGAGTAAAAAAGTAAAGTAAAGTAATGATGATTTAATAGCTGACCAGCTGCTGTAAGGTTGTACTGCTGTAATACTGTCATGTTATGATGATGATGCAATGGTAGCAATCAGTCAACAGAGTTATTTCACTGCTACCACTTTAAGAGGCTGTAATATAAGAGAGACCCTGTGAGGGCATATCTTTTTCTCTGTGTGTGCTTCCCATGGTGTAGCTGATTACTGATTGCTGTTTGTTCAAGGCCTGTATCAAAGTACTTGTATGAATATATGTTTTTGTAGGGATAAAATCATTATATGTAAATACAAACCTGTGTGCTTTATTTGCTTCTGGGTTGTCTCACCTAATCAAACTGTGCGCACTCTGACACTGTTTCTAGCAGTTTTACCAATTTATCTTAATCCTATTTTTAGACCCATTTCAGATTTTAAATATGTATATATTACATCCATATAACTTTCTTCTAATCTTTGTGTAGTATATTCAGCTATATTCTCCTGTATATTCTTCCTTACAATGACTCTTTAAGGTTCTGTGGTTTTGAGGTAAGTAAGTGCTTCAAGACTACTTAAGGGTTTTCTTGGCTTAATGGAAATTTAAATCTAGATCATCCTAACCTCAGATTTTCAGTCTAAATATTTTAATGTGGCAAATTATTTTGTGTCTGTTATAACTTCAGTTTTCAATCAGATGTTACATTCTGTTCATTAGCAAGGGATTACAAACAATACAATCTATATAATAATATTTAAATCAGAATTACTGATCTTCTGTCACTGATTTTGAGTTTATGTTTTTCTTAACTAGTCAAGTAAAATAAAACATAATATTTTAAATCGTTCAAAAGTCTAAATTATAGAGAATTGCACAATGGCAAACTCAGATGTAGCACACAAAACCTTACGTGTTTTAATCGAGTAAGTCAGAAAAAGTGCTACCAAACTTTCTGGGTTTTGGTTGTTATAAGTCTTTTATCTTCTGTAAAAAATAAAACTTGTGCTATGTAAGTTTCAAACCAGGACGTTTCAGTTAAATGTGGAAAGAAATAGAAACACAGTTTATGATTTCATATTTGTTTTTCTAAAAGAAAAATTGGCTACTTTATATATGTTAATTAGTATGTGTTATATTTTGCATATTTTCGTTTGGTCTTAATTTTAGATCATCAGACTTTATATTTTATTCCAGGGGTATCAAACTCAAGGCCCACAGTTCTATTCAGACTCTTCCACATTTCCATACTTATTATAGGTAGTCCTCGACTTATGACCACAATTGAATGCAAAATTTCTGTTGCTAAGCAAGACAGTTGTTAAGTGAGTTTTGCCCTATTTTAATACCTTTCTTGTGAATTATAAGTGAACCATTGCAATTGTAATTGTAAGTAAGTAATATGATGTTAAGTTAATCTGCTTCCCCACTGATTTTGCTTCTCAGAAGGTTGCAAAAGTGATTACATGACCTTGGGACACTGCAACTGTCTTAAATATGAGTCAGTTGCCAAGTATCTAAATTTTGATCACATCACCATGCTGGAATGGTCATAAGTCACTTTTTTCAGTGCCATTGTAACTTTGAATGGTCTCTAAATGAACTGTTGTAAATCGAGGACTGCCTATTTCTTTTTATTCTCTCCATTTTCTTCTGATTTATACTTCTCTGTTTAACCATCCCCAGTTTTGACTGTTGTATCTGATTTTCTTTTTAATCCTCTACAATAATGTATTTAATTGGAATTTGCTTGCAGATGTGTTTAAATATATCATTTTCTGCTTAAATCTTATGATCATTCAATTTATTCTTGACTGAATTCACTAATTCTCTTAATTTAAAGACTTGTCACCCTTGCTTTGACAGTAATCTCTTTAACTCTTTTTTTTTTCTAGAGGATGTAGTCATGGATATTCAGTTCTTCAAACACTTTTATTTTCTAAAATGTCTGAACCTAATAGTACCTTAGCTATCAGTTGCATTGATTATACTAAGTTTCTTGGCAGTATGGGTATATCTGTTTGTGTTTCTGGTTGTGTGTGATTGTTAGGATAATGTACAGTAACTTCCTTTGAAAGGGATTTGTGTCCAATCTTTTGAATGCCAAAGACCTTCTTAATTAATAATACTATATTTATCCAAATGGTGTATTTTTAAAAAGAAAGAGCCATCTTAGCTGTAGTTAATGTAAAAAAAGCAAACACATTTTTTGCTCTCTTGCCTTTTGAATGTGGAAGACAGATCTTTACTTCAGGGTTATCTTCCTATAAGTAAATAGGAGACACACACACACTACAGCTGTGCAGTGCTTCAAATTTGATTTCTGAATATTGCTTTGGAGTGGACAGGAATATGAAAAGTGCTTGTCTGCAATACTGCAGTAATGTGATTCTGGAGAAAGACATAACTGCTTCAGGGTGATGCATAGAGATGCTAGATCTACATACCTGTGTATTCTGAGATATTATTTGGAAATCAGATCTGACGATCTATGCATGTTTAGTATTTTTATTACAAAATGAGCTATCTGAAGGGAGATTTATTTTTATTTATTAACAGTACTTCTAGACCACCCCAATGTGTATAATTCTTTTTCCATATAGATAGGCAACTATCTGTAACAGATAAAAACATTGTTTTCAATATCAGCCGTATTGTATTTATGCTTGATAATTAGAAATAAGGTTTTCATCTGCTATATATGGTTGCCCATTATGAGAAGAAACTGCACTCTAACATAACATGATATTGCATTGAAATTAAAATGTATAAATTCATTTCACTCCTCTTCATAAACACATCAAAGGGTTTTTATAGTGTAGTTAACTAACCACTTAATATATTAAATAGCACAAAGAAAACTAGTTAACCTCCTACATAAAGAAAACATTGTATTAGTTTTTATTGCAAGACTTAGTACACTGAAATGTTTTTCATCTTAAGACATATAGCGTGAGGGTTTTTTTTAAACTTTCTTTTTCCTGATGACTAAAAATAACCTCACAAGCATGTGGGTTATATTGTTAATTGTTTTGACCATAGAATTAATTTTAAAGTCAAAGGGTGCCTTGCTTTTTCAGCATTTGTAGCCCAGAATATTCAGCATGTCACAGATGTTCATGAATAATGTCCATTTAAAACTGTTGGCAAGAGTGCTGGTGAGTTGGCTAGATGAATTAAATGTTGGGGGGATCTGACAGGCAGCACGCTGCTTTGTGATCATTCCAAAGTTCTAATAATCTCCCTCACCTACTCTGTCTGCCACTAATGAAAGAGAATAGGTGATTGCACCTCAGGCTATGTTCTGCGCCTAATGACTCTTCGAAAGGCAGATTTATGAAGAAAAAATTAACTCTGAACGAGGAATGAATTGGCCCTGACAGTCTGATAGACTGTGACACAGATTCGGTGGCAAAACAGAGGTAGCTCTAATTGATTATCAATATTTTAAGCAAAGTGATGAAAATAAGCATTAAGTGATGAGAAACACAGTCTTAATACAGTAGGTAGTAATCAGTATTTGCAAAGTCTTTGGGGAGATTTATCTGATTGTATCGCATCCCATTGCTGAAAGTTGTATGCCTGCATTCTGTTGTCTTTTCCCTCCACTGTATAGATCTAAGATTATTATGTTAACATTCCTGGTAAATCTAGTTTTTCTAGATTTAAATAATTTAATTATTGTACTTAGAAGTTGCTTGCTAGTTCCAAGAGACAGACAGACAGAAAGACAGATATCAGGTCAATTATATTTAGAAATTTGTATGTTAAAAATCCAAGGTACCAAAACTTGGCACAATTTAAATTCATTTATAATGTTTCTCAATAAAATTATTTGTGGCTCAAAGACAATATAAGGCACTATTTAAAAAAACTGTATGTTTATTAGACTTTTCCGTGATGTTACATTATTTAATATGATTCCAAATATTATTTGACGATATATGTGTGTATTTTGTTTATAGCTAATGAACAAAATAATGATATAACTAGTATATGACATTATTTATTAAACAAATGTACAAGAATCATATAGAGTTGTTAGCAAGTATTTGCTGTACATATAACTATAAGTAAATGTTAATTCAATCTGAGAAAGAAATATGAAAACAAATATTTAGAAGCACTATTGTCATCTAAATTTTTCAAAATATAATTGTATCAATAGAAATACAGTGAAATGAGTATCATCTGTTTGCTTTGAAGCAATACTTTTTTCTGTTTTTTTAATTCTTATTAAAAATGTTTTTTGCTTTTATTCCAGCATAAATTTTTCTAGCTGCATTCATGGGGAAACAGATGAAAAGATTTTAGTTTAATTTAATACTCCAGGATTAGGCCAACAACCAAAAACGAGTGATTTATCCATCATTGCATTTGTTTCATTCCAACAGACAGACTGCATAGTTAAATAAAGATATAAATTACTCTTGTTGCGCCATCTAGTGAATATCTGGTTCCTTATGAATAGATGTTGCCTTCATGATTCATTAATAGTATCTAAATGGAAATAATTAAAATAGAATCAGAAGTTTAATACTCTTATATTCTAGTTCTTTTTTATTTGCAATTTCTACTGTAACCTATTATTTACTTTTATGAAAAGCAAAGCATATTTTATATTTTATTACATTACTTGCCATGTTGCTAATTCTCATTTTTATTTTAAAAAAGCAAAAAATATATAAATAATATGTAGTTATATAAGAAAGGTCATGGGAATCTATGCAGAAATGTTCACAGCATGACTATTTTCTATTTATCTTAAATTATATCATTTGAAAGCTTTTCCAGAGGATTTATCTAAAAACATAGTTTTGTCCTTAACTTGAAGCTCTGCTGGTTGTCCTTTTAAGCTTGCAGTTGGAACAAAGACCTGGATTACACATTATAGTCTAATTACGGTTGTACTATACATTTATACTATGATGGAATAAAATATCATTTATTATATAATATGGTTAGCATTATGTATTTCCAGAGTTTTTTTGGGGGGGGGGGCGAGCAGGAGATATCCCTCCACATAACTAATTGACAATGAACTCACTGAGGTTGGCATGCTAAACCATGCACGGGATGGTATTTTAAATCAGGGAAAATGTAAATATTTGTACTCCTAAAATACACTAAAGAAAAATATACCTTTCAAATTAGATCCCTCAAAAAATAATCAGATTTAGATAATAGTGAACCTAGATTTTAACAACAAGAAGAATTGAAGGAATCTTGTTAAAATCTAGGTTCGTTATTATCTAAATCTGATTCTTTTATGAGGATCTAATCTGGATTTTTGTACACAGATTTTACATGTAGTGATGCTAATGAATTTTGTACAGGAAGACAAAAATTAAAAATGTGCAAACGCACATATTTTCAATAGATTTGTTTCATTTTCTTTAATTTTGTAGTTTGGTTTGATTTTTAATATTGCTCAGGTTTTGTTTATACTTTATTATTACATTTCCTAAAATCAAAACAATATAGGATTAAATCCTATTGTTAAAAGTTATGTATTTCTGTTGAACTTTTTTCCCAAAATAAAGACAGTTATCTGTGCTATTTGTAGGCTTGACATAGTTTCATTAATCTTAATAGGTAGTTGGTGCCATATAAACCAAGCTTTTCTGTCTATGGATGACTATATTCTTGAGGTTCTATTTTATTGAGCGTTTCATTAATTGATTGGCTAATGTGTGACATTGCATGTTATATAATATCTCATTTATTTTAAAAAAGACCTTGTAATTCACCAATGTGCACATTTGTGTTTATGACCTAGTAGTAGTAACATTCCTTTTTTAAAATTAATGAATCAGAATACTGTGGCATCTTAAAAACTAATAAATGGAATGTAATTTATTAATCTTTCAGATGCCACTGTGCTTGATTTTCTACATAGATAAACAAAAAAGAAGAAGAATATAGATTGTATAAAAGAGGGCTTTCTTTTCAAAATTAATGACTTTAAGCTTTGATATGCATAGCCTCTACTTGACTCCACTCTATTATTTCCTATAGCCCCTACCCTTAAATACCAAGCTTTGGTGACAGTTCTGTAGCCCATATGACAGGTTACACTGGCAGCTACATTGTGGATAAGAAGCTGGAAATACACAGTGTGGGGAATATAATTTATTTCAAGGAATTGCCATTTCTTCATTTTTTCTTCTTGATTAACAATTTCTACATAAATGATGAAAAAAGGGCAAGAAAATGAACTTTTCTATCTTGGTGAAAAGTTTACTAAAGATTGGGAAACTGTTGGGAAAATGCTAAGGTGTGTTTTTACTGATAGAAAGATAGTAAGTAATATATGGTCTGTTCCAAGGAATGAATGTTGGCTCTGCTCCTGTCCAGTTTGTGGTATGGAAGAGACAGATATGGCAGAAGAAACATGAATATTAGCTAAATGTGACTTGGTCACAGAGAATGAATAAATGAGGACTGAATTACAAAATAAATATATAACAGAGGAGTGAAAGCTTAAGAGTAAGGCAAAGACTGAGAAAGTCATGACTGGGTGAGATCTTTGGGAAGAAAGAGGAGAGAAATTTTAAAAATAAAAGGCAATGTATGAATCACTCTATGAATGTGATAGAAATGAAGATTTCTTTTTGCACAGAAGTGTACATTATGCTTCTTTTTCTTAACGCTTTTAATTTCTCTGTCTATTTCTTACTTCTTTTCAGCAGTTTGCATAATGTTGCTTATCATTAAAGGCATGAATGCAGAGCACTCATTCAGCAAATCTAATGTCTAAATGAAGCTTAACAATCTAAATTAATATCAAATTATGTTTCAGTAGTTCTCATGGGGGTAATCAGGGATGGGATTCTACCAGTTCGGACCAGTTCTATAGAACCGGTTGTTACAATTCTGCACAGTTTGGAGAACCGGCAAATCACCCCACTGGCTGGCCCCTCCCCACCCACCCCACCCAGGAGGCTTCCCTGAGGCCCAATCAGGGGTGGTATTCAGGGGGTCGGGGGAGGGAGAAGTGGCCTGAGAGCAGAGCTGAACCTTCCTTAGGATTGAAGCTTCTATTTTTCAGTGCAGACTCAGGCAGCAGATTGCAGAAAGGTAGATCTGGGAATGAAGCTGTGATTCTGCAAGCAGCTCAATCTGCCTGCTTGCTTTGCCTGATTTTGGGTAAAAATTGCTTTTTTTAAAAAAATAAAAAATTCAATCTTTACATATATATTTACAATATTTACATACAAGCCACACCCAGCCAGTCACATGACCACCAAGCCACACCCACAAATTAGGCCACAGAATCGATTGTTAAGAAATTTGAATCCCACCCTTGGGGATAATCTAACTCTTTTTGGACCAAAGTTGTCAGTTGCTTTTGGATAAAAGTTGCTAAGAGGACTGTTGTGTGGAACATAGCAATTAGAGGACTTTTTAAATGAAAATAGTATGCACCATCCATATACTCTTGGAATATAAGAGACCGGCTGGCTATGTGCCTATGAAGGAACTTAGTCTCAGTTTCTAGCCTGGTGCCTTTCCCCAACTGGCTTCTATTTTTTAAAGTTACTTATAAAGAATTCTGAATGATTTTAGAATGTAACTTTCCAAATGGGTTAAGTAAAACATTTCAGTTTTGTGATCATATTAGTGTGATATAATAGTTTAGATGTTGGATTGAAAGAAAGAAGACCAGTTTCTCATCTACCTTATCCATGGAAGTGTCATGATGAAGTGGATTACTTTGGACCAGTTCCTTTCTCTTAGCCCAGTTTACCTCATACATAATGCCATGTTCTATGATAAATTAACAACCACAAGGATTTCAGAAAGACATATGTAATGCTAATCATGGTAAAAACATAATCTTGAAAGGTATAAAAATAAGTTCTCAGACAGATTTATAGACAGAGTCTCTGAAATGGTTCTTTCCAGTGGCCATTGCCTATGGATTTGCTCTCTTCTCACTTTCATTGAACAATTCTCCTCCCCTCCCCCTCTCCCCTCCCCCCCCCTCCTCCTTCCCATATCTGGTTCCAATAGTCTCCCACAGCCGTTATGGGAAAAATTAGAGAAAAAAGTATTATGCATTCTGCTTTGGTATCTGAATGTTATATAGACAGACAGATTTTTAGGATGCTGCAATATTCAAAGTAATCAACAGGAATGGAAAATAAAATATTTAAAAATTATACAGTACTGAGAAAAGATTGGCAGTTAAGTTCTGCAACGCATAAAAATGCATTTATAACTATGAGATGGCATTTTTACTCATGAGCTAGCTTTTTTTTAATCCAATAAACTCTTCCTATGCAGAAAACATCAGTTATGAAGAATGCACTGGCATGGTGGAATAAATAAATCAAATTTAAGCCTGCTAGTTTATTTAATCTAAATTTTGCCTGGTTGGCCCAAGAGCTATATATAAGCAATCCATCTTGTGTTGATAATGGAGGATCTTGAAACCCTCCTAATGTTTGCATTATTAAATTTCATTCTAATGAGCTTTACTAATACATATTGAAGATAGTTATAAAGAGTGGAATGTGAATTTGAGAAGGTAATTTGAAAGTAACATGAGCTGAGCATTTCTGTGACTCAAGGGGTATAGCTACAATTACACATATAACCAAAATTAAATTTAAATGTAATTTCTATTATCCTTACCTTGGTACTAGTGTGAATAAGTGTAAATGAAGTAAAAAATCTTTATAGTTACCAGTGGTTTGTTTTATTATCTAATTTAGTACATTCTTGTAAAGAGATCGCAGGCAGAAAAGTTTTAATATTTCATGATTTAAAATGTATTCTAAGTGTATCTAAAAGCTTGTAAATGGAAACAGATGTCTCTGTAATTGGTGCTGTCATTTCAGAACATCAGTATTTAAGCTGTGTATTTTAAGAAGGCATAGATACCAACTGAAAAGAGATATTAGATTTTAAATTTGTGGGTCATGTGGCATTTGTGCCTTTCATGCTTACTAAATCAATTGAATATTCATATAACAAATATGTTGGTATAGAAGGCTAGTATTTGAAATTGTTGTTCTTTAATGGATTTATTACATATTAAGTGCTGGTCTAGAATATAACTATCTACATTATGCTTCTCTATCTTTTGACAAAGCAATATTAAAAAAAACTTAATATTTCATCAACTATAATGTTATTAGAGATTATTCTCTAAGTTCACTCATCATGCAGTGAGATAGCAATAAAAGAGAATGGCCCCTTTGAGACATTAATGCTTCAGAATAAATGATGTGCTAGAACAGAAATTTAATTAATTTACAGAGTATATTGATAGTCCCTTGTTACTGTGCTGTATATTTTTAATCTTCTTTAACATCTGTAGTAAAGTATTTAAAATCCTTGCAGTTAAGCAACTTGTACTTAATTAAATAATAAGAGGAGATATTTCTAAAAGATTCTGCTTTAAAAAGTGCTGTCATAACATGAATTAAATACAACCTTATAGTTTGCACTGAAAAAGAAAAGAGGGTCTTTTCCATGAAATGATATTCTGCCTCTGTATAGAGAATGTATTTCATCCTATAGTCCAATTACATGCTGACCATACCATTCTTCATACAGCACCTTCTATGCAACACTGTGTTTTGGGAGATTCTAGACACCCCTTTATGTTCCTTTCTGTTGTCTAGCAAGGCAATGGGTAGAATAATGTATCCACATACAAACTGATCTAGCATTATTTCAAGTATCACTTTAACCATTTAAATGAATTTTAAAAATACCCATTTGACTCAATAAAAAATTACTTTTAAACTAACTTCTTTCTGACTAAATGTCTTTTTTTGCTACCATATTTAGAAAAAATGTAATAGATGACTAAATTTACCTCTCTTCATTGGGAATTTCCAGCATTTAAAGGAATTAAAGAGAAGGCTTCCTCTGCAAGGAGCTTCTGATTTGCAAAAGAGACAAATTTTGTCACAGTAGATCAGGGCCTTCCCTTTGAAATAAATATGGCCTTGAATATAATGTCTCCTGTATATATTCGAGAGGGAAGGAAGGAAGATATTGAATTCAGTGATCGATAGATCTGGACTTAAGTCAGAGTGATCTTGTGATCAGTCTTGAAAACATCTGCAATACATTCTAGGAAATTTGGTGTGTTCCATCCATTCAATCTCGTTTTCAGATTATATTCTATTTGGATAATATATCAAACATATATAGCTTTTAGAGTTTCTTTGTGTTAGACAACCATGCTCTGGAAACGGAAACTTAGTCTAGAATACTCCCAGGTAGTATGTGCTGAAGTCTGCATATGGCTTGAAAAATGGTTTGGGTGCTACATTTTTTCTGAATCTGTTCGTTTTTCAAGAAAAAAATATTATTACACAGATGCATGAATAGCTAAGATATTTTGTTTAGACAAAATAACAAAGTTGGGGAGATTTGTTGTCCCATTAATCTAGAAACATTGCCTGTTCATCAATTACTTCAGCTTCTTCAGGGATTTACAAGCTATGAAAGTTTCGCTGAGTTTTCTTGGTATCCAGCATTTTTCTTTTTTCCTTTCCTTATTGTTACATTTTAGAAGGTTCAGGCCTATTTGGAAGGATTAAGTTTTGCTCTGTCTTTGAAGAATCATTCTGGAATTACATTTACTTTTAGTTCCAAAAGTAGATGCTTTTTGGATGGATGTCCTTGGGAAAAACATTGGGAATAGGAATTCACATTTAAGAAGAGTCATTTACAAAAAAAAATACAAATAAAATTTCATTCTGTATCTGAGATTCAGTTATAGCAATGTTATGCTAAATTTATAAAAGTTTTAAAAGGCACTGTACAGGTCTTTTCATCAAAGATTCAAATGACTATGATGTCTCTGAGTATATTACATTTTCCAGATGTTTATTATAGAACTAATCATCATGTCAATACATTATTTTTAGCTAAAGCTGATGAAGCATTAAAAGCAAAAGAGAGAAGCGAAGAAGAAGCAAAGAAGAAAAAAGAAGGTAATTTATCTGTGTTTCCTCTGGTTTCCTCAGTTTCTATTTGTGATTTTTAGAGAGATGTTACATTGAATGTTGGAATTAACATACAACAATTTCATATTAAATACTATTTTAGGCCTCCTACTACTCAATCAATTTGTATAATCCCACATTTTATATAATAAGACGAGGGAAATATATCTTGTAGAAAGAAATTATGTCTCTCATCATATGATGTATTGTAAAGGCTTAATTTGACTTGTCAAAGATCAACAAAATCCTTTTTGGATATATGTTGACCAGATCTGTAGGCCTGTATTTTAAGTACGGTTATTGTAAAGATTTATGTTAAAAATATTGCTATAATGACAATACTTTCGGTTTCTTTTCTAATAATTCTAATATGGGAATCATGCTCATTTTTCAGCATTCATTCACTGAGTTAATGTTTTCATTGAACACAGATCCATGCACAGATTGATTCCCATTAGTCTACATGTGAAACTATCTGCCTTGGTTCAAAGCTCATTACTGTACATTTGCTGAGTTTGAATAGCAATTGCCATTTTAATGACTGTTTTCCTGGTTTAGTTGCTTTTGAACAACCACATAAAACATATGCTTTGAAATGTCATAGATTTATTTCTAAGATGAAGTAATTTATGAACAAATTAAAACCCCTTTTTCAATGGCTTCTTTGTGAACCAATAGTTTGCTAGGTATGGATCAGTAAAAATATGTTGCACTTTGTATTTCTTTTTATCCATAGAAATATTTATAACTATTTATGTGTGCAAATACTCTTTGCATGCATAAAGCTTCTATATGTATGTATCTGTCTGTAATTTTTGTGGTGGTTAACATAAATTGGCTTAGGATCTTTTCTATGCAAATCATCTTGTTTCTATTATTTGATATGTAAATTTTCCCAGTGAAGACCTCTTCAATGTTAGCTCTTTTTAATGTATTAACTGCTGTTGATTTTAATTTTCAGTAGCATACCTTCTTTTTAAGGATAATTTACAACAGGTTTACAATTAGAAAGGGACTAACGAGTGCCATTCACATGCTCAAATCAGTTTCTAATTAAATTTCACTAACAGTCTTTTATATTACTTCCATTTTATATTCATTCTGTTTTCTAATTATTTTTATTAAATGTTAAATGCATATGTGTGTGTGTTTGTGTGTGTGTGTGTTTGTTTTCTTATGTTTTCGCGGGTATTTATATGTATGGTATTTAGGTTTCTTTGGGTATTTTTCCATGTCTTAATATTTGTGCTTTTATTATAGCAACGTTTCGGCAGAATCTCTTCTGCCATTCTCAGGCTTGTGTATTTGGTTCTTTTTAATCCTGTGTGTCAGGCTCTTTTATATATATCTTTTATATATTAAATTTTCTTAATATTAATAATTGTAGCAAATATATGTTAACATAATAAAATTATAAAATGATATGAATTAAAATAAAAATCTATACTGCACAAATTAAAGTAAAAAATTAAGATGAACAAAAGAAAAAAACAAAATGAAAAGAAAAAAACAATAAATAGTAAAAAACAATGAAGATATAAAACTACTCATTTTAATAATCCATTAATTTTAAGAATTCATTTCTAATACTTTCTGTTTCCTATTTTTCATTTTTTTTTTACTTTTACCATTTCTTGTCCTTATTACAATACTGTATGTGCACATGATTTCTATGATAGATGGCCAATAAATGTAATAAATAAATAAACTGTTAAAATCCAGATAAAAACGTAAGCATAAAAAATTGAATCAATCATTTCAAAGATTTTTGCTGAACTTGACATCTCCTTGAAGATGAGGAGATGAGGCGAGTCATTTCTGAAGAGAGAACATTCTGTAAGTTGGGAAGTGATACAGAATACCTTCTTCCATTTGTTCAGCATGAATCAGGACTTTTTGAAGAAAGGTTCGTCTATTGACTGTCATGTGGAGATAATTATATGCCAGGACAACTTAGAGCAAGGTCATTTAGAGCTTTAAAGAATGAATATCTTAAATTTCATCTAATGAACTATCAGTTTAATAATAAAAACCAATTATTTCAAGAGGTCCATAGTATTATGCACCAGTTATTAGCTTGACTTCTGATTACATCAGAATATATTTCAACTGTTTAAAAATGCTATAACCAATAAACAAATAACTATCCTTTAATCTGATTGGTGCAGATACATTATCCATAATTATGGTTCCTTGACCTGTCACCAATTGGAAATCTAGAAAAAGTTGTAATGTAGCCTTTGAATAATATAATTTATTATCTGTTATATTTGTATAATACTTTTGAGGATAACACAAGGAAGAAAGTCATAGATATATGTATAGCAAATGAAAATTAATATGTATGAATTATTTATTTTACAGTCTTTATGTAAACTATCTCAATTCCAAAGGTCTATGTGATATACTGTATAATATTGAAAAAAAAGAAAAAATAATAAATTCAAATTAGTAACAAAAAGAAAGATAATAAAAAAATAAAGACACTTCAAGTTTATTATGATCATTGACCGATGTCTTACAAATATAAAATTACAAAGGACCACGAAAATTAAGGACCAAAGAAGAGGTGAAATAAAAGAATAATGTGCATAAATGGGCTGGACTTCCAGTTGGGTGGTCCCGGAGGAGGTGTCCGGAGCAGGTCTTGAAACGGTTATCTGGGAGGAGTTCGATCCTGTGACCGCCGAGGGTGTGGACAGATTACTGGGGAGGCTGAATGCCACCACATGTTTATTGGACCCGTGCCCTTCCTGGTTGGTTTCTACCTCCAGAGAGGTGACACGAGGCTGGCTCCAGGAGATTGTCAACGCTTCGTTGACGGAGGAGGCGCTTCCGACCGCCCTGAAAACGGCGGTGGTGCGGCCCCTCCTCAAGAAGCCTTCCCTGGACCCGGCTCTTTTGAATAACTATCGTCCTGTCTCCAAACTTCCCTTTGTGGCGAAGGTTGTTGAGAGTGTGGTGGCACGTCAGCTCCCTCAGTATCTGGAGGAAGCATTCTACTTAGATCCGTTCCAATCGGGCTTCAGGCCCGGGCACAGTACCGAAACAGCATTGGTCGCGTTGGTAGATGATCTCTGGAGGGCCCGTGACAGAGGTTATTCCTCTGTCCTGGTCCTCTTAGATCTATCAGCGGCTTTTGATACTATCGACCATAGTATCCTATTGCGGCGGTTGGAGGGGTTGGGAATTGGGGGCACCGTTTTGCGGTGGTTCTCATCCTTCCTCTTGGACCGCTCGCAATTTGTGTTGACGGGGGGGGAGAGGTCCACCCCTAGGCCCCTCATGTGTGGGGTGCCTCAGGGGTCGGTCCTCTCCCCTCTTCTGTTCAACATCTATGTGAAGCCGCTGGGAGAGATCATACGTGGTTTTGGGGTGAAATGCCATCTTTATGCTGATGACACTCAGCTTTACATCTCCACCCCAAGCCACCCCAACGATGCTGTGGAGGTTATGGCCCGTTGCCTGGAGGCTGTGCGGAACTGGATGGGCGAGAACAGGCTTCGACTCAACCCTTCCAAGACCGAGTGGCTGTGGTTTCCGGCGGCCCGATATAGCCAGCTGACTCCGTCGCTGGCTATTGGGGATGAGATCTTGATCCCCACAGAAGGGACTCGCAATCTTGGTGTCCTCCTGGATGTACGGCTGTCTTTGGAAGATCATATTACGGCCGTCTCCAGGGGAGCTTTTTATCAGGTTCGCCTGATACGCCAGATGCGGCCCTTTCTTGATCGGGACGCCTTACGCACAGTCACTCATGCCCTGGTCATCTCCCGTCTGGACTACTGTAATGCCCTCTACATGGGGCTCCCTGCGGGGAGCACCCGGAGGCTTCAACTGGTACAAAATGCGGCCGCGCGGGTAGTTATGGGGGCGTCGAGATACTCCCACGTGACGCCCCTCCTGCGCGAGCTGCATTGGTTGTCGGTGGCCTTCCGGGTTCGCTTTAAAGTACTGGTTTTGGTCTTTAAAGCGCTCCATGGCATCGGACCAGGATACTTACAAGACCACATTCTGCCAGTAGTCTCCCAGCGACCGGTGCGCTCCCACAGAGAGGGTCTCCTCCGGGTCCCGACGCCTTCTATGTGTCGCCTGGTGACCCCGAGGAACAGGGCCTTCTCTGTGGGGGCACCCGCCCTTTGGAACGGGATGCCCCCTGGACTACGAACGACCAGTGACCTGAGGGCCTTCAGACGTGACCTCAAGACTTGGCTCTTCGAGTAGGCCGGCCTGAGCTGACTCAAATGGGATTTTTAAATGGGGTTTTTAGATTAGTTGGGATGGGGTACAAAGTTTTAATTTATTTTAATTGGGGTTTTTTAGATTTTTATAGGGACAGCCCAGGGTTTAATTCTTTTTTAACTATTTATATTTGTTTACATGTATTTTAGTTGGCTGTTCACTGCCCTGAGTCCTTCGGGAGAAGGGCGGTATATAAAACTTAAATAATAATAATAAAAAAAAAATTTAAATACATAGAGATTAAGTGAAGTCCTTAAGATAACTAAAAAGTGAACAAAAGAGAATTAAAAACAAACAATATGTTAGCAATAGAGAATTAATAAAATATGATTACTGAAGTGCTAAATTAAATGCTAGTTAATACTCAGATGTATCTCTGGAGAAGGCTTTAAAGTTGGAAAAGGAGGAAGGAAAGAGAAGAGGACAAAGAAAAGAGGACAACCTGCAGCAAGATAGATGAACTTAGTTACAGTGGTAATTAGTGCACTGTTGGGAAACTTGAAAGAATAATATTCAGTGATTGCTATGGGGAAAATTTATCTTTGTAGTATCCACAGTCACATGGGAACCACAGTGAAGAGGCAAGAAAAAAGCAATGTCCTAGTACCACCAAACAGATCTTGATGAAACATCAGAATTGGAGAACAAAATCCATGCCATCAACACTTGCCATCAACAATTAGATACTTTGTTAGTATAGTGAGTTGACCAAAAGAAGACTTGGAAGCTGCTGGAAGCGTTTCAAAATATACAGAGGTTTTTACTCAAGTCCAACACGCAGAGACTACACCAGCTGATAAAAAGCAGGGTCTAGTGAGTGTTAAACTACTGTTCTGGATGAAACCTGGAGCATCCAGGATGTATATATGAGATGGTACCCAAAGATGAGCTATTAAGGGAATGCCTGAGGCAGCAGCAGACATGGCAGGAAAATCAAATTGACAGAGTGCCATGGCAAGGCATGGGATATAGCATCAACAGATAGCTGATGTGGAAGAAATTGGGAAATCTACTAGTGGCTACAAAGGACTGGACTAAAGGTAGCACTGAGGCATTAAGGAGCACAATAACAGGTACTAAGCATCGATCCCATAGAAATAGGGGTCTACCACACTAGACAGGATCTGAGGTGCAGACAATGCAAAGTAGCTTCAGAGACAGTCCAACACATAGTGTTGTGGTGCATGATGCAGGCAGGAATCGCATACATTGAACGGCACAGCCAAATAGCTGGCATTATGAACATCTGCAAGTGTATGGGCTAGATCCTCCCAAGTCAAATGAGAGATTCCATAGAAGGTTGTGGAAGATAACAAGACTAAGATCCTGTGGGATTTCCAGATCCAGATGGGGAGGTAGATAATAGCCAATCAACTAGACATAATGATAGTAGATAAAGACCAGAAGGCAGCAGTAGTGATAGCTATAGTGGTGTCAAGAGATAGGAATATTAGGAAGGTTCTGTATGAAAAGGTGGAGAAGTACCAGACCTGAAAGAGGAACTAAATAGAATGTGGAAAGTAAAGCCCAAAGTGGTCCCAGTGATGGTAGGAGCATATGGAGTTGTGATTCCTAACTTGGGAAAGTGGCTCCAACAGATGTCCAGAACAACATCAAAGCTCTATGTCCATAAGAGTGCTGTGCTAGAAACAGCTTAGATATTATACAGAACCCTCAAACTCTACCAGGCCTCTGTAGAGGAACCCAAGATTGAGAAAAATACTGCCCATAGGGTTGAGAAGGTAATTTTTTGCTCTTGAATTAGATCTAGAAGACTATTGACCAATGCAGCAACTTTAATATAGCTACAATGTTATACAGTTTGGGCTACATGATCTCCAAGGGCAATCTCAAACAGAGCATATTGCAACTGTCCAATTGACTGGTGAGGCATGGGTTACTGAGGTCCGGGCATTTTAACAGAACGATATGAAGGCAGGTCCCAAATGACTGAGTCAAGGAATTTTGAAAGCAGAAGAAAAAGTATGGATATCTTTGGGTTCAATGTTATATATGTGATGTGTTATAAATGAGCCATCAGTAATACAATTGTGTGGTTATTCTTAGTAAAGGAAGATAAATGATTAAGCAGAAGATACCCATTCCTACTCTTCGTTGTTGTGTGGCAATATGGCCAGACAGGGATACATCTGTATTTGGGGGAAAAATAGCAAAGTTTCACCAACTTTTGCTGTTTTTAAAGTTTTAAACATCATAATCAATGTCCATACACTTTTCCAAATTAACAGTAATAAATACATATGACCTCAGTTAAGCTGTGTTCACAACAGAAATGCATTATAGATTTTTGTATGTATTTATGCTATCAGTGCAGTGGTGGGATTCAAATTCTTTTACTACCGGTTCTGTGGGCGTGGTTTGGTGGGCGTGGCAGGGGAAAGATACTGTAAAATCTCCAGTCAGAGGTGGGATTTGCCGGTTCTCTGAACTACTCAAAATTTCTCCAGAACTGATCAGAACCTGCTGAATACCACCTCTGTATCAGTGATACGCTATCAGTATCAAAACTTTCAGGTTCGGTGTAATTAATTTGAATAATTTAAATTCAGTTTAAACTCAAAATAGCTTAGAAATGAATTTTTACCTATAAATCTGGGAAAAAGAAATTAGACATAACAACCTGATGTCAGCTTTTATTAAGGTGTAAAAATTAAACTCTCAGGGAAATATGAAATGTGCATGTTATTTTGGTTCTAAAGAAATTACAGAGTAACTTTTTAAATATCAGATCTTTCTTTAATAGTTTGTATGGTTTCTGAATCCAACATAAAACAAAAACAGTTTTTTAATAATTGAAATTACTAATTTCTCTTACCTTGAGATAGTTCAGTTAAAACTAAATGTAATAAATTTTTTCTAATATTAAATTTTGAATGAAATATATTTCAACATATATGGGGAACTAAAAGCTTCTGGTTTTTTGGTGTGCTAAACGAAAGCTGAGTTATAAATAAGAATATTGTTTTTCATTTCATGAAGATAGGTAATTCTTTCATCAGCCTCTTGATACCATTGATTTAACATTACTTTTATTATAATTTTATGTCAAATCAGGTGTGTGGTTAGATGTAAAATGTTACATTTAATTGCTCAAAAATAAAACTATTTTACCTCCAAGCTACTAGTAGACACCCCACCCCACTCTTTGCTGGTTTGTTGTTACATATGGTGCATTTTCTTGTCATGAATACAAACAGAGGACAAATTAGAATCTACAGACAGCTGACCTAAGTTACAGATTAGAAAATTGGAGGTTCTTCTATTTTAAATGTTTTAAATTACCATAGCCTTCCTAATCAACAGAAGGAATCTCATTCTTCTTTCTCTTTTTATATTTTGTTGGTTTGTAGCAGCTCTAATATAAGTTTGATAAAATAATCATCTTCATTTTCACTGACCCTAATTTAATTTGCTGCATGAAATCTATCAGTAAAATGCAATATTTACAAAATATTTTATATATTACAAATTATTTTAATTTATATCTAACTGAAAAAATAGCATTAAACACTTACTTATGTGATAGTGTTAGATTTCATGACAGTTTTATTGGTAATCCTGGTTTTTAAAAAAAATCGGATCAGGTTACTCAAATTCAAAGTATGCAATCATGATAGTAGTAATATAAGTAAGATAAATATAATGTAAATACTGAGGGGAATAATTTTGTTTTTTGTATTCATATTCATTCATATTAAGTATTTTGGAGGAATGGGAATGGAGCCTCGGTGGCGCAGTGATTAGAGTGCAGTACTGCAAGCTACTTTGGCAGATCGAATCCCACCAGGTTCAAGGTTGACTCAGCCTTCCAACCTTCCGAGGTGGGTAAAATGAGGATCCAGATTGTTGGGGGCAATATGCAATAAGCACTATAAAGCAGTATATAAGTCTAAGTGCTATTGCTATTTTGGATTACTATTATGATATAAGTAAGCAGTTGATTTTAGTGTATGCTTCATAATGCAATTAAATGATATCTTGATTAAAACTGAATTGACCATGAAAATAATTCAGTTGAACTAGAAGATAATTAAATTACTTGAAAGTTCTCTTTTGGTCCCTGAAATGAATAGGTATGTGAAAGTTATATAAGAATTTGGAATATAGAGGAACTTCTGGTTTGAGCTTCTTCGGCGATGGACCGAGATCCCCGATCGTGTGCAGTTTCAATCCATGCTCGCCACCGGAGCGCCCCGAGCCAGCTGGATTTGGGGCTAAGCAAGTTCTTTTCCAGTCGAGTTCTTCTTTGAGGTGGCCATTTGTGACCACTGCTGCAACTGCCTTTGGGAAAGGGAGTAATGGCCAGCTGAGGAGCCACATCTCTCCTCCTCAGCTGGCCATTACTCCCTTTCCCAAAGGCAGTTGCAGCAGTGGTCACAAATGGCCACCTCAAAGAAGAACTCGACTGGAAAAGAATGTGCAGGAAGAAGATAAGAAGAGAAAGTTTTGGTTGACCAGGTTGAGCTGAAAAAGCAACATGAGGTACCCTGGAATTTGAACTATAAAAAATAACATTGTTCCCAAAGAAGATTTTGAAGCAGCAAAGGAGAGAGGGAAGGGAAAGGATTTGGCATTTTTTTTCTTCCCTTCCTTATACTGACAGCTAAGAGATTTAAGTAAGAAATTGACAAAAATCTACTTTGACATCAAAAGGCATCTAAGCTGAAAATAAAATGTCAAAGGGATAATAAAGACTTTTGGATACTCAAAAACCTTTAAAAGAAGGAAAGGAGAGAAAAGGAAAGAATAAAAGGGCGGGATCTGGAAAAAATGCAAGAGACTGCCTGGAACTAAAAGGAACTTACAGTGAAACTTTAACAAGATTTCTAAAAGATACATTCTAACTGAAACTTTGTAACAAAATAATAAAAACCCAGGAAGAGAAAGTGGAAAAAAGAAGCAAGAAGAAACAGCTTTGGATTATTTGGATTACTTGGTGATTTTTGGATTTTTGGCTATTGGATTTAAATGAGTAAAATCAATCGGGTGGTTGTTTAAAAGGGTTTAAAATGGCATCACTTTTGGAAGAATTGAAAATGGAACTTAAAAAACAGAAAGAAGATACACAAGAAGGAAGAGGTTCTTTTGGCTTCGTATTTCAATTTTTAGAAATTGAGATCTGGAACTATGAGAAACAATAAGAAACACTTGTAGAACAAGAAGGTCGGGACAAAGAAGAAGCCATCTTTAATGATCAAGTAATTTTATATGGGAGAAAAAAAGGAAAGGGGGGCAAGAGAGTGGAAAGTTTAAGATTTGAAAAGACAACCAAAAAAAAAGAATAGTTTGAAAATAATTACAATATTAGGAAGCAACAGAAGAGAGGATTACAGAAGAGAGAATTAGAAGTAGGGAAACAAGGGGGCAAAAAGGGAAGGGAGAAGAAGAGGGGAAGAAGGAAAGGAAAAGAAGTTATAAAAGACAGAAACAAAATATAGAGAAACGGAAAATGTGCAAGGATTGAAAGTATAAGCCTATTTAGAGATAATGGGTGAAAATTTAATTGAAAAGGGGATTCTGCAAAGGTACATAAGATACCTCAGTTATATTAGAAATAGAAATAATTTTAGAAAATATGAGACAATGTATGATTAAAATGATGAATAAAATACTTATTGTAATGCAATGGAATGTTTGTTAATAAATATGTTTGTTAATGAAATAAAGTGAATGAGAGAATGAAATTAGGAAAGGATGGGAACATTTTAATTATTATTAATGACTTATAAAAATATAAGTGAAGAGAAATATGGAAAAAAAGAATTAATTATGGAAAATTTATAAGTGTTCCCAAGGAAGAATTATATTCAATTGAAAAGAAATGTTAAAGAAGTTAAGATTGTAACTAATATTAATGATTGAATTGAATTGAATTGGAATGAGTGTCTTATTTACTATTGTTTATATATATATATATATATATATATATATATATATATATATATATATATATATATATATATATATATATATATATATGAAGTTGTGTACTATATTGAATATTATAATTCTAAAGGCATAAATTGAAGTTTAAATAAGAGTTGAATGGATAAAATTAAAAGATATAAAGGTGTCATACTCCAATTAGTAACTACAGGGAAAAACTTGTTTAATGAGAAAAGAAAATATGAAATTGAAACAGGACAGACAAAAGTATAAATATAATGATTAAAAAGACATTGAAACTTAGAAAAAGATATATAATTGAATTTAGATAGATATGAGATAATTAAAAACAAAGTTGAGAAAACTAAAGGAGGGCAAAAATTATGGAGAAAATGTGAAAATAGTAATAAGATATGGAATAGAACACAAAGATGAATATGAAATTGAGTTTGTATCTGTATCTCCATGGTGATAACCCGGGATCCTGCTATTCTATAGTGATAACCCAGGATCATACTATTCTCAAAAAAAGATGTTTTATTTGTATTATGTTTTTGTGCAAAACCAAATAAAATTTATATTACAAAAAAAAATTGGAATATAGAGTAAATACGCTTGTTAAACTAAATATAAATAAATGACCTGTTCTTTTAAATTTAATAAAACAATACTATTTGTTCCCCAATGTTTTAATTTTTCAGCTTGCATTTTGTTTTTCATATGTTGAATTGATTAGTTACGCTAGTTAGTAAGTTGTAGAATATTTTATATACACTGGGGAAATAAATTTGGCAGAAAATCAGCTTGAGTAAATTTAATTATTGCTCAGAGACCTTTCCCTTTCCTAGCTTAGTGATCCTGAAACTCCCCTTATTTCACTGAAATCTGTGTGGATGCTAAGCTTCACTTCCCAATTTATTTCTCCACACAATGATAAGCCAAGCAATTACTGCTTTATTGATTTTTCATCATGGCAAATTTAAAGCTGATTTTTCTATGAAAAGGCAGGGGTGAATAAATGTCTCCTCTCAGTTTAGTACAAGAGAACTATCTGGCAAAATCTAATATTCTGAGGTCAACCTCTGAAAGGGATAATATGATGTCTTGGCCACAAATTAAAAGAAGAAATCAAGGCTACAAATGTGATTGAATATATGTGAAGGCAGCTTAATCTGTTCCATTTATATGAACAATTCACAAAGCAAATAGTTGGAGAACATCATATTGTATAGACTTATTTATTTATTTATTTATTTTAAGTACTTATATACCGCCCTTCTCCCGAAGGACTCAGGGCAGTGCAAAGCCGATCCTACCCCAATACATTATACAAAAATTAAAATGAATTAAATAATTTAGGCTGTTGTAATTAAAAGTTTACCCTCCCCCATAACTAATTAAAAACCCCAAATATTAAAACCCAATTTAAAACGGGAGACAGTTAAAATCTTGCATCAGCCTAGGCCAGCCTGCTCAAAGAGCCAGGTTTTTAACACCCGTCTGAAGGCTCTCAGGTCCGTGCTGGTGCGTATCTCTGGGGGCAGACTATTCCAGAGGGCAGGGGCCCCCACAGAGAAGGCCCTACCGACTTAGAAATGAACCCCACATAAATGAGCATGCGTAATGAGGATGATTTAACTCAGGTGTGTCAAACTCGAATTTCATTTCCACACCATGGTTGTGTTTGATCTCGGAGGGGTGGGGGGCTGGGAGTGGGGGTTGCCATGGTGGGTGTGACAGGGGACTTGTGTTGGGGGCACCTGTGGTGGCCAAGTGCTAAGGCAGGACTTCCCTGAGACCCTCATTCACTCTCATAAACTAACTTCCTTTCTTCCTTCCTTCCCTGCTTCTTTTTCTTCCCTGTTCATTCTCCTTTCTTCTCCCTTCCCCTCTTTCCTTATTTTTCCTTCCTTAGTCTCTTCCCATCTCCCCCCCACTTTTTTTTTTGTCTTTTTCCCTTTTTCCTTTCCTGTCCCTTCTTGCATGCTCAAATGCAAAAGGGGAAACATTTCTCCTTTTTTATGTTTTTAATTTGTTTTGAAAGCTCTCTGCAAGCGAAAACGGAGCCCGGGGGCTATGTGCAGTTCCCCCATACCCCATTTTCGGCCTGGACGGTGTCCTGCAGCTCTCTGCCAGTGCCATTCAGTTTCGTTAGCAGAGGCACTGTGGGCTGGTCCTTTGCTATTCTCAATTGTGGTGGAGATAGCATTCAGGATTAGGTGATCAGTCTCTGCCTGTGATTGGACTGAGTCTGTCAAAACTTTGATGACACATCCTCTGCTGCTAGGGACCTCCCCAGAAATTGACTCAGTCAGCTTGTTGGACAACAATTTCTTCTCCTAGCAAATTTAACAAATCCTTTCAAATTGATTGGAAAAATAGGAATAAAATCACCAATCCTAAATTCTATCACAAGCCAGAACCGGTCTACCACTTTGACAGCTGTCAAACAGTAGCATGGCCGGGACTCTGCCCTGGTCGTTGGACATCGGATCGGCTGAGAGCCGATCTACAAGGTACTAATGTTCTGGTTGCGGGAGGAATTTAAGTACCACCTTCACCTCCTTCCTGCACTTTCGTTTGGGAGGCTCCCACTGGTTTCGGCCATTGGAGATGCTGAGATTAAACGCGGTAGCCTTTAAAGGGGCAGAAGACCTGCAGCGAAGAGTATAGGTAGTGAGAGTAGATTTAGGAAAGTAAAAGGCTGCAGAGTGATCGGGAGGACTCCAGAGTAAGATCATTGGAGTCAAAGATGGCAGAATCATAAAAGGCTAGCCGCGATGTCAGAAGAGAGGAGGGGGCGGCCAGCAGCCCCACAACAGATGGCTTCATTTTACAGCCCCAAGCCAAAGGACAAGACTGCAGGAACCCGAAAGAGCTCCAAGGCAGCAGAGATGAACGAGCACCACAGGGACAAGGCACTGGATAAATTGTGGGCTAGAGGGAAAGAGAAAAATAATGAAGAAATGGTGCCCAGATTAATTTCCCGCCCAAATGAGGAACGGCAGTTATCGAGAGGAGAGAGACAGCTGCAAACTGACAGGACTGCAATAGCAGAAGCGGCCATAGGGGGAACTGAAGAGCAGGAATCTATTGAGGCTTCTGAGATCAGAAATTTCTTCTCTGTCTGCCCAGCAACAGAGCAACTGACAGTTACTGATCAGAGGCACAGAATGGCTCCAGAAGCAACTTTACTCCCATGTCAGCTGGGATTAGGCCAGTTAGGGCACAGGAACCTGAGTTCCAATTTAATATGCAGGCTATGTTAAATGAGGCAATGAGACAAGGCGTGTCAGCTGTCTTGAGACAGACCAGAGGTTCTTCGTCACAGTTTCTGCTTCCTCACTCAGACGCAGTAGGAGACACAGATCTCATGATGATGATGATCTTTCCCTGCATACAGAATCAGGTGTGTATATTCCTGCTGAAAGTTCCCACTCCATCGCATCTGACAGTGGCCAACTGATGGACAGGAACTATTCTGATGATGAGGGCCTCAATGAGGCTGACCAAGACTCTATCCCTGGCTTGTTCCAACCTGCCATCTTTAGATCTCTCCTCTTTAAGGCCAAAAAGGCCACGGGGCGAGGCTTAGTCCCTGAACCGCAGGAGCCTGCAGACCCCTCTGAAGACCCCAATGACCCATTGTTTTCTGAGAAAACAGTCACAGCAGATGTCATCCCTGCGCCAAAGATGTTCACCACAGTCATCCAAAGACAGTGGTCATCCCTTGGGTCCGGTACAAGCCCTTCCTCCCTAGACAAGAAATTGTTTAATGTAGGAGGCGATCTTTCAAAGGCCCTGGAAGTGCCTGATGTCGATGCCCTAGTTGCAGCCCTGCAAGCCAACACAGAAGTCCCTGGGGAGCCTGAGGACTCACTGAAGGCTGAGGACAAGAAGGCTGAGCAAACGTTGCAAAGAACACATCTGTCAGCAGCATGGGCAGTGAAAGCTTCCACAGCTGCATCTTTCCTCAACAGGGCCTCTCTCATCTGGCTCCAGGAACTACAGAAGAGAATTCCACTGGACGATGTCAGCTCACACCTGCATGTGAACAAACTGTTGGCAGCAGTGGAATTTTCAGCTGATGCCACACTGAGTGCGGCCAGATTTGCATCCAGGGCAATAGGGGGAACAGTGACCTCTCGTCACTTGCTCTGGCTAAAGCAATGGCAGGCTGATATGAGGCACAAGTGGAGGTTGGCCACAGCCCCATTTAAAGGGGATAAATTGTTTGGAGAGGCTCTGGACAAGGTCCTAGTGGACTCCAAGAACAAAGGGAAGGTTTTGCCATCCAAGTCCAGAAAAAGTGATTATAGACCCAACTCTCTATACCAGATGCTCCTATTATAGGACCCCTGAAACAGGAGGGGGATTCCCCAGACCCCAGAGGTCTTTTGCCCCCAGGCAGGAACAAAGCCAAGACAGGACAGGTAGAAATCGTCCTTTTAACCTTAAGCGGCCCTTTCAAGGGGCTGGGGGTAGCCCCTTTCGACGCCCCAGATAAAATGGAGACCAACCGTCCCATTGGGGGACCTCTGGCCTTGTTTGCCAGGCGTTGGGAGGAAGTAACCACTGACACCTGGGTCCTGGAGACGGTCCGCTCCGGACTATCTATAGAATTCCTCTCTATGTCCCCGAGGTTTTTCATTCATTGCCCTATCTCTAGGAATGCAGAGAGAAGGACCCTTATGGAAACAGCTATTCAGCACCTGCTGGAGATTCAGGCTATTCAGACGGTGCCTGAGGATCAACAAGGCATGGGATTCTATTCCATATTGTTTGTAATCCCAAAAACCTCAGGGAGGTGGAGGGCAATTCTGGATTTGAATCCTGGAGGGAATTAGGGAGGGAGACTTCCTGACTTCCACTGATTTAACAGTGTTCCTATTATCCATGCTCATCAACAATTCCTCAGGTTCTGCTACAATGGGAGGCACTACCAATACAGGGCCTTGCCCTTTGGACTTTCATCAGCCCACAGGTCATTCACTAAGCTGTTGGCAGCCCTGGCAGCCCACCTTAGGGCTATACTAGTTAGGATCCAATATTATCTCGATGACATACTGGTCCAGTCATCTTCCCCATCTAGAACTATAGAGGATTTAGAGATCACCATTCAGGTGCTCCAAGAGCATGACTTCTCTGTCAATGAGGCCAAAAGCCACTTCACTCCCACCAATACTTTACTCCATCTGGGAGCTGTAATAGATACTATTTCCAGCAAGGTGTCCTTATCCCTAGATCGTCAGGAGAGTATCAGGGAGTTAATTGACCAAGTGAAATCTAAACCTAAGGTGTCCCTGGCTACGCTTCGTAAACTCCTGGGGAAAATGATATCATGCATTAATATAGTGCCCTGAGCTAGATTGCATTCCAGGTCACTTCAATGGTTTCTTCTACCTTATCAGAAGACAGGTAGGAGTTGTTCCCTCTTACAAGTAAGAATAACTCTTTTGGTCCTTAAGTCCTTACGATGGTGGTCATTTGAGGCGCTTTCCATGGCACTCAGGTTCAAGTAACCGGACAGGTTAGTGCTGACCACAGATGCCCGTCTTCATGGCTGGGGTGCCCACATTCAATCCACAGTGCTTCAAGGACAATGGTCCCAGGCAGATTTGGACCACAACATTAATTGGCTAGAGCTTCGGATGGTCCATCTGGCACTGAGACAATTAGAGGACTGTGTCTCAAGTAAGGACATCCTAATCTGGACTGACAATGTGTCTACCAAGGCACACATTAACCGCCAAGGGGGGACTCATTCAGGGCCTCTGATGCTAGAGCCAGAGCAACTTTGTTTATGGGCAGAGAGACACCAGGTATTGCTCAGAGCTGAGCACATTGCAGGCGTGGCCAATGTTGAGGCTGACTGGCTTAGCAGAGACACCATTGACCATGCCGAGTGACGTTTGCATCCCGATTTGTTTCAGGAGCTTTCGGAGCGCTTTGGATGCCCAGCAGTGGATCTCTTCGCTTCCCAGGGCAACACCCAACTTTTGAGATTCTATTCCAGGTTTGCGGTTCCGGGGGTGGAGGGAATGAATGCCTTACGCAGCCCTTGGCCACAGGAGCTCCTGTATGCCTTTCCTCCTCTGCCCCTGATCCCAAGGGTCATCCAGAAACTGTTGGTGGAAAGAGCAGAGCTTATCCTTGTAGCCCTTCATTGGCCCAGGAGGCCATGGTTTGCAGACTTAGTAAACCTTTCCATTTCCAGACCTTGGAGGATACTGGATGACAGAGTGTCACTCAGCCAGGGGCCAATCTTACATCCAGAGCCCCAGTGGCTTCACTTGACCGTCTGGAGATTAAGCGGGGCTCTCTGATCCGGGACAATTATCCCTCCAGAGTAATAAGAGTAATCCAGAGTAATCTCCAGGCCTCCAGGAGACCTTCCACCAACCATCTATGATGCAATCTGGAAAGCTTTCAGCGCATGGTGTTGTAAGTATGGCATTGTCTCTTCTGGGGCCTCGATTGCCCAGGTGCTGGGCTTCCTCCAAGAGGGCTTGGACAAGGGGCTTTCACCTAGCACTCTGCGTAGGCAGATTGCAGCCTTGTCCTCTGTTCTATCCTTGGGGGGAGTGGAATCTTTGTCTAGACATCCCACGGTCCGCAGTTTTCCCAGTTTTCTGAAGGGTGCTACAAACCTGAGGCCTTCAGTGGTACATCAATATCTGACATGGGACCTCTCTAAAATACTGCAGTCACTGACTGAGGCCCCATTTGAACCACTGAGGTCAATTCCTTTGCAGTTTCTGTCTTGTAAGGTGATCTTTCTGGTAGCGATCACCTTGGCCAGAAGGATTTCGGACCTGGCAGCCTTGTCTGTCAGAAAAGGCCTTTGTGTGTTTCACACCAATCGAGTGGTGTTAAGACTAGACCCTTCATTCATGCCAAAGGTAAACCCGTGGTTCCACAGAGCCCAAGAACTAATTTTACCTGACTTTTGTCCGCATCCTGTGCACGTGTTAGAAAAATGATGGCATACTCTGGACGTTCGGAGGGCGTTGAGGATCTACATCGAGAGGACATCGTCCTTTAGGAGGTCTGAATCCCTCTTTGTTTCCTTTCAACCTTCCTCCATGGGCTGCAAGGTAACTCCAACGACTGTGGGGAGATGGATAAGACTTTGCATATCCAAGGCCTACCAAACACAGGGACTTGGAATTCCTCCAAGGATAACAGCACACTCAACAAGAAGCGCGGCAACATCAACGGCATGGGCCACTCAGGCCTTTCTGGAGGAGGTTTGCAGACTGGCTAGCTGGGCCTCTCCTCCGTTCATCAGACACTATAAGCTGGACTCATTTGCTTCTGCTGAGGCAACTTTTGGATGGAGGGTTCTGCAAAAGGTCCATTTTGTATAAGGGACTCGGACCACACTAGGCCCACCCGTAGGACAGCCTGCTTTGGTATGTCCCAATCCTGAATGCTATCTCCACCACAATGGAGAAGGGTCGTTGGTCCTGACCTGATACGACCTTTCTCTTTGTGTGGAGATAGCATTCAGTCCCACCCTTTCGTGGTGCGTTCTGAATGTAATGGTGTGTATTATACTTATAGGAGAACATGTCAGTCTATCACTATTCCTTCACCAATTTCTGGGGAGGTCCCTAGCAGCAGAGAGAGTGTCGTCAAAGTTTTGACAGACTCAGTCTAATTACAGGCAGAGACTGATCACCCAATCCTGAATGCTATCTCCACACAAAAAGAAAGGTCGTATTAGGTCAGGACCAATGGCCCTTTTTAGGCTGGCCCCGTGGGCCAGATCTAAGTATCCCACAGGCCTTGAGTTTGACATCCCTGATTTAACTAAATTGTTCTTCAGAGGAGACAGTAGTTTTCTGATAAGAACTAATATTGTATTATTCTTTCACACTTGAAATAAAAATGTTTACTATATGAACTTGAATATTAATATAAACAATATAATATGTAATATATTTGTCTTCTGTCTGGAACATGTGATGTTTCTAGTAATTATCAGTATTCATGTACTTTTATTATTTTCTTCTAATTCTTCAAGAAGTAGAATAATTTTAGGTTCATTTTACAAATAAGAATTGGAGTTTTATTTGTCTTGAATTTCAAGTGCAAGTTAGCATTTATAAATAATCTCATTCATAATACATAAATATTATTTTTAAAAAAATCCCTCATAAGATTTTTGTATTACCAAGAAGAAAAATTCTAGCATAACCTTCTTCCTGACATCTAATTGTCTATACATACAAATTTAGATTAATGGATCTAAAATATGAAAATAATATGAAAATAAAGACCAAAAGAACTTGATCTTAAAAAGAATTATTCTTTCATTTAATTTTTTCTTTAAATGTAACTAAAACTATAAATCAAATTTCATGTAATAGAAAATCAAATAGGAAATTCTGATAGATTTTCAAACATTCCAGGTATTAATTGTACAATTCTGGTTCCTGCATTTAAAATAAATATAATACTTAAGTCAAAAATGAGTAATCCTATTACTGGTAATAATAACATAGTGGTAATCCTATTATGATCAAGCTCTCTCGGATTTAGTACTAAAACAGGTGATATCTGAGATAAGATCTTTTTCTGACAATATATGTTATCCTGCAGGAGAGACTGCAATAATGCCAAGACTTAGTTTTTAATTGTCAGTTGAGAGCTGCTATAAAAGAATACAAGACCATTCATCTAGACTTCAGGTTTAAATACTCCTCCTATCAATCTTGCCTCCTATAAAATCAAGACCAGAATGGAAAATCTTTAGACTTTGTAAACTACATTGATTTTTCTTCAATGGTATGAAGTGCTAAATCTCCAAGTGGGAAAGAAGCACCTTATGGCATGAATAAGTCTGTTCTAATATCAGGAAATTACATCATCCATAATTACTAAATTTAATTTCAGGAAATCACAAATATTTCTTTTCAATCAATCATTCGTGTCTTTTATATATCACTTACAAGAACAATAATGCTGCTTCCCTAGAGGTAGAAATATGGTTCAGATCGGGAGATATTCTGCTATGGACTAATACAAAGGCTTTCTATAACATTTATTACTAAAATTATATTTTAGAAAAACATCCAGAATAGATTTGTGTAAGAATTTAATCAACCTATTATAAAAATGTAGATGAACAATTCAAATTTGTTGTAATTTCAAAAATAGTTTTGACTATACAATATTTAAAACATGGTTCATTCAGTATAATGTTTATACCCTTAGCAACTATCATTGCTTAGATAGTGAATAGGACTAGCCTAGTCATTTGGATTGGAAAGCCATTAGAATACTAAGGCTGTTAGATAGACTGATGTAGAGAAATGCGCTATTAGAAAGCAATGACATAACACTTTTGCATTCATATCAAGAACAAAATGGCATGTCCTTGTAGCTATCAGAAGTCAGCATAATCTGAACATGACATTTTAAAGCAAAATTGTGAGGTACATGTCAATGTAGAAAAAGTTTAGCCTCTTGCATAATGCATTAAAAGTTGATTTACTTTGATGGGTAATTAATCCCATCAATTTCCACCAATGAAAGATACCTCACTAATGTAGCAATGGCAGTCTGAGAAAATATTATTCAGATGTTCTTACAGTAACTGAGTTTCATGTTGCTATGAAGAACTTTAAAACTATCTCCTTAAATTGTTTATGGAAATAAATTGGCAATTGGTGTAGATCTCTTAAAACTGGCAAGCTATCATCCCACTGAGTTACCTAATTAAAATTTTGAGTGCTACATTTCTGAATAGTCTTCCAAGGCAGTTTCATATGACATGTTACAATAATAAAATCATAATATTATTGTATAAGGAATGCTAAACTACCTCTGTAGTGGAGTAAATGCAATTTGTTTGCTAAATTAGAAATGTTCTCTCCTGCAATCCTTGTACCTCAAATAACAGAATTAGACAAAGCAGCATTCCCAATCTAAGACCCTGATCTTTAAGGAGGATTTCTACTTCTTCAAAGCCATTTAATTATCTTTTCTCCACTGAAGAACTACCCTCTCACCAATGCGTTACCAAGTGAGGTAGCCTCTGCCCTATACTAATGCAGTTTTGAGTTTGGTTTCTTAACTCAAGAACTTTATACTTCTTTCTCTTAAATTTAATTATGTTACTTTCAGACCTTTTCACTAAATTATCAAGATGGTTTTGAATTTTATTTCTGTCTGCTCTAGTTATCCCATCTAATTTTGGATCAGCCACAAACCAGTTTGACTTTTCATCCAAAGCAATGATAAAAAGAACTGATCCTTGCACAAACCTAGAATAACTCTCTTTAAATTGATGAGGAAGCATTGATGTATGCTCATTATGATTTTTGAGCCAACTAGGTATCTACTTAATTATCATGACATCCATCTCCTGCTTAACTACTGTAGTTTGCTACTGAGAATGTCATGGGTACTTTGTCAGATGTTTGCTGTATTTCCAGCTTTATTATAGCATTTCAGCAATCTGTTAGGGAAGGTATGTGACAAAAAAATGAAATGTTAGTGTTGTTTTTCAGATAAAGCAATTATATATGATAGAAAGGGAATGTTATTAAGTACTACGCTACTTAGTAAACACCTATCATATCCAGTGAATATACTTTGCTATTCTGATTTTTTAATTATTAATTAATATTTGTGTTTTTTATTTCAGAGGTTTTATTATTTAATCAAAATGTTTTGGAAAAAATATAGCTAAGTAAAAATAGAGCTTCTTTTTTTCAGCACAGATAATAAATATAGGATATAAGTTAAGAGTATGTAAACCATGCCAATAAATGCTATTAATTTTACTTGCACTGGGCATGTATATTGCAGAAGGAATCGAGAGAGGGAGGGAGGGAGACAGAAAGACAGACAGACAGAAAGACAGACACTTTGGGTCAGGAGTGGTTTGAGTGCTAGCCATTTATCCCTTTTGATTTTGCCATGAAAGTGGCACAGTTTGCAGCAGTAACTTCCATTTGTAATGTGAATTGAGGACTCTGACTTTTATACTAATTATTATACAGCAATTTTATACGATAAAGGTCATTGTTGGGCTTTATCCCGTTCTTGAAAATGAAGTAATCTTTTATTTTCACCAGAATCGTTTTCTTATTGCCTAGAAAGGGCACATTTCTTAGGAAGTTCCAAATGAAGGTTTAAAGAGTTTCCATCTTTCAAATGCAGCATTCATTTATATTGAATAACTTTTAATCAAATGGACATGTTTGATTAAAAAATTCATGTTACTTTGTGTGCAGCAATTAGAAACGTCTTTATTTGACACAAACAACTTCTAAACTGCTGCCTATTGAAGGTAATCTAACATTATGCTCAAGAAAAGGACTATTGACAAGTCTTAATTTTATAGATGATCAGTTATACTGCAGGGCTTAGTTAAATGTTTTATTCAAAACAGACACAAGATTCAATTGTTTTACCTATAGTCATTTCCTTATTTGTTCTACCTGATATTTTCATTTCCACATATTTTTGGCATAGTTTTTTTTTATTAAAAATGATAATCCTTTATAACAGAATGCCAAACTTTTAGCAAGGCTAGGTGTCATTTTATTTTACACTCGGTGGTTAAAGTTCACATTGCTTCCTAATTGAATTAATTGAGAGCAAGATAATATGGTACAGCAGAGTTCTAGTGTATGAGATCATGCCCAGATAGCCATAATATCTTAGAGTGCTGTACTCAATGTTAAGAAAATATATTTGAATGCCCTTAAGTTCATTAGGCATTGCCAAAGGTCACGCTTTATGTTCAGTTAGTTTTATTAAAGTTCATTATTATGACAATGATCTGAACTCTAACTGTGTGGTCTTTATCATATTAGAGTGTATAAACTAAAAAAAAACTCCATTTAAATTTTAGATTCTGCATGGTTTAGTTATTGCTTTATTAAAGAGAATTAATTGTAAAACTGTTGTAAATACTAGTAACTAAAGTGTCTTCATTTTGAATAAAGAAAGATTATAGTTTGAATAACAAAACATTCAGCAGAAAGTCTTATACGAAAGGGTATAAATTAGATGTATATAAAATTCCTTATATAAACTGTAGGATTTATATATTCTGTATATACATATTCAATTAATTTTTTGTAAAGGTTCAAGTAGTATCTAAGCATCTCCAACTATATATGTACTTCATGATTCTGCCATGTTGTTTTATGAACCTGAAATAACTACCTGGTGTTGAATTTCCAAACAGTAGAGAATTTTTAACATCTGTTATATACATTATTGTTATGTATACTTTTACCATGATTTTATAATAGTAATTAATATGATATAAGAGATTTAACAAAATATTTATATTATAGAAGTAACATAACCAAAAACAAAGCATAATTTATTCAGTTTCATCATTATAAAAATCATTGATTTTTTATATTATTATTTACACTATTATTCCTCTTCTTAAATAATCAATTTTTATAGCTTAGAATTTAAACAATATTGGAGTTTATTCTTTTCCAATTCTTTTTTCTATTATATTATATTTTCCTACATGGAGAAGTATAAAGCTATCAGCCAGTAATAAAACTGTGTGTAGCTATTGCAAAAGCTGATAAAATAAAGCCAAATAATTTAATTTTAAATTAAATTTAAGAAAATAGTAGATAGAGCTTATAACAGGGTGTTCCTTCATCAACTATCTCCTAATAACAAGAATATTTGTCTTCAATATAAATTTTAATCATCAAAACCATTCATTTTTCAAACATTCCAAAGCAAACTTTAAAAATATATAGTTCAAACCAGCCAATTTCACAAAAACGATAGTATAAAACATATAGAAGTATAAAATAAATTAAAAATCCAGCAACTTAAAAAAACAGCCTCAGCATCAGTTTTAATTAGAAGCAAATTAAAATAGACAAATGCTACAATGCATTTAAAAATTTAAGAGGGAGAACATTAAATATTATCCTGGAATCTAACTAGTGGCCACTGCCCAAATTGTTGGTCTACACCCACGTAGATCCAACTATTTCATGCTGTTTCAGATGCTCCTGGCTTTGAGCTTGTTCAAAACAAGGACTATGGTATGCTTTATTGAGATATTGTGGCCTATGTTAACAGTACATTGCAACTCTGATTGTGTTTTTTATATTCTTCCCTCTCATACCTCAGGAGGTCAGGAAGGAGTCAGTCTGAGTATCTTCCTAATATTCCCTCTGTTCCCAGAGATTAAGGCATGTTTCTGTACTTTTATGTTTTTGTAACATTTTTAGTTATTTTCCCTAAGGTAATTTCCACAATTCTACACATACAGTCCTTGGTCATTTGATTTGTCATCAGCTTCCTGACCAAGTAGAGTTTTAAAGGACAATGTAGGACAACAACAGATTGTTCATCATTATGGCTGACTAGTGGCACTCTCTCAGGTTCTATAAGCTGAACATAAGTAACTAAATAATATCTACCGTATCTAAACAATACCATAGTTGGGATTCTAGGATCACATGAAGAAAGGTACTCCTGTTTGTGTAATAATATTGTGAAACTTAGGTTCATTTTAATAGAATAAATAATACCAGAATAGCAGTTTATTACAAAATCTCTGCTATTTTTAAATGCTGTTTTCAGTTTAGCAGTTATAAAAATGAGATGTGTCTTTAATATTGGGCCCTATTGATCAGAAAAGGTCAAGAGAATGAAATATACTGCTTGGTATCTCCCATTATTAAATAGAACCTACTTACCAATTTCACTGTTGTTCATTTGCAGTGTATTTTAGAGAATGAATAGTTTTATTACATTTACACACTAGTATAATTTAATGTAATTTAATGCAAAAATGTTACTACAGCACAAGAAGACATAATAATAAAGATAAAATCATAAAGGAATTAAAAGAAAAATCTTCCTTACTTGTATTGAAGATAAAAATTAGTTTGCCATCTGTTAGTAGTATGCATATTTGTTAATCAGAAAGAAATCAAGGATTTCAGTGGCTCCTTCTAGTACACTTTCTTTTATTAAAGAAAAAATTATTAGTTCTTTGGTTCCCTTTAGAAATTGTAATATAAAATAACATGGAAATCAGATTCCATTTTTCCGTTTCTCAATGAAAAGATTATTAATTACATGCTGTTAGCAAAGTAAAGGACAGCATGTATTGGAAACAGCTTTTGCAAATATAGCTGTTATTGCAAATGAAAATTTTAATGTGTATTGATTCAAATGACAAAATTGCACATACTTTTTTAAATCAAGGTTTATGATTATATAATTTTCAAAATTTGATTGTCAGATTATTTACAATACATTATGGCATGCAGTCTTAACTGTAAGCCTAATATTAGGGTTTCTGTTAAATAAATGTTATGGTAATCTTAGTGAGAAGGAAAATAATCATTTTTCTATCAACAAAGAATGTAGAAAAATACATATATGTCACTTATTATTTTAAAAAGCTTTCCTAGAATGTATGTACTTAAATAAATAACTTGTTTTATGCTTGCCTGATTTCCTTCTATTTGATGTTGTCTGGCTCCAAATGACTCTTGGCTTAAATTCATCTTCCTCATTTAAATGAATAATATACATAATTTATTACCAGCAATATTCTTTGAGGATTCTTTTATTATTTGTTTGTTTGTTTGTTTAAATTTATATGGCACCCATCCCCTCAAATAAGCAACTCTGGGAAGCTTATAAAGAGTATGTCATTATTATCAAAAACAATAATTCATTTCTCAGATAGATAACCTTTGTAATTTCCTAGAAGTTGATTATTTTTAATAAAATAAAAATAAAGGTCTGGATACTAAGGAGTTTGGTTCATAGAGTAAAACAGTGGTGGGATTCAAAAATTTTACTACCGGTTCTGTGGGTGGGTTTGGTGGGCGTGGCAGGGGAAGGATACTGTAAAATCTCCATTCCCACCCCACTCCAGGGGAAGGATACCGCAAAATCTCCATTCCTTCCTCACTCTAGCGGAAGATACTGTAAAATCCCATTTCTTCCCCACCCCCTAACCTGCTTTCCAGTTCCGTTTTCCTGTGCAGGGCAACAAAAGAAGACTTAGCTGATCAGCTGGGACTTGGGAGGCAGATAATAAAAGGGGGAAGGGCCAATCAGAGGTGGTATTCCAAACTACTCAAAATTTCCACTGCCAGTTTTCCAGAACTGGTCAGAACCTGATGAATGCCATCTCTGGAGTAGAGCTTCTTCCTATTTACATTTTCAGGTGCCATTTCCTCAATTTTTGGACCTTAAATAAACCAGTAGATTTTTTTAAATCTACATGTATCTGTGATTATTTCCTTAATAGATACATGTGTGGAATATTTCAAACTACAATCTGTCATAACTCTATATTGGGTTCTTGAGAGTAAGGTTTTAAACTTCCATTTATTTACACCATTTGATCTGTTGGGATTTTTATGTCAAAAGTGTTAGGTTTGGGGTATTAGTTATACAAATATCAGTGTGTAGCTTTAGCCTGTTAGCTATCAATTGGATTCAGAAAATCAATGATCTTAATAGTTCCTTATTACATAGTTGATGCATTTGCAATAGTGAGTTGAGTTACTGTCAGTGAATAATCAATTCAGTTTTAAAAAAAAAACCTATTAGCTGATCTCTGCCTGAAACCATTTTCTATAAATTCAGCACTTGTACTGGGCAATTGCAACATTATGTAACATATTTGAAAGTTAAATAGGTACCCCAAACTCAATGTAAAATACATTGTCTTTATTAAAAAACCATCCTGGAGCAAATATGCTTATCACTGAAAATAGCATTTTTTTTTACAAAGCATGGGTTGTAGACTCAATTCCAGGATTAAAATTCAAATAGCATTGTACTCTGAAATATATTTAACAGGATAATAAGAGTTGGAAGGGACTTGGAGTTTTCTAGTCTAACCCCCTGCACAAGCAGAAGACCTACATCATTTCAAATAAATGATTGTCCAATCTCTTCTTACAAACCTCCAGTGCTAGAGGTTCCAAACCTCCACAACTTCTGAAGGCAAGCCATCCCACTGATTAATTGTTTTAATTATCAAGAAATTTCTCCTTATTTCTAGGTTGGTTCTTTCTTTGATTAATTTCCACCCTTTGCTTATTTGTCTTCTGGGACAGCAGTTAGTTAACTTTCTAATATGTACAGATAGTCCTTAATTCATAACCACAATTGGGACTGGTATCTCAGTCATTGAGCGAAGTTAAGTGAGACATCGTGTGGCTGCCCACAGATTGTTTTGCTCAACAACTGTAATCCTGGCACTCCCAATTGCAGTCATTAAGTGATTGTACAGGTTGTTAAACAGAGTCCCAGGTAAGGAGCACAGTAAGGTGGAGGAGATCCAGGGAGGCTCTGCTCAAGAGCTGGAAATATTCCCTGCTGAAATCCAAACAGGATTTTTAGCTCCTGTGCAAAGAAATATTCACGGATGTACCTCACATTCCTTACCTTACTTGGCTGAATCTGTTCTTTGCTCATGACATGGAAGGGAACTCATTTGACAGAACATAGGAACAAAGCTGAAATCTTCAGTATTTTGGCTTTGTTTCTGCACCCTGCCAAAGGAGTTCAGCTCTTCTTTGGACAACAGCTCTTTCAGCCAGCCTCCAGAGATGAGAGAGAGTCCTGTTCGTAAGTGGCAATAATTTGCAAGTTTCACTACTGTCATCCTCAAGGGGGTAAAGATTACAAATGGTGACCACATGATTGTGGAATGCTTGCCAATCTGTTGTAAGTGTGAACAGGTTGCAAAGACCAAAGACTCTAATCTTGTGACCACAACATTTGTGGAGGTGCAACACTGCAATTTGTAGACATGCTTTCCAGGCCATAAAGCACCCTTTCCAATGCTATCATAATTCTGGACCATCATTAAACAAAGGTAGTATGTCAAGGACTACCCATAGAGGTTGTGTAATTGGCCATCTCCATCATGAAATTTGTGAATATACCTACCACATAATCTCAGTTTCAAATATGTCTCCCGTACAAAAACATTGTTATATCTGCAGTAGACCAATGGTTAAGTTCATTGTCCACATTAATCTTTGAATAATTTAAATTCTCATGGTAGGACTTGAACGTCTGTCACTACACTGCTTCGGGTTGAGGAAACACATTTCAGTTTTCAGGTGATTTGCCATTGAGTAGTCCTGCAGTCAATTACAAAGACAGATAAAGAGTTGGCTGTGCAGATGCACACACAATTTAGAAATTACAGACAAGCAATAGGTTTTTGTCCAGAGTCAAGCTGTAAATGGCAAACAAAACAGGTTCAGTCCACAACAACCAAATACCAAAGAGGTTTGGTCAGCCAGTCAAGTCAGAGACCAAAAAGCCAAGGAAAAAGTAGGAAGGAGGTTTTAAAGAAGAGACAGCCATTTGTCTGAAATGGTATAGGATACCTGCTTGAACTGAGGATTGGACTAGAAGCCCTTTAAGTCTACTTCCAACTCTGTTGTTCTGTTAAGATCTTAGGTTGGTGTGTTGCTTTCAATAGAGGTACTATCATTGGCAGCTATTCTTAAATAAGCCAGATGCAACTGTGGCTATGAGAAGAGTTGGAGAATGTATTTCTCAAGAAGCTGGACAGATAGCACAGAAATCAATTAAAACCCTCAAAAACATCTTAAGTAAGCCAAAAGACCTAATAGCTCAAGAAAAAAGGCATCTTTATGCAGAGTAGTGGCCATAACAGCCACAATGTAAAACAGAAAAGCAGAGCTCTGTGTGTTTGTAACACAATCTGTTGCTTGTCTCTGAGAGGTTTTTGAGGTATGGTAGTGTTATTCTTTTCATAGTTTGCTAAAAACAACTCACACTAATTAACTTTTTCATTACCAAAGTAAAAATTTGATTTCCCCAAGGCAAACTGTTATTCAGATGAGCACCAATGGAGTGCAATAACCTAGAATATCAGAAAAAGGAAACTGACCGTCTTTACAATATCCTCCAACAAAATGGATACCCACACAACTTAAGCAAAAAATGTCTGATCACTCAACACCCCCTTCCACAGTGCCAACAGTACAAGCTATGAGGAGGATAACACTACATCAATGGTAGAATCTCTGTGTTATGCGCATGCTTTATATATTATATTTATAAGCATATTTATGCTAGGTGAACTTACTATATAAAGTTTTTTATTATATAGATATAAAAGGTAGAAGTAGCTAGTAATTGCCTTTAAGAATAGAGCACAAAGCATTACCTTGGATTTTACAAGGCTAGCAAGCAACAAAAGAGCAGTAATTTATGAGCTCAGTGTAAAAGAATAGCATAATTACATTAAAAATTAATGCTAATGAACACTAAAATGGGGAAGGTGGTTATGATGAAAGTTTGTATTCATCTTCTCTGGTTTGAATGATGGCTAGTGGCTTGATTAATGGCTTAATTTCTATCAATTAGTGAGGGGGGGGGGAATCTCCTACGAGACAGGGGTAAATTGAGCATTGAATTACATATCAGGCTTTTGTGTGTTGAGAAAAAAACAGCTGAGTATATCTGATATAAGCCACAATGGCAAATGTGATGTGCCCCACAATGTCTGCATTAGCTCTCTTGACAGGTTGCTTGTACGTGGTTATGGGGTGTTTGGAGATGGCTGGCAGACAACATTCACTGGCAAGTTCCTGAGAAATATGCAGCTTTTCTTTCCGTAGAATTTTAATTAGCATCAATAAAAACTCAACAGTGGAAACCTAGCAGTAGTAGCAGAATTGATCATAGTACTATGTAACTTTAGACTCTTTTTTTTTTTTTGGGGGGGGGGGGGGGGGAGACACAACAAACATCTTGCAATTTTAAGGACTTTATGATTTATAATATGGATTCCTATCATAGTTTCCCAAAAGGCAATAGGAGATCAAGAAAGAGATTTATCTTTCTCATGTTTACATTCCAAAGTCTGTAAGATATATTGTTGGCCAAATACTCAAAGTAGCTTTTTCGTGCTCCAGAACTAGCATGATCCCTTTTTTCTTTCACATCATTTTGTGACCTTGAATAAGCTTGTAGTTTGAATAAAGTTAATGCAGTGACTCCATTATTTTCAATAGAAATACAGAAGAGTGAGTCCTGAGAGAATGCAGTACTTAAAAAGTGAGGGGTCTTTGGTGCTCTTTGAGCTTGGTTGTTGTTGTTTTTTCCAGACATTTCATTACCCAAACTTGGTAACATCATAAGTGCTATCCAGTTTGGATAAAGAAATGTCTGCAAGAAAACAATCAAGCTCAGAGAGCAAGGACCCGTCATTTCAATCCTGAACATTTTCCTTTATTGGTACTTAAAACCGAAAGAATTGTGAAAATGTGTAACTTATACTTCAAATGCTGTGATTGCAAAAACAGCAACAACATAATAGAGAATGATGCTGTTCTATATGTATATGTGTATTCTTGACATCTGAAAGCCTTAATTATAGAAGGGTGCTAACAAATTTATTTGAGCCTGCCTCACGTCAGAAAGCATTTCCCCTTCAATGCATGGTAACTGCTTGTATATTACAGAGCATCCACGTCCACACTCAGCCTAAAATACAGATTTCCTTATGCATATAATAGAATAAGGTTTAAACTATACAGTATATCATAACGCTCCTGTTATATCAGTTCTTTTTCTTTACGTGATTCAACTGCATCATCAGGATCATACACATGTCTTTATATGTTGCACTTGTTTTGATGCTTAAGGCATTAGCTATTAATGCTATTTTATTAATAAACCCATGATACCAGCATATTCTGGTATAGACTTTTGTGTAATAGGCGTTAAATAAAAACGTGTCATAAAATGCTCATTTCTTAGTTTTTTATTACATGTAGAAAATTTGGGTTTTTAACATATCCTTATACTTTTTATATTTTAATCATTTTTCAACTTCCCCGACAGTTTAAAATTCATTTAATTGCTAATTCCTGCCAAGTAGCCATTAAAAAGCTGAAAACCATGCCATTAAACATTGTTATGACTTTTAGGTTTATGAAAACAAATCATATGAAGGCAAGTAAGGTGCATTTTTATCCAAAAAACAAGGGCCCTCAATCCCCTAGGATGCATCTTTTCATTTAACTGGTTATATAGTGCCATCTGCTGCCTTCAAGAGCTTTTCAACAACAATAGAGTAGTGATGACCTACAGATATAAGCCATGTGGTTTCAACAGAGTGATTGAAATTAAAGACTCGGATCAAGGCATTACCAAACTCCTCACAAAAATATGTTGGATCTTTTTTTGTATATTCATATTTTCCTATTTATCCTATTTAGAAGCAAGCGCAACTGTAACTCTTCTAGAATAAATGATTTATGTATGAAAAAATGGCGTCAACACATCAGTCACCAATATAAATAGTTCTATATTTAACGTCTGCCCAGAATGAAAGGATTTGCTGTCCAATGAGTTAGTATTGATTTTTTTTTCTGTATCCTCTTAGCTTTCTGACTCCATTATTTTTGATTTTACTATGAAATATATATCCTTTCTACTGACATCTGACAAACACTATATGGAAGTCATTTTATCTACCAATAATGTGTTTGTCAACAATATTGTAGACTAATGGATGCAACTTCCTTCCAGTCTGTTTTTATGCAGTTAATGTTGTAATGAAGTAATTCAGGAAAACATTCTGTGATTCTATTTCCCTTGAGGAGCATGTCCTCAGATTATAATTGTCACTTGCATTAGAGTACTTCAAATATCTGAGTCATACCTTTGTCTATTTATGGTTTCCTATTTTGATTTGATATTGTAAAATGTTGGTAATATTTGACAGGGTGCACATGGACTGCATCATTTCTTCCCACATAAATTGTGATAGGTTCATGGGTATCAGAAAATAAACATGCATGAATATACTTGAGAAAGAGTAAATATGTATGCTTTATTTTACTATAACTTTGATATGCAAACATACTTAAAAAGAAAGGCCACCATATGATCTAAAGAACACTGATAAAAACATTGAACATTGAAGAAGGTGGATTTTCATTATCTAAGGATTTCTATTACATTATATCCAGCCTAATGAGGACATCATTTAATAGCTTAGAACTGTAGTGCCAAATATATTTCAGCTGTTAGAATATGATAGTATAGGAAGGGGTTTGTTAATATTTCTTCCATTATTTGACAAAGTGCAGCTTTAAACTTATATTCTGAACAATTCAATCTACTTATCAACAAATTAGCATACATTGTTTATATGAATCAATAATGAACTACTCTAGAAGACTTGAGTTGCTTAGCCCCGTATCAACTCAACATATTAAGGAGTATTTGGTGTTCTGATATTTTTTAAGAAAAGTGCTTAAGAGATGACTAGATGATGAATTGTAGCTTCTGTCTCAACCACACACCCTTAGGCTATGCATTGACCTTTCCTAACTCAACAACTTTCTCACACCCTTGGGTTCCCCTGTCATCTGAAGAAGCTTTTTCTCATAAATTCTCTTTGGGATTCTCATGTATACCAGAGTACATGCTGTAAATGGAATTCCTACACTATTTGGTATAGAATTGGACTTGTTGGTCTAAATTGTCCTTTCAACATTTTCATTCTATGAATATATTCTAATGCATCTTGTTGTTGCACTCAGTATATTTTATTTGCCCTTATTATTTTATTTCTATCTGAACTGAACATATGTGTGTCATATATTCTACCTTAGAATTCTTCAAATATTTCCCAATTGCAAAAATATTGGGGACACTCATTTTAAAAGTTGCATAAGAATATTAAAATAATGTACAAGAATGTAGTATTAATACAGACACTTTTAGACATAACAGGTAACAGCATATCCCCTACTTTGGCTTGGAAGATGTGTTTTCTTCCTCTTCCAAACCAATTACTTTTGTTCAGAGGGGAGATGCCATTAAAACTAATAAAATTTAATTGGGAGGGTCAGCAGGTCACCTTGTGTGTATTTTATGTAAATGGTTGTTTTCTTGGTCACTTACAAATAGAATCTCATTGGAAGCACCATTGCTTATGTACGACTTTTCTGCTTTCTTGGCAGAAGAAATACATTAGGAATATATTACACAGTACAATATTTAAAATGACGGTGAACAATATTGACATTGTACCTTTTTCCATAGATCAAGCCACTCTTGTTGAGCAAGTAAAACGAGTCAAAGAAATTGAAGCAATTGAAAGTGACTCTTTTATTCCACAGACATTCAGATCAAGCAAAGAAGTCAAAAAGGTAATTTTTCAATATATTTTTTATTTGCATAGGATTCTTGCAAATCCCGTGGTGGAACTATATATTAATGCAACTATCATTGACATTGATTGTTTATACCAGTATTATTAGTACCCTAGTAATTCTAATCCTTGGCCATTTTAAAATCAAGTACAGATTCCACTTATTATATGACATTGAATTTAAATGTGAGAAATGTACTTTATATTTTGCAATAAAATATATTTTTCAGATAAACACAGGGTTAATTTTGTGTGCAGAAGAGGGGGGGTTGATTTTCCTTTTCCAGCTGTGAAATATCCCAGAATTTGTCCGCAGTTCAGAACCATCTCGAGAGTAGAATTTCATATTAACCAAGTTAAAATGAAAAAGAAATTCCTGCTCCTTTCTTCACACATTATTTGACAGTTTTTTCAGACATCATGCAGTCCCTTGCTTTCTCACATCCTTTATTGAATTGATTGGGTAAAACTCTAGATACATATATACATGCATGAGGTACTCCTATATATTATTTACTTTTATTTCAATTCTGGCGATCAGCGGGATGACAGATGTCATAGCCAGATCCCCTTCACATCCACTGAACAGCTTCAACTGTTAATCAATTATATCTTTAAAAAAAAACAATATAAGGTCTTCTTGAGGGACAAAAAGATCAAAACCACAAAAGAGAAATGGCAATTGATGATTCAGAAGGTTAATTTTTTGAAAGTTCAGCAGGTCTGCTACAAGGCAGAGGTATTCTCAAATGATTCATAGCAGAATTAGTCTGTCTATAAAAATTGTTTTGTGAATACATTTAGATCACAGAATCTGCTGATATCAAAAGTGAACCGGGAATTACAGAAGTGACAAACGTTGGTGTTGCTGTTACTGAAAAAGAAGTAAAGCCTGGAATTATTCCTACTACTATCAAATACCAAGATGAAAACTCGCTTGCCCATCCCAATGTAAGTTTGCTGATTTTGACAGTCTTTGATTAAAATAATATAAAGAGTGTAGGAGATGAGATTATATAATCTGTTTATCCACATTTGTATTTGTTTTCCTTTAAAAAAAATACTCAAGAACTTCCATAAAACCCTGACTAAATTCATAGCATGAGCAATAATATGAAGTCCAACTGCTATGTTCAGATATAAGGAAGATTATTTTTCAAAACTTTTTTTACTTTTTTTTCAGATTAAATAACATTATGGTCATTTTGATAAAACACATTTAAATCATGTCTGGATACTACAGGTAGACTCAAACATGGCTGCAAAATCAGCTACCGGTAAAACAGTGATTTCAGGCATTGCAACTTTAATATAATACTGACTATGAACGTTGACAGTTTCTCCAGACTCAGTTTATAGAAGCTTAAGGGAAAGCTTTAAGGGATCTAAGATCAGATTCTTCTAGATTTATCTTCCCACATATGAATGTGCTGAAATTGCTTATATTTTCTTTCTTGCCATTATTAAAAGCTGAAATATATAATTTTGGGGGAGTAAATGACTTACAAGTCTTTGCACGTTACCTCCTAGTAAGTTTCTGGGTGTAATTCAAGGTTCTGGTTATCACTTTTAAAGTCCTACAATACATGCCACAAGGCCAGGTGACTTGCAGGACTACCTATCTCCAATAATTTCTGTCCATCCCATATCCCCAGATCTGGCATAGTAGGCTTGCTCCAGGTGTCTTAACTCATGCATCCCACATGAATGAACAAGATGAAACAGTGCCATTTAGTTGATCACACGTGGGATGCCTTCTCTATTGTGGTTCCTGTCAACTGTAACAGCAACATTCCCTCCACCTGAGAGGTCTTGGCTTGGTTGGCTTTCTAGAAGGCATTGAAGACCCCACTGTCACTCTGGAAGGATGGGTGTCAGGATTCCGGCAGTTACCCCAATCCTTCTCTTCTGTGTTATGATACAATTTTGCAAGGAATCTCCTTTTTTCAATTCTCTGTTGCCTTATGACATTTACATTGTGTTATTTATCGATGTGTTATTTTATCCAGACTTGCTGGTTAAAATTTATTTATTTGTAAAATTAATAAATAAATCCTATGTCATTGCTCTTTCTACTCTGGAAAGCAGACAAGGCATGAACAAAGTAGTGACTAGTTCTAAGACAAAAAAAACCCACTATTGATTTAATTTGAATTTAATTGAAAAAAAAAAGATATGGTTGGTTCCTACATATTTAATATTTTCCTATCAGTCTAATTGCCTGTGGTATTTTGATTGTACTTCAGGAGACTCTCTGGAAATTCAGTGATTTTCAGGGATTGAAGTTGTTGACTCCCTATTAGATGAAACATCTGTTTCACAATTGATCAATAATTTAACTTCATTGATGATAACAGGATCCAGTTTGGTCTTATTACATTTTGATTCTCAGTAACATCATTTGTACTTCTCTTTAATTTAAAAATCACTATTCCTGACATGACATAATAAAGATATCAGTAATTCATATAGAAATTTTTTTTAAGGCACATGAAGGTCTGTCTAAGATTTTTAAGAATGTACCTGTTCTCCTGTATAATTTTTCTTCTTAAAGTTCAGGTTTGTAGTCATCTTTTGCTTGTCATTACGGTGTTATTTACAGGTTTTGGAAATACACAGTATAGATAATAACTGGAAAACAGAAATCTCAAATTTCAAATTTCCTTCAATGTCTGGGCAAAGAATTTGATTATTTAGTGCAGCTCAAAGGCATTCTATGAATATACAGTGCATTCAGAAAGTATTCAGATCCCCTTCATTTTTGTCAATCTTGTTAAGCTGCAGCCAATTATACAGTTATTGAAATTCATTTTTCCCCTCACTAATCTACACTCAGTACCCCATAATGACAAAGTAAAAACAGAATTTTAGAAATGTCTGTAAATTTATTAAAAAGAAAAAAATGACAAAAGTGAATGCATTGTATATTCTAGTACTGATTTCTGACATTAAAAATAACGTTCTTGACCTATAATCTGATTCAGAAAACACAAGAAATTGATATATATTGAAATCACTTAAGCTTGTTATTGCATTGCAGTGCATCATACATTCCTTGCTAGTAATGCATTATAAGGATGAATTTAATAAAGGATTTCAGACATTCACAAATCTTAAGGTCTTTTTAACTTTTTATCTATTTAACTATGCTGTATACTTATTTTTTCTTCTTTTTCTTACAGTTATTTATTGACAAGGCAGAAGCAGAAGAAAGATGGTTCCAAAGGCTGATGTCTCTTCGACAAGAGAGGCTAATGGGCAGTCCGGTGGTTTGAGTGAATTAAATAGCCAACATACTTTCCTTGTGTTCCATTGTATAAAATTTCATGACACAATTGAATGAGTATATAAATATTGCCTAGAGTGAAGGTGGGATGAAGGGAAGTATGAGAGGAAGTATATTTCTGGAATCAGCCAACAGATTTATGTCATATTAAAGGCATTAAATAAAAGAATAATGACTACTACTTTACAAAACAATTATTTGTACAAATATTTTATGGCGTTCATTTTCCTAGTGTATTCCTACTGTTGACATTCAAACTGCTCTGCATGTTATTCATACCTGATGGAGTACTTCAGCTTCTTCCAAGGGCAATTCCTCCCAAGTTCCTCTATACTGGCAATTATGCATGAAAGACCTTAGCAGTAACAATATATGAAGAGAAAGAAAGAAAAACAGTATCTTCCTACCTAATAATGTTTTGTGACTGAAAGCTAGAACAACAATGAGAAAGCAGTTGTATGAGAAGTGAGATTCTGACTATCATTTAATTATACAAATGACAGTAGACATTTTTTAAATTAATGTTCGTGGATATATTCAGTACACCACTAGATATACTAGAATGCAAATGAGGGGGGAAAGCTTCATTTGTTGTCATCAAATTTTGCAAAATCAGTATTCAACTAAGAACATACATAAGAGTTATCAATAATGAATTACATACACTAAAACAAAAAAGAGAAAACCTGACTCCTCTTCAGAAACTGCTGCATGATTTCATGAAATGCTGTATGAATATGGGGGGGAAATGAACATGTTGAAAACACATTTAATATGGCAAGTATGCTGGGTGGGGGTGGGGGGTGAAGAGGGGGTCCAGACATCTTTTTAGACAACATTTAAATATTTGACTAAAATGTGTCTTTTTATTTTTCCATGTATTGGTGAATATAAACTGCATTTATTTTCAAAGCATCACATTCTCATGCTTTGTTTCATCACTTCAAGTGTCATCTCTCTTACATTAAACATGAGTGAAAAGCTACAAGAAGACAAAGCTGGAAACAAACCTTCCCCCTCCCAGCCCAAGACTTAAAGGCCATGAGATGCTAAAGTCCTTGCAGCTGTGCATGATGGGTATGTGGCTTGGAAATTCTAAAACACCAGCCAGCCAGAAAGCTAAGGTGGCTGAAAGGTGGCTATTTATATCCTCACAAAAGCAATAGCTGAGAGTGTAGCCAAAGAGTGTAGGCTAGTCAAAGCTACCTATAATGACAAAGTGAAAAAGAAGGAAGGTTATAAAAACTCATGAGAACTGAAAATAAGATTCCTTGCAAGTAGACACATTGCATATATAGAAAAAGGCACATCGGTAAGTCGGTGTCATAGAAATTCTTTAATGAGAGTTTAAAGATCTTCCTTGCAAAAGACAAGGGGGGAAAAAAACCTCATTCTTGGTCTATAATCCTCAGGCCCTCTAGATATAATGTTTTAATATGTTGAATGTGCATATGCTTTTTCTCTACACACACACACACACTCTGACAACACAATCCATATTTTTTTTAAAAAAATATTAATCGTGATTTTAAAAATGGAATGAGTAAGCAAGCAAAAGGAGAAAATCTAGAAAAATCTAGAATTTTGGAAATTAATGTTTTTCTTACTGTAATATTTTTTTCCAATAGAGTACATGTCCTCTTATTTAAAGCAATCCAAGCATTTCTAAAATCTGGAATAGATTATATAATGATACAGCCTAAACAAAGGTTACTTTGGCATTTGAAGTGACTAATAAATTGATTAAATCAATAACAAATTTCTGAAATACATAGGCATCTTTCATTATTGTTGTATTATTATCACCAAGTAAGTAGACTTCATAGAATTAGTCTTCAGATTCTTGAAAGAAATTGCAGCAGTCTCTGACAGTTAAATGTTTAATATGCTTATTAACCTGATATTTATTATTGTTTTCCCTTAAAAATACTTACAGAAGAAATAATGAATGTTGATTAGTATTCAGTTTAAGGAGCAACTGAAAAATTCAGGACAAAAATTTGATTCACATTTATGCAACTGTATAATTTTTTTTCTGAGAACTTCATCATAGACTGCTGACCTCTGACACAATATAATTTGTCATGACTGCAGTATATAAGCATTATTTATTTACTGATACATTATTGATGATCTCTAATTCGTGTGTGATAGATGGAAGTGACTTGCAAATGGAGTGTGTCAAAAACCTGTAGAAATCAATAATGAGTCTAACTGTAGTTAGTTTCATCTTATTTTCAGAAGTTGTCACAATTAGAAAAATGAAAGCAGAACAAAATTGATACCACTCAATTGCATTCAGTTCACAACGTTTTTATAAAAGGTCAAACCTGTGCTAAAAAGACAAATGTGGGTTTCAAAGATTAGTAAAGAAACTACATGTATGAAATCTGCATTTGAATCATAATGCCTTTCTTAATAGGTACATATCTAAATTGGTAAACCTTAATTTTCAGATTACCAATTTGCAAAACAACAGGCTTACAGCAACTATCAGAAGAAAACTATGAAATTGGAATGCAGCAGGCAAAAGGTAGTGAAATGTTGGGATTCCTCTAGTTTTCAGTCTTTAATAAATCATAATCCATTTTTGTTGAAAGCTTTATGAGTTTTTTTATACTGCATTTCTTGATAATATGGGGGGAAAGTAGATGTATATCAACTTTTATGCTATAAAAGAATTTTTTGTGATTTTTGTCTTCAGATATTAGTAAGACTGAATATAGTTTTTGTATTCATAATACAGTACTCACAATCTTCAGAAATCTGTAGTAGATTTCCACCTCCTGCTTGATTCTTTTAATGTTTGCTAAGATAATTAACAAAACAAGCTGTTATACATGTCATAATTCCTTGAAAATCATGAGCATTCACTGTATCTTGGGGGAAGAGAGGAACTACTTTTAGCATGCTGTATGTTGAGACAATCTTATATTTATGTTTGCTTGTACTAAAATAAGAGAGAATACAGAAAATAAACTTTTTTAATGGTACAAGTTTCTGATACCATCACACTTACCTATTTATCTGGCTTCTAGCAGGATCCTAACATTCAGTATCCCATTCTCCTCAGAGCGAAAGATTTTGCATCTGGATTAAGAATGCCATTATTTCTTCTTGCAGAACTCTGTTATTTTTAACATACTTTTTGGAAGTGTTTCTTACTCACAATTTCTTTAGAAGTTTTGTTATCCTAAATCGATCTCCAAAAGTGAATGATTTCTTTTGTTTTCTATATGAATTCTATCACCAGCATTTATTTCTTAATAATAGTACAAGTATGGCTTCATCTTTTTCTGTGTTCATTTAATTAAAAAAACTTTCAACACTGTTAGCAGAATTGTTCAAGTTTGATCACCTCAATTTATCAAATGCTTTCATCTCTATTCTCTCTCTTTCTCTCTCTCTCTCTCTCTCCCCCTCCCTCCCTCCGTCCCTCCCACACACAGTGGAGTATCTCAAATGGCAGTAAGAAATAATTTATTATGAAGAAACCAAATGCATTTAAGACAATTCCTTTATCAAAGGTATTGTGAAACCAAATCATATAAACAGCTTAGACAATTTTATCCAGGTTAATATCCATGTCTAAAATAAGACTACTATGAGCACAATGTATTGTTTGAATATTCCACAAACAAAACACATTTTAAAATACTCTGTGCAAGTATTTATTGCTAAAACGCTATAATATTCTAGAGGATTCAAACTATCAAAGCTAAGAGGTGTGAAGTGAGTAATCTTGCACTCAAATGGGGCAAGAATAAGAACACAAAATACCTAGATCTTATATAAAATGTTGATCAAAGACAAGTTGACCGTGTATATGCATGCACTAAAAGGAGACCCCAAGAGAGTGTTCTTTGCAGATGATAAGGAAACAAGATACCCACAAAGGGAGACACAAGTGTTGTTCATGGTGTGAAAGCATTACTGACACATTATTTGAAATGCAATATAGCAGCTTTGAAATATTAGAGGTGTCAAGTTTTTAATTGTTATTCTAATAAGCTTACCCTATATTGTGGAAGGAGGTAGACAGATAAGGAAGCACCTATTACACAACACTGAATTTATGTGTCAGCTAAGGCATACATTCCATAGGCATTTAACCACCTGGAAATAAATTCGCATTTTTAGTATATTGTTGGTGGTTACAACTTCTTGGCATTATGGTATCCTATAAACGAATGAAATTTATTCAGAGCATCCTAGGCAAGATCATATACCCAACAGATCACAAAAGAGAAATAATTTGTAACATGAGGAAAGGACAGTGAAAACCAATTATGTAGGACAAACAGGTCCTATATCCAAGAACATCAATTGGCAGCTAAAAAAGACATGATGAGAACTCTTAAATTTAACAACATGTTGCCGAGGACAAAAGAATTCACTTGGAAAAACAGTAGACATTTTAGACTAGGATCCAAAATGTAAGAAGATTCCTACAGGGTTTTTGCTCTGAAATTGAGTCATTAGATAAACATACAAAAAAAGGAACAACCAAAGATCAAAGAAACAGATATGAAGCCCTAAACACATCCTTCCTCATCACACACCTCTTAATCAAGATCCAAATAAGTAGGAACCAGGCCAGTTTGGTCTTGTAATTGGATTTCCATGCTAGAAATTAGGAGAGTTCTAGACCTGCACTAGCATGAAAACTGGTTGGGTGATCCTAGGCCAGTCACTGTCTCTTAGTCCAACCCACCTCACAATATTATTATGAGGAAAACAGGAGGAGGAAGGACTGTTAGGTATGTACACTGACTTGAGTTATTCATAAAAATAATAAAGGCAAGATATAAATAATATGTGAATAATATGAATCATAAGTCAAAATGAAGATGATGTTTCTGACTGATTAGGAATATGGTTCTTATTTAGCAAACCAAACAAAAACATAGATTAAGTCTTGTGTTAAGAAAAACCCAAGTTTAGATATGATACAGGGCCATAAAAAAATATATGGATAGTTTCTAAATTGGATTGAATAATGTAACTGATTTGTTTTAAAATATCAGGTTATTTTTTTTTACATCAGGGCATACTCCTACAATTCATGCTCCGAAAAATCCAAATTTATTTGAATTCTTAGACTTTTGGACTTGACTGCCTACATGTACCTCATTTCTAGCCAATTAACTTTTTGGGAGATGTGGAACTGGGGAAACTTCATTGTATTTTAAAGATTGGTAAGGCCTCAAAGACCATCTGCCCAAATTGGTATAGCTATCAAGCAGGCATTTCTGATGTTGATATATGGGTCCTGCTTACTCTGTTAATTCTATCTTAAACCAGAAGATGGCATCCAGCAATGCAATTTTAGAGTGTTTGCTTACAACTTCTCAGAACACATTAGACTATAATATGACATTGCTGGTATTTATTACTTACCTGCAGGATCTATCCTTGGAAAAAAAAATATTTGAAATCAATTCATAAGCAGTTATGTTAGTGAAATAGCTATTAAATTATAAAAAAAGCATTTATGAAATAGCCTAGATTTCTGATTGGTAGTTTTCATAGTACATATAGAACTTTGCCTACTGAAACAGGTTTATGTGCATTCATTTTCTGTAATTTTTTAAAAAATCTTCAGAACTGATAAAACGTCCTTCTTTCACAGGAATACAAAAAACACAGTTGTTCTACAATGGCTAAGTGGTCTTTTCTAGGCTGCCTGGGAGAGTTTGGTTTATAGGTATGAAATAAATATTTGAAATAAATACATGAATGTAGTTTAGTAAATATTAATGGTTGATTATGTGCCATTAAACCAGTGTTGACTGTTACTAGCCACAGGATGATTTATCGGCAACTTGGTTCTTCAGGCCTTTCAACTGAATATATCCATCTGGCATGCAAATATTAATTTACTGGTAAATCATGTGAATTTGCTGCTTCTACTTCTAAAATCATCCCAGCTGATTAAATTGGCATGAAATACTTTTATTTTTTTTATGATTTCATAGTATATGAATTAATAGATTCAAAAATAAAATTCAGTCAAAACTGAATATACTACATACATACATATTTGGATAGATGGACTGTTGGCTAGTCCTATAATTATTTTTAGGAGTGTTTGCTTACATCAATCCAATCTGAAGTGAATGAGTTGTGCTATGGCACATCCTATTAACTTAAAGATAGTTTGCACTAGAAATATTTCTAATGCATTTCACTTTTTGTTTTGAATTAAAAATGCATAATGATGATAGCCTCTAGATAATGCTTATGGAACTGAGCAATATTAAAGTAATGCAAACAATACATCAATACTGTAACATGTGTTTTTGTTCTTGATGAATGTGCTTAATGAGGCAGCCATATCTGAATCAGATTTAAATAGCCATATCATGGAAATGAATAAGAATTAAGAAGGCAAATTAATTCCTAAGGGGAATCACAGCAGAACTCATTAGTTCAGGAATAAAAATACTTCAAAACTTTTAATTAAAGATATTTACTGTGAATGAATACCATTTGGCAGGTTTCTTCAGACTATAATCTCATTTATAAAGAAGTATTCATCTATTACTGGCAACAACATTAATCTAATTTGAAATGCCCTCCAGACTGACAATCCTGTAACAGTATGGTGATTTCCTCCAAAATCCTTTTTATCTTTATAAAAAAACCTCTAACTCAATCAGACAACAATCATAAAAAGGACAGAGCAATTAGAGACATCACTCTCCGAAATGAGCTTCTGACATTAGTATGCTAGTGAGTAGCTCATAATGAGCTGCTTTCTAAGCAGAGCTGTTCTTGCTATTAACATCTGTACAAATTAAGAGTTCCTAAACCTCCTCTTTCTTTATGCAACAGTAAATTTCCATAGACTTTAATGAATTATGAAGGAGATTCAATCTTAAAAGTTTGGTATTTTTAAAGATAAAAAATGTGGATAGAAATCCAATTTATAAATAAAGTTCCTAGTGATAGTATATTGATTGGCCTTCTGATGTCCACATGCACTGTATGTTTCCTTGGCCATAGAGGGCACTACAGGTGTTTTAAGAAGACAAGCATCCTTGAACAGAACAGCATTATATATACACAGGGATGAATTGATGGATGGATGGATAGATGAAATAACATTGCATTGCATTGATACATAATCAAATACATTCTGTGTGATGCTTTGCCAGTCCAATGGGCTTGTGTATGTGTATAAATAAATATTTATGAATGATGAGCCATCCATAAATGTTTTGTAAACTTTTCATTAAAATGAAGTAAAATAATTTGTTGGAGCTCAAAACTGGGTAGCTAGTTTTTCAAGAACATGTATTGGATCAACAAAGATTGAAGTTTTGAAGTACAAGGCAATGCATCAGCCAAAGTTTTACATTAAACTCAGATGAACGCATTCAACTTCCTTAAAAAAGGAAATCTCAGAATTTCAACTGGACACATTGTAATTCATAAAAGTAGAATTCATTGCTATAGTTATGTATAACTAATTCCTGTAGCTTGGCAGGACAGATAAGAATGGAAGCTAAATCGAAATTATTTCATTTAGCTGTTGATGGACTCCAAGAATATCACTACTCCAGAACTTATAATGGTTTAGTTAATACTGGAATTTCCCCCTCTCCAACACTTATTTTGAGTGAACACAATGGCATGAAAAGTACTGTTTCATTCACCAATTTTGTGCCATGCTTAACGTGCTTACTGATACCCATATTCAGGAAATAAAAATATTGCACTGAGGTAAGCTCAGGGAGAACTGAATTGTAATGAAGACTAGGAGGCCTTTGGGGAAAAAAGACAGACATTTGTCAAATATGAAGAAAGTGGAAGGAATAGAGGAGGAATACATTTGGAAAGGAGAGTAGTGAGAATAAACATTAGGATACAGAAAAAATCACTACAGGAATCATTCAAACATGAACATTGGCAAGAAGGCACGTAGGGGTGTACAGTATGGTTAGAAAGATTGCAAGAAGCTGTGGGGAGACAGTTATATTTTGCAGATGAGATTCAAATGGACAATATATGAGAATGGTAGATAAGATCAAAGGAAATAGAGATAGCAAAACATGGATGAAAGAGATAAAAGAATGGTCAAAAACAGAAACTTCTGAATCATAACCACTATTGAAAAAAGAAGGAGTGGTGCTACAGAAGGAAAGAAGGTGCTGTTATCTTTAATGGAGAGACAAAATAGATCTGTCACTGAATGGAGAGTACATTTGGCCTCTTCAAAAAGTTCAAAGGGCAGTGTTGAGGAAAAGTTCTGAGGAATTCTCACTGAGGACAAGGGATATCATGTTCTATTATGTTGGCCGGTAGAGCAACATTAAATGCATAGTTTATACCCACTTAATGTGGGTACATGGATAGGGAATGCTAGGCTGGGGGTACTTTTGACAACTGGAAGTGGAATCATTATTAGAAAGTTATGAGTGGGAACAGAGGAGGGGAGGATTATTCTCTATGATAAATTAATTGTTTCCAGAAAGCTCTGTTCTAAAATTGATTTAAGTAGATGTAGTGTTGATACCTGAGGCTGGAAGAACAAATTATACATTATTCTGGTGTATTGCCCACCATCTGTTCAGCAGCTTCTCCACCTCAGTATGTTGAGCTCATATTCAAGTTGGTGTTGGTCCACATGGCTATTGCTATATGAAACTTCAGTCTCCATGCCCTTGAAATGAAAGGTGGCTAGAGTTGCTGAGCTTCATGGCAACCTTATCCATATAATACTGGCTCTATGTTTGTGGGCATATGCCTGGATCTGGTTTTCATCATGGAACGTTTAGTGATGTTTAGTGATGGCAGAAAACTTAACTGTGATGACCCAGGGCAACAGGCAACACAGTCAAATAAGCAAGAAGAGTCCCTTTATTATCTCCAACTTTGTCCCCAATATCCAGGTTACCTTTGGCTGGAGAAAAACTCTCCCAGGAACAGTCTTTAAGTGGAGGAAATTCAGTTCACAACATAGTATATACGAACTGTAACTAAAAATCCAAACAAACCACGCTGCTGTAATTAACTTGACAGGGCAGGAGAAAGAATTGCAGGCTTGAAAGCACAGCAAAATACACATAGTTGGGAAGATGTCAGGAACACAGATAAGCCTCAATGATATCAGATAATTCATGATTTTCTACCAACAACTTGCTGTGCGCAGCTTCCCTTTTTAAACACTGTGTTCCCAGCTGCAGCTAATGAAGGGAAACAGGACCCTTTTCTCCCCCATAAGTCACACAACTCACGTTGCTCCCTTCTCTGTTCTTCCCTGCGTGCCCTAGGATGCTCTGCCCAGCTGGACTTTGCACTTTCCCAGTTTCTTCCACAGCCAACAGAGCCACACTCCCACTCCCTGTCAGCTGCTCAGCCTCCTCCTCCTGAATCAGATTCCGACAGGGGCATGACTCTTAACTATAATACAGAACAGATTTCTTACAGCTTGAAGTTAGTCACTGCATTGTTTTCTGTAGGGGGTGACACCTTCAGGATCTACTTTCTCAATGTTGTTTTCTGCAATTGTTCCACTACATTGGTTAACCTCCAGAAGAGAAAGCTGCCTAGGATACTGCATAGGATTATACGTACACAGTTTTTTCCTATCCTTTGGACCCACACCCTACTGAGGTGGGCAGGACAGGGAGTAGATCGTCCTTTGATAAAGTAACAGATATGCAAAGAATGTGGCTCATATAGTTACTTACATTTCTCCAGAACTGGACATCTCAGCCAAAATATCAGAAGAGATAACCGGAAGGCAACATCTTGCTGGGAGTCTTTCAGTTCTATGGACCCTTAAGGATGCAAACAAGATACTTGACAGCTTGAGTTGGATTCTGCCCTTCCTGTCTTCTTTTGGTGGTCAATGAGGGATAATGAAAAAAAAAATCACACCAAATTTTTTTTCCTGGTGGCAGTATACTCAGTAAAGAAAATACAGGCTCTGTGGCCCTTAGTTCCAACCCTTTGTTGGATTTCCCCCCAGGTTTATATGACTATCAATCGTTTTTCCCCAAGATGAATTTATCACCTTCCCATACATCCAGGAGTTCTGCAAAACTTTCATATACCATCAGAAAGAAAGTCTTAGATTAGATATGGGAAATGCTTTACATTTCTACTTTGATTGTATGGTTTACTACTCTGCAGCTGAGAAAAACATGTAAAACAGTCATCTTCTGAAATCAAACAATCCCTTTTCTTCAGATACGCCAGAATTTAGTCATTCTTGTTTAAGTTCTAATTTCTCTGTTTGTGTCTTACTGAAATATATTTGAATAGTGTTGCAAGGGGAAAAGGTACAGTATTTATGTAGTCAGTAAATAATCACTCCCATGGTAAACCAAAGACTTCAAGTTTTACAGAGAGAAGTATGTTTCTAGTAAACATCCAAGTGAAGCCTGTTTGTTTTACCCTGTTTGTTCTACTCTGGTTTATTCTCATTCTCCAGGTATTAAATACAAATGAACCTTCTATGCAATATTTATTCAATTAACTCAGTGTAAGGAATTATGGGAATATAACTTGGCAGTAGCAAATATTCCATGAAACCAACTGGGGAGGGGGGGGGTAGCATATCTCTCAAACCAAAATAATTTGTTTATTTCAAGAGGGGATGAAGGACAATTAATTAAAAGATTACTGTAAATAATGCCACGAGAAGCACCATAAGTTTAATTCTAATTAAAGTTTAATTTAAAATCTAATATTTCTTTCAAAAGAAAACACTATTATCTCAAAGGCCATTTTTGATCCTTCTCCCCTCCTCAACTCAATTTACAGGATGGTTGACATATATGAATAGTTGACATGTACTTTTTAGAAAATAGCATAAAGGAATGTCTATTTTACTAACTAAAATTTATTATCTTGTCACAGGACAGGAAAGGTCCATGCTATTTCTGATAATTCTTTTCTTGCATGGAACAATCTATTTTTCTGCTCTCTTTTACAGGAGCTGAACTGCTAACTCTCTCCATGTTCTTAGTTGCAGGCGGATTCATACAAATGTTGGGAAGAATTTCACAGAAAGAATGCAGGCGGATTCATACAAATGTTGGGAAGAATTTCACAGAAAGAATGTTAATCGTCCAAAGGTTTCTTTCACTGGAATTTGCTCTTGTAAAGATGTTTTTCCTTTTCAGACATAGGCTACATGTTTGATTACTTTTTCTGTGAGGGCAATAGTTTGTGTGTTGCCTTGTTATTTCTTCATAGAATTCACACAAAACTGAAAAGTGGGATAAAAGGATTTTTTTTTTCATGGCAAAGTCCATGGACTTCAGCACTGGAGTTCCCTTGGCTTTGCAACTATAATGGTATAATTTTTTTTAATCTAAGAGTTTGTTTGGTCTGTAGTTAATCTCTGCTCCTATCTATCATAGGGATATGAAATTTGGAGAGCCCACAAAAATGTTTTAAATTTAAAAAAGGGAAAGAAAAAGAAATTGTGAACAATAAATGTCATGCCCCAGCATATAACTTTTATGTACTGTTGTTGCTCTCTAGCCCCATCTAGTGGTCAGAGAGACAAATACCAAGTGTATTGTTTGAAGCTGATCCCCAGTCCATTACCCATCAGCCCACATTCTCAAAACAAGTGCACACTGGGAATCCAGATTCCATTTCCTTTAGCATTTGGAGAAGGCAGAAGCACAAAGAAGAATCTGTGGCACATGGTCATCCAAGGACAAACCCACATTCCACACACAGAGCATCGCTGGTGAGATTTAAACTACTTGTATTTATTAATTGTTATGTTCAGCAGTAACTCAATACTCCCTATCTTGTATTTGGTTCTCATTATATGTATTTCTATTCTCCCCAGGCATTGAAGGCTTTCTGGAAGGCTAGCAGGATTGTTGCTACTTAGATCTCAGGGGTGGATTTGTTCTAGTATGAAAAAGAAGTCATGGTTCCTGCACCTCACTAGTTGATTGTTTTATAGAAGGGATCTGCATGTGCCCACCCGCTTGGATCCAGTGAGAGGACTATCACAATTGAGGATTATAATTAAATCTGTTAGAGTTCTTATCCAACATACACCTTATACTTATAGTGTTTTGACTTGTATCCCTATTTAATTATTGCGAAAACTTCATGGGCCCTTTTATATACAAAATAAATATGGGTTGGATGCAGAGGTGGTATTCAGCAGATTCTGACCAGTTCTGTAGAACCGGTAGCGGAAATTTTGAGTAGTTCGGAGAACAAGCAAATACCACCTCTGACTGGAGATTTTACAGTATCCTTCCCCTGCCATGCCCACCAAGCTACGCCCACAGAACCAGTAGTAAAAAAAATTGAATTCCACCACTGGTTGGATGTCATTGTCTTATTTGCAAAAATATGTGGCATCCACCACTCATTGTTAACTTTTTGGAAGCTTACTCTAAATCAGTGTTTCTCAACACTTAATGAAAAGAAGGAATAGTGGAGACATGATAGCAGTGTTCCAATATCTCAGGGGCTGCCACAAAGAAGAGGGAGTCAAGCTATTCTCCAAAGCATCTGAGGGCAGGACAAGAAGAATGGGTGGAAATTAATAAAGGAGAGAAGCAACTTAGAACTAAGGAGAAATTTCCTGACAGTTAGAACAATTAACCAGTGGAACAACTTGCCTCCAGAAGTTGTGAATGCTCCCACACTGGAAATTTTTAAAAAGATGTTGGATAACCATTTGTCTGAAGTGGTGTAGGGTTTCCTGCCTAGGCAGGGGGTTGGACTAGAAGACCTCCAAGGTCCCTTCCAACTCTGTTATTCTATTCTAACCTTGTCAGCTTGAAGATATATGGACTTCAGCTTCCAGAATTCCCCAGCCCACACATCTTCAAGCTGTTGAGAAACACTGATCTAGGTAATTCAGTTGAAGTTGCAGATCAACTATCCTTTCTTTGAGTAACTTTTGTTCTTTTCTCTGTTTAATCTTTTGGCTTGTTGGTACTGATTGGTCCAATTGTTTTCAATTCTTCATGACCACACAGACATAATTTTCTTGTGATTGCCTTTCAAGTAACCTCTTCTTTGAATTCTCCTAAGTTTCTGCTTATGTCATCAGTGATAATACTGTGTGCTGCTACCTTGTATTCAATTCGTTTTTTTTTTTAAATAAAAATTGCTTTCCCTTTTTCCAAGCATCAGGGTTTCCTCTAATGAGGGTTGCCCTCACATTGTTATTCAAAATATATAAATTGTAGCCTTATTATTATTGGTTCTAATGAGTAGTTTGCTTTTAGTTCATGTAATATTGAATTATTTGTTCTTCTTGCTGTCCAGGATCTCATCTTTTGTATTATTATCTGGACTCCTGAACAAAATTATGTTTCTCTCCTTATTCTGATTAGAATTAGCATTCTGATTCTAGAAATCCATTTCTCATGTCCATCATTTTCTAACACCATGATTAAAATCAATAAAATAACAGACCCCCCCACTCCCAAATCCCTCTGATTGAATGTATTATCTTCTTTCCCACAAATGCCTTTAGAGATTGTTGTCACTAATGGAGTTCAGAAGTATTTGAACAATGGTGTTATTGCAACAATCTTGGCCAATCCTTCTGTTCACATTTCCAATTGACCTAATTGTGTGGAAAAAACTGCAAGTAAACGTATCTGAACCTAAGGAATATGTCCAGATTTGAAACAGACTAAGAACTGTTTTATAGGCTTTAAACCAGGGACAGTGAATATTTTGGGCTTGGCATGTCAAACATTAGGAAAATGTCTGGCATGTCACCACCTCCAGCCCCCAAACAAAAGAGAAACAATTATTTACATATTCATTTATTTTTAAAAAATACAATAAAATCATGTATGTGATCCACAGGCTCTGCTACACACCATTATCTTCAGGTGATGTTCAAGTGTTTGAATAAGTGATGAAACAGTGACTTGTAATAAAATAGAGACTATATCAGTAATGGCAAACCTTTTGGGCACTGAGTGCCCAAAGCGCATGCTCGCATAAACCCAAAATGCAAGGTGTCCCCCGTGATGTGCCCGTGCTCACGCACATGCGCACACCCCCATACATTCACATCCCCCACACATGCGCCCCACCTCTCACATGCACCCCATCCCCATGCATGCACCCCACCCACCCCCAAGCATATGTCCCCCCACATATGCACAGTAGAGACCCAAAGGCCAGCTGGCCGGCAGGAGGTGCACGTGCATGCGTGGTGGAGCTGAGCTGGGGCAACAGCATGCGTGCCCACAGAGAGGGCCCTGCGTGCCACCTGTGGAATGCATGCCACAGGTTCGCCACCACTGGACTATGTAGTGAGTAGCCGCATATTAATAAGTAAAAGGTAAAGATTTCCCCTGTCCAGTTGTGTCTGACTCTAGGGGGCAATGCTTATCTCTGTTTCTTAGCTGAGGGAGCCAGTATTGTCCGAAGACACTTCTGTGGTCATGTAGCAAGCATGGCTGTATACCAAGCTATGTGAAATGTTACCTTCCTACTGAAGTGGTATCCATTTATCTACATGCATTTGGATGCTTTTGAATTGCTAGGTTGGCAGAAGCAGGGGCAGGAACAGGGGCTCATCCCATCATGCCATGGTTGGGTCTCAAACTGCCTACCTTTCAGTCAACAAGCCCACATCTTAACTGCTATGCCACCGTGTCCTTCACATACTGATACCTTTCATTAATTATCACTTATTTTTTAAACAGAACTAGATATCTAAATATATTTTGACTTACAACCATAACTGACCCTGGGAATCACAGTTATAAGTTGTGGCAGTTATTAAACAAGTCGCCATGTGATTATGCCCAATTTTACAAACGTTTTGTGGTGGTCATAAAGTGAACATGGCAGTCATAAAGTGAACGCAGCAGTCTGCAATGAGCATTTTTGCCAGAAACTGGAAATAAGCTCTGGTTTCTAGCAAAAAAATGTGATGAATTATGGTCACATGACCATAGGATGCTGTAAAGATCCATAAGTAGTTGCCAAATGATGAAAATGCGATTATGTGACTGCAGGGGTGTGCGGGTTCCATTAAAATACAAATCCAGGTCCTAAGTAGCCCTGGGGAGGTCACTAAGCAACTAGTTCAAATCAAGGAATACCTGTATCCTTACAATAAGAGATCTTTATTATCTCTCCCAGGGCTGAACCTGTTCTGACCAAAGCTACCTGAGACAGTAACAATCACACGCTGTTCCCAAAATCCTTTTTGAAAATTATTTCAATGGCTGTGAATTAAATGCATTCACAGCCTGTAATGAATCCAAAACAGTTTATGAATAGTCCAACAGAATTCTGTCACAAGTCTGCCACAAGGCTGATAAGCACCCACCTTTATCTCCCTTGAAATACTGCCAATGACCAAATTGCCAATTAGCTGAACAAGACCAAATGGAGCACAAAGTCAACACAGAGTGTCAGATTTTAAACCGACCAGAACGAACAAAGTTGCTTCCTGCAAAGGCTCATGTCCCTTTGCTCTTCCTTTATGTCTTATGGGAAGGGCCAATCATCTCCAAGCCTTACTCCTGAATCGCCTCTTTTGTCTTAACTGTTCTTGCCTTCTGACAGCTCTGCGCAAGCGCGCACTGGGAACAGGCTCCCCCTGTTCCTCTGCCTCGCTGATGTCAGATTCTGGAGGCTCCAGAGTCAGCACATAACTCTCAGATGGCTGTGGCCCCATCTCTGTGTTGGACGCAGATCCCTCATCCAAGCCTTCCCCAGACTTCAGAACTGGCCCATATTCCTTCCCACTATCCAACTCTGTTGCCAGCTCCGCACGCCACCAGCAGGTCACAACAGAGCCATACTGAATGATTTCTTACATGACTCAGCTGTCCTGAATAATTCATACCCATGAGGAAGGTAGCTTACAATTCTTACATGGAGAAAAATTAATAACCCTCCTATGCCTTAACATGCCTGCTTTTAGCCTAACATATGAGAGAATCCATTGGAGTTTTGAAACTATGCTTTTGACTTAGAGTGATGTTTATTTCAGTCATTCTGGCTAATTTAAACATTGTGGCTTAGCATGATCAGTGAATCCAACAAGCATAAATGAAGATTGTTGAACTGAACTGATATCTCAATAGTATTACATTTCATTTCAATTTTTTTGGTCACATCACTATTTATCATGGTTGCTATGAAAAGCTTGGCAAAGGATGGACAATTTAAAAATTGCATGCAGAGGCCCAGCAGCCTGCTCACTTCAGACAGAACTACCAAATCTGGCCTCCAGAAATCTGGATGATTGCTAGATGACAGAAATTAACTACGGAAAACTCTCACTCTCTGCTGCCATTTATGGATCTCTAGATTTTGCAGCCCATATCTGATAGCCTACTTCAGCCCCAGAATCTCCCTGGAGCGGGCTGAAGTAGACATTTTGCATGAGCTGGGAATTTCATTTACCCCTAACCCCAAATATAACAGATGCTAAGGAACAATTCTTGTATCTCAGCAATGATGAAAGAACTTCATTTGCCATTTAAACACTTCTAAACAAACATGCATGCACATGCTCAAACAAATAATGCTAAAAATTATAACTCCGTCCATTCTTTTCTTATGTTTTATCGGCTTCTATGTTTCTTGGTTAACTGTTTTGGATTTTTAATTAAATTTAACCTATTTAATAGAAATTAAAAGCATATAAAATTAAGTATTAACATCAGTAAGATAGTTCACAATAGAGTATATTCAGACAGAATAGATGGATTGCTTTTAAGAAGTCTTCTCTGAGCATGACTAAAACCCAATCAGAAACCTGCATGGAGGAATAAAAAAAATCACAGTAAATCAACAGATATATAAAATGTGAACTGCAAAATTCCAGATGACCAGCTCATGGCCAGAAAGAGACAGAAAACTAGTTTTTTGCTCCTTTGCAGTAGTCCATCAGTATTTTGTAGGACCAAAGTGGCATGCTTAAAATTAATACAGATAGAATAAACATTATCAATCACAATTAAATCTTTGAAGTATAGAATTTAAATATACTTGTTTTGCAGAACTTGATTGCATGTTTGTATTTCAATTTATTTAATGTGTGTCTTTTGCATGATGGCCAGTTTGTAAATTCAAATCTGCTTTAATAAAAAGGATCTGTTTGGGAAGGTCAAAAAATGCCTGCATCAGCTAAGCTCTAAGAATGGACAGTCCTTTATCATGATATCATTTATAGCAGAATAGCTGAGCTCGTCAAATAAATCAGATCATGTTTCCGCTGCTATTATGGGAACTCAATATTTAACTTTCACCAGGTTAAGGGGAGGGGAAATTGTGTAACATGTCTTAGTTACAAAATCTTGGAATATCTTGAATAAATAGAAGACTGATAATCAGAACTAGTTCTCTTTTCCAACAAATTTCATTTTACTGCCATATTGTCCAGAAATATAACCTTTAGTATACTATTACTTTGTTCCACTGAAAATAATATGAAGCAATTAAAGAGGGCTGCCACGAAGCAGGTAGGAACATGGCCTTTCTTTTAGACACAATGGTCCACTCTTTTTGAAGTAAAGACAATATGTGTTTCAATTATGTAGCTATGTTTAGAATAATCTTCTTTAAAAAGTGATACAAGGCAGGAGAAAAATAGAAAAAAAAGTTATTCAGAAATTAGAATTGATTTTCTGTAAAGAAGAGGAGATAATTGGGGTTTTTTTTTCTGTTTATCAACAGCACGATAAGAGTACTTTAGACTAAAATGTCTGATGAAAAAGAATATTATTGTTGGAAGAAATATTCATCTGGTTCAATTCCAAGCCGGAAGAAAGGCACTAGAGACAAAATGGATGCTGGAAGCTGATTGGAAAGATGGTTTAATGAAGCAAAACCACCAAGCACATGATTCTTGTGCAGCTGACCACATGGAGCTGAGAGTGGGTGGCTTTTATATCTTCTCTTGGGCTTTGCACTTGAACTTCCTGTTCTTATGCAAGGACATTGTATTGGCTATTGTCAGACTTCCATGGGGCCATGTAGGGGTTATGTAGGGGTCATAGTTGGCTCTGTAGGTTGTCTGAGCTCCCAGATTTGGTTGAAGTTTCTGAGGGTGATGCAATGTCCTTAGGAGATTGAGCCCTATGTCTTAATGGGTTAATCCTATTATGTCCTGAAGGGTCATATCTTAATTCTTCATCCTGGAGCTGAAGATCTTTTGTTTTGTGGATAGGCTGGCCCAGTCTCTTAATGGGCACAAAATATCTGCTGGGGGCAGGGAACTGGGGGTCTGAGTTTCTGTCTCTTTTAAGATTTGTTATTTCTCTTTTAGGGGAAATATTTTATCCTGCCTTTTAAAAATATTCCTCAAAATATTTCTTTCTTCTAGGGAGTGGGGAGGGGTGGCTTCCCACATTACAGAATAGATATTTTGATTGTACTTCAGAGTATTAAACTGTCATAGTAGTTTATCAATATTGTCAAAATTTAACTTATAAGTTATCAAACAAATTTAAAATTGACATTGAAACAACTTTCACTGATATAATTTATTAAAACTCAGGGTAAAAAAAACAGTAAGAATGAAAAGCAGAGTGAATATATTTTGCTTTTTCTTCTATTGCGTCATGGTGACAAGTTCAAGTTTTCTGGACAAGGTTTTTGTTACCATTATTATATGTTAAGTATTTTGTGTTTTCACTATTGGTTTTAAACACCTGAAAATTGCTTTGAGTGCTGTAATTGGAGAGAGAAAAGCCATACAGAAATGCTTTGAATGAAAATACAGATAGATGTTTAGATGGGATCCCTGACACAACTATCAAATCACAGACCATGCTGCCAAAACATGGATTCTAGACAGGAATTTGTCTTTTTACATTTTTACTCCAGGATGTCAGCACTACAATTATTATAACAGACTCTACAGCACACAGCTGAATTGGAGCCCACCACTCAGTCTCAAGATGCTTTTATTAGCACCATACAGTGCCCCAGATTATTGTCTTTATATTCATTGCAATTTAGTAACTTAATCGTAGTCATAAATAGATCCCATCACATATCAAACCAAACCCAAACGTTCCCTTATTTTCAGAGAGATGGGCGACTCAATGAATTCTGTTTCATTGCGCATTTGCTATTTCTAACGTGGTTTTCTAGCCGCAGTTGTGTTGGTGTCTTCCTTTAGAGATTGTGCAGGATGGCTTTTCTGGGGAGGTAAAAAGGGATAAAAATAAGGAATAATAAAAGGAGACCGGTATCGGGAGCAATGCGGCCCCGAAGCACGTGTCCCCGCACAAGCCGACCCCCTCTGGCCAAAAAGCTCTTCCAAGCCGGAGGTATTGCCTTGGAGCCAGTTGCCATGGTTAGCAGCAGCTCTGTTCTATTATCGTCCGTCGCCATACTGCGTGCTCGCGGAGCCAATGGGAAAAGAGAGGCGGGATTCCAAGGGGAAAGGGGCGGGGCGAGAGTGGGTAGGAGGTTCGTTTCTAGAGCCGGTCGTCGGGCGGCCCCAACGGAAAGATCAAGCGGTGCTGAAGGCGGAAAGAGGAGGAGGAAGGAGGGCAGAGACATTTTCGGAGCAGAAATCATGTTCGGGCTCTCCAGGGTCTTCGAAGACGATCCCTTCTTCCGGTGAGCAGGCACGGCCTGGGTTGACTTGCGGTGGGACTGAGCGGGGAAGGCGGGGGCCGCGAAGGTGAGCGGCGGATAATTTCCCTGAATGAAGTCGTCTGGGTTTCAGCGGAGGGGGAGCCGCTCTGCGGACTAAGAGGCTGGTGGCCCCTCCGAGGTCGGCCGCGCCTGCCTTCGTGGCCTTTTGAGAGCCAGGCGCATCGAACTATGTATCCGTATACCTGGGATGCGGCATGCGGAGGATGGACTTGCAGGGGGCCGAGGAGGAGGAGCAGGAGCAGGGACCGCCTTGCTCAATGCGCCGGCGGAGATGCAGCCGCTTTGCCCCTGGTGCCCCATCTTCAGTTCCCCAAAGTTAATATTCATATGCCTGCATGTTCATGTTAGCGGGATCTAAATAAAATAGAATATTGCAGGAAGGGACCTTGGAGGTCTTCTAGTCCAGCCCCTTGCTGCAGCAGGAGATCCTATACCATTTCAGACAGTCTCTTCTTAAAAACCTCCAGTGATGAAGCACCCACAACTTCTGAAGGCAAACTATCCCCACTGGTTAATTGTTCTCACTGATAGGAAGTCTCTCCTTAATTCCAGGTTGCTCCTCTCCTTGATTAGTTTCCATCCATTGTTTCTTGTCTTCCCTTGTCTTCTGGTGCTTTGGAAAATAAGCTGACTCCCTCCTCTTTGTGACAGCCCCTCAAATACTGGAATACTGCTATCATCATATCACCCTTAGTCTTCCTTTCTTTAAGTGGAGGTGCAACACCCCCCCACCCCCCACCCCCCGGCCTTTCCTTCACTTGGTGACTTTTTGGGCTTCGGACTGCATGCCTATGTATTTGTGCACAGACAGGTAATATTAGCAAAAGGCAGACTCTTTCCCCTTGGTCCACAGGCCAACTCCCAAAATGGAGAGGATTAGAATTCAAAGTGGTTTTCGTTCTCCTTCCCACCATCGGAATGACGAAGCTTCTTGGATGAGAAGCGAAACATTATCTTCTTCTTCCTCAAGTAAAAAAACAGTCTAGTTGCCTTTTGAAAAAGCACCGATAACTTGAATGACTAAGAATCTCCACAGATATTTTCGTTCTATTCTGAAGGATGCTGGAATTTACATAGGCTGAAATGGGCATTTGAAGCCCCTATGTTTAAAGTAAATATTTTGAGTCTTAAAATCCAGCTGATGATCCTTCCAAAGCAAGCAAAACTGTAGGCTAAATTTCTCAGGATCCCATGAGGCTGCAAATTGAATGATGGTAGGCCAAGTGCAAACCATACATTTTGCACCTTTTGTGTAAGTCAGAAAAGGCTTTAGGCAATGAAGAGCCTACTAATTTTCTAGAGGCCTCTTCATGTCTGTGTCTCTGAGGTACATAGTGCTTATTTGCATATAATTGTATATAGACTGTAACTTGGTTTGCTCTTCTGCAACCTTCCCAGCATTATGAAACTGCCATTGACCTTCTTCTATGGAATGAGAGAAACTACTCTTGCTGCGGCATGTTGGAGTTCCCTTGCAGATGTTTTACTCTCGCGTTTAGGTTTCCGGCTTATATTTTGGGGAGCAATGTTCTGAATCAACACCAAAATAAAAGGTGTTCATTGTAGGTATTCTGAAGGTGAAAATGGCATTTTTATAGACAGATGCTTACATTTTCTTCAGAGATTTTGGTTTCATTCATATTAAAGCTGTTAGAGAATATTGATAAATAAATCCTGATATAAACATTTATTTAAAAAAAACAACAACTTGTGGTTTAGATTTTGATTATTACATTCTGAAAATTCAAAGATAAAATAGAATTCTTACATGTTGTGCAAAAAGAGGCAAAGTTTTTGTTATATTTTAAAATAACTCCTTTTATTAAAATATTTCATTAATTTTGCTAAAAGTATTTGGAATTCTCAAAGTTTTTGCTGCTAATTTTATTTATAAATAAATAAATTTTATTTATGTTGAATAATCTATTTTTAGCTCAGAGTTTATATTTTTACCCTGTAACAATAATCACTGACTTAATAGAGTTAGCCATTGTGAACTTCTGCAATGTTATATTCTGCTAAATGCTCACTATATTACAGACCTACTGTAAGTATGAATCCCATTACAAACTTTGTTTAGTATCAAATTGTAAAAGTAACATTTTAACATCTAAACTTACATTTAAATCTGTTTAAAGCTATATTCCACTAATTTATGTTCATGTAAGCTTTTTGCTTTCATAACAAAGCTTACATGAACATAAATTAGTGGAATCTAGTTTTACAACCATCTGTGGAATCTGCTTTCACAACAAATTCATAGCATCAATGACAATCCATTGTCGTATTTCTAAATATGGGTTACTAATTGTTTACAAATACCGTATTCTTAAGCTAGGTATTTATAAGCAGTCTTGAAGACTTTTACCATACTTGGAATTGTATGGTGATGAAAATTTTTATCTGTATGACCTGCTTTAGCCAAAGATAATTTTCAGATGGCATTTTTTGATTTATCATTTCAGAAAATAGTTTCTAGTTATTTGAGAAACTGCCTGTCCACTGTAGTTTCCTGCAGTTGTCCTGTCTGAGTCCCATTGATCAGTGTCATTTGTGGAACTCAAGAATTGGGCCTTCTTGTCCTAATACCTCCTTTTGGGAACAACATTCCTCTGAAATTCTTATTAGCTCCCCCACCACCACTGGACTTTATTCAACATGCCCTCAAGACCAGCTATTCCCTCAGGCCTTGGATTACAGTAGATGCTGACTTTAAGTGCTTTGAATTTAGTTTGACTAGTTTCTCCAGTCTTTTTTAGGTTTTGTACCATTGTATATTTTATTGTTCTTTTGTTAGCTGCCAAAAGTTATAATAAATTCAATTGTTGTGTATTTCAAAGAAATAATACATACATGCATACATACATGGATTAATGTAATATCTATACCCAAATCAGGCTTGTTTATTAATCTGGGTCATTTCCAACTGTTTCTAGGAGCAGTATGTTTGGCTATTAATTTTGCAATACTGTAATTTCTCTGCTTAAGGTACAATTGTACGTTAGTTACAGATTATATGTAAGCTACAATTACACAGTAGTTATACAACTTTTGAAATCAGAGGACAATTTTACTCAATGTCAGCAGCTGTTTTGATGGCTCTGACAGGGTGTAAAGACTTTATGTCAGATTTGTTGCCAACTTCTAATGTAATAAAATCAGTGGCATTAATCCAGAGACTTGCATGCTCAGACAGGCTGTTTCCTTGGTATTTAGTCATCCTTTTTAAAAAAAATTGTTTAGTCAACATGTAGAAGTCAGAAAGTAACTTGGTTTTTTCTTTAAAAAGATTAGTAGACTGAAAATGAACAAAGGTACATGTGACTCCATATTAAAGAAATGTAGGTTGTTGGGTTAACCCATCGTGCTGATCAAATCACTTTTGCAAATGATATTGAAAAGGAGGACAATTTCCTGTCATTCTTGCTGTTCTCCATGCACCTTAAAGCTCTGCTCTGAAAGTTGGAGAACCACTAAACTCAGTTCCAAGAGGCCATGGAAAACATATAAAGGAGAAGAGAGGGAAATTCCACTGGACAAATAGATGCCCTCATACACAATATTGAATTAACCCTACTGTTGTGGATTCATTGTGAATAAGGAATACAATACTGAGAAGAAGAACCGTTCTTATTGGAACTTTCATTGTGTGCCTCCTTTAAAAGAAATAGGGACCCCAACAATGGAGGAGCAAAGGTTTTCATAAAAGTTTGAGGTTTGAAATCCTAGAAATCTGATTTGCTATTCAGTTTGGGAAAACTAGGCAGGTCCTCGTCGGTATACTTGGGATGAGTTCAATTGTTAGATAAAATGACCTTTCAGAAGAGCAGCATCTCTTATTGTAGAAGGAGGTGAAATTTTAAGGTTGGAACTGATTGGGGATAAAACATCAGGGTTTTTTTATGTTGCAGTTCCCTTGTATGGGCTACTCTCTGAGCTGTTGAGGAGGCTTCTATTCTTTGGTTCAGGGAACTTTATCTGAGGGCAGGAAGTTTCAATTTGGGTCTGATGGGATTACGCAGTAATAAACTGAGTTTGACCCTGATCACATCTAAAAAAAGGGAGGAAAAGGGTACGGCCTCCATTTTGTTTGTTAGGTTTATTTTCTCTACCACACTACAATAGCCCTTCCGGATTGTGTCCCCAAAGTTCTAAACTTCTAATTATACTACATCTGGTTTCCTTGTAGTATAATTATCATCCCATTCTTCTCCTTATTTCCTTTGAATTTAAAAATGCATAGCATGCATTCCCTTGAGCATTTTGGGAAAAATATAAGCATGGCATGGAGAAGCAAAGCAGGTGTTTATATTCGTATAAATGAATATGCTGGAAATTTGGTTAAATGTAACCAAGAGTTAGATGTTATAATAGGTAGTAGTGGGTATATATACATATATTTTTAAAAATATATATATAGTAGGGTTTGCGTCACATTAGTCATAGTGACTGTCAGAAAATGTTTAAAGTATAATCTAAATACTAATTCTCATTTTTGAGAAGTACTATTTTTCATTCTGTAGATTATGCAAATTGCTAGCACTACTTCACTATGGGAGTAAGTTCTAAATTGGTAAACTAGTATAAAAGCTTCCTCTGCCTCACAAGGAGAGGATTGGATTTGACAGTCCAGAAATACTGTCTAGGATAAAATTGGTTTTATAAATGTCTCCTTGATTACACAGCTGTTCCTGGGAAGCTTTACTAGATCTCAGATTGTTTTCTGGTCCTGCCAACTTTTTTCCTGAATAGTGTAGACAGGTGCAGAAGCAATTTCCCTTCTGCAAAAGGCTGCCCTATTTTTATATAGTTCACCACTGGGACAGAATGCTGTATCAAATCAATGTTCTAATAACTTTTTTTATAATATAAAACTAAAATATCAAGATGGCAGCTTTCTAATATATGTATAAGCACCACCCATTAAAACAATGTTCTGTATTTCAATTATATTTAAGTAATGTATTGGAATTCACTGATGTAACTTGTATGGTATTAGTATATTGCAAGGAAAATATACTCATTCATTCTGTTGATTTTGAGAAGTCAAATCTAATGTCTTTGTGATTGAATGAACTTATGACAGTGGATACACAGATCATGCACGCTCCCTGTTTTACTGATTTACTTGTTTTAAATATTTTGTCTTTTAATCTTTCTTGGGTATCATAATGTAAAATGCACCAGTTAACTCTGAAAAACAATATGATCAGTGAAAACTATGTAAACTCTCGTAAATAGTGGCTTTTGTTGTATGTTGTATTTGAGAACTTTGCATGTTCTCTAATGCAGAGATAAATATTTTCTAGCTATCCTATTTTATTTCTAGGGATACATTTACTGCCCATAATGAACATGTACAACATTTATTTTCTGAACCTTTTGGACGAGATCCATTTCTTTCCATTGAAGATAGACAAGGGGGTATACATCACAGAGGACATCCCAATTCTCAAATGGCCTTGAGAGACAATGACAAGGTATGTCTTATTTTAGATAATGTCAATTTCAACTTTACTACTCCTGGGGGGGCGGGGGATCATGTTTTGATGGAAAATATGGAGATTACAAAATTCTTATTTGATTTTTAGTTCTGAAGGATTACATTGATTTAAACCATTATTTTATTGCTGAATCATTTTCTCACAAAGTGAGATAACTAAATCTTTGGAATTTATGTTCTAGTTTAATACTACAGGGGTTGAAGGACAGTGCTAAGTTCTGTAATCTATGCGCTGGAAACTGATATAGCTTACAGCAGCAGAAACTGTCACTTGCAAGTCAGAAGGGTAACTGCCAGATTTTTTTTTATTCTTACATTTGTACTCAGGGACATCCTTTGAAATATAAATACCCCATCTGCCTTCTAGGCTAGAGTTACTCCTTTTTTCCTAGATATAGAAAGATCACTATGCCTTTGGCCTTTTGCTGTTTTATTCTAATTATAATTGTGGGGTTATGTACCTGTAAGAAAAGTAAATAAAAATATATGTAATGCTTCTCCAACTTTGTTTTTTTATATTATATTAAATAGCTGTTTAATTCCAGAAAATACTATAAATATGCTATATAAACGTGTCTAACAATACCTGCAATCTATCTGGCTCTTAATTGTCATTAAATGACAATAACAAAAATCCAAATGTCTTCTGGTATGCACTTAGATAATATTATTACATATGCATCACTGTCCGGGAATGAATGAAACAAATTATTTAGCAGTGAAGTTCACTTTTTCGGTGGATCAGAAATGTTGGAGCCTTCTAATCTAACTAAGTTGGAAAGGACAATACAATAATAACATCCATTTTGAATTGCTCTTAGTATGAATGGACTGTAAATCAGTTGCTAGGAGCACAGAGTTGCTTTTATGAGTTATTTCTGATTAATCTTCTCAGCTGACAGATTGACTTTGATCAGTTTAGCAGAGAGGCAGCTTCACTCCTTCCTGAAACCATGTGCTCATCTTCAAAGATCTATTCCAGAGACATGCCCCAACCTCTGGAGAAGATTTGAGGAATGGAGGAAAGGGCAAAGAAGCAAGAGGGATGCGTTGAGTCAAAGTCCATGATGTGTATGAGTATTAACGCTACCAAATTGGATTTTGCTCAGCATCCAGAAAGAAAAAACTCACAAATCTTTAATTGAGATAGAACATTGTTGGTACATGTTATCATTGTAACATTTTAACCTGCCTTTTCAGTTGGAAATGACATAAATTTACTTTATATGTTTTCACAAGTCAACTCAGTTTCCTCTATAATTAAATTTAATTTTGGTAAGGCTTTAAAAAAGTATACATCAATTATCATTACATCAGCTCAAAGCATTTTATAGTCAAAGCCTTAATAACATGTTCCTATAAACATTATGTAGTTTTAAGAATTGGCAAAATAGGCTGAACTGTCACCAGCACGGAACAGGCAGTTTTGGACAGACTTGCCTAATATGTAACATGCATGTTTTGTCTGGACTGAAACGCAAAACATACATGTTCTGGGCACAGGTGTTCCAAGATGGGAAGAGTAGGAAAAATGGAAAAGTCATTGATGGAAGAAATATGTGTGGCTAAAGGAAGCTAAGGGATAGAAGAAAGATACAGGAAGATTGGGAGATGTGCAGGGACACAACAATATGGAGAAAGTGACCTTGCCCAGAATATTCCCGCCAAATTTCCTAGCCACAATGTGATAGATCATAGAGCTAACATAGAAAAAAATCATTATTTTATGCATATGCCTATAGATTCTGTGGGAATCATTAGTGAAATATTTATCATTACTTTTAAAATGCATGTCATATGTTTGAAGTATCTTGGCATCTTGATTATTATACATATGATTTAATGCTCCCAGACAAATGCATTAATTTTTGTGACTGTGATATTTTGTGTTATGATAAGGGCACTGAAGAGCATCTCAACCTTTTCATAAAATTGTGACAGAATGCAAACATGAATATGGCTATATTAAGAATGCTATCTTTCTCAGGAACTAGGGGAGGGGAATGAAATCTCCTATTGTTTCGATGTATATAGTCATTCAGAAGCTGAATGATAGATAGCATTATGCAGCCCAAAAGCTATCTATTAGTAGAATTCTTCTAGTGATAGTAGTCTCTAAATCTAAATTTGCACAGTCTTTTCATTACTACATTCATTTACCTAAAAAATTACAGTGTTCTATGTTGCTATACAATTAAGTCTTTGCTTTCCCCCATTTTTGAACAAAGGAAGCCTGTGCTGTTTCCAAGGATTAGGGTGCTTTTGTGCATTATTTGGTTTGCTACATTTCTTTCCCTTAAATCAGCTCAACCTTTTCACACACCCGCACCGCTGTCGCCACATTGGGCTGCGAGTCCAGTGTAGATGCCGATCTGCGCCAGGCTTGAAGCTGCCTCTGATGATGCTAATCCAGGTGCCGATCCATGCCAGGCTCTGAGCTGCTGGTGGCATGGCAGCTGCGGGGGGAGGTGTGAAAATGGGAAGCTCCCAGCTGCCCTCCCTGATGCACTTTGCACTCTGCCTACCTCTTGCTCGTCCACCCATTTGGCTCTCCCTCTGGCCACTCATGGTGAGTTGTCCCTGCAGCAAGTTGGCCATGTGGATTTGTCCTGTGGCTACTTGGCATCTGTGAGTTGGCAGAGGCATCTTGGCGGTAGTGAGTTGGCAGCAGTGAGCTAGCCATGATGAGTTATGCTAGACCCATGGAACAATCCTTTCCTCATATTTGTTGTAGTAATATTCTCATTGGGCTTAATCACAGTAGAGTTTAAAATACCCTTTCATTAAGAAATTAGATATTAATATTCTCCCAAAAAGTATACACTGGCTTTGGCAAGTTGATTGCCTTCGGACATCTTTGAATACAGATTCCATACGTTCTAGTTAGCTACCATTAGAGTTTCTGGAAAATGCTTATACTTTGACAGCAGATTATTGCCACTACTAAGTTCCTAGTCCATGTATTAATAAAAACTATATATATATACTCCAGCATTTCATAGGTACCTAGTCTGGAGTTATGCCTAGGCCTCAGTATATGTAAATTTGTACATGTAAATTTTCCAGTTTGATTGTGTGTAAGGAAAATTTTTCAATCGTATGACTAAAATTTCTATTTGCTTCAAATTTTAATTGTAGAAATCAGTTATGCTGCGTAAAATGAATTTTTTTAAAATATGAGATGAGGAGAATATAATATGAAAGTAGAAAGGAGTAGAGGTAAGAAATGTAGGCTTTGCAAGGAAATAGGTGGAGATAAATGAGTCATGAGATAGAAAGAATAAGCCAAAAATGAGTAGAATTGTTGAGTGATTCTGCTTGTGAACAGGGATCTTGTAAGCACATTGTATATAAAGTACTGTAAATTTGCTGAAAACATGCAGAATGACCAGTATGAACACGTTTTTCATGTGATGCTTTTAGTATATCTATATACTTCACCCATGTTTCTGGTCATTCTGATGTACTTCTAATTTATTTTTTAAAGGATTTGTAGACTGTTTCAGTTGCATAACTCTAAGTGGCATATAGCATTCTCCTTACATAATATATGTTGCTTCAAACAGAAGATTGGCTGTACTATCTCTATCCAACTTTCCACAACTACTCCTACTAATTTCTTCTGAAGTCTCAGTCTGTGCAGTCATTTAGTCTGACTGATAGTTTTTCCATCCAGTCATAGTTAAGTCTGTTCTCTGTGTTGTGAATGTACCTGCATTCAGTAGTATAGCCTCATCTTTTTATACATTACTGGCAAGTAACTTCGTGGTGGATTTATAAGCCAAAATATTCTGTATATTGTGACAGATTTACTCAATATGTCTTTTCAATGACCTTTGAATCTGCTGACATTGTTAGGATTCCATGACTATTTTTGTATTTTACATAATCTTTGATTTTACAACATAATTTACTTGCCTGCAGACTAGTTCCCTTATTTTAATTGTTGTGATCTGCAATTTTTCTCAGCTCGCTATAATTTATTAATTAAAATTTATGTCTTGAAGAGGAACAAATATGTTGATGTATTCAAAGTTTCTTTTTGAACTGGCTAATCTCCACTGAATCTACATGGAATTTAATATTTGGAAATATGAGTGATGTTTATAATGTTTAACTTAATACTTCAAAGCAAGTTAAAACTTTTTAAAAGATATATATAGAAGCTTAAAGTATAATCATTCATTAAGCATGTGTATTTCAGTTTGAAATTAGATGTGGCGGAGGCTGCAATGTTTGTTCATACCAAATGAAAGTATAGTGCAAGTTGTAACTATGGTTTGAAAAGAAGCACATTGATGAGAAGGGATAACTTTCCCTTCCTTCACACCTGGCACATAACAAACTGCCTTCATGAATGCCTCAGGAGTTTTCTGTCCCAGGGTGTCTGAATTTAGATGAAAACAAAAATGAAACTTGCTCCTGGATTATAAGAAGGCTGGGGAGATCTATTTGTTTGTTCAATTTCTATGGCTGCCCATTTTAATCAATGATTCTAGTCTAGGTTGCTTACTATTCAAAACATATATGTTACTGTTAAAAATATTTGAAAACATTTTTAAAAAATAAACAATAAAACCAATAAAAACACCCCAAACATCCAAATTAAATACATATAGGAGCAAGATACTTGGTCAGTTAGCAGTATAGCCAGTAAATAGGATCCTTGACACATTTCAACACCCAGGCCTGGGAACATAGCCAGGTTTTAGGACCTTACAAAAGGCTAACAGGTTTGGGCCCATTCTGATCTTTGAAGGGAGAATGTTCCATAGAGTTTGGGCTACTGCAGAAAAAGCTCATCTTCTATCTCCACCAGCCAACATTCTTTGACTGACAGGATATGCAACATATCCATTTTACTCAATCTGGTTGGAAGGGTAGAGACACTTGAAAAAAAATGTGATTCCATCAGGTACCCTGGACACAAGCCATATAGTGCTTCCAGCATCTTGAATTGCATCCAGGAACACATCAGTAACCAGTGCAACTCACATCGGAATTATGTTATGTGTGCTATGTATTTGGCACCATCTGCACAGTTGCATTCTGCACCTGTTGAAGTTTCCAAACAGTCTTCAAGGACAGCCCCATGTAAAAGGTGTTATTGTAGTCTAACTTGAATGTTACATGGGCACCAGTTACTGTCAGCAGGGTCCTCCCAGTCCAGGTATGGGAGCAACTGGCACATATGAAGGTGTGCAAAAGTCCTCCTAGCCACTTCTCCACCTGTTCTTCAAGCAGGAGGACACCTAGATTTCGCATTGGGTCTGTCTGGGATCACTCAACCCATCCAGAATCGAAGTTGGAAGAACCTTGTTGGGAAGGGGGGGAGTGTTGTCCAAATAGTCACACTTGGTCTTGCTAGGATTGTCCCATCCAGTCCCAAGACCCTCCAGATACTGGAATAGTATGTCCACAGCATCACTCAATAGAGGCCTGGGGTAGAGATATAAAGCTGGGTGTCATCTGCATACTGATGATATCTCACCCCAAACTGATGGATCACCTCACCCAGCAGCCTCATGTAAAAGTTGAATAGGAGAAAGAACAGAGTGCTGAGGCAGCCCACAAAATAGGGGCGCAGGCTAGATCTCTCTCCCTCTACCAGCACTGACTGGAACCGGCCCTGGAAAAAGGAAAGCCAGCACAGAAATTGCTCACCTTCAATTCCCTGAGCTGGCCCAGAAGGATTCCATGATCAAGGGTATTGAATGTTACTGAGAAGTCAAGAAGAAACAGGATGGATGCACTGCCTCCACCCCACTCCGGCCAGAGGTCATCCATGAGTGCGATCAATGCCATTTCAGTCCCAAAACCCTGATCTGAACCACAAGAAAAGGGACCAAATAATAATCCTCATCCAGGGTTCTCTAAAGCTACCATGTGACCATATGCCATGAAACAATAATAGATTCATGATTTTCCTATCCCAGTTGTTAAATTGTTCCCTATTGCCCCTTTTATTTATTGTATGGATGATCTATTTGCCCTCACAATTTTTCATGTTTAAGATTGATTTGGAGAATTTCTTGGTTTTAATCTATGAAATGTGTATCCTCCAACAATTATTTTGCAGCAATTTACATAAGTTGATATTTTTCTTACAGGCGATGAGCTGTTCCCTTATGCCTTTTAACAGTTTTGGTGGCATGGTTAGTATACAAATACAACACCCATTTAATCTGAGCATGCCTTTCTTCCCCTTGAATTTTCTAAACCATAATAATTTTTAAACCAAGCAACAATTTTGAATGAACTGGTGCTTCTCTTTCAGGGATCAAGTTTTCCATTTATACCCTTTGGCACTTTTGGTGGCATGGTCAGTATACTAACGACAAAGATTGCTAAGATTTGGTGGTATGGGCATTGGGCATTAGCATTTTTGTTACTTTTCAGTTTCATTTTTTTTTCTTTTTGTCCAGAAATAAACCTTAAATTTATCTTATTTTTTCTTACTTATATATTTTCTTCACTTTGCTAAATGAATCCTTTATATATATATGTATGTGTGTGTGTGTATATATATATATATATCTTTGGTAATTCGGGTTTTCTCCCGCGTAAAATTGGAAGTATCTAGGCAACGTTTCGATGAAGTCTCATTTATCATCTTCAGGCTTGTGTCTTCGGCCTTGTGCTTCTCGGAGTAATGTGAGCTTGCAGCTGTTTCTTCATTTTAACTGTCAGTGGGGGTGGCTTGATTGGGTGGGGGCTTGGCTGTGTTCTGATTGGTTGGGGGGTTGGCTGTGTTCTGATTGGCTGGGGGTGTGTTCTGATTGGCTGGGGGTGTGTTCAGAACACAGCCAACCCCCCAGCCAATCAGAACACAGCCAAGCCCCCACCCAATCAAGCCACCCCCACTGACAGTTAAAACGAAGAAACAGCTGCAAGCTCACATTACTCTGAGAAACACAAAGCCGAAGACACAAGCTTGAAGATGATGAATGAGACTTCATCGAAACGTTGCCTAGATACTTCCAATTTTACGCGGGAGAAAACCCGAATTACCAAAGATCCACATACAAATACCCGCGAAAACCTCAGAAAACATATATATATATATATAATTATAATAATTATTATTATTATGAAAAATAGGATATGACCATTCCAATTGTAGTATTCTTCCCCCCCCCCCCACCCAAGGGATCTTAAGAAAACTTTTTGGAGTGCATTGGGATTATGAAGTAGTAAACATAGTTTAAATTTAGTTTATGCTAAAATATATCTGTAGGTGGAAATTTATGAATGTTTGAAGTGAATAGGTAATTTTTTTAAAAAAGAAAAGGTGAATAGGAAAATTAAGATTTCAGTAAAAAAAAAGATGTAGAAATGAGGACTGCAAGATTCTTAGCTTAATAATACAAAACTTTTGCTTTTTTAATGTGGCAAAAATGTTGAAGGTAATAAGAAGTACACTTGATAGAAAATGTGCAGGCTTCTTAGTTATTTTAGTAGCAGGTTTCAAGAAAGTTGCACTTGTCCAGATGCACTTCCATTCAGTTATATTTTAAGGCCATAATATTAATGCTGCAATTTATACGATCTACAATTTTTCTTTTAGGCCATGAGTTTTCCGCTTATGCCTTTTGGCTGTTTTGGTGGCATGGTTAGTATATTACACACACATATTTATTTATTTTTTTGGTGATGTGGACATATCTATTTCACTTGTTCTAAAACTAAGCATCTTGCATTTTGCTTTATACATGCATTTTAGTATGCTTGTTTCATTTTGTGAAACTGTTTTGTGTTTTTTTTTTCCCCTTTTGGGGAAATCATTGCTAAAATACCTATTTAGTGTCTGTGGAGATTAAAATAATGCTACAATTTCCAAAGGCGTCTCTTTTATTATCTTTTATTTTCCTTTTATATATAATAAAGCTATGAGAGGAATAAAAACTCAACTTCCAATGTCTTTCTTTGTATTAATCTATATTATATAGTGAGACTATATATATTATTAATAAATACATAATATAGTTATTTATGTCATTCAGCCGTATTTTCCTAAATCATTTCAACAAATGTAAAACAAACAATATATACTGAACAGGTAGCAATTAAAACTGGGGTCAGTTATATACTGAGGACATGGGCTCTTTGAACATATTTTGGCTCTTTTGTTACAAAACAATTCAAGCAAGCATATTTGCTGCAGGGAAAATATGCTTTTATTTGTCCTTTTTGAATCAAAGTAAGCTCCAACTTTTTCTGTCCAAGGCCATTATAAGAATGTTTGAATGATGTACCATGATTGTGTTTGAAATATATTACTTGATCAGAAAGATCTTTGTGCCTCTTTCTTTTGGAGCTGCTCAATGGCTTTTAGCATGGAGTTAAATATAGGATTTATATTGTTTGAAAAAAAAAAAAGCAGTGAAAAACTGCCAAAGTTCTGCATTTCCTATTACAATAATCTAATTTCTGTGAACATTTCTGGCATGTATATTACTGTACATGCTATATTGTATTGTAGTTTCTTTCCAAAAATACTTTCTAAAAACACAGCACATTAGTCTGTTTTTTCCTCCATTGCAAATATCAAAATATTAATTTCTTCTTCCATAAGCCTATACTTTTTAATGGAGAATGGGGGAAATCTAATGAAAAATGGCCAAGATATCATTTGAATATCTCTGCAGGTCTTTTGCTTCCATTTTTAATTCTTAAATTCTTTTCCAATGAAACCATTTTGCTTCAGTTTCTATCAATGTTTTTTTCTTGGGCATACCATTCATATAAAAATGATCATATGTTCTTTATGTAGTATCCTATGAGGTTTGTTAATTGGGAAATACAAGAAATATAGCAGTTAGACACAACCAACATTATGAAAGCATTAATGCTCCGTTCATTAATTGGGTTTTCCCCCTAACTGTATTAAATTTTCTCGAATTTCAGAGCAGGTTTAGAAGAAGGGACAATCTGTTGTCTCAGCAAAACCATTCTGCTGTCAGAGAAACATCATTAGATGTAATTCCATCAATGGATTCCTAAATATTGCTTAACTTTTATAATTGCAAATGATAATTTAAAAGATAGAGACTTTATTACCTAATGAAGGTTGGGAAGTCGGTTATAAATCAAAATTACTATTTATGATTTTTATATTTTTACTGTCAGAGGAAAAGGATTGTTAACATGTCTGCCGGGGTCCTGGAATAATTCGGCCAACCGAGCTATTGTATACCTGTATTAGGAATGGGAGACATCATTTTTGTTCTAATCAAAAAAAAAAAAATGACAAAAATGCTGTAGTCCTGGTTTTTAAATTTCAACTCTTTGTTACCTTTTGTAACTTCCTCTCATCCAATTTTGAGAACATCCAAATTCTATGACACTCTAGCACTGGGAAAATATAGAAAGAGAGGGAAAGGGAGAGAAAGAGAGAAAGATCAAGAGTGCACGTGTCAGATATTTCAATGAGTTGGATGTTCTTTGGTTTCATAGAATTAGAATAGAATAGAATTCTTTATTGGCCAAGTGTGATTGGACATACAAGGAATTTCATTCAGTTTTCTCCATTCTTGCTTTCTTGCTTGTTTCATTTTGTATGTGAGCCATACATTTACATGCTAATATATTTAGTGAGTTTACTGGGATTCCTATAACATTTTGCCTGCTTCTATAGCTTTCTCTGTGGTCTGTAAAGGTGTCAATGCTTTGGCTGGAATGTTGGTAACATGTGATAGCAGTGTAAACAGAAGTCATGGTTACTGCATTCCTATTTTAGATGGTGGAACTGAATCAACAGTGTGCCATACAAGTGTTATGTTCTGTCATTAGTCTATCTTCTTTCACATATAATTGTATTCCTAAATTGCATATTCTAAATCACAAAAGAGAACCTAGTTTATGGTGTGATTAATCAGCTCTTAAATTGACCCAAACGTAGATAGCCATTCAAGAAATCCACACAAAAAGAAACATTTTTTTCTGCACATGGCTAAACATAGCCTAGTGAAGATTTCATTTTGTGTTCTTTAGCTTGATAGTAACAAGCATAATCAGCAGTGATAAACAAGCTTTGCCGCTATATTCTAAATTTTCTTTTTCATAAAACTAATTACAGTGATATTTCAATTCACCTAATGATATAAACTTGTTTTTCATATGTTTGTGAAATAGTTATTGTTGTGATAACTTGTTATTTCATTGAAAACTTAATGGCTGAGAAATGAGTTTAAAATCTATGAAATCGTATTTTGATTCAATTTTACTTAAAGTTCATAGGGAAAGCCTTTCTGATACTTGTATAGATATGTATTTGTATGCCTGATCCAACAGTCTTCTCTAGGAACATATTTGACTGAAGGCCAAACTAGATGTGATGTTGGCTGTCCCACAGTTTGGAATTTCACCTACTGACAAAACTTGGAAGTGACACTTTAGGAGATGTGGTTTAACATACTCTGGCAGTCTATTCTTATACACTACCTTGTATTAGCTTAGAGAAATTTCCGGTGGTTTGTCTTGTTTTACTACAGTTGAATTGAGAAGAGTATAATAGCAAAAGAGAAGTGTCTCATAAAACACCAAGCATCACCCTCATTTTCTTTTTTTTTTAACTGTTGCTCCTCTTAATTGCTATATCTTTGTCCTATCTTCTGATGTCTGAAAAAGTAAGCTTCTTCCCACCTGTACATGAATGAATTGTAATAAAAAATTTTGAAAATTTTTTGAGTTTTGAAGCATTTCTATTTCTTCCTCTCTATTGAAGCAGAACATGAATTTCAGAAATCCGTTCTTTGCAATGGACAGAATGATGTCAAACATGAGAACTGGTATGGTGGAAATGCAAAGAAATTTTGTAAGTTGTTAAGTTTTTATGTTAATTTTATCATGAATATTATTCATGAAAAAATAGATTTCCTTAGAGCAGGGGTCCCAATCCTGGTCTGTGGCCTGGTGTGGGGCCTAACCTGTTCTGAACCAAGCCGTGGAAGTGGTGAGAGCACACATGCGTGCACAACCATCCCCTCTTTCCCCCCTCCCCCCACTGCTGCCTCTGCCGGTCTGAAAATGCTGCCTTAGAGAAAGAGGTTATTAGTGCATTATTATCAATTGACAGTTTTTAATTTCAGTCTAAGTTGTGTGTTCTGTAATGAAGGAACTGTAGAACTTATCTACAGTTAGAATCATTTTCACAATGTAATGTGGTACTCTCTTTGGTTTCATATCCCACCTCCTAATTCTGGCCTTAGATATATCTAATTGATGCATTTAAAAAGTGGATAGAAATGCCTATCCAGCCATGTAGATATGTCTTTAAATGTGCCTAACCGATTGGTGCATATTTGTGTTAGCTTTTGACTGTTTGCCAGAAAGAAAGAAATTAGTTCTGAAAAGCTTCCTTTCAAATTGCACTAGAGTAGATTTTTACTCACTTCCAGTATCTGACAGTTCCAAAATCAGCTCTTCTGTTAAATTAAGCCTGTTTGCCAAGTGAATGGGTAAGTTTGAATAATACTTCAGAATGTTTTACAGGCCTGGGATATTAAGTCAGTTTTGTAGATGTGGTTGCATTTCCTAAGATTCACTTTTTATTGTCTTAAGTGCAGCATTAATAAAGTCAAGTGTCCCTCACATTTAGTTTGATGTGCATAGACACATGTTTCTCTTGGCAGTTACAGAAAAACATGTTGCCATAGTATTCTCACAGGATCTTTCCACCCAGTGTAATCAATAGTCTTGTGATAGAGGACTGCAAACATCCATTAAATATTGACTTCCATTCTGTACTCTAATTGTAGTCTTTGCTTGTTTTAATAACAGGATAAAATGGCACTTGATCCAAATGCTCACTCCTATAGTTCTTCCTCAGTGATGACCTATTCCAAGAAGGGTGACGAACCGCCAAAAGTTTTCCAAGCTTCAGCCCAGACACGGACTGCTCCAGGAGGGGTATGATAATATTTTGGGAATCCTCTCCTAACTAATAATAGTATTACTCTAATTTGGTATGTGCTTCTAACTCAGTAGGCATAAATGTATTATTATGCAATAGAACAAAGCATTGGAAAATTAGTATAAACGTTTGAAATTAAAACTTGACTTTGAAGTGATGGCATGATGTTTAAAAAGCCCCTTCATTGCTTTGCTCATAGGTGTTGCCATCTAATTTTGAATTTGAACCTTAACGTTAAGTTCATGAAATATAGCATGCAAGCAAGATAAAACTGTTGAAAATAGCCCACAGTAAATCTCTTTAGCACTCAGCCAGTATTTCTTTATCAAAAAGCTTCTAATAATATACTGACGGGCATGCTGATAAGTAATAGCCAAGATTGTCGAGATTGTTAGTGTTCCTTTCATATGGCAAATAGCAGAACACTCTTTATCTCTGTAACTGAAAAGTGCCATTCACTGGCTATATTTAGATGAAGTTATGATGGTTTTTGAACCATTCTCATGAGACAATGTTGAAACCTTAAAATACTGGAATTCATGCCTAGTTTCTCTATATGTGAATCAACATGCATGCCAAGGCCATAATTGAGAGACATGATTGTGCATGCAACTGAATTGTTTTACGTGTGGTTTTTGCTGCTAGAGCTGCTCTCTTCCACCTCCGCCCTCAAATATAACTTCCTCAGCATAGTGAATGATATGTGCTCATAGTGTAGCCTTTTTCCACTTGGCATGTTTATTCTGTGATTAATTTAGTCTTCATAAATTAACTTACGATTAATTTAGGCTTCATATATATGTTTCCATGATTTGTAGAAAGTTTACTTGAAAGGAGAAACCCAGAAAACTAATTAGGACATTTTCTTCTTATTACATTTTTTACTTGTTTGTTCTTGCTTTACTTCAGATTAAAGAAATCAGAAAAGCTTGTAGAGATTCTGAAAGCGGGTTGGAAAAAATGGCCATTGGTCATCACATTCATGATCGTGCTCATGTAGTTCAGAAGGCAAAGAACAACAAAACTGGTGATGAAGAATTGAATCAAGAATTCATTAATTTAGATGAAGGTAATTAGCCATGCTGCTGGCCTCTGTTTCCTCCTCTTCCCTCCCCTCTCTGTTATATGATCAATGCTGTTTAGATGGCGCCATAAGCATATACCTGCATACATATAAAATGGTGTATTGTGCATTTTGTAGATAATTATGTATTTTTTATTAGTGTAAAACATCGAGAGAGAGATACATATAAAAATATACATACTTTCAAATGAAGAAATTTCTAATTTAAAATTGCAATTGTTTGCCAGGAGAAGCTCATGCATTTGATGAACAATGGCAAAAGGAGATTCTGAAGTTTAAGCCCTCTGGAGGAAGACACAATATAGATTCCCCAAAACATAGAAGCATTCATCATGTAAGCAAGGAGGATGCTCCAAGGAGGTATACAATGTAATCTTTCTTGTTTTGCCTTACACTATTTTAAGAGAGAGAGTCAGAATTCTTTTATGATGTCATATGTGTATAAGGATTCTATGCTTATTTTTCAGGAATGCATTCAACTACTGGGTACCTTAAGCATCCTAATATAAAAATATTGGCACTAATTGTCTGCTGGTTAGTTCAATTAAAACCTACAAAAGAAAAATATCAAAACAGAAAATCTGTGGGAAAACAGTATTGCCCAAGATGGGGCAAAGAACATGTCCTACAAACATTGATAAATTACAACCCTGGGTATCCCTTAGTATTTAATAGCTAAGACTTTAGCAACATGTTGTGTGTCACAAGTTTTCCACTCCTGTATTGGTGCAGTCCTGGTCCCCTGCATGTTTGTTTTCCCCAGCTCTGAATGACTCCATTTTCATAGGATTACAGGTGACACAAGTTGAGGTGGGACGTTACACTTTAGTTTTTTGCAAGCCGTCTGAAAATCTGAAAAACAGTGTCTAGATATAACAGTTGTTTCTTTATGCACAGGTGTCAATTTGCAGCGTCATGTTCCCATCACATGACGTTTTGTGACTTTTTCCCCATTTGCAGAACTAGGGTGGGTGTGGCCTGCGTGTGACGCATCCGGCCCACAGGCCGCCAGTTTGAGACACCTGCTTTAATGGATGGTTAAAGATTTCCCCCTGTATATTCTGTATTTAGCTGATGTTACATTGTATAAAATAAACATCAAGTATTCCCTTTTTGTTATCCTTGTTTTTTCAGGGAGAAGATGCACCCAAGAACAGCAATAGAAGGACCGAGGAGACCCACATCTTCTCTTGAAAAACTCAGTGTCAAGGGATCACATGTTCCTCTCAAATCCAGCAAAAAATAATTGTGTTGCTTTTCATGTTAATATGGTTGTCTTGAGAGAGGACACAATAATTCTGGATCAACAAATAAGACCAAGCTCTCTGTTCCTAGCATTAGTGACTCTTTTTTTTCTCTTTTGACTACTGAATGTTTATGTCAGTTTCAGTTCCTTGGTAACACTTGGCTCTGAACAGTAAATGAAAAACACTGAGACCGAAAAGTACTTTATGGCTTTTGAAAAGAAAACATGGAATGTTACAGCTATTTTCATTAATACCCAACTGTTCTAACAAATATGGGGACAAAGTTAGCATTACAAATATAATACCAGGTTTCAAGGACTTTAAACTAAAGCATTGTTTGTAACTCAAAAAGCAATGCTGGTATGTATGCTTTTGGCAAAAGGCCAGTCTTTCAAAGTCTAGGTTACAGTTGAACTGCAGTCATTAGCCATTATGTAATGAATATAATGTCAATTTTCTTATTATCATTGAAATCTACCCAAAATTAGTTTCTCCAATATATTACATGAACAAAATTAGTACCTTAGTTATATTTTGGGTAGAGAAAAACAAAACAAAAACTTGAATCTGAACTGAAGCATTTCACTAAGGGATTCTGCCATCTTTGTGTAAAATATTTAACCCAACCCATTTTAGTTTCTTTATATTTGTAAAAAAACAACAACATTCTGCTTTGATTGAAAGTTGTGTTCTAAATTATTGAATTCCACATTCTAATTATTATTTTGATAGAAAAAGTAATAATTTTTACAAACAATGATTTATAATTGGAAAAAATGTGTTTTTATATTAGGATTGGATCAGATAAATAGCAATGTAACGTTCATAGGGCAAACAGGAATTCAAAGAAAATGGCAACTGAAGCTTATTTCAGTTTTCGTATTCCGTACTGGAGCAAAAGGGTGCACAGCTAACATCAGGTGATGAAGAATTTCTGAATTATCAATCCATTTTAAGACAGTTTTAGTGCCACTCTCCTTCTTTCTCTTGAAGATATTTTCCTCTTGTTTATAATTATTTTGTTTGTTTACTGATTAATTAGTTCATTTTCATGATGCTGAAGGATAAGCTAGAGATGCAAGTTTTGCAGTAGAAAAAATACAGATTTACTGAATATAGTTGTCAACATGACGATTTAAGCAATTCAAATTGATAAAGCATCTTATAATGCAAAGTCATATTAAAACACGAATATTTGGATTCATTGTTTATCACGGCTTGTCAGTTTAGATATTGCTGCTCTATAGGAATAACTGGGAAACATAGTTTTGATATCTGAGCTTCTGTGTTGAAAGTTCTAATATTGTGATATCTTATTAAACATTTACTAAGTAAAATATATGTACCTCTGCTCTTTCAAGGTATGTAACTTAAGATATGTGTATGTATGCCATTCCTCATATTGAATAAACACTATGCTATATTAGATTGGAAATTTTAACTTAAATCAATCTTTCAAATTTCAAATAGAGTTCTTCATTAACATGCACTTTTTTGATAATAAAAAGCTATTCAACAAAATGTGTGTGTGTGTTTTGCAGAAGAAATGGTACAATGCTGTGCTGAAATTATAGTCTAGCCTATTTTCTTCCCTTAACCAGCATTTATAAGCTTGTTAATCCTTTCTATTCTCAAAGATCTCTGGCCAGAGTATAAAATTTAAAAGAACAAAATAGTGTAAACATATTAATAAATTATTTAAGATTCTTTAGCTTTCAGATTTAATACCTGTTGCTGAAAACATAAGTCTTTTCTATGGTTAGGGAATATTAAATATTGCAGCACAGGTTTATTCAGACTTTAAGATTATGTATAGGTAGTCCTTAAAATCAGTTTGTTTAGTGATGATTCAAAGTTACAACAGCACTGAAAAAAATGATTTATGACCGTTTTTCAGACTTAGAACCGTTGCAGCATCCCCCATGGTCACATGATCAAAATTCTGTCGCTTGGCAATTGGCTCATATTTATGATGCTTGCAGTGTCCCTGAGGTCATATGATCACCTTCTGCGATCTTCAAAGTTAGTGGGGAAGCCAGATTCATTAACCAGATTACTAACTTAACAACTGCACTGATTCACTTCACAACTGTGGCAAAAACGGTAGTAAAATGGAGCAAAACTCAATTAACAAATGTTTCTCTTAGCAACAGAAATTTTGGGCTCAATTGTGGTTGTAAGGTGAGGGCTACTTTATATCCTGGGGTCAAATCAAGGATGGCAAGAGACAAAGTGAGATTGCCACTTATTTCATACTTCCCTGCTGTTACTATGGAACTCAGTAAGACTTAAGCAAGCATATTTGCAAGACAGCAGATGTTCTACACTTGTTTCAATTTTGTGGTTCTCAGTAAGAAAAGTAGCAATTCATTTTACAAGTTTCTTTTAAGCAATTAGCTGAATAGTATGATACTAATAATGCTTGCCAGATATTTGTATGGTCATTTGGGAAAAAAATGGTTAAATTGTCTGACTTGAGAAATATTTCAATATATAGCAGGGAGTAAACTGTTGGCAAAAGTTTTAGATACATTTCTGTGTCTTTGGCAGCAGTTAAATATGAAAGATGCTCAAAAAGTCTATCAGTTATGTGTGTGCTGGTGGCATTCCACTTTCTCAGTTTAGAAGTTCCAAACATAGACTGGTGTGGGTGATGATTCTCTGCCTGAAAACAATATTTGGCTCATGTTGCCTAGCTACACTGCTCTCTGTAAGTTAAAAAAAAATTCAAATATGAACAAAATCAAAACATAACCCTTCATTTCAAAGTCAACAGATACAACACAGTCTACATCTGTGTGGCTCTAAATCACATTGTGTCTTTGTCATTGTAAAGAAGAAAAATCTACCTTGGAATAAAATTAGAATTCTTAGTTTGATACAGTATGTTCTCATGATTTGTTTTGTAATGGAGTCATTGATGGGAACTCTTTGGAAAATTTCATTAAAATTTAATATCTTAATCCATCATCAAATACGATTGCTGAGTTAATCCTATTTTTTGAATACAGTGTGGCTGACTCATTTGCAATGTATGCACCTGGATGACTAAAGTGGGCAAATATGTCAGGCTACGGAACTTCTTCCCATTCAAACAATAAGAATGAACTTCTGAGAACCGAACTTATCAAAAGGAATCCTTTATTGAGATGAGACAGTCCAGTAGGAATTCAAAGCAGCGTCTGAGGTCCCTCAGGCATACAGTGATAGATAAGGGAGTTTAGAATCCCCTCCCCATCCCAATGTTTACTTAGGGAAACAAAAGCCAATATGTTAATTCCCCTCCCAGCCCCTCTGGGAGGGGATCCTTCCCTTTTAGGAAGGTTTTTTCTCATGTAGCTTTCCCAAGACGTACCTAACTTCCTTCCCCACCCCCTTTTTAGAACGGACTGTTTTTGGAGATTTCCCAGAGCACTACATTGTGGAGTTTTATGGACCCCTCATCTCCTGGCTGTGCCTCTCAGAGGTGTTAGGTTCTGGCCATCTGGCTTCTTTCCCCCCCATTGTATCATGTATGGGTGTGCATATTCGATATAAGGTTAAATATATTCAGGTTACATCAAGAAAGGATTTCTTTATCAGTTCCCCCCCCCCCTTTTCTTCTTCCTCTGAAGAAATGACAGATACACGGATCTGACACCCACTTTTAACTTTCATTACATGCATATGGTTATTGGATAAAAACAGGATCTTTGGAGTTGTAGTAGTGATTTGATATATAAATAAGGACTGTCTCAAGTCAAATTCAGTTCCTGTGACTTTGTGGATCTAATAGTTTTCCTAGCAGAGGTATAATTTCCCATCACTTTGTTTTCAAGACTCACTTCTACACTTCTACAGGTAGTCTTCGACTTACAACAGTTCATTTAGTAACCATTTGAAGTTACAACATCACTGGAAAAAGTGACTTATGACCGTTTTTCACACTTAACAACCGTTGTGGCATCCCCATGGTTATACGATTTACATTGAGATGCTTGACAACTAACTCACATTTGTGATGGTTGCAGTTTCTCAGAGTCATGTGATTGCCTTTTGTGACCTGACAAAGTCAATGAGGAAACCAGATTCACTTAACCGTGTTACTGATTTAACAACTTCAGGGTTCATTTGACAAATGAGGTAAGAAAAGTCATAAAATGGTGCAAAACTCACTTAACAAATTTCTCACATAACCTAAATTTTGGGCTCAATGTGGTCGTAAGTTGAGGACTTGCCATCCATCTTAAATGTGATTTTCCAAACTGGGCTTTAACCCTGAGGTATGTTTAACTTGGAGGTATCGCAATCAGAGTCTAATCAGGTCTGCCCCTGCTCAGCTTGTTTCTAGACCAGCCAAAATTACTAGGGCATAAGTAACATTGAGAGGATGTCTAGTAAGGGTGGGATGTAAGGAAGCATCCTCAACTTGACCGATGCATCTGTCAGGTAGGATTCCCTGGATACTGAAAACAGATTTCGGGATTAAAACAAGAAAATCAGCCTCATGCTCTCTATTTTAGAAGCACACCCAAGATTACAAATGGCCTTTTCTTCCATGCAAACCTGCCGTTTGGGGAAAGCAGAAATGATCAGCCTCACCTTTAGAAATTGTGTTTTAGTTCAGAACAGATATAGTCCTCAACCATTCGTTTAGTGACATCTCTGTCAGTTACAGCGACACTGAAAAAGGTGACTTATGACCATTTTTCACACTTGTGATTGTTGTGCCATGGTTACCTGATCAAAATTCAAACACCCGGCACATGGCATGTATTTGTGGCTGTTGCAGTGTCCCAGGGTCATGCAATCTCCCCTTGGTGACCTCCTGACAGGCAGGGGTCAATGCGGAAGCCAAATTCATTTAATAACTGTGTGACTGGCTTGGCAACTGCAGTGATTCACTTGGGGGCTGGCCTGGGCAGGAAGGGTTGTGGGGTGGGGCAAGACTCACTTAATTGTCTTGCTTGGCAGTGGAAATTTTGGGATCAATTGTGGTCGTAAGCCAAGGATGATCACTGGGGTTTTTTAAGAAGAGACTGGACAGCCACTTGTCTGAAATGGTATAGTTTCTCCTGCTTAACCAGGGGGCTGGACTAGTAGACCTCCAAGGTCCTTTCCAGCTCTATTCTGATTCAAAGATTCTAATCAGCTCTTTCGAAACGCTTCTTTCCTCCAGGGTATTTGGTGGCGCTGTTGAAACTGGCTTCCGGGATGGGGAGATGATTCTATGATCCGTTCCCATGCTCCGGAACTATTTACCCGGCTCAGACCGGAAATGGAGTTGTAAGAGTCGTGCCCGGCGTGACTTTTGGAAGCGGAGGTAGCGGAGCTTTCACGATGTTGAGGTGTCGGCGACTCTTAGGTTTGGCGTTGTCTCGGCAACAGGTAGGAGCGGGGAGCTTCCGTGGGGTCAGAGCAGCCCCAGCTATGCTGCAGGTTGAGTGGGAAGCAGTGCCTACATTTCTGCGCCTGGTTTGGCGGGGGGGATGTTTAAAAGGCTCCGCGGGGAAGCTTGATTTGTCATTAAATGCAGAATCTCTTTGTTACGGGGAAGCTACTCGATAAATTAAAAACCCGACAGCTGAAAACTTATAGTAATGCTCAGCTTGCTGTACGCCTCTTGAAATGAGATGGGTTATTGGAGAACAAAGTGGGACAGTTTGGATTGATATTAAATCTTTTTCACCTGTATTTTTTGGGGGGCGGGGGATTAAAATGTGTGAGAGTGATCTGCTTTCAAAGAGTCTTGCGAATTGATTCGAAAGATCTTAACTTCTAGCAAACTTTAGGTAATCTTAAAGAAGCTTGTTTCTTTCGGAAAAGATAGTTGTCGATTCTGAAAAGAAGTGCGCATGTTATATTTAATTATTCCACATCCTATGAAGTCCAGCCAACAGTTATGCAAATTCAGAATGCTAAAAACTCATGATGGTATCCTATTAGGATAAACTTTGGAAAGATAACTAAGCTAAGTTCTATCATTTTAGGAGCCTTCAAAACATGTTTTTTTTTAAATTATGAACACTAAGAGTAAGTACAAATATTGAGAAACATTTTTTTATAGATTTTATAACTCTTCTGGTATTTATTCTGGCATTTATTTGTGCCAAATGAAGTAAATAGTATGAGACTATGAAATACGGCATTAATTCCTACATGGCTAAATGCAATATAGGAAATATAATTGGTTGCTGAAGCCCAAAATAGCAGTTGATGCTAATGATCATTTCTTACAGTTGCCATTCAAAATTATATATTTACTATATTTGATAAGCCATTCTAATCAAGGAGTCTCTCACTGGCTTATACAGCTGATACAAAAGAACAGTTAAAATATAATAAAATCCTGCCCCTACAAAAATAGATCATAGTATCGATAGTCTTCCATCTCATCCCTAAATGCTTTTTGGAGGAGTTATGTTTTAACAGTTCTTTGAAAACTTAACTAAGGAAGAGGCAGTTTGAGTATCTGAAGATAAGCTATTCCAGAAAAGATAGCCAGCATTTGATAATCATTAATAAAAATTAGTATAAAGAATATGCCACCCTGATATATTCTTTAAAAGTATTCAAACATGTCAGTAATATTGTCATATAACAGATATGCATACTGCCTAATTGAGTGATTAAAATGAGAAAAAACAGGAATAGGACAATGTATAACTGTAAAAGGCCTAACTACACATTATTAAAGGATTCCCCTCCAGTTCTTTAGCAAGAATTGTTCCAAACTAACGATTGAATTGGCAACTTCCTTTGAATGAATGTTTTAACCATTTCACCTTCTAAAATTCATCTTAAATTATGATATTAATCTTTTTTCAATGGACTGTGCAACTTTGAACTTGCAACTTCAATTTTACTTTACAGTTATTTGCTAACATTTGTTGGCTTTTGTTTATTGTTGCAAGATATCGTTCTTGCCACACACTGTATTTGATTTGTAAGGAATGGTTGTTATAGTATTGCCTGAAATGGTTGAAATGATACATTCAGATTGTTAAAATCAACTTAAATCTCTCATATGTCTGAAAATACCTTTTACTGTCCAAAATTAATATGGAAGCATATTTGTAATTAAGAAGTTTAAATTTTGAATTTCTCTTTTTCCAGTAGCAATGTTTTCTTAACAACAAATGCTGCTCAGCAGGAATTTTTCTTATACTACTAATCTTTTTTTACTTAGGGTACATAATCCATTATTAGATGAATCTGATAAGTAGGTCACAATTCCATAAAAGTTTTCATTATGGGAAATCTTTTATAATTTGTTTTCTAGGCTTTTATTATTTGTTAAATTCAGCAATCTCATCCTTCTCACTAAAATGCAGATTTTAAATTTATTTTCATTTTCAATGAAAAAATGTTAAATGTTTATAAAATATATAAACTTTTACTTGATAATTAATTATGGTTATTAAAAAATAATTCCTGGATGCATAGCTAACAGGCTAAGTATATTGCCCCAATATATATTTAATCTGGATGTTTTTAGTGTTTAAAATATTTTTAGTATTTTTAATTATAATTTTTTTGAATTGTAAGCCATTCAGAATCATTGACTGAGGTGGACAGCTATAGAAATTGATTGAATGAATGAATGAATGATAGTATATTAATTTCTTCCCCAGCCCTAACCCCAGCCCTAACCCCAATGAAACTAATATCTAACTAATGAAACTAACATCCTTACTAGTGTAAGGATGGGACCAGAACCACTGAATAGGCTATTACATTGAAAATGTATATGAATCCTATTTTGTATTTAATATATATTACATTATTGTTACACTTCATGCTTTTTTTCCTCAGCTGATGCTACACAGCTGCAGATGGTGTTCTTCAGGAATTTTTCCCAATGAAAAAATTCGGAACATAGGCATTTCTGCGCATATTGATTCAGGAAAGACTACATTAACTGAACGTATTCTATTTTACACAGGAAAGATAGCAGAAATGCATGAGGTATTTATGAATATATTGGTACCAATGGGGAGGATTAGCATTATATTGTTGTTGTTATGGTTTCTGTTTTATTGTCAACTTTCGGGAATACTGTTCCTGTAAATTTAAGATAACATACATGCAGGGGGCATGAAATAAACAGAACAGATAGGAATTTTGAAGGCAATAATTGACTCTATTTTGTTAAAAATATAACAAATTAATAAAGGTAGATTATGAATAATATCTAAAGCTCTGAGGCTCTATCAATCGAGTCAGGGCTATAGTCTTAAATGGAGAAGATTTTGAACAGTAATCTTTCCAAGCATGGTTGCCTATAGGAATCATTATAGGGATATAGTATAAGGCTATCCACAGCAACATCCAGGAGTCTGTGTCCCTTTGGCTATAGTCAATATTCATGGCTCTATCTTCTGAAATTCCTGGGTGAAAATGAAACCTATGTGTGAAAATCATTGTTTATGAACTTTGATGCTTGCTTCAGAAAGCACCTGTGTGGTTCTCTAGAGTGCTAGAGTGGAATTTGAGAGAAGAGAAGCTGCATGGGATGTTGTTAAATCTAGTGGAAACCAAACATTACATTCATGATTTCTTATCAAGTGACAAATATGGAGACAGCATTAATATAATATTGGGTGCTGTTCTGCTTCAGTAGGTGATTTGCCATAGCTGAATAAATCATAAGTTCATATTTTAATGAGATAACTTTATAGAAGATTATCAACTCATTTGTCCATCAGCTAAAACTAAAGTGTAGGTGATATCTTTATAAGAAAATGGATGAAAAAAGTACAAATTCCATTTTTTTCCAAAAGTCCCAGATCATAATTTCATAGAAGTGTAGCAGCACTTCAACAAATACTGTATTTTATTTTAGAAAATTGCTGTTTGTTCAAGTTGCTGTTGAAATGAAGCAGTTCAACATGGAGAACAGACAATATTGGGACAGGCTGCTCACCGAATGTAGAGGAGTGATTTGCAGATTATATTTTGGATGGCTGCTTATGAAATAAATAAAATGGGCATCATATTTTGATCCTGTTGTTCACATAGAATCCTTTCATATGTCAATGGGACCCACATAAAGCTTTGAATTCAGTGACAAAGGCAAAAATTCTAAAAATCCAAAAGTGTGAATATGTTTTATAATTTATTTATTTATTCAAATTTGTATATTGCCCCCTCTCCCTAAGGACTCGGAGCTGTGCACAGCCAGATAAAAACATATAAATACAAATACAATAATTTAAAATAAATTAAAAGGATTAAATAGATTAATAATATTATAGAAATATTAATAATATTATAGAAAAATTGGTACTATCTGAAAATATGAGAATTAAATGCATTATTTGTGTCTGGGTATTCTTGTTTCATTTAAATTGAAGTTTATACCCAGCTTCAAGAATGAGCTGAAAAGATTGACTTTGTAGGAAAAAAATGTTTTTTTGAAGGGGACCTGAACTTCAGGCAAGATTATCCAGGTTGTCTAGAAATAGTTACACTAATGACCTGTTTACTTACAAGTCCAATTTAGTCTATAAAATCTTATGTGGCCTGAGTTATACTTCCATTCCTTATTAATAATCTGGCCATTATGAATAAATGTATAAAAGTCTTAGGCTTAATTGGTTTATTCCCCATTTAGACATAAAGTATTTTGGGGTATAAAGCTGATATAATAATCATTGCACCACATTTTCTTGTTAGCTGAAAATCAGATGTGAATTGTTCATTAGTTTGCAACATTTAAAAAAAAATCATTTAAAAATTATCTTTTGTGATTTTTTTAAAATATATATACTCCTTTCCTCCCTCCCTTCCTTTCTCTTGTATTTGTTAGTTTTTGATTTGGAAAATTGAAGTAGAGCTAAATTAAGTGGTTTTCAACAGCTTTATTCTATATAAAAGAACAGAAGTGCATATGCAGATATATTGATTTGTTTTCTTTCCTCTTAGGTAAAAGGGAAAGATGGGATTGGTGCGGTGATGGATTCCATGGAATTGGAACGACAACGAGGGATCACTATTCAGTCTGCTGCTACATACACCATGTGGAAAGACACAAATATTAACATAATTGATACCCCAGGTAGCGTTGTCCTTGCATACCATATTTAGTTTTCCACATGTTTCATTTCTATTTGCTATAAAAAAAGAATACCTATTTGATAACTTGCAAATCTAGTTTGTGATTTTTTTTTCAACTGATTAGCAAATAGGATTGGCAGCATGAAACTTCACACTAGTCTTGTTTTTAAGCAGAATTCTTCTAAATATATAAAGTGGAATTTCAATTAGCCATGTTCATATGCATTTCATTTTTGTATTGCCTGGCTCATCAGTCACAGAGAGCCTGATTGTGATAGACTTATATGGCCATCATGTTATTCAGCAGCCTTTCCCAATCTGATGTCCTCCAAACTGCTGGCTGAGAATTTAAGAGTTGTAATCTAGACCAGAGGTCACCAACCTTTTGGACCTCAGGGACCACTAAATTCATAATTTTAAATCCCATGGACTACTAATAAGATTTTTTAAAAAAGATAAATAGTATTTAGTGCAATATAAAAAAATGCAATTTTCTTGCAGACTGCCAACATTTTCTTGCAGACCACCAGTTGTGATCGCTGGTCTAGACAATGTGTTGTAATGATTAAGGTATTGTTTAGGAACAGACAGAGCCAGGTTCTAGTCCATTCTTAGACCCAAAGTTCACTGGATGACTTAGGGCCAGTCAGACACTCTCAGTCTAATCTACCCACAAAATTATTCTGGGAAAAAACAAGAGGAGAGAATACTATATATGTTTTCTTGAACTCTCAAATGCAAGGTGGGATTGAAGCCTAATAAATACATTCTTATGTTTAAAGCGCATCAGTTTGGAGTAATTGTAAGATGTGAAAGGGATTTTGAATGCATTCTTTTTTAGTGAATGTGAATGAGCACATGCTGACATACAACTATGTGTTTAGATTTAAGTCATTCTCTGTTTTATTCAGTGTATCTGTGCTCCCCTTTCCCACCAGCACTAAGGCACTTATTACATTGAAAATTAGATATCAGAATTCATTGGTAGCATGCACACAATACTTCCTATAGAAATCTATTACTATGGTTGGTTGCATAACCATCCAGGTGGTTAGACTGGGTTTGGTATTTTTATGTTCACCCATTGAGTCCTTAAGGAACTGTCATAGGCAGGTTTGATGGTATTAAAGGTTACAGGTACTTGGTGCTGTCTTAATTGCTAGGGCTGATGATGTTACTTGTCTGGTAAAATGAAATGTCTGCAAGAAAACCATCAAGTTCAGAAAGCACCAAGGACCTCATTTACATCTTGTACTACAAATATTCTCTGTCAGTGTTAAATTGCAGGATATAATCTATTCCTGGATATAATCTATTGCAGGATATAATCTATTCCAAGAAAAGCTGTCTTTGCATTTGATTGATAGTTTTGTCAGTTAGCCAATAGTGTTCGAGTTTCTCAAACAGTTGAGAGATTAAAATATCTCTATAGAGTATGGTTTTGTCTAAGTTTTTTGGACATGCTTAATTAAATGTTGGTTTAGCTTGAATTTGTTGCTTGCCATTTCTGAAAACCATAAGAAATGGGAAATGTGTGAATTCAGTAACAGCAGTGAATCTTTTATATACAATTATTTCATTTATAGGGCATGTTGACTTCACAATTGAAGTGGAAAGGTCACTGAGAGTTCTTGATGGGGCCATTCTCGTGTTATGTGCTGTTGGAGGGGTTCAGTGCCAGACAATGACAGTCAACAAACAAATGAAGCGATACAATGTTCCGTTCTTGACCTTTATCAATAAATTGGATCGCACGGGCTCAAATCCAAACAGAGCTATACAACAATTAAGGTAGGAACTTCTAAATTTAAATGCATCCCACCTACCTGTCACTTGACTTGTGAGCTGCCTTCTCAAAACTCTAGTAGATAAAATGATTAGATAATCACTGCCCATTTGTATCAAGGCTATTGTAAGTTGATACAGAAATGATTTCCTCGTTATTCTATACAAATAATTTCACTATAAAATAAGAAAAGACCCTTAAAGCCAGCTGCTTAATTTCACTGTCTAAATCTTGTAATTAAGGTAATCTTTCTGAATTAATGATCACTAAATGCAGTAATGTGTTCCTTTTATGACATCAACAGGACAAAATTGTGTCTCTGAGACCATAACTTGTCTATGAATATAAATATACAGTTTCTCTAGTTTTGCCAAGGCTGTGTGAAATAAGATTGCTGATGATCACCTGATATAAATGCCACAAAATCATAATGAAAACATCCTAAATTTCTCATCTGTGATTTGACTTGTGATGGTTGCATTTGTTGAGAATTGGGCACTGTACAAATTTAATAGTAACATTAGTATTTGCTTGTCTGATTCTTACAATTCCACTAACAGGTGATTATGTTTTTCTGAATAAAATATGTAAACATTTAGAATGTTCTATCAGTCAAGAATTTTGCAGATATTTACATTGAAGAATGTAAAAATATCTTGTTTCAGTTTTAAAATAAAAGCCTATATTTGTGCACATCTCTTCCTAGATGATATATCTCAGATTTTTAATTCATGCCAAATATGCAGAATTTGTACCAAAGAGATTGCTCAGCTGCAGTCAAAAGCTAGAGAACAAGTCATGAAGGTGAAGTCAGAGATTATCTCTACTGTTTTCATCTTCAACTTTATAATTTTTACAGAAATCCACAAACAATCTTCTAGGCTCAGTGGACTTATAATGGGAGAAGTATAGAAATTGTATATTTTTTTAATTTTTACAGAACCAAACTAAAGCAGAATGCTGCTTTTATTCAGATTCCCATGGGACTGGAAGGGCAACTCAGAGGAATTATTGATTTAATTGAAGAAAAGGCTTTATACTTCGATGGTGACTTTGGGTAAGGTGCTAAAATTTCCTAATGCAAACATGTTTCATGTCCCTGAGGTAGAGTTTTAGTTCTAGAAATAAACTTCAGTAATTTTGATTATTCAGGAAGACAAGCTAGGAATAGAATAGCAATAATGCCCTCTACATGGGGCTCCCTGCGGGGAGCACCCGGAGGCTTCAACTGGTGTAAAATGCAGCCACGCGGGTGGTCATGGGAGCGTCAAGAAACTCCCATGTGACGCCTCTCCTACGCGACCTGCATTGGTTGCCGGTGGCCTTCCGGGTTCGCTTTAAGGTTCTGGTTTTGACCTTTAAAGCGCTCCATGGCATCGGACCAGGTTACTTGCAAGACCGTGTTCTGCCAGTAGTCTCCCACCGACCGGTGCGCTACCACAGGGAGGGTCTCCTTTGGGTCCCGACAGCATCTATGTGCCGCCTGGTGACCCCGAGAATTAGGGCCTTCTTGTGGGGGCACCCGCCCTCTGGAATGAGCTGCCTCCTGAATTACGGATAACCACTGACCTGAGGGCGTTTAGACGTGCTCTGAAAACCTGGCTCTTTGAGCAGGCCGACCTGGGCTGATTTAAATTGGGGTTTAAATTGGGGTTTGAGAATCGGTTTTGTATTTTAAATTATTGGGGTTTTAAAGTATAATGTTAGTAGCAGCCTTGAATTTAATCTATTTTTAACTTTTGTAATTTTATATTGTGTTCTTATTTGGCTGTACACCACCCTGAGTCCCTCGGGAGAAGGGCGGTATATAAATCCGATAAAATAAATAAATAATAATATTTCTTATCTCTTAACTATAATATATTACCTGGGTTCACATACTGTGTTGAGTTCTAGTGTAAATTGTTTGGCTTTGCCTAAGCAAGAATTCATATATGGTGATTTCTATTGTGATCAAGGTTTATAGCTTGAGATAGAATTTGAAGCTTGCCATTCTGGTGATTACAACAAACTGTGTTATATTGAATCTAGCCATTCTTCCTCCAACCCACCTCTCATTGGGAATTTGCTTTGGAACCTTCCATGCGTTACCAATACAAAGAAGGAGTCTCGTCTTAATCAGATTTTGAAGTCTCTTAGAAAATCTGTTAGCAAGCTCTGTGTTTGTATTTGTTTTGACCCGGTCTTCACAAGTAGTGATAAGACATTTACTTGTGAGTAAAACAAACCCCTTTTTATAACAGGACAATAACAGTCTTTTATTCACTTGGATAAACAAAAAATCAAATGTAAGTAGTCCCAACAAACCTGGGTTTAGCCAAGAAATCAGAATTGCTTACTGTAGACTAGAAACGAATGATTGTCTGTGACAATCGGCCACTCCCAACCCCTTCCTATTTGTTTCCCAGCCAGGGAGGGGCTGGCTATTGTCTGTGTCTGCCTCTCCCTGATAGTCGGCCTACTGTTTTCCTTTTCTCTCCTCTCCTTTCCTCTCTGCGCACACGTGCATCTGGGATGGGCTCCATTTATTCCTCTCCCTCACTCAGTTCAGTCCACCTGGGGGAAGATGGAAGGCTCCCCTGTGTCTCTGATGCTCTTTCCTTATCAGAGCCTTCCAAAGGCTCCAAAGCTTACCCAGGCTCTCCCTCCACCATCTCCTCGTCTGACTGTGTAGGAAAGCTAATGGATATGTGTCAGTGAAGATTCTCAGTCATCCAGGATAAAGTTGTCTGAAGATTGAGTCATGGCAATTGGACTTATTTTTCTTATTAGTTTGAGGTATTTCGCAGCTTATCCAAACAGTTTCATCAATCAGAACAAGTTATTTTGGGAAGGAAACCCCTGAGATTGGAGTGGGAGGAGTTGGTGCATTTTAATGGATCTCTGCCTAACTAATTTGTTCTGATTGATGAAGCTGCTTGGATGAGCAGCAGAAAGTCTCAAATAAGAGGGGGGGGGATGTAGTTACAATGACTCAACTTTCAGACATAGTTATGTGCTTCCCCATTTCTTTTTTTATTGGGAAAGAAGAGTTAAAATATTTTGGTTACCTTATTACGTTGTTCATGCTAATTGATTAACTGTAGCTAGTTTTAAACAAATCAAAATTAATATTAAAAATCTCAACAATGCAGTAAACCTCATTTAGCAAAGACTAATAATTCCTGATTCTTCATTTTTGCAAGAGGGATATGGACCTAGTCATGGCTCATTATGTAGTTTGACGCTTTTTAATCTAAACCTTAATCCATTTATCTTTGGAAAAGTGAGAAATTGGAGGAAAAGGCAGATTATCCCATGTTCTAGATGTCTTAATTATAATAGTTTAATGGTACATTGCATCCACATTGACTTTAAGATCTGTGTTGTCTTACTGATTAAACCCTGGATTTGGGTACTCAGTAATGATTTCTTTTTACTGGCTAACAAAAAAGCGGCAGGAAATCAGAAGGGCTGAGCAGCTGGAGCAGGCAGAAATTAGTTTGCAGATCTAAAGCTTCCTATTAATTTCCTTTAGATAAAATCACCAAAGGCTGTATAGCTGTAGATTTGAATAGTTGATAATTTATAAAATCACATTCATAGTTCTGGGTGTTCCTAAACTGGAAAAATTACATGAAGATGAAAATTAAAACTTATCAATATGTGTGCTGCTAGGGACCATAAATCTTTTTAAGCCAGCTGTCCAAAATACCAGATTGTACAGTTGAAGCTGAATATTGATGAACTTTTCATTTTTCCTGTTCCTGCAGCCAGATTGTTAAATATGATGATATCCCTCCTGAATTCAGAACAGAGTCCTCAGATCGCCGCCAGGAACTGATTGAATGTGTTGCAAACAGTGATGAAAAACTTGGAGAGCTTTTTCTGGAAGAGAAAATCCCAACAGTGACTGATTTGAAAGTAAGAGAATTTAATCATTCTTTTCTTTTTTGAAAACTTACTAAAGGCCTTTGAAGTAAGTATTTCTACTAGTAGTGTAGAGCTGCATTGTGCACAGACAAAAGCAAAACAAAATGGATACTTTCATAGGAATTATTGAAGAATAAGGATAAAAATGATTTCATACTCTACAATTTACTTAAATTTAATGTTTAGTTTAGTTTATTGTCATTGACAATAAACTAAATTAGACAAAATTAAATGCCATCTTCATTGTACATTTAACTATTAAAATAAAACACAGGCACACATCCTTCACATTCTATACAATTGAATTGAAAACCAGATATTGCATTAATATTACACTATACGGTAGAATTCAATATAGTTACTGCCCTGGGATAGAAGCTGTTTTTCAGGCTATTTGTCCTTGTTTCTATATCATCTGCCAGATGGTAATAGTTCAAGGAGAGGGTGCCCAGAATGAGATGGATCTTTAAGAATTTTGCACTTTCTTAAGGCAGTGGGAGCTGTAAAGCTCTTCCAAAGAGGGGAGAGGGCAACCAATGATCCTCTGGGCAATGACATTAACCCTCTGGAGAGCTGTCCTATCTGCCACTGTGCAATTGGCAAGCCGTACACAGATGCAGTAAGTTAAAATACTCTATAGTGCAGTGGTAAAAGGTCACCAGCATTCTGTTCATAATACTTTCTAGAACAGTGATAACATAGAGCGATTTGAGTATTTGAAGAATTTTTTATTTTCTCAATCTCAATAATTGAATCAATACACAGGCACTCAAATAATTGTAGTGATAAAGTTTTTGGAAATTGTGATATATACAACTAATAAGTTGTTGCACTTAATGCTGGTGATACCCAGTGATTTTCCATATAGATTCTGTAGTTTATTTCTATATTCTGTTAGCATGCTTTGCCTGCCATTCACAGTTTAATATGCTTCACTTGTTTATATTGAGTGAATAATTATCTGCCTTAGTTTCAACTATAAATTAAGGTTGCCGAGTTGGACTATGAATTGCCCAACCAGCAAGAGGAAGCATGACTGGATTGATGTTTGAAAGTTAAGCTTTCAAGTTTAACACTTTTCTTGCAGGTTAATTGTAAGGGAATATATATGAGAACTTTTCTTAAAATTCTGGAAAAATTTAGCAGAAAGTTATGACTACTGACTTTTAATACTGCAATAAATAACAGAACAGAATAAAAGAGCTGGGAGGGACCTTGAAAGTCTCCTACTCCAACTCCCTACCCAGGCAAAAAACCCTATACCATTTCAGACAAATGAATCTCTTCTTAAAAACTTACAGTGTTGGAGCATCCACAGCTTCTGGAGGCAAGTTGTTCCCTTGATTGATTGCTCACACTGTTAGGAAATTTCTCCTTAATTCTAGATTGCTTCTCTTCTTGATTAGTTTCCATCCATTGCTTCTTGTCCTGCCTTCAGGTGCTTTGGTTGACTCCCTCTTCTTTGAGGCAACCCCTTTGATATTGGAACACTGCTCTCATGTCACCCCTAGTCCTTTTTTCCATTAATTTAGACATACCCAATTCCAGCAACCATTGTTTTACATGTTTTAGCCTACAGTTCCTTAACTAATCATCACTGTTGCTCTTCTCTACACTCTTTCTAGAGTCTCAACATCTTTTTTACATTGTGGCGACCAAAACTGGTTCCAGTATTCCAAGAGTAGTTTTACCAAAGCATTATAAAGTGGTATTAACACTTCACATGAAACTGTAGGATGTTGATACAACCAGAATTCGTTTGTTACTGCTTTGAATGTAGAAGTATTGTATTTTTATAACTAAATGGCAGCATTAGAAAGTATATGTGTCTGCATATACCCATGACACTTTAAACTTTTGCAACCGGTCATTAATAGTTAGAAATGACTGGAGGGTAAGAAAACTGCCTGAAGGAAACCAGCTGTTTAGTGTGATAGACAAGGTTGTGACAGATCTTAGAGGTCATTTCCAGCCTTGCTTTCCTGTCTGAGTATATGTGTGATATTGGAGCTTAACTATTTATTGACAGTTGTTTCCCAGAAAATAAGTACTGTTCTGCTGAAAGACTATTTTATTGCAAGTTTGTCCTTGATAGTTTACTTAGTTGCTTCCTCTAATGTATAAATTTAGTGTAAATGGAAACTGTCACCACAGCTGAACTTGCTTAGGTTAGGACTGGATTTGGCTTGAAGACTTGATGAGCCTGGAAAATACAGGCTCTGTATTTGGAAGTCATCTCCTGTTATCTTCTTAGAATTTGATGACCTATAGTCTGGGAAACTGTTTCATGCTGGTTGTTGTTCAATTTGCTGCTTGATTCTGTCTCTTACATAATTAAAAGGTTACAATCCATGTTAAGTGCTTCTTACATAATCATTTAGTCCCAAAGTCGTATTATAATCTAGGATTTCAGTTGGAGAATTAATTTGGAATCTCCACCTCAGTTGGGAGTTACCAAACTTCTTTGAGTACCTCAATATTTGAATACTTTTAAAATCCAGCAAAAATATGTTTAGGCTGATCTTAAATATTTTAGTGTAAAAGTAACTATTTAAATTCAGTAAAATCTTCAATGGACTGAAGTCTTTTGTCTTAATTTGGAAAATGTCCACATGTTCACCCTACTCCCTAAATTACTTGTGCCTTTTCATCTATGTAAAACTAAAACTAGTGCAAAATAGGATGAATTCCCTTCAGCCTATTTCAATTTTAGACATGTTTTGGTTCTTCAAATAATGCACAACTAGCTTATAGAATTCGTAACACAAAGACGGAAATTGATATTTTGCTTAGGTTATATTAAAAAGGTTAAATGATTTTATGAAGACTAGACACCTGTGAATTTGGAAAGAAAATGGGTTCACTCAAGTATCCATTTTTCTACAACCTCTGGTCATTTTGTAAATTCTCAGGATTCTATAAACTTGTGATCTATATTATTTCAGTTCTAAGCATGGGATCCATAAATGCCTGTCAACTTTAACATTGCAAAGAATGTTGAACTGTCAGTTGAGAATGAAATAATTAAATAGGAAAACACCAAGCCGATGCAAGAGTGAAAAAATGAAATTGTCCTGTATTGGTTTAAAATAAGATGTTCTACCATTCTTTAGTATGTAGACATTTTTCAGAAGGAAAGTGAGAAAAAAGGATACAATTTTCTGTTTCCTACTTTCCAACGTTGTCATTGCTGATTTGATGGTGGTAATCATGAACTTGAAACTTGACATTATATAATTAAAACTTATCTAGTCTATTTTCAGCTTTGACTAGTAATTGCTGTCCATTATTGAAATAGAGTCTTTTCATCACCTAATCCTTGCTACTTTTAGCACAGCTATGGCCTGAATAGGGCCATATGTCTCATCTTCCTTTCCATATGGAACTTTTAGCAGGATTGTTCCTCTTGGAGCTAGAGATAACAAACATTTTGTTATGGCTTCATGCTATTTGTGTCTATTCGTGTTACCTGGGTGCTATAATAAGACTTCCACATTCACATGTCTTACAATGCTTGCAACAAAATCTAAGCAAAATTATAACCCTTTTGTGCTGTATTTATAAATTGCACCATCATAGGACTGTAGGATATAGGAAGGTAATTTAAGACTGTTGTTCAGAACAGAAGCATTTCTTATTTTATGCAGATATTTCTTTCAGATCAGTTTATTAAAATAAAAGTACATTATTTTAGCCTGAGTTTTGAAGTAGTATAGTAATTATGTTTTCCTTCTTAGTAGATGAAAAATACTTGGGTCTTCCCCAGCCCAGCATATACCATAGCTAGCTGATTTTACATTGTTTAATAGATTTGAGAAAGACCAAAGATTGGGCTTGTTTGAGCTAGGTAATTTGTCCACAGTGATTAATGTTTACACTGTGGCAGCCAGCCAGGTGGTGATCTAGATTATTTTTATGGAGAAACTTGCTGGATGTTTATTTTTAGCAAGCCTCACAGGAGGTGGCAGCACTAAAACAATTTTGGCTGATCTAAAAAGGCTGAGCAGGAATTTTCAGGGCTATAGACCAAATTTGGAAAATAAATATGAGATGAAGGCAGTAGAAACAATTCTGCATTACTGCCAGGAAAGTAACATGGCCACTTAGTCATCAAGAACCAAGCTCTCCTTGTTTATTAAAGGTCAAATGCTTAAATTACTGGCTTTTTGTTCATATTATATAATTTGCTTCTGAAATGAAAGTCTGGCTATTGTGCCACACCCTCAAAAGGAAAGCAACAAAAGTAATTTGTCAAAGTATAAGGGCAAGGTTGGGAAGTTGAAACTGATGGAACAGGAACACATTTTTCTAGTTGGGAGAACTGTCTCTTTCGTAGATATCCTATGCAAGGGGCAAAAAGAGGTTTGAAATTTAAGAGCTTAACCTCGACATTTTGAGAGTTAGCTCTGCTGGTAAGAGGAAAACAATGGATGTATCTGTTATCAGAACAAGAGACAGGTGGAAAATCAGGCCTCCTATTTGAAAGAGAGGCCTGCATAGTTTATGGAGGAGAGAGATGCAAGAAGCTTAACATGGATTTCACCATAAATAGGTCTTGAATTTGATATACTGGAGTCATCTGAATTTTTTTGTAGTAACTACTTAGCTTTTCAAGAAATGAAATATTTACCAAAACTTCCTAATTTCTTGTGCTCTTGTTTAATTGGTTTCCACCAAGCTCTGTTGACAAGGCGTTATATTTTGAGGCTTTAAAGATTCTCACTTTAGTAAACTAACAGCATTCAGAACCTTCATTCACCAACTTATATGAATCATTGGCTCCCATGATTGATAAATAGTATAAAATCATAGGATTGAGCAAGCCTAGATTTAGTGGGTCGGATTTTGAGTTTCTGAACTGGCTCTTTTGCTTCAGTTCAGTCTCCTTTATATCATAGACCAGGGGTGTCAAACTTGCACCCCTGGTCTATGATATACCACCCCAGTTTTAGTGAAGGGAGGAAAAGTCACGATATATCACATGATGACAATGTGATGACTCGAGTTTGACACCCCTGTCATAGGCATTAAGATAGGATATCTTGCTCTAAAACCCACATCCCCTCAGTTGATACATTCACGGGTCCGGCCATGTTCTGAGCTGAAGCTGAGCTCTTTCTTCAAATTTTATTGTCTACTTGGCCCTCTGTTCAACTTACTGAAGCCCAGGACTACCTATACAACCCCAAGGTAATTCCATCAAGAAGAAGAAAAGGGTAATAAATGTATTCTGAATAGACTTAGCTACGTCTTGAGAAATGAAAAAAAAAAAAACCTCAGAGATTTTTCTTTGTTTTTAAAATGAACATCCACCCAATTTAAAAGATAATGAACTTATTGTCAACCATTTATTTATTAAATAGTTTTGTATACCGCCCTTCTCCCGAAGGACTCAGAGCGATGAACAGCCAACTAAAATATATTATAAATTACAGATTACAAGATTAAAAGAGATTAAATTATGAGGCTGCCGTTAAAAAAGTTAAAACCCCCAATTAAGAATGAGCTAAAATTACCATACCCCAACCAAAATCAGTTCTAAAACCTCTCATTTAAAATCCCATTTGAAGTCAGCCCAGGTCGGCCTGCTCAAAGAGCCAGGTTTTCAGATCACGTCTGAACGCCCTCAGGTCAGTGGTTGTACGTAGCTCCGGGAGAAGCCCATTCCAAAGGGTGGGTGCCCCCACAGAGAAGGCCCTATTCCTTGGGGTCACCAGGCGGCACATAGATGCCGTCGGGACCCAAAGGAGACACTCTCTGTGAGAGCGCACCGGTCAGTGGGAGACTAATGGCAGAATGCGGTCTTGTAAATGTCCTGGTCCGATGCCATGGAGTGCTTTAAAGGTGACCATGCGTAAGGCGTCCTGATCAAGAAAGGGCCGCATCTGGCGTATCAGGCGAACCTAATAAAAAGCCCCCCTGGAGACGGCTGTGATATGATCTTCCAAAGACAGCCGTACATCCAGGAGGACACCAAGATTGCGAGCCCTTTCTGTGGGGGTCAGGATCTCATCCCCAATAGCCAGCGACGGAGTCAGCTGACTATATCGGGCTGCCGGAAACCATAGCCACTCAGTCTTGGAAGGGTTGAGTTGAAGCCTGTTCCCGCCCATCCAGTTCCGCACAGCTTCCAGGCAACGGGACATAACCTCCACAGCATCGTTGTGGTGGTTTGGGGTGGAGATATAAAGCTGAGTGTCATCAGCATAAAGATGACATTTCACCCCAAAACCACGGATGATCTCTCCCAGCGGCTTCACATAAATGTTGAACAGAAGAGGGGAGAGGACCGACCCCTGAGGCACCCCACAAACAAGGGGCCTAGGGGTGGACCTCTCCCCCCCGTCAACACAAATTGCGAGCGGTCCGAGAGGAAGGAGGAGAACCACCACAAAACGGTGCCTCCAATTCCCAACCCCTCCAACCGCCACAATAGGATACTATGATCGATAGTATCAAAAGCCGCTGATAGATCTAATAGGACCAGGACAAAGGAATAACCCCTGTCACAGGCCCTCCAGAGATCACCAACCAACGTGACCAATGCTGTTTCGGTACTATGCCCGGGCCTGAAGCCCGATTGGAATGGATCTAGGTAGATTGCTTCCTCAGGTACTGAGGGAGGTGACGCGCCACCACACTCTCAACAACGTTCGCCATAAAGGGGAGGTTGGAGACAGGACGATAGTTATTTAAAAGAGCTGGGTCCAGGGAAGGCTTCTTGAGGAGGGGTCGCACCACCGCCATTTCAGGGCGGTAGGGAGCGCCCCCTCCGCCAACGAAGCGTTGATAATCCCCTGGAGCCAGCCTCGTGTCACCTCCCTGGAGGTAGAAACCAGCCAGGAGGGGCACAGGTCCAGTAAACATGTGGTAGTATTCAGCCTCCCCAGCAATCTGTCCACACCCTCGGCAGTCACAGGATCGAACTCCTCCCAGATAACCGTCTCAAGACTTGCCCTGGACACCTCCCCCGGGACCACCCAACTGGAGTCCAGCCCACCCCGAATCTGAGCGATTTTATCGTGCAGGAATCGGGAAAACTCTTCTGCCCTACCCTGCAAGAGGTCCTCCCGCGCTCTCGGCTCAAGCCGAGAGCGGGTTACTCTAAACAATGGCAGGCTGATTTTCTGCCGATGCAATAAGAGCGGAGAAGTGCGAGCGTTTCGCCGCCTCTATCGCCACTAGGTAGGTCCTTATATAGGACCTCACCTGTGTCCGGTCAGACTCGGCGCGACTGGTCCTCCAGACGCCCTCCAGACGTCTTTTCCGGCACTTCATCTCCCTCAGCTCCACCGTAAACCACGGAGCTAAAAGGGATCTGTGCTGAGTCAGAGGACGCAAAGGCACAACTCGGTCCAGAGCCTCAGCGGCCAACCTATCCCAGGTGGCCACCAAGTCTTCGGCCGAGTTATGAGCCAGAGTTTCAGGAAATGGCCCAAGCTCCGTCTGGAACCGTTCAGGATCCATCAGGTGCCTGGGGCAGAACCATCTCCTCAGTTCCGCCTCCCTACGATGCGGGGTGGCGGCACAGAAGTCAAGTCTAAGAAGAGAATGATCGGACCATGACAAGGGCTTTATGATTAGATCCCCAGAACGATCATTCAACCACTGACCAGAGGCAAAAATCAAGTCCAGTGTGTGTCCCCCCGTGTGAGTGGGGCCAGAAACTAATTGGGTCAGGTCCATGGCCGTCATGGAAGCCAGGAACTCCCGAGCCATCCCAGAAGTTTCCCTGAGCAAAGGCAGGTTGAAATCACCCAGGACTAAAAGCCTAGGGGTTTCAACCGCCAGCCCGGCTATCACATTGAGGAACCCGGGCAGGGCCAATGATACGTGGCAGGGAGCCAGGTACGTTATCAAAAGGCCCATCTGAACCTCCTGGCCCCACTTTACAAAGAGCGACTCACAACCAGCCGTCTGAGGTACAGTGGCCTCCCTAGGACAAATAACTTCTCTAATAATCGCCGCCATCCCACCACCCCTTCCCTGGTAAATGAAGCAACATTTCTGCTATATTTTTCATATGCCAAGATTCAGATGCTTGATTTGGTGGGACAAATGGATGCAAACAATTGTTAATAACAAAGTATAAATGTTATGATACTTTCTAGCTTGCAGTAAGAAGAGCAACACTCAGTAAGACCTTCACACCTGTACTGCTTGGAAGTGCTCTGAAGAATAAAGGGGTGCAACCTCTATTGGATGCTGTTCTGGCATATCTCCCAAATCCATCAGAAGTGCAGAATTATGCATTATTAAACCAGAAGTAAGTACTAAGAATAAATGAAGGAGAAAACATATTGTATTTGATATGATTCCCCTTCAGATGGGATTTCATGGTTGGGAATCTGGGAATTTGTAATTCTAGCTCATCTGGGAGAGCACCAGATTATGGAAAACTGATCTAGTTTTCACAGACTTTTCCTAAACAAACAAACATCACTGTTTGTTTATATACCACTGCACCTGGGAGATGATAGAAACTAGATAAAGCAGTGTGTTTTCTTCTAGGATTTGGACTATTAATATTGCTTAAATTAAACTATAGAACATCCTACCCTGCTTGCAAATTGACAGCATGGCATAATCTGCTCAAAATAAGAAAAAAAAAGTTAAGAGTCTGAAATTCCAGGCAGTACTGTAGTACCTATGGTTCTGTCTTTTCTGTTAAACATAAAACTAAACTATACATAAGAGATACCCTTACCATCTGTAGTACTGCAGAATTTCTTGCTTACAGATAGGTGATATGACCTGGATAGTTTAGCAGGAAATAAGGAAAGGCTAAATTTGTCACCATCTTTTTTAAAAAGTAAATTTGAGATCCATTAGCATTGTGGTAGATTTGAAACATGCTGTTGACTGAAACTTCAAAGAGGCCCCAGTTTAAAACTGAAGTGGCTATTACCTAAACCTGGAAAACCCAGCCAAAATAGCTATAAAATCATGTCCTAAGCTAATAGATAATCAGTGTAGCCTATAGATAGGGACAAATAAAAAAAACTGAATTGCTGATGGTGATTGAGCTTAGTGATAAATTAATGAAGAGAGATATATAGAGCTTCTGATTGGATTCAGAATGTGCTGGAAGATAAATGCAACACCACCTTTGATTCATTAAAGCAACACATTGGACTTCTGCTGAAGTCATACCCTCCTGGAAACAGATGCAGCTGCTTTAAGGAATGACAAACAGGTGTTGTATTTATATTCCTGTATGATTTGAAGCAGCTCTTCTGAATCGAATCAAAAGCATTGCACAACCCATTCAAACAGCCATATCATCTGCTGTTGCAGTGGTAGCTAGTATAGATGAAGCTTTTTATAATAGTTTATCATTGGCCAAGAGAGTAGATTATATTAAACCTCCTGAGTTGATGTTCTTTCTGTGAGTTACAATGTAAAGCACTTGTAGATGTGTACAAAATGAAGACATTGTTTTAGGAAGGCATCTCCAGAACACTGGCTTTATAGTTTTTCATAGTTCTTTCAAATGCAGGATCTGTCAGACACTAGAATAATTTGGTGTCTGTTGACAATGCTTCTACCATACCATTTCCAGCTCTCTTATGCTACTATTGTCCAACTCCACAGAACCTGATAGTCCAAGCTACATAGTGCTCAAATGCTAATTCTTTATCTTACATAGATCACAACTTGTGATAATATGCATTAAGTTACCTATGTACTTTAAAGCTCCACAATAATGATAAAATATTTTTAAAATACTGCCATTTAAATTAAATTTTATTTTGTTGAAGGGATAATCCGGAAAAATCCAGGATTTTGCTAGGTTATTCCAGAGATGATTCCCTGCCATTTTTGGGCCTGGCGTTTAAACTTGAGGTAAGTTTGTATTTTTATTTAATAAAATGTTTGTAATGATCAGAAATGTATTTCCTCTATGAAAATCAGCATGGCTGTTATACCTACTACTGTAGATGTTTAAGGATACATTATATTGTTTTGAGTGAAAGTCTTACTTTTTTTTTTTAATCCTCTGAGCTTTTGGGTTTTGCTACTTCCAGGCTGGACGTTTTGGGCAGCTGACATATGTTCGTATTTATCAAGGGATGCTAAAGAAAGGCAGCTATATCTATAACACCAGGACTCAGAAAAAGACACGGGTACAAAGATTTGCCCGTATGCATGCAGACAAGCTGGAGGTGAGTGAGGTGTTAGGACATGCCATTTCCAATTTATGCAGCACTTTTTTTTAGAAAGTGAACTTTCCTCCTTAATAAGCAGAAGTAACTCAGGATGCTGTCGCATTGAGTCTGTATCAAAGCAAGGATATTGAAGGCAGGAGTCCCTTATCTGCACAGTGGGGACTCCGTTCTTATAACACTCACCTTACATTTTCTTTTCTAAGTATGTGGAATATTCTCAGTTTCTCCTCTGGTCACTTCTGTCCTAGAATAATAAACAGCAAGTGCCCTGAAAGATGGGAACCACTTAACTTTTTCTTGGTTGTGTTCTCCACCCTTGTTTTGGTTCTGATCAAAAGGAAGGATATCTCTTTCTAAGCTATATCCCAGTATAAATAATATATATTATTTTACATATATATTGTAGGCAAAAAATATTCCAAAATATAGAAACACAAAGGAAGCTGTATATTGTTTGGGGTATAAGATTCTTTTGCTCTAATTTGCATAGTTGCTTTTTTGGTGCCTCAGTTGTTCTCCATGGAAAGGAATGATCCAAATACACTTTATTTCTCAGCTGAATAGAAGAGGAGGAGCAGATGATTCATCAGAGAATTGGCAAGAGTTTTTAGTTTATTTATTTAACAGAGCTTCCTGCTGCTCTAGAAAATCAGTTGATGCTTTATCAGTGATCATCCTCTTTTTCTCAAGGGGAGTTCATCACTTTCTAAGAGAGTCTGTTCCACTGTCCAGTCTCCATTAAAAATATGGAGAAGTTGCCTATCTAAGAGTGTGACCCATTGAACACCTAAGAATTACCTTCTGCCTGGCTTGTTCTGTTGTATACTGTGCTTCCCCCACCCAACCCTGATCTGTGCCAATGCACTCTCCATATTCTCTTCTTTGTGGCTCCCCCCCCTTTTTTTTTTGCATATCAAATAAATGGAACAGCTTTCAAGAAATAGCAAAAGTTTGTTGGTATGCAAGACCATTTTTACCTAGGGAGGGGTTGGGGTTGGGGGGCACTGTTTTGCAGTGGTTCTCCTCCTTCCTCTCTGGCCGTTCGCAATTTGTGTTGGCGGAGGGGCAGAGATCGGCCCCGAGGCCCCTGGTTTGCGGGGTTCCTCAGGGGTCAGTGTTCTCGCCCCTTCTGTTCAACATTTATATGAAGCCGCTGGGTGAGATCATCTGTGGCTTTGGGGTAGAATTCCATCAGTATGCTGATGATACTCAGCTGTACATTTCTACCCTGGGCCACCCCGATGAAGCCGTCAAGGTGATGGCCCGGTGCCTGGAGGCCGTGAGGTGTTGGATGGAGCAGAACAGGCTTCAGCTCAACCCATCTAAGACTGAGTGGCTGTGCTTCCCAGCACCCCGATACAGCCAGCTGGTTCCATCGCTGGCTGTGGGGGGGGGAATTCTTGCCCCCACAGAGGGGGCTCGCAATCTGGGTGTCCTCCTGGATGTATGGCTATCATTGGAGGACCATGTGGCGGCTGTCGCCAGGGGGGCTTTTGGTCAGGTCCGTAGGATCTACCAGTTGCGGCCCTTTCTGGATCAGGGTGCGCTTCGCACGGTCACCTCCGCCCTCGTAATCTCCCGCCTTAGACTATGCCAATGCTCTCTACATGGGGCTTCCCTTGAAGAGCACCCGGAGGCTCCAGCTGGTGCAGAATGCGGCCTCATGAGTGGTGTTGGGAGCTCCACGGGGCTCCCATGTTACGCCACTCTTGCGTGAGCTGCATTGGCTCCCGATGGCCCTCCGGTGCACTTCAAGGTTCTAGTTACCATCTTTAAAGCGCTCCATGGCTTGGGACCAGGATATTTGCGGGACCGCCTCTTGCCATTATCGGCCTCCCGTCGGCCAATATGTTTCCATAGGGTCGGCCTCCTTGGGGTGCCGTCAGCTGGACGGCTGGCAACCCCGAGTGTGCGGGACTTCTCGTTGGGGGCACCCTCCCTCTGGAACGAATTACCCCTGGAGATGAGGACCATCCCTGATCTTTTGACCTTCCGGCACGCATTGAAAACCTATTTATATCATCAAGCCGGTCTGGCCTAGGGTTTTTAGGGGATTTTTAATTCGGTTTCGTCTGGTTTTAGCTTTTAGTCCTTTATTTTTAGCTTTCAGCCTTTTATATTTGATTTTTTAATTGTTTTTAATTTTGCACTGTTTTTTGTATTTTAATGTGGCTGTGCACTGCCCTGAGTCCTGTTAGGGAAATAGGGCGGTATGTAAGTTTAATAAATAAATAAATAAATTGCTGGGCCTTTACAAGGAAAAAAAAGGAGAGATGAACAACATTTATGTGGATAGAAGAGTGTAAACATAAATTTAAGAAGTACCTTGTACTTTGGAAAGTATAAATAGAAGAATCCATCATTCTTCCCCTTAATAGGAATCTCTCTTAACTTAGTTTAGCTTGAAGAGTTTGTTTCATGAACCCAGGATAGTAATTAACCTTTCCTTGAAATTGTTTTCCTTGTGTAAACAATCAGCTTTTCACCCTGTTGGGAATTTCTTGCCATTTTTTCAGTCAAATTTTCTGCTGATAAACAGATCATTTATGATTGGCTGAAGACACCATGGCAGCCAGTTTATGGATCAGGCCACCATCTCCACAAGGCAAATGCTTTCTAAGACGGCCCATAACAGGGTTTCAAAATGCATAATGTATCCACTAGCCAAAATCATCCAGATTCTTTGATATAGCAGTACATTGTCTCATTATTCTTGAGAAACAGTGCATTTACTTATGTAAATAAATTTAAAATTTGAAATTTTATTTCATTCTTAATTATGTAGGTTTTTCTATCCATCCATCCATCCATCCATCCATCCATCTATCTACACACTAAAATTAGTGGAGCCAGTTTCTGTTATTAAGATTATAGTTTGCCAACAGCATCTCATGTCACATACCTAATATAATATCTAAAACATAGTTTTATTTTGCTAGGATGTGGATGAGGTTTACGCAGGGGATATCTGTGCGTTTTTTGGCATTGATTGCGCTAGTGGAGATACATTCACAGAGAAAGACAATATTGACCTTTCTATGGTAAGTTATATATACATTATGTTTCACTCAGGTCTTATATTTCTATCATAAGTCTCAAAATGTGGTATATGAAGTTCTTGTATTTCAGCTTTCATTTGAAGAAGTTGTCCTTCCTATTAAACATTGTGTTCAATTGATTGCAATAGAGTGATATAAAAGGTGTGGCATTCTGCAGATGTTAGGGTGAGAAAAATGAAGTCTTGTGAACTTTTATATATGTGATTTATTTTATATATTTTAATTAAGGCAGGACTATGTGAAAAAGATTCAGTGACAAACGGCTTTTTCATTGACAGGTAGTAGCAAAACTAACCAATAAGTTGCACAGCTGTAATTACAACAGAAGGTGGAGGCAAAAGGAAGAACATCATTTTCTAGCTGCAAGCATTGTTTCTATATTTAGTTCTTGAATAACAGTAATTCCATTATTAACTCATATATGCTGCAGATTTGCAACAATACTTATGGTTAGTCATGAATGTCCCAGATTCTGCAAATTGCTGTGTCCTATTTATTTCTCCAATGACTGCCACAGACTTGTTTTAAGATACAAGTTTTGTTCTTGTTAATGAACAGTCCTGACATAATTTTTTGGGCTACTTTTACATTTGGTTGGTTGTTGGTAAATACAAACTGCGAACAAGCCTCAAATATCAGTAGCAGCCAGTGGTTAGGTATATTGGAGAAATAGACAAGACAATAGGTCTGTTCACATTCATGGCCAACTGTAAAGTAGTAGCCTAAAAGCATCCAATCTCTTCATGCATGCCATAATTGAAGCTTTTGGTGTCTATTTAATTAGATTTTCCCATTTCCCCCTCCCGGAAATATTCAGATTTGATCTGTAATACAAGTGGGGTAGAACCCCAAAGCACACCCACCAAAATAGTTGAATTTCAGTAGCATGATTTCATGTTTTAAGGAGTTATGTAATATTTGGAGTTGGAGCAGTTTCCATCTTAGAAGCCTTTCCCCTTAACTTCCCCAAAGCACGGATAAAAATAATTAGTCCTATTGTTTCTGGTAACAATATAGAATCATCCAGTGGGCTCCAACTCTTCAACATTACATAATCCTGCAATAATAAGGATCTAACACTGGATATTTTGAATTATAGAAAATGCAGGAACACAGTACAGTGATATTCCAAAACTGTAGTCTGTTAGAACAATATAATGGGTATGAAACATATTCCAGAAAATGCATGTTTATCTTATAATGTTTTTATCAATTTGTTTTTAATCTTTGGAAGGACTTGACTAACAGCAATGATGATTTCAAGAAAATTTATATTGAGAAATTGTTTCTGTGGATTCTTTTTATAGGAACCCATTCATGTGCCTGATCCTGTTGTTTCCATAACGATGAAGCCAGTCAATAAGGTTAGGATCTGAAGTTAAAAAAAAAACCTGATGGAATAAATTAATTCTCTGATTGGGACTTTTTGATAACAGTAGGCAAGAGTATGGTGGCATTTCTGCCATTAAAATGTAGTTGAAACATATTAGCCCGGAAACTCTTTTTCTGCTACAGATTGTCTTTGCTTAACAATGGTAACTGCAAGTAGAATTTCCATTGCTAAGCAGTGCAGTCATAAAACACAATATAATATGACCACATCGCTTAGCAACATGAAATCTGGCAGTCCCTGTTGCTGTCATTATGCTGACTCTGTAAACCACTTAGAGAAGGGCTGTAAAGCACTGTGGAGCAGAATATAAGTCTTAAGTGCTATTGCTATTATGTGAAGATTACAGTTCCTTAAGTGATGACCTCATGTGACTAGGATTAGGATAAGCAATGGGGAAGCCAACAGGAAGCTACAAATCCTGCTCATAAGTCCCAGAGGTGCTTTTTCAGGAGGCAGCTGGGTTTTCTTGGTGTTTTTTTTTCTTTGAAGACTTTTTGTTGTCATCCAAGAAGCTTCAGCTCTGACTGGATGGTGGAGAATGGAAGGATTAATATTCCTTGCAGACAGCTAGTTATTTGCATTCTTTTTAGAGTGTCGCTGAGACCATTTGTGTCCTCTGTGTCATCTGAATAGTGAATAAGAAGCATCCTGAAAAAGGACATTTGGGACAACCATGACCTGAATTAAAGAGTATGAGATCTCTGGCTCATGTACTCCATAGTAGAGTTCCTTAGTAGAAAAAACAGTTGGAGTGACTTATGGGAAAACTTGCCACTTTTACTGCTGGCTCCCCTTTTTGATTTTGCTTGTGGGAAGTCAGCAGGAAAAGTCGCAAATGGCAGTCACATGGCTCCAGGATGCTGCAAGTCTCAAGTGTGACCCAGTTGTCAAGCACCTAATTTGTGATCATGTGACCACAAGGGTGCTGTGACCAGAACTTGGAGGATCAGTCAAAAGTACCACTCGTTCAGCATCATAACTTCAGAGATGAGTGGTCATTTTGAGTACTCTCTATAAACTTTTGATAGGTTTGATATCTTAAGTGTCAACATGAGATTTTTTTTTTTTACATTCCTGATTGTGTTCCTAGTTAAGTTAACATGACCCTGAGTAAGAAGTTCTCCATTTGTAGCAAGTATGTTTGTGTCCTCTTCCAGAATAAGTCTTGATTGAAACTCAGCTTTTTGAATTGTTACTTATTCCGTGAATGGAAAAATGTGAACTCTTGGATTTTGTATTGAAGAGGAATGCCTCACAGATAACCAGATTCTTTATCAGTTGAGATTGTTACTGCTGTGTTGGCTTTCCTGTTGTGCAATGGCTTCTCTGCCTGAACTCCTTAAGGCTGACGGTGAAATTTGCCACACACATGGAGTTTGGAGACTTTTACTTGCCCACGTTTGGTCCTAAATTTGAAGTAGCTTGGCTCTTCATGGCCAGCATGACAACTATGAACCTTCCACAGGCCTTCAAGATCTTGACATACTAGATCAATTTGTTGTCATGATTTGGATGAAGCAGGTAATGATGGCCCTGAATTGGACTTGCTCCTAGCCTATTTACTGATTTGGCCTACCTCAAATAGCTGACCCAATGTCATGTTGTGGGATCCCTTGGGTGTGCCTTCTCTAGTGCTGCACCTTAATTTGGAACTCCCTCTGAGGTTTGTTTGGCCCTAACCCTGTCGACCTTCAGCAAAGGATGATCGGTTTTAATGTTTTCTCAGCAGCGCAATTTGTGAATCACCCAATTGTTTCCTATTTACAAATTCATTACTATTAGTGAATTTGGTCGTAGGACTTCTTAAATCATGTTTTTAATCCACTTTATAGTACTTTGAGTCACTTTTGATTAAATAGCCATATAAAAAAATGGAAAAAATATTCTGTCTCCTTCTAGAATGATGACAGGTTTTCAAAAGGCATTAACCGTTTTGTAAGAGAAGATCCCACTTTCCGAGTCCACTTTGACACTGAGAGCAAAGAGACAATTGTTTCAGGAATGGGAGAGCTACATCTGGAAATCTATGCTCAGGTGAGTATTATGTTTACACTGGGAATGGTGCAGTTGTACTGTTACTTGACAAAAACATTTCTTTAATTTGGCCTGTCAGAATCTAGTACAGTTATCAGTTCCATATCTCACCAAATAAATCATTCAGCTAGCACTTTTTTGTATTATGATATCTGAAGTCCAGGTTTCCATTTTTGGAGCAATGCATTTTTACTAAAGAAAAATATTATGCTTACACATTAGGAGACAAGGTTGCATCTGTTACGTAAAATATTCTATTTAGGGAGAAATTGGAGTATCTTCTTTCTACCTCCCCAATTTTGGCTTGCATTTGTTCCAGTGGTAGCATTGTTGGGATTCTACTGTTTTAATGGCATTGAATTAGGCCGTTTAGTCAAGATGTGGTTCGCTAGCAGCAAGCGTAAATAGCTGAGAGAGTGAGGACTCAGATGAGGGGCCAAGATCATTAGGGAGTGGACTGCTGCCTTCAGAGAGTGTGGAGGCTGGCAGCAGCAATGAGGAGGTTCCCGAAGAGCCTGTGCCAAGTGCGCATGTGCGCAGGGTGCTCGCAGGAAAGAGCAGCTGCAGTAGCATGGGTGACCTGGGAGTAAGGCTGCAAGGTAATGGCCCTTCCTTCAAGAAGATAAAAGCCAGCTGTGAATCAGACGTTCTTTGCAGGAAGCAAAGATGTTTTGAAACTCAAGCCTCGTGGACATTGCAGTATCTTAATTGGTATTTGAAAACTCTTGTGTTGTAAAATATCTCTAGGTAACCTTATCAGTTATTCTTGGCAGCCTGGCACAGTTTTGGCGAAGCTTGTGCTTATCAAAGTTAATTAGTTTGCAGCAGCCTTTTAACCAGGGATTCATAAGAATCATTAAAAGGTTTCTGTTCCCTTTGGTTCATGTTGGTTTTATTGGAAAAGGGTTTAGGTCAGAACAAGATGTATCTATTTGGCAATGTGTTTAAATCAGTAAAAAATTTGTGTCCTTTGTGTTTAGAGAATGGAAAGGGAATACGGTTGTCCTTGTGTGACTGGGAAGCCTAAAGTTGCATTCAGAGAGAGCATTGAGGCCACTATACCGTAAGTATTCAGTCTAATGAGTAAGTGCTACCAAACCAGGGTCTGAGGATATTTACTTTACTTTATTGTCATTGCACCTCGTACAACGAAATTAAACACCATCTTCAGTGCACATCATGACCATGAAAATAAACACAAACAAATTTGTTTCAGTGTGTAAATGTGTAACATTTTACTTAGATGCTTGGAGGATATACAGAATTAGATGGGTATCTAAAGCCTCTATATAGTATTTTTATTAGCTGTATGTAGTTGCTATCACCTCATCAGTTTAAAAACATCATTTAATTAATATCACTTTGACTGGCGACTATTCTGTGCTACTTTCACTCCATGCTGTGGATGCCATAAAACTTGCATGCGCCAAGGAATAATTTCCTGCAAATAAAAAATACCAAATATTAGAAATATTCAAGTTTTAGGGAAATCTGGGAAGTATTATTTTATTTCTAAGTATGGCACCAAAATAAGGTTCTGCTCCTTTTTTTCTCTTTTCTTTTTGGTACCTTATGCCACGTTCCATTTCTTTCCTCTTTTCCTACCTCTTTTTCCTATTCATAAAGGTTATTGAGCTATAGACCTGGCAATTCAGAATGTGGATCGCAGAAAAACATACTAAAACATTGTCTGATGTACTTTTATTTGAAAGCTAGATCTGAAAAGCTTTTGAATTGTGAAACAAAAAGTTTGCAAGGCTGCTGAAATTGCTTCCAGGGTAGAAATAGAGAGGAACTTCAGAGCCCTAATAAGTTGAACTCTGCGGATCATTAAATTCCAGTGAAAATGTGCACCTGTGTTTGTGTATGTATCTCCAGCCTTGTCCTTTGTACTTCTGCTATTTTAATTGCCCGCTGCCTTTTCTGAACGATATGCGGTACCACCACTGAGTCTTCCCATATTTCAGGTTTGCATGAAAATGGGTTTCCTGGCTAGCATTATCTTATAGTGCTATGGTGTTTTTAGGAAAAGTGTAGGAGGCAGACTTTGCTATAACCTGGCAATTAACTCACATCTTGCAATAGGACTCCATCTGCATATGACACTAAAACAGAGTGAGCGGCTAAAGCTTTAGAGAGCAAAGCCACATTTCAAAATGTCCTTGACAGGCTTGAACATTGGGCTAAATCCAGCAGGATGATTGATTATTCTGGCTTAAGTGCCACTCCAATATGTTCAATTCTCAATAGCAGCACTCGTTCTAGGGTTCAATTTTTAAGCTAGGGCCAAATGGTTATACTTAGATAAAATATATGAGCATATCCAGCTGGCAGGATTGTAATTAATATAACCCAGCCACTACCTGTACTTGACTGAGGAGCCAGTCAAGCACAGGTAGTCCTCGACTTACAACAGTTTGTTTAGTGACCAATCAAAATTACAATGGCATTGAAAAAAGTGACTTATTACCAGTTTTCACACAACCATTGTAGCATCCCCATGGTCATGTGATCAAAATTCAGATACTTGGCAATTGACTCATATTTATGACCGTTGCAGTGTCCCGGGGTCATGGGATTCCCTTTTGCGACCTTTTGATGGGGAAGCCATCAGATGGGGAAGTCAATGGGGAAGCCAAGATTCATTTAACAACCGTTTGACTAATTTAACAACTACAGTGATTTGCTTAACGACTATGGGAAGAAAAGTCATAAAATGGGGCAAAACTCACTTAACAAATGTTTCACTTAGCAGCAGAAACATTAGGCTCAATTGTGGTCGTTAAGTCGAAGACTGCCTGTATTCACCACCATCCTAAAGGCCCTTCGAAATAGCCAGGTCTTTGTAGTCTACTGGAATTCTAACAGGGAAGAGACCACACTTTTCTGTCGTGTACCAGAGAAATAACCTGAAACTGAGAGTATTCATCAACAGTGAATTCCTGTTTCCAGCTAGGGGGAAAAAAATCCTCAAATGGACAGATATATAGAATTTCTAGTTTCTGAGATTCAATTCAGGAAAATAAACAATATTCTTCTTTGGTTAAATTTTGGTCCTCAGTTCAGTTGAGATCCTCTTGGGTCCTCAGGTCAGTCCTAAAGTTTAGGACAGGATTGTCCCCCCTATTTTCTTAAAAATATGTACAGGTAGCTCTTCACTTAGGACAATTCATGTAATGACCATTCAAAGTTACAATGGCACTGAAAAAAAAGTGATTTATGACCATTGCAGCATCCCCATGGATTTGGATGCTTGGCAACTGGTTCATATTTGTGATGGTTGCAGTATCCTTAGATTATGTGAACACCTTTTGCGACCTTCTGACAAGCAAAGTCAATTCGGGAAGCCAGATTCACCGGATTCAAGGCCAGATTCAACTTAACATTAATTTACTTAACAAGCTATAAAGTGGGACAAAACTTGCTTAACAAATGTTTCACTTAGCATTATAAATTTTGGGCTCAATTATGGTTATAAGTTGAGGACTACTTGTACTGGATATCCAAAGCTGCTAACTAGACAAAAAAGGGACATCTAGATCAAAGGAAATGATAATTCCCTTTCCACTCCCTTTAGTAAGAACTACTGTATGCTTAGAAATCAGCAAGTGAGGTTTTCATGGCAATCTGTGAAGTCTTCATAATTAGTTTAAAATACTAAATGCTGTTGTAAAACAACACTGTAACTTCTAGTTTGAAAAATGGTATCCTTTAGATTCCCTACCAAGAAGTCTTTGATCAGTATAACATGAATTTTGAAACGGATGCTAATATTTTCAGTTTCTGGACTTGGGCATCTTATTCAATCCCTACTGTTCTTCCCAATAATTACTATGAGTTCCCTTTCAAATTTAGATTTGCTACCTCAGAACTTGCAACTCTGGTCTTGTGGGGTTTTGTTTTTAATAATACAGATGGTTTAGAAGTCAAAATATTCCATGCTTTTTTCCCCCTCCCATTGAATTATAGCAGGAGTATCAAACTCGCGGCCCACAGGCCAGATACATCATGCACTGGCCACCCCACCCCGTTTTAGCAAAGGGTGAAGTCACAATAAATCTCGTGCAGTGGTGGTATTCTACCAGTTCGGCTCATTTCTGCCGAGACGGTAACAGCGATGAGCAGTGGAGACTGAACCGGTTCTTTCCGCTGGTCTGCTATTGGGCCCATCTGGGTTCCCATACTCACCTTTATCCACTGAATTTGAAGCACAGCTGCTGAAGCGACCAGGATCGTGCGGTCTTGCAGAAGGCGAGTTAGAATGCCTCTATGCCTGTGCAAAGTGTACGTTTGACATGTGTGTACACGCCAAGTGAGTGCATGCACGCAATGTGCGCCCACCAAGCCACACCTACCGAACCAGTGGCAAAAAATATTTGAATCCCACCACTGGTCACGTGACGCCACGTGTTTCAGATCCCAAATTATAGCATTAAGCCATATTCCCATTCTGGAAACAAAAGCTGGGATCTGCTTTCAACTAATTTAAGAGTGTTATTTGTTCTTCGGACTACCTTGCTCTTAATGTTTTGCTGGACATGAATCAGAGCAGGCTGCACTTATAAGTACAGGCTATAGGTACTGTTCAACTTATGACCATTCAAAATTATAACAGCACTGAAAATGTGACTGAGCAATCCACACACTTATGGCCATTGCAGCATTCTCCGCAGTCACATTATCAAAATTTGGATGTGTGGCAACTGGTGTATATTTTCAATGGTTGCAGCATCCCAGGGTCACGTGGTCACCATTTGGGACTTTCCCTATTGACTTCCAATAAGCAAAGTCAATGGGGGAAGCTGGATTTGCTTAACGATTATGTGAGTCTCCTAATAACTGCAGTGATTCATTCAAGACCATGGCAACCAGGTTTTAAAACTGGCCACGACTCACTTAACAACAGAAATTCTGCTTCCAGCTGAGGTTGTAGGAGTCGTGGTGGCACAGTGGTTAGAATGCAGTATTGCAGATTTAACTCACTCTTCACTGCTAGGAGTTTGAGTTCTGGTTGACTCAGCCTTCCATCCTTCCGAAGGCAGTAAAATGAGGACCCAGATTGTTGAAGGCATAGGATGACTCTTTAAACCTCTTAGAGAGAGCTGTAAAGCAGTGGTAGGATTCAATTTTTTTCTGTGGGCATGGTTTGGTGGATTTGGCGTGGCTTGGTGGATGTGGTAGGGGAAGGATATGGTAAAATCACCATTCCCTCCCCACCCCACTAACCTGCTTTCCAGCTCCGTTCTCTTGCAGGACAACAAAAGAAGACCCAGCCAATCAATTGGGACTTGGGAGGCAGAGAACAGATGGGGGCAGGACCAGTCAGAGGTTATATTTGCCAGTTCTCCAAATTAGTCAAAATTTCCGCTACCGGTTCTCCAGAACTGATTAAAACCTGCTAAATACCACTTCTGCTGTAAAGCACTGTGAAGTGGTATACAAGTCTAAGAGCTAGTGCTATTGTAAGTCGAGGATTGTCTGTACAGCACTGCTCCCTATTTTGGAACCATTTCTTATATATCCACTTTAGTGTCCTTGATTGTTGCCTGGACACTCCAGTGTTGTTGTTATATGAAAATAAGATGTATAGCTTCCTTTCACTGTGCACTTAAAAAAATCTGTTTTCAAAATATTGCTTACCTGGGAGGCAATATCATGGAATAAAACCACATAGGAAAATTCAAGATAGTCATCATTTCTTTTCTGAAACCATAAAATGGAAAATCAGTTCTGCAACTACAGTCCTCATTTAAGTACAAATAATTAATTTTATGTAATATACAGAACGTGTATTTGTGAACTGAATAATCAGAAGAGATTTAGTTTTCCTTCCTTTTAATCATATTAGCTTAGATTCAAAGAATTCTACTGGCTCAAGCAACTATAGTTTGCAAGTTTTCTCATTTAAAAAATCCAGAGGATTATATTCTCCCTTAAGAAGAAACATTCTTGTCTTATCCCAGCAAATTGTTTGCTTATTTTTGCTTACTTTATGACTCTTTCCTTATTTTCCCCTAATATTAAATCATTAGGGGATTACTCTTTGGCTTACTGGATTTTTGTGACCTCATATTCTTTATAACTTTCAGGGGAAAACAGAATGGAAGGTGTGTTTTTTTTTTTTAAAAAGGCAGCATACTGCAGGAACTAATTTATGCTATAATCTCATGTTTGCTTTTGGTATTATCCCAAAACTCAAATAACCTGTTACCAAATTGTAAAAAAAATTGTGCAACCATTAGTCCAGAAAAATTGTTCAGCTGTATTATAAAAGAACAAAACAAAATTAAAAATAAAATGCAGCAGAGTACTCAGAAGTGTTCTTTTTAAGCTGGGGTGGAAATGTCTGGCCTAAGGCCTGGATCTGGTCTTCGAGATTTCTGCAACTAACCAGTAAAATAGACCTCTCTCTCCCTTTTCACCTTTCCATCTCTGGCATTTGTGTTAGTCTTTCCTGAGCTGGTGGATCTTGTAATTTGTGGATCCCTGATTTCTCAAGAGGGGAATGCCAAATAACATGACTTCTATTATTCTTTGGCCCCTGTAGTTCTTTATTGCTTATTTGATTAAATTTATTATACCGCCCATCTCATTGTCAAGTTACTGAACAGTTGCATTATATAATTTTGCTCGGGGGAAACGAGTTAGCAATTTTTGAGTCATAAAGAGTGAGGTTGGCGTTCTTAAAACAATCATAACGTAGAAGTAGGAAGAAACTAATTGAAATCGGTTAAGGCTTTGATTTACCACTTGTTTGACGTTTTGAATTTGAATCATATTGTACCAGGTGTTTTCTGTCGAATTCTGCCATATTACATATCCAGAGGCAACCTTGGCTAAGTTGAAAATAGGCTTCATTTCTGCTGGCATATTTCCATCATTATCTGGTAATATAAGTAAAAGTTGTAGTGAAATAAATCTTGAGACAGAGAAATGCAGGGCTAGGCATAGTATTGTAAATATGCATGCTTTAATAAAATTTATCTAGGTATGCAACATCCATTCTTTCTTATGTATCTGGAACTTGGACTTTGATCTAGTAGCTATGTAGCTGAAATAACTATTGAAAAAAAGAAAGAAAACAAGTCTGGATGGACAGAACTATGTGGGCAATACTGGGCATGTTTTACTCTATTGGAGGTACTTATAATTTTAATATGATATCTACAAACATTCTGTAGCCAAATACGATTATTATTTTGCATCATTGCTGGGACCATTAATAATTTCTATTGGTTTATATGGCTGCCCATCTTAAATGTATAACTCTGGGTGTTGAATACCTTACTAAAAATCCAATATTAGAAAAAAAAAAACCATTGGAGAGAAAAAGATATCCTAAAATTTCATAATAGCAATTCACAAAAAAAAAGATATATAATGGGCACCCACACGCACATCCTGATCTAATGCATGAGTGGGGGAAGGTTTTCTCAGTCTTCTGAAAGATTGAGAGGGTCAGGTCTCTCCAGATCTCAAGGGTAAGGTTGTTCTATAGGGCACCAATCATGACAAAAAAGGTCCTGTAAGATTATAGTGTTTAATAGAAAGGATTTTGATCATTCCAATTCTATTGGATCTTGAACAGCCAGAAACCTTAAGAGACCAGAAAGTAACCTGGCCCCATGGCAACTTCAAGGGCAAGTAAACATAGAGCACAATGCAGTTATCCAATTGGGAAATGATTAAGGCAGGAATGACCGTGAGCAGAGCCCACCCCACTCTGGTCTAGGAAGTGGATTCAACTTGAACACGAGACAAATCCTTGCAAAGGCCCCTCTGGTTAACATTGCCATTTGCTTTCAGAGGATGGCCCCAAGATACCACACCAACTTTATCTGGGGGAGTGCTACCCCTTAGAAATGAAACATCCAACAAATCTGGGCAATATAGTGTATAGCTATGTTAATCTTCTGGAATTTAAACAAAATCAGGTATTTTATACTAAAGTAATAGACTTACCATGACTTAAGTACACATAGACCAGGATTCACTTTTTAAGATTCCTGGTTTGTTATCATTATGCGTTTCCAATAAAAAAATTAAAACACTGTAGACAGAAATGCAAATAATATATTTATCTTTGCTTATTTATGGGTTTTAAGTAAAGGATGAGATATGGTATCACAGTGCAAACCTTACTTTTTCTGTATTTCCGTATGTCAAAACACAGTTTTCAAAGTAACTGTATCATGATGACTGACTGGTTCAAACAAAAGTCAGATCTTATTCTCACCTTATTTAGATGGTGAATGACAGAAATGAAATAAAACAGACTAATATTTTTTTAAAGGAAAAGTCTCAGTACATGCAGAGATCTCATAAATATATTTAAAATAGGTATTCGCCTGCAGGAAATGGTCACACATCCCAATGAATAGGAAAATGGTCAGGCCTCTAGAACTTTTCCAACTTATGTTGGAAAAGAAAAATGCAAAACCTGCCGTAAGAGGAAGCAAAGAATCAGTCTCTGGAGTTCCCTATCAGTTTTTAGGTAGGAAGATACACTGTAATAGTTTTAAGTTTAGGTCTCCTGTCACTGGTTATTTGAAAACACAAATAGATACATAGATGTTATTTAACTTCAGAATGCAACACTTTAAATGGCAACATTTAGTTTACCTGGTAGATTTTTGGTCTCTAATGGTTCTGACAAGTGCTGAATTCTGTTGTAGAATAGGTTATCTGCTTCTTTCGAATGTGTTTCAAACTCCCCTTCCATAGTATAATGTATTTCAGGAGCAAGAGGTGTGTGACCATGATGATAAAGTATTTCGGCTGTGCAGTTCAGGGAGCTGCCCTGTTGCAGAAATAATTGGACCAGTTTAAAACTTCTGTAGGTATTGCTAGCAGCATGAAATTACCATTTGGCTTTATTTTAATTCACAGTAAACCTGATGCCATCTGAATGAGATAGATCAAATCTTACTTTACAGCAATGTTGCTCAACCTTGGCAACTTTTAAGGTTTGTGGGTAATAATAATGGCTGAAAGGTTTACAACTCCCCTCAATGATGGATTCTGTTCTATTTCTTTCTGCTCTGTCATGTCACCAAAACCATTTACATGGAAAAGATAGATGTCATTTCATATTTATCCTCCACATTGTATTGTGGGATAATTCATTAGCAAGAATTTGATAGTATGTAAGGTCTCCATTAAAAAAAAAATTAAATGCGATATCACAATAAGTCCTTGTTTTTTAAAGTGGTTTTACATTTTATTTAAAGCTTTTTTTGTGAGTCAGTGTATGCTTTTTTCCCTCTTCTTAGGTAACATACACAAAGCATCAGATGTATGTTAGATGGGAATAGAGATTTGGGGAGGGTGGAGTGGCTTTAAGCCTTTACTTACTAGATTGTGAAGAACAATGAGCTTTGTTTTTGTTTTAATTGCTATTAAATAATAAACCACAGTTGCCGGGTTTATAGTGAGCTTAAGCCATAAAACATGACTAATAAATTACAATACCTTTGAATTTGTTCTCTCACTCACAAACTGTTTTTCATCACTATTATTGCTATCGGCAACCATGACAGGGTGGATGATCTGAGGATTCCTGTTCTAGACAGGTAGTTGGATTAGAAGACACTTCTAACCTATGATTATGAGGAAGTTGGCTTAGAAAAGAGGAAGGGTTTTAACCTTAGCCCCTACAGACATGCATCCATAAACATATACCCCAGCAGCTTTCCCTTTGCCTTTCTCAAAACAGCTTCCCTCATTCCTAATAATAGCCTCAAAAATAGTGATTTGGGGCAGGGCTGCTCACACTAGGTATGATTATTTGGGGTGGGGATGCAGATTAGGGCCTCCAGATCTATGTCAGTCTCTAAATGCCATCCAGCTTATACTAAAAAAAATACAAAACCCAAACTTACATTCTGAATACTTTCTTTCACTTCAAACTTAAGGTGGTATTTGTGCCCAGTACCTGGGATGTCCTAAAATAAAAAGATAATTATTACATTGCTTGCTTTGAATATTTTGGTAGAAGTTCCTATTGTTTGTCTGTAATGGGTTTGGTACTGAAAACAGGAAAGGAAAGGTGTAAAAGCCTTAACTTAAGCTGTTTGCTGAAAAACATAGTGAACTGTCTCATTGTCATAAAGTGATTGTTTCAAATTCTGTAGGTCTTTATCAAATTCATAGTGTGGCAGCCTTGCAAGGGTAAACACACGACACACTTATTCCATCCTTTCCAGCTTGTGTTCAGATGTTTTGAGGACTACAAGTCCCATAGCCCCAATAACTATGATGGGGCTGTGACAGTATAGTCCCAACTTTCAGTGATTTTCAGTTGCTATTTTGACCAGATCAGTATTGCAAACAATTGTAACAATCTTTTTTTAATGTTTCCCATTGATATTTCCACTTTTAAGAACCCTGATGGAGCAGTGGTTAGAATGCAATATTGCAGACTTAATTCTGCTAACTGCCAGCAGGTTGGGCAGTTTGAGTCTCACCGGCTCTCTTGCTTGGGCAGGGGGTTGGACTAGATGACCTACAAGGTCCCTTCCAACTCAGATTATCTTGTTATTTATCTGGCTCCAGGTTGACTCAGCCTTCCATCCTTCCGGTGAAATGAAGACCCAGATTGTTGGGGGCAATAGGACGACTCTGTAAACAGCTTAAAGAGGGCTGTAAAGCGGTATATAAATGTTATATGAATATAAATATAAGTGCTATTGTTATTGACTCTGGGAAATGCAACGATCGAGGGGCTGGCATCTTGAGTTGAAGGCGCTTAAAAGTTGCAGATGCAATTCGTACCGTGGGCGAGGAGACAAGTTTGGGCGAGGGGAAAGTCTTGTTTTTAAGCAGGAAGGCGGGGCGCCTCCGGGTCAAAAATCCAATGCCCCCCCCCCTTTTTTTTCCCACCTCTGCTCCCTCAGGACTCTTCCCGCTTGCTCTTGGCAGGGCTGTAGCTCTGCCAAACAAAACTGCTGGCTTCGGTGCTCGCGGTAGGTAGCCGGGAGGGAGGTGCGATGCTGCCTGCCTGAGCCCGCACGCCTTTGCCTGGAGCCTCCCTGCCTCCAGGGCTCACCTCCAAGCTGGCTTGGTGCACTCGCCCCATTTCCAACAATCTGTGCGGGCTCCCGCGCTGATACATGACGTAGTGGAGCACCACGCCGGCGGCTCTGTTGGCCTGGTAATGGGACGGCGGGATCTCCATCGCGCTTGGGGAGAGTTGCTCGCTGTCGCCGCCGCCGCGAGAAAACTTCTTGAGGAGCGGCTGGGCGGAGCCGGTTGCGGCGCGCAGTGGCCACTCCGGATTCGCGAGCGCCAGGGAAGCCGGAAGCAGCAGCTGGAGGAGCCGAGCTGGGGCTCCTGGGCCGCCAAGCAGGGTCAGCATCTCCGCGGGGCTGGAGGAGGGCGCCTGAGCCGAGCGCGGCTTCGAACCGGCCCCGGCTAGGAAAGAGGTTCAGAACCTATTGGAAAACCATCCTTGGGGTCAGATTCCCTCCCCAAACACTTGGGCGGCGTCGACTCTAGCAAGAAAAACAAGGCGGTCTGTTCCGGCTTTATGGATTAATCGGTTCTTCCTGGCCATGAAAGCCTCCAGAGGGCAAAGAATAACGTCCCATCCCGAAGAATGTTTGCTTAGGGGGCAGAGTTCGCTGGCAATCCAGAGAAAGGGTTGGCCGGTGCTACTGCTTCCTCCCTCCCGCGTCGGTTCTGCAGCTACGTTCAGCTATTTACCAAGTGGAGCAAGCCAACCTCAATCCAGGGACTTTGGGCCGGGCTCCCACTTAGCCCGACCTACCTCGCAGAGCTGTCGTGGGAAGTCATGAGCGGAGGGGGAGGATTGTGTGCTCTGCCTTGAGAAAAGCAACTATTTGGCTTCTTCCTTTGAGGCAGCTGGACGCGGGATTTGCTTCCTTACCGAAGCTTCCCCAGAAAGCCATTGCAGATTGCAGTCGCGCTTTCAACGCATTCATTTAGCAATAGCACTTAGACTTCTATATAGTGCTTTACAGCCCTCTCTAAGCGCTTTTACAGAGTCAGCATATTGCCCCCAGCAATCTGGGTCCTCATTTTACCCACCTTGGAAGGATGGAAGGCTGAGTCAGCCTTGAGCTTCTTGGGATTTGAACTGCCAAATTGCAGTTCACCCTTCCGTTCAATTCTACATTGTGTGCAAAGAGAGAAATTCTGTTTAATTCGCTATTCACTTCTCACACAAACCAAAGGCGTTGTAAAGCTATAGTGTAGTTATTTACAGGTTATAATAACCTATATATAAAAATATCTCCCTGGTGGCCCCCTAAAACAATGTCTTTAAAATGAAATGTCTTAATATAAAAATACAAGAGTCCTTAAGTGCAACACTCACATCCAGAGAGGGAACCTGGACTGTTCACTTGTTAATTGTGAAGTTGTGTCTGACCCATCCCCAGGGACAAGGTTCCTCCAGGCCTTCCTGCCCTCTACCATCATCCAGAGTCCATTTAAGCTCAGTTCACTTGTATAAGAAGTTTGTATCTGAAAATTGCCTGCAGGTCTGAAGATCACTGCTGATCACACAGTCTGATCCCAAAGCTGCTTGTCATCATAACCATGACACATAGTATTAAACAACAGGAACGGATGTGATTTTCCTGTAGCATAATATTTTCAATTTTTTTGCAGGTTTGATTATACTCATAAAAAGCAGTCTGGTGGGGCAGGCCAGTATGGAAAAGTAATAGGGTATCTGGAGCCTCTAGAACCAGAGAATTATACGAAAGTGGAATTTGTTGACAAAACAGTTGGGACAAATATTCCAAAGCAGTTTCTGCCGGCTATTGAAAAGGTAATATATATATATATTTGTTTTATTACATTAAATATGAAGGAGACATGATTGTAGATAGGCCCCTGTACTACTATAATTTTACTTTTAAAGCACAATTACTTTGAGTTACCATTCTAGTGGATGACGAGATTTTATTTCAAATCAGAATGATGAATTAGATCCCAAATTTTAAGCAAACACCAGCACTTTTTGGAAGTTATAGATATATGGGGAGACCATCATAGGGCTTGAGTTCATCTCTCACTGCTTAGGATTTTGAAACCATGCAAGGGCATCTTCAAATGCCTCATTTCTTTTTTGCCATAACCTAATTTTAAATATTATATGTGGTCTCTTAAGAGTGTGCAACCACTTGATGGCACATAATTATTTAAGTTATAGTATGTCGCTATCTCTAAGGTTTCTTTTTATTTTCAATGCTGGGTATGTCTAATTATGTTCTGATTGCAAATCACTGCGTTGAATCCTATTTTCTGTATGTATATTTTCAGTAACATTCTGCCTGTTAAAGTCTACAGTATCGTTTGGGTCAGAAACCACTAATGGCCAGTCATGTTCTTTAGGGATTCCGTGATGCATGTGAAAAAGGCCCATTGATAGGTCACAAGATTTCAGGGATACGGTTTGTGTTGGAGGATGGAGCTTCTCACATGGTGGATTCTAATGAAATCTCTTTCATCCGAGCTGCTGAAGGTGCTATGAGACAAGGTACTACTCTTGCTTTTACTGTTCTTTATCATTTATCCATAATACTTAAACAGGTAGTCTTCAACTTATGACCACTCATGTAATGATTGTTCGACGTTACAAGGGGGTGAAAAAAAAACCCCTGGTCCTTGCGCTTATGACCATCATAGCATCTCTACCATCATACATTCAAAATTTGGGTGCTTGGAAACTGGCATATATATTTTTAATGGTTGTAGCATCTTAGAGTTGGATGATGGCCATTTGCAACTTCCCAGGCGATTTCCAACAAGCAAAGCCAATGGGGAGAAGCTGGAGTTGTTTAATTACTATGATTCATTTAATGACCAGGGTGTTTCGCTTAGTGACTGTGAAAAAGGTCATAAAATTGGATTTGACTTTTATTTTTACTTAACAACCCCATCGCTTAGCAACAATAGTTCCTATCCCAATTTATATCTTTATATCAATATTTAAAAACAAGGATAGTTCTTTCTATCCTACCAAACCACACATCAAGCTTATACTTCTTTCATTTTATTGCTGTCCACCACTTATGACTTTAGACTTATCTTTATGTTCTGAAGAAGTTCATTTATTTCTTATTTATATCCGCTTATGATTTCCCTCATCTTGTTGCAAACATATTTGGGCTTTATATTAAGAAGTGAATGCATCTTTCATGAAATGATTGAAAGTATGAATAATTGAATGTGTTAGAAAAGTTTGTAGATCAGCAGCAGCCCTCTAAAGAAACAGGAATCCACTAAGCCACAGATGTCAAACTCGCCGTGTCAGGTTGCCATCACATGACGTTTCACAACATTTTTCCCATTCGTGGAGCTGGGGTGGGCGTGGCCTGTGCATAATGCATCTGACCCACGGGCTGCCAGTTTGACATCCCTGCATTAAGCAATGTTTAACAAGCTGTCACTTGATGCTCATTTCAAAATTTTCAGCAAGAGAAATCCCTCTTGATTCTAGATGGACGGTTTACTATTTATATTCTGCTTCCTCCAACTGGGATGGCCATAAAACTGCCTTGTCTTGGGGTATATCATGCAACTGGTTTTTTTACAACTGATGTTTTTTATTATTACTCAACTTGATGTGAAAGCAGGTTTTTTCACGCTGCAGTTCTATATAGATATTCATTCATTTATATTAAATTTACTTGTTTCCCATTTCACCACAAGATGACTCTCTGTGATGATGTGTGTTAAATAGTAAATATAAAAAGACATATGGCTGTTGTATCATCTCTTTCTTTTTAACTCAGCTCTGAGAGAGGCAAATACATGTATTCTTGAGCCCATTATGGATGTGGAAGTCTTAGCACCAGCTGAATTCCAAGGACCAGTCATGGCTGGAATTAATCGCCGACATGGTGTTATCACAGGGCAAGAGGCAGCTGAAGACTATTTTATTCTAACTGCTGAGGTATGTGTATACTAAAGTTACTGTTCAAATAATGATTTTATTTATATCTATTTACCAAAACACTTTCTGTGACAAATCTGAACAGTTAAGTCATTAAAATATTAACTGGATTCTGCTATGGGTCATGAAGACATCTCCATGAATAAGCAAAAACCACAATTGCTGTGAAGAATGAAAGACCAGTGAGTAAACTGGTCTTTTGAAGCTCTCCAGAGAGTAAGAATGGGAGATTGGTCATGGCAGCTTCTTGTGAGGAGACCATAAACAGCAGTCTCTTGTGAGTTTGAGTACCAAGAACCAAGGAATACAATGTCTTCTCTCTGTCATCAGTAGCTCAGCATTTACATAAAGACATTAAGCCATACCAATTCACTTTCTAATCACATTTGAAAATGTTCAATTTAACCACCTTATCAATATTAGAGACCTTCAAAATGTCAGGCTGTTTTTATCTTCTTTGGCTTTAAGAAATTTTAAACTGAGAATTTAAAATATAGTAATATGTAATTGGCGAAAAAGGGGAGAAATTAATTTTAAAAAGTTTTAAATGGATTGAGAGACCAGAGATATGTGGAATATACAGGAGCCTCTGTGGCACAGTGGTTAAAGTGCAGTATTGCAAGCTACTTCTGCAGCCAGCTGCCTACAATTTGGCAGTTCAAATCCTACCAGGCTCCAGGTTGACTCAGCCTTCCATCCTTCTGAGGTGGGTAAAATGAGGACCCAGATTGTTGGGGCAATAATGCTGATTCTGTAAACCGCTTAGAGAGGGCTGTAAAGCACTATAAAGCGGTATATAAGTCTTAAGTGCTATTGCTATTGCTAATATTGGTTATTTTTGCTGAAAGATTTGAAAAGCATATGAAAAATCATATGGTTGTTAGAAATTATTGAAATGGAGTAAACCCATATTAGGAACTGTGACTTAATAAAGGTTACAGATTGACATTTGAGGGAACAAAAAGGAGCAGGCAGAAAAGAATTAAAATGGCTAAGCCATTTATAACTTTTTCTTATCTTGAAAGTTTTTTTTGATAACTGGACTGAGATACTAATAATATCTCAGAATCAATACAGATTTCAATGGATTTTTTAAGAAGATGATGAAAAAAGTTAAACTTTTATTTGATATAGATATTACAGAGTTTGAAGGTATGGAAGACAACAAAATTAAGTTTACCAAAATGTGAATTCAAAAGATAAATGAAAAAAAGGATCTAGATACAAAACAGTTGTGAAAAAAAATATTGGATGATGGCTCTTTACTTATTTTTCAAAGTAAGCTCATGAAAACTTTGAAAATTCTACTTGAATATTAAAGATTGATGAAAGATCAAATCTTGTAATGCCAATGGAATGATTTAAAAATTAAGATTTATGAAGAACAAAATGAAGGAATATAAAGTTGGACTATTTAATCAGAAATAAATTATTTGTTTTATATTTCTGGTAACTCCTAGTGGTTTTTTTTTAACTGAATCAAGACTAAAAATATGATTTCTGGGTTTCATATAGGTAAATATTAGGCTAGGAAGAGAAATGTTGTTTTCTATTTGTAACTTTAAAAGGGTGAAAAGTTGTTAGCTTATATTCAGTGTAATGAAAGCTCCGTATTTATTATTTGGGGGGGGTGCCTTTTTCTTTCCTTTTTTCTTTTCCTTTTTTCTACATCTTCTAAATTTTTCTTATACTTATGTTAGTTTTTACTATGCTTATTAAAAAGTTTAATAAAATGGATGTGATGGCTCTGTGGTTGGAGCTGAGGCTTAACAATCAGCAGACCTGGTTTTAAGACCAGGGTACTTAGTAGCTGGGTGAGCTCTGGCCACCTGCTCCAGCTCTTGTCCACCTAGCAGTTCAAAAGCATGAACAATGCGAGTAGATAAATACAGTGGTGGGATTCAGAATTTTTTACTACCAGTTCTGTGGGTGTGGCTTGGTGGGCGTGGCAGGGGAAGGATACTGTAAAATCCCAATTCCTTCTCCACTCCTGGGGAAGGTTATTGCAAAATCGCCATTCTCTTCCCACCTCACTAACCTGCTTTCTAGCGCCGTTCTCCTGTGCAGGGCAACAAAAGAAGATCCAGCTGATCAGCTGGGACTCGGGAGAAGGTGGGTCCAGTCAGAGGTGGTATTTGCTGGTCCTCCGAACTACTCAAAATTTCCACTACTGGTTATCCAGAACTGGTGAGAACCTGCTGAATACCACCTCTGGATAAATAGTTACCATTTTGGTGGGAACCTGGGCAGGGACGGAAGAGGATAATCCCCATTGGACAACCTTCAGGCAATGGTGATTCATTGGCTAATTTGTCTCAACCAAGAAGTATGCTGCTTCTGGGTCTCATTGGTTGCCGAACATCTACTTTCAATGCAGAAGACTCCCGGCTTTCTTTACATTGCCATATGCTAAATAAATAAACTTCAATAAAATTAGACATTAACTGTTCATTTCGGCACTTTTATTATTTAAAGTTCATTTGCTAATGCTTTCAAATGAATGATGTATGGAAAAGAGCATCAGGTTGTATTTTTATGACACAAGAAATCCAGATTTCTTGGATTTGTTCACACATCATTGAGTCTGAGTACCTCAGAAGAGGAAACATGGAATTGCATTTATAGCTTACAGTTCATACAACAGGACATATAAATAACTTGATGTTTCAGGTGTCATGAGAGTCTTTGTTATTAATTAAGTTATAAAAAGGGAATGAAGAAGCTAAATTTTACTGTGCAGTTAGGAGTAGGTATGTAAGTGACTTGTAAACCCCGATTTGTAATTTTATGGATGCTTCTAAATTAAGAGAAACAATTATTACCAATTCTCTCTTTTTTTCCTTAGGTGGCATTGAACAGTATGTTTGGATATGCTACAGAACTAAGGTCATGTACAGAGGTAACTGAGCAGATACTTTCTGAATTTGTTAAAGCAGTGTTATAGTTCTCCAGCATTTATCATTATCTCATTCAGGTCATTTTTACTATAGGACATGCCATTTTTTCAGTGTTGGTATAAATGCAACTTCTGAAAATAAATAACTAATTTTGTTTAAAATAATAAAGTAGGAAGAGAAGTCAGAGGGGAGGGGAAGGGAAATGGAAATGGAAGGAAAAAGGAAGGGAGAAAGGAAAGGAAAACAAAAAAGAAAACATAAGAAAAGATCCAGAACGTAACCTAGCAAAAAAGAAGAAGGAATATCTAGGAAATGAGACTGAATAATTTAGGGAAGGGTTGATGATTCTTTATCCTAAGTTCTGTCCGCCTGAGATTTTCATCTGGTCTGTTAAGCAAACCCATTTGACTAATAATGCTTCACATTACTTCCACTGTTAGCTGCTCCAAGTATATTTTTCCTTTGCCTCTTGCTTCCTCTTCAAGGGAGAAATATGGATTTAGGCAAAACTAGCATAAACAGATTTTGTGTTCATGCAGAAGCTCTTTCTTTGCCTACACCTTTTTTTCCCTTTTGTGTTGACTCCTGGTGAAGAACAGTGTGAGTTGGACAGCTTTGGTTGGTTCATTTAAAACACAGCTATTCTGTGCCAGATGATCCACCAGGGCAGATAAATGTTTGTAAGCCTCTAGACAAGAAGGGCAGCACATAGATAGATAGATAGATAGATAGATAGATAGATAGATAGATAGATAGATAGATAGATAGATAGACAGACAGACAGACAGACAGACAGACAGACAGACAGACAGACAGACTGACTGACTGACTGACTGACTGACTGACTGACTGACTGACTGACTGACTGACTCTGCCTTTGGTTTAAATCTTTTTATCACCCTTATGAGAAGAGAAAGTGAAGGAAAAGGAGTACAGACAAAGATGTGAAATAGAGAAAGGTTGCAAGCTGATTTGAAAATCTAGCTTTTTATCTCTAGGAGTGTTTGTATTTCAAAGAATTGCAATGCCTTTTCAAATTATAAAGTCAGTTGCTAGTCCAGTTATCAGCTACTTATTGTGTCAACCATGCTTGTAACTTTCTCTTAACATCATGCAATGCATGTAAACTAGCACTGTACCATTTGACAATTGATAAATTGTTTAAATTATTCATAACATGACAATGCTTTCTTTTCAGGGAAAAGGAGAATACACAATGGAATACACTAAATACCAAGCCTGTTCAATCAATACACAAGAAGAATTAATTAACCAATACCTTGAAGCAACAGGACAACTTCCTGGGAAAAAGGGCAAGGTCAAAGGTTAAAGCATCTTCAGATCAGTCATATACAAGAAACTGCCCACAGGCTGTATTTGTTTCAAGACTTACAATTGAACAAATGAAGAAAATTCAGAGCAATTTCATCCTGAATCAAACTTTTGACTTTATTAAGTCATAAAAAGACTGTTTGTACAGAAATTCCATGAATGAATCACCATCTTAATTTATATTAAAAAGTTTTGTTTTAGGGGCTTGATATTAAATTAACCTGACAATGTTCTTTCCTTTCTGTCTCCTTCAACCTCACCATAATGCTCTCTGCATACCTCTTTCCAATTTTGGAATGCTTCCCCTAATTAATCAAAGAATCAAATGTAGGAGAATTAGCAGATCCCTACCTGAGTTTTTTGATAATTGCTACCGAATCTGAACTAGAAGACTAAATAACCTTACCCTGAATTTGAGAGTACACAAGGCAGACCTGTAATGTAATAGGAACATTTGAGAGATATGTAGTAAGTTTTAACTTTCTAATATGTGAAGGTAGAGTGATTTTCTCTTTCCCTTCTTCTAGACATGCAGCAAAGAATATATTTTAAAAGTTATTGACTATTTTTCCATACCTTGGAAAATCACTTGCAATAAGAATCCCACTTATTTTGATGCCTGAGCAAAATTTGAGAAATGATTCTAGAGAACCATACACATCAGTTACTGACTGAAATGAGCTCAATGCAGCATAAGGGTATGTTATTTCAGTTGCCATATATTGGATATTGCTAAAATGTCTGAAATGTCCGATTTCTCAGAGGAACATCCACCCAAAAATGCAACCTACTTGTACTAAGAGAATTTTGTCCCTCTTCCATACCTCCCATATGAAGAGAGCTATGCAATCTCTACATCTATTTAGTATTCAATTATTAGGAATGGTGGATTCTGCACAGGCCTGCAGGGGCATTTGAATAAAACTTAAGTGTTTAGAATGGTATCTTATTTGCCTCTTTTAATGTCTTAAGAGCAAGAAGTTTTCTCATAACTATCCTAATGTGATGCAAGGAGACTGAATAATTTTGGCTTCAAATGAAGTAACTTGTATCCTGGGGGCCAAAAGATGTATGTATCATTTCCTGGTAATAGAGAAATGATTTGCCAGCACTACCTTGTGGGATCTGATTTCAGTTTGACCATGGTACCTCACAGGGTGATGGTTGTAGGGAAAATAGGAAGAAAGTGTGTTGAATATGTTTGCTGCTTTGAGTTATTTGTGAAAAAAATAACGGCAGGATATAAATAAATGCATATCGTTTATGGGTTTGAAGATAGCTCTGATTGATGGGAACCCCATCTCGCATATGCTACAAGAACCAAGTACAGTTCTCGGTTTTTGTTTTTGCCACCTCAGCAATAAATTTTGAGTTGATTTGTCCTTCCTTATTGAATTATTTTTTTCCCTTTTGAATTTTCCTTATTCTCTCAGCTGTTGAAAGTAAAGACAAACTTTCCCCCCCCAAAACCAATAGGATTGTCTAGGAAATGAACTTGGGCACTTTTGGTTTAGATCCAGGCTCCATCTATCTCCTTTGGGTAATCATGTAAGCTCTGAGTGTCTGGATTAAGAAAATGGTCAACATTTCTATATACCGCTTTGCCTGTCTGAAAGAAAGCAGTCGTACACTCTTTCTTAAGAAGCTGCCTGTAAAACCAACTGTTTTGACCACTTACCCAGTCTATTTCAGGGAAATATTGTTGAAAAGATTCTAGATATCCAACTATAACAATTGTATTAAAATGGATTATGTGTGTCCTTTGTTTGGAATTGATAATGAGATGGAAATGGCACTGGTCACTTTTGTAGTTTACTGCCTGAATCTAAATGTGAGTATTTGATACCATTGACCATGATAAATTGCAAAGATTGGAAGTCAGGTATAGTGTTCTGCTTCTACCTATGAGTGTGATTCCATAAATAATCAAGGGAAAACGGCGGTCAAGTAAATTTGATGGAAATTAAAGTATTAAAAAGGGCGTTGCTACTTACCTGATATACCCGTTCTCGATGAGCTGCAACGAGCATCCAGAGAGCGGGAGGTGCTTAGTCTCTGCTGCAACTCACCGCCCCGAGTCCCTTTTGGGAGAGGGAGCGGTATAAAAATACGATAAATAAAAATAATAAATAAAATAGGCTGGGCTTAATAGGACGCTGATGCTCCTCCCTGGCTTCACACCAGCGTCCCCCAGTTTTGGTGAAGACGAGGTGATGGAACCCCCCAGCCTTACCCTTATAAGTTTGTTGTTATACATTTTATCGATTTTTATCATTGGCTGGAACAGGAATCATCAGACAGATATTGAGTGGGAATGGATGCTCGTCGCAGCTCATCGAGAATGGGCGTATCAGGTAAGTACCAACGCCCTTTCTCCATTGAGCTGCTCTGAGCATCCAGAGAGTGGGACATACCAAAGCTTGGCTTGTCCTACGGGACAGTCTCCATCTGTGTTGAAACCCCCTCTCTGTCCGAATGGACTTCTTGTAACACTCTCCTACCAAAGGAGGCCTCAGCAGAAGCAAAAACATCAATTTTGTAATGCCTAATGAAAGGTGATGGGGAGACCCATGTCGCTGCCCTACAGATGTCTGTTATAGAAGCTTGGGTGGCCCAGGCCACCGAAGTTGCCGCGCTTCTTGTTGAATGTGCCATGATACCTCTAGGCACCGAATGAGTGCATCTCGTATGCCTTGGCTATCATGGCCTTCAACCACCTGCCAATAGTCGAGGGGGATACCTTATGACCTTGAGTGGCCGGCTGAAAGGATACAAAAAGTGCTTCTGTCTTTCTGAAAGGCGCCATTCGGTGAAGGTACGTATGGATCGCCCTGCGAACGTCCAATTTGTGCCACTGATGTTCAAGGGCCTGGGAAGGTCTGGGGCAGAAATTTGGGAGAATCAGCTCCTGTGCCCTGTGGAAGGCCGAATTAACTTTTGGTGTGAAAGTGGGATCCGGCTGAAGAACTATTCTGTCCGCATGGAAAATACAGAGGTCCTTGAGTGCCGATAAAGCTGCTCTTTCAGAAATGCGCCGTGCCGAAGTGATAGCCACAAGAAAAACGACTTTATATGTAAGATAATGTAGACTAGTCGTTCGCAGAGGTTCAAACGAACCCTGGGTGAGGGCTTTTAAGTACTCTATTAAGATTCCAGGTGGGATAACGAATTACCGGTGGACATAGATTTTTTGCACCCTTAAGGAAACTCTTTATCCGAGAGTGATGGGAGATAGATGCTATGCTTTCCCAGGTGACCACCGAGGCAATAGCTGCCACCTGTCACAATGTATTTGGAGAGAGACCCCTGTCTAAACCGTCTTGAAGAAACTCCAAAACTTGTGACACTGATGGGGCACAAGGGTCTATGTTGGATTTGGTGCACCATTTATGGAAAATGGACCATGTGGCATTATATATGCGGCTCATAGAAGTGCGCTGAGCCGCCTGAATGGTGGAGATTACCTTGGCTGAGAACTTCTCCTGACTTAGACGCTTCCGCTCAACCTCCAAATGGCTAACTGTAACCACTGGGGTTCAGGGTGTTGGATTGGTCCCTGAATGAGTCGAACCTTGTGTGGTGGTACCCTCCATGGTTCTGCTATAGACAATTTCCTGAGGTCTGCAAATCATGTCCTGGGCCAGTGTGGGGCCACTAAGATCAGATCCGCTCTCGTCCAGCAACTTCTGGATCACCTTGGGTATCAGAGGGAGAGGCGGGAAGGCGTAGAGGAGCCCCTGGGGCCACTGGCAATGGATGGGGTTGAAGTTCTCCGCCCCCTGAGAAGAGTATCTTGAAATGAATCTGGAGAGCTGTATGTTTTGAGGAGAGGCGAACAGGTCTATCACCGGTAGACTGAACCTCTGTATCGCCTCCTGAAACAGATCCGGATGCAAACTCCACTCTGACTGATCAACAGTGGCCCTGCTCAATCAATTTGCTTTTGTGTTTGTCAGTCCCGATATGTTTTCCGCTGTAATGGAGCCCAAATTCTTTTCCGCCCATCGGAATAGCCTCTGCTTCTTGCATGAGGTGTTTTGAGTGTGTGCCTCCTTGCTTGTTGATGTGTGCTTTTGTTGTGATATTGTCTGTGAGTATAAGGATATGTTTTCTGCGAATATGAAGGAGAAGCAAATGGCCAACAAAAGGTCATTTGAACATCCAATTCTGTCTGTCTATGGGAAGAAGATAATATTAGAATGTCATCCAGATAACAATGGAGTCTGACTGAAAATCCCCGCAGATGTGCAGCTACTGCCGCCAGAACCTTTGTAAAGGTCCTCGGAGCGGATGACAACCCAAAAGGTAAGGCAACATACTCAAAATGTCGATTGTTATAGCAGAATCTAGAAATCTGAAGTGAGAAGGTTGAATTGGAATGTGTAAATAGGCCTCTGTCAGGTCTATGGAAGCTAAAAAATCACCCTCTCTTATTCCCAACAGGATGGGTTGTAATAAACTCATCTTGAATTTACGATAAACTAAAGTATGGTTGAGACGTTTTAAATCTAAAATTGCCCTCTATCCCCCCAAATTCTTGGGCACTACAAAAAGAAGAGAGTAGAACTCCTGTCCCTGTTGATCCCAGGGGACCGGTTGGATGGCCTTAATTTCCAGAAGATGAGTGATTGCTTTCTCCATCAAGTCCCATTTAACGGGGTTCCTGGAGACAGGGCAATGCATAAAAAAGTTCGGGGGAGTGGAACAAAATTCTAGAACCAAGCCGAATCTAATAGTGTCACGGACCCAGGAATCCAATGTAGAGGAGTCCCAAAAGTCTGCGAAGAATCTCAATCTTCCACCAATGGGAATGAATTCCTTGGACCTATCTTGGATAACGAAACCCCCTACTCCCCGAAGCTCTGAAATGTCTTTTCCCCTGTCCTCCTCTGCAAAATCTATCACTGGAATCTGAACCTTCTGAATGCTGGGGACCCCTATACTCTGGGAACCTCTGGAATCTATTGGGGAAAGAACCTCGGTAAAAGGGATGAAAGGAACTTCTACGAATGGGCTGATAGGGCCTAGAGTCTGAATGACGAGGGAGGGAGGGGAGAACCTTCTTTTTGTTTCTGGTTTCAATTAATAGCGGATCTAAGGCGGCACCAAACAATTTTTCATTCGAAATTGGGAAGGAAGCGAGCTTCCATTTGTGTTTTGTATTGGCTTGCCAATGTTTGAGCCAGAGTAGGCGCCGGGCCGTAATTTGAGACGCCATGGCTCTAGCCGAAAATTTAACTGAATTAAATGTGGCATCCGCAGAAAATTCTGCAGCTGCAATGAGTTTGGCGATGTCTTGATGCGCCCTGATGTTTGAATTTGGAATGGAGTCCCTCAGGTGTCGGAGCCATCTGAGGGAAGTTCTAGTAAAGAAGGATGCAGCAGTAGCCGCCCTTATGGCCCATGCATCAGATTGATGTGCCTTTCTGAGAGTGATCTCAATTTTCTTATCCTCTGCTTTAAGAGCGTCCTCTGTCTCAGTGGGTACAATGGAGGAGGATGCCAGGGCAACAATAGGTTCATCCACCACAGGTGTATTCAGAGAATTGGAAAACTCCGTAGCCAAATTAAAGAACTTTTTATCAAAGTTTGTAGGGGAAAGGTACGCTGCAGCTGAGGACCACTGTTTGTGTAGTAGATCCGAAAACATTTGAGGCACCGGGATAACCTCAACCTCCTTAACAGGTTGAGAGAAAACCAGATCTTCCGACTGCTCTTGAGATTTCTGTTGTTGTTGGACAGAGGGAGATTTATCAAGGCGAGCTGTTGTTTTTGCCTTATATAGGAGGGATTTGAAAAGCTGTGGATGAAAAAGACCCGTAAAAATGGGCTGGTCAAGCCTGATGTCCTCGTCATCTGACATACCCCGTTCTGGGAGTTCCTCCTCCTCTAAAGAGGCTTCATTGTCTTGAAGAGACACAACATCCAAATGCTCCATACGCTCCTCTCCTTCTCCCACCTGCTGTTCATGTTGTGAGTGTGCATGGGAAATTAAAGAAGGCTCCCCTTGGGGAGGTACCTGAGGATAATGAAGATCAGTTCTGCAAAGAGATCTGACTGAATGAGTCACAATCTGACGTTGGAATTTGTCTGGACCTGAGAGATTGTTGTAGCCCTGCAGCAATACCCCTGCTGACTGCCAACTCCATCCATGTCTTTAAAGCTTCTGGGACTTCCTCTGGAAGAAACTCTCCCTGACATAACCCGGCCACCGTCGGTGTGAAGGTTGCTTCTGGAACTCGTCGCGAGGGCTCTGAATGGCTTGATGATATGGTAGCAAAAGGCCGTGATGGTAAGTCTAAAGGTATTGGCGTATTTTGAATCTGAGTTTGTGGAGATGGAATGGAGGATTGGGGACCCCTCTCCCTGTCTCTTGTGTGTTTTTCAATTTGCCTTTCTAATGTCCTTTGGCGTCTAGTGGCATCCTTGTCTGAGGCCTTATTTTATTTATTTATTTAACATATTTATATACCGTCCTTCTCCCGAAGGACTCAGGGCGGTGTACAGCCAACCATAAAACTTTTTACAATTATAAAAGTTAAAAGAGAATTAAATATCTTGAGGCTGCCTAAAATTATACCCTCCCCCAATAAATTAATAAAACCCCAAATTTTAAAATCCCAATTTAAAACTCGAATACTAAAATTACACTAAATATCCCATTTCAGCCCAAGCCGGCCTGCTCAAAGAGCCAGGTTTTCAATGCACGTCTGAAAGCTCTCAGGTCAGTGTTATTGCGTAACTCCGTAGGCAGACCATTCCAGAGGGTGGGAGCCCCCACAAAGAAGGCCCTATTTCTAGGAGTCACCAGACGGCACATGGATGCCGTCAGCACCCGAAGAAGGCCCTCTCTGTGGGAATGCACAGGTCGGTGGGAGATTACCGGCAGAATGCGGTCCTGCTGATAACCTGGTCCAATGCCATGGATCGCTTTAAAGGTCAAAACCAGAACCTTAAAGCGAACCCGGAAAACCACTGGCAACCAATGCAGCTCGCGCAGGAGAGGCGTCACATGGGAGTTTCGTGATGCCCCCATAACCACCTGCGCGGCCGCATTTTGTACCAGTTGAAGTCTCTGGGTGGTCCCCACAGGGAGCCCCATGTAGAGAGCATTACAGTAGTCCAGGAGAGAGGTGACAAGGGCATGAATGACCGTGCATAAGGCGTCCTGATCCAGAAAGGGCCGCAACTGGTAAATCAGGCGAACCTGATAAAAAGCTCCCCTGGAGACGACTGTAATATGATCTTCTAAAGACAGCCGTGCATCCAGGAGGACGCCCAAATTGCGAGCCCTCTCTGGGGGGGGTAAGATCTCTCCCCCAATAGCCAGCGACAGAGTCAGCTGACTATATCGGGGCACCGGAAACCACAGCCACTCAGTCTTGGAAGGGTTGAGCTGGAGCCTGTTCCCGCCCATCCAAATCCGCACGGCCTCCAGGCATCGGGACATAGCCTCCACAGCATCGTTGGGGCGGTTTGGGGTAGATATGTAAAGCTGAGTATCATCAGCATACAGATGACACTGCACCACAAGAACATGGATGATCTCCCCCAGCGGCTTCACATAAATTTTGAACAAAAGAGGGGAGAGGACTGACCCCTGAGGCACCCCACAAATGAGGGGCCTAGAGGTGGACCTCTCCCCCCCCCCGGTCAACACAAATTGCGAGCGGTTGGAGAGGAAGGAGGAGAACCATCGTAGGATAGTTCCTCCAATCCCCAACCCCTCCAACCATCGCAATAAGATACTATGGTCGATAATATCAAAAGCCGCCGAGAGATCTAACAGGACCAGGACAGGGGAATACCCCCTGTCACGGGCCCTCCAGAGATCATCAACCAACACGACCAATGCTGTTTCGGTACTATGCCCGGGCCTGAAACCCGATTGGAAAGGATCGAGGTAAGTCGTTTCCTCCAGGTACTGAGGAAGCTGACGCGCCACCACACTCTCAACAACCTTCACTAGAAAGGGAAGGTTGGAGACTGGACAATAGTTATTTAAAACAGCCAGGTCCAGGGCAGGCTTCTTGAGGAGGGGTCGCACCACTGCCATTTTCAAGGCAGTAGGAAGCAACCTCTCTCTCAACGAAGCATTGACAATCCCCTGGAGCCAGCCTCGTGTCACCTCCCTGGTGGTCGAAACCAACCAGGAGGGACACGGGTCCAACAAACATGTGGTGGTATTCAGCCCCCCCAGCAACCTGTCCACATCCTCAGTGGTCACAGGGTCAAACTCCTCCCAGATAATAGTCTTAAGACTTGCCCCGGACGCCTCCCCTGGGACCACCCAATTGGAGTCCAGCCCGCCCCGAATCTGAGTGATTTTGTCGTGCAGAAATCGGAAAAACTCCTCTGCCCTGCCCTGCAAGAGGTCCTCCCGTGCTCTCAGCTCATGCAGGGAGCAGGTCACTCTAAACAGAGCGGCAGGCTGATTTTCTGCCAACGCAACAAGGTTGGAGAAATGCGAACGTTTCACCGCCTCTTTCGCCACAAGGTAGGTCCTAATATAGGACCTCACCTGTGTCCGGTTGGACTTGGCACGGCTAGCCCTCCAAACACTCTCCAGACGTCTTTTCCAGCACTTCATCTCCCTCAGCTCCTCCGGAGCTGGATGGGATCTGTGCCGGGTCAGAGGTCGCAAAGGCACAACTCGGTCCAGAGCCTCGGCAGCCAACCTATCCCAGGTGGCCACCAAGTCTCCAGGCGAGTTATGAGCCAGAGTCTCAGGAAATGGCCCAAGCCATTTCTGGCTCCCTCTGGAACCGCTCAGGGTCCATCAGGTGCCTGGGGCGGAACCATCTACTCGGCTCCGCCTCCCTGCAGTGGGGGGTGGCAGTACAGTAGTCAAGCCTAAGAAGAGAATGATCTGACCATGACAAGGGTTTGATAACTAAGTTCCAGAAGCTACAGTCATTCAACCACTGACCAGAGACAAAAATCAGGTCCAGCGTGTGTCCCCCCATATGAGTGGGGCCAGAAACTAATTGGGTCAGGTCCATGGCCAGCATGGAAGCCATGAACTCCCGAACCACCCCAGAGGTTTCCCCGAGCGAAGGCAGGTTGAAATCCCCATGACTAAAAGCCTAGGGGTCTCAACCATCAGACCGGCTATCACCTCGAGGAGTCCGGGCAGGGCCAATGATACGTGGCAGGGAGCCAGGTACACTATCAAAAGGCCCATCTGAACCCCCTGCCCCCACTTCACAAAGAGAGACTCACAACCAGCCGTCTGAGGAACAGTGGCCTCCCTAGGACAAAAGACCTCTCTAATAAGCACCACCACCCCACCACCCCTTCCCTGAGACCTAGGCTGATGAAATGGTGGGCACATCTCCTTCAGAGGAATACCACCCTCTGTGCCCAACCAGGTTTCGGTAATACCTACCAGGTCCACGCCCTCTTCCTGAATAAGATCGTAAATCAGGGGGGCCTTATTGACAACGAACCTGGCATTGCACAGCATCAGCCGGGTACTCAGGGCCTGAGACTCTGCACAACCAGGCCTGCAGGACGGGTGAAGAGGGTCGGAGCTTGCTACTGCTTGACGACAGCGACTGCGCGATCCCATAACCAGATATGGCCCTCTACCCCCGCCATATCTGCCCCTCCCACATACTGTGCCAATAAAACCGCCCCCTGGTAACCCACCCCCTGTCTGCCCCCACAATGCATGACCCTCTGAGCCCTCCCAGACGTGCGTGCCAGCCTGGCTACCTCCAAATCCCTGTGGGTTGTCCCCCAAACCCGGTTCAGATTTCCCTAATCCCACTAAAAACCTCATTAAAAATTTACAAACCCGAGAACTCTCCCCAACACGTTTCCTGTGGCTGCACCATCTCTCGGGATCCCAGGATCCGTCATTAAGATAGGTTTTAGAAAGTTTTGAGGGCCACTTGAGGGAAAGGGGGACATCCCTCAAGGCCCAGAGGTCTTTCATAGAGTACTTTAAAGGCTCTGATGAAAATGTCCCAGCTGTCCGATGACGCGGGGGCCCCTCTGATTGACACCAGGGCCGGGCCCGAAAATAGTCCGCCCACATCCGCGATTCCTCCACTGGAGCCACCGCCACCGCCGCCAGATCAGGAGATCCCCTCTGCCGACGCCATCATCGCCCAAGAGACCCTCCGGTGACTTTGATGTTATCCACAGTTCCTCTGCCACCTCTGCTACTCCGCTGCTGCTCCGGGGCTCCCATCCCCCGGCCTTTTAACCACCTCTGCCACCGGTGGGGGCCTAATGGGGAAGGAAACTCCAACCGCAGCTTCACCCAGGTAATTCCGGGGCTTCCGATGACTCCAGCACCTTCCAGGCCCTTCGGGGCCACCAACCCCCCCCCCGGTCCAACCACCTCTGCCACTGGTGGGGACCCAAGGGGGAAGGAGGCATCATCCCATCAGTCCTCCGGAGCTGTTGCCACCAAACACCGGGCACTAAACCCGGTCGCGGCAGGGTCTCCGCCGCCTTAGAGCCACCCGGGCGACTCCAAAACCTCCAGCGACTTTGACACGTTCCAGCTACTTCGGGGCCTATGACCCCCCCCCCAGTCTAACCACTTCTGCCACCGGTGGGGACCTAGGGGGGAAGAAAGTCTCATACAAGGCCTCACTCCTCATCTGGCCTCGCCGCCACCAAACGCTGAACGCAGGATCACACCCTGGTCTCGCGGCCGCCCGAGGGCCCTCTGGGCGACCATAGAACCTGCGGCAGTGACATCTCCCAGTCCCTTCGGGGCCGCTAACCCTCCCCCCCAGGCCCGACCATCACTGCCACCGGTGGGGGCCTAACAGGAAAGGAGGCATCGTCCGCAGCTCCGCCAGCCATCCAGAAATGCCGCTGCCGCCCAGCACTGAACGCTGAACGCGGCCGCCTAACGCCAGACGCGGCCGCGGCCGAACCTCCACCACCTGAGAAGCACCTGGGCAGCTCCAGCTCTGCCGCCAGCTCCAGCACCTCCGTGGCTTCACCAACCCCCCCGGTCCTTCCTCCACCTCTGCCACCGGTGGGGGACCCAGGGGGGAAGAGGCTCACCCCAAAAACTGGTCATCCCAACGGAGCTCATCCTGGGGACGCCCTCCGGCCGTCATCTTGGAAATGATGATATCGTTTAGAAGGCCTCTTGGTTCTTTTGGACTTGTCTTGGGATTGTGTCTTAGCTCCACCTCTGCTTGCCATTGTAATATTCTGAATATGACTCTCTCACACAATATATTGAATATATATATATGTCAATACATGCGGACTGTTGGCACGTCCTCTTCTACTGCAACTGGGACAGAGGGACCCAATCAAGAATCCTCCCCCCCCCTTTTTAAATAACTCTTATCTACAGTACAATCCTTGTGATCAAATAAGCCAAATTTATAGAACGCCAAGGAAAAATTAAGGCACTTAGACACTGATAAAAGGCCCTGAACAGTCATCCCCCAGGCCTCAGGCCTTGGTAGTACTGTTTATGCTGTGTTGTTGTTGTTTTAAATATATAAATATATATAAATATATAAATATATATAAATATATAAACTATCTGTGAGGGCTGCCAACAAAAAATACTAATGAGGAATCTCACGATTTAGAAATCGAAGGAGAAATTCCTTCTGCTCCCTTTAACTCTTGTATTAGAGCTTGAGGGGAGTAAAGCCTCTCAACAGTAAGCTGGAGAAAATAAAGCCAGCAAAGACCCCACAATGCAACAAGGTAAGGTCCAGCAATGGGAGCACGCTTCCAAAAATGGCAGGACAGTCCCCTGAGGCAAAATGATGCAGATTGCTTAAATGGCGCCAAAAAACAGTCAGACCACACTGCTCAACTTAATAGAAAAGCTACGGAAGAGCTGCGGGTAGGGGGAACGGGACTCCAACGCCCCCACTCCTTTTGCGTTCTCCTGGGGAGGAATTGAAACTTGAGAGAGAGGAAGAAAATGCTCGAATTGAAAGGAAAGGAGGGGAAACACAAAAAGGCAGGAAAAGAACCAGAAAAGGAATCTGTTTCCAATTAAAGTGGCAGGGAAAGAAAACGCCTCTGCCAGTGAGCGCAGATTTATTTATTTATTCAATTTATATACCACTACCCCTCTCCCAATCAGGACTTGGGGTGGTGTACAGCCAGATAAAAACTACATACACAGATACACAATATTAAAAGGAATTAAAATGAATTAAATTAATGGCTGAAATGCTAATAAAACTAAAACTAAAAGATACATATTAAAAAGTAAAACCCAATTAAAACCCAATTAAAACTCCACCAATAAAAATCTAGGGCAGACTCGCTTGATGAAACAGATGGGTCTTTAGCGCGCGCTGGAAGGTCTGGAGGTCAGGGATGGTCCTCATCTCTGGGGATAGTTCGTTCCAAAGGGAGGGTGCTCCCACAGAGAAGGCCTGCACCCTCGGGGCCGCCAGCTGGCATCGCCCAGCCGGCGGTATCCCGAGGAGGGCCACCCTGTGAGAGCGCACTGGTCGACGGGAGACCAATGTTGGCAGCAGGTGGTCCCGTAAGCCATGGAGCACCTTAAAAATAATCACTACCACCTTGAATTGCATCCGGGAGGCCACCCGGAAGCCAGTGCAACTCGTGCAGGAGCGGTGTAATGTGGGAGCTCCGAGGAGCCCCCAAAATCACCCGCACAGCTTCTTTCTGGACCAGCTGAAGCGTCCGGATGCTCTTCAAGGGGAGCCCCATGTAGAGAGCATTGCAGTAGTCTAGAAAGGAGATGACGAGGGCAGATGTGACCATGCACAATGCACCCGATCCAGAAAGGGCCGCAACTGGTAAATCAGGCAAACCTGACAAAAAGCCCCCCTGGCGACGGCCGCTATATGCTCTTCTAACGACAGCCGTACGTCCAGGAGGATACCAAGATTGCACACCCTCTCCGTGGGGGTCAAAATCTCTCCCCCCACGACCAGTGATGGAGTTAGCTGGCTGTATCTGGGTGCCGGAAACCACAGCCACTCAGTTTTGGCCGGGTTGAGTTGGAGTCTGTTTTGCCCCATCCAGCACCGCATGGCTTCCAGGCACTGGGTCATCACTTCAACGGCTTCGTTGGGGTGGCCTGGGGTAGAGATGTATAGCTGGGTATCATCAGCATACTGATGAAACTCTACCCCAAAGCCACGGATGATCTTACCCAGCGGCTTCACATAAATGTTGAACAGCAAGGGCGAGAGTACCGACCCCTGAGGCACCCTGCAGACCAGGGGCCTCGGGGTCGACCTCTGCCCCCCTGCTAACACAGATTGCGAGCGGTCAGAGAGGAAGGAGGAGAACCACCATAACACGGTGCCTCCCACTCCCAGCCCCTCCAGCCGCTGCAATAAGATACTGTGGTTGACAGTATCAAAAGCCGCTGAGAGATCTAACGGGACCAAGACAAAGGAACAACCCCTCTCCTGGGCCCTCCAGAGATCATCCACCAACGCAACCAACGCTGTCTCCGTGCTGTGCCCAAGCCTGAAACTCTATTGGCGCGGATCTAAATAAATAGTTTCATCCAGGTGCTGAGGAAGCTGTCGTGCCACCACACTCTCAATAACCTTTGCCGTAAAGCAAAGGTTGGAGACCGGCTGATAATTTGATAATAGTGTTGGATCCAGGGACGGTTTTTTGAGGAGGGGCCTCATCACTGCCTCTTTCAAGGCAGCAGGTACAAACCCCTCCCTCAAGGAAGCGTTGATAATACTCTGGAACCAACCTCGTGTCACTTCTCGGGTGGCCAAGACCAACCAAGAGGGACACGGATCCAATAAACATGGTGGCATTAAGCCCACCCAGCACACTGTCCACTTCTTCAAGGGCCACAGAATCAAACTCATCCCAAATGACCTCCCTGTAATCTGCCCCCACCCTCCTGCCCAGAGCTGCCCAGTCGGAGTCCAGTCCATCCCGGATCTGAGTGATTTTATCCTGCAGAAAATTAGAAAAGTCCTCAGCCCGTCCCTGCAAAGGGTCTTCCCGCGCTCTCACATCTAAAAGGGAGCGGGTCACCTTAAAAAGGGCAGCCGGGCGATTTTCTGCGGATGCAATAAGGGTGGAAAAGTAAGATCACTCTGCCGTCCTTATCATCACTAAATAGGTCCTAATATGGGACCGCAATAGTGTCCAGTCAGTTCCGGAACGGCTGGTCCTCCAACCACTCTCTAGGCATCTTTTCCGATGCTTCATCTCCCTCAGCTCCTCAGAGAACCAAGGCGCCGGTTGGGATCGGCACCGGGTCAGAGGCCGCAAGGGACACGACCCGGTCCAGGGACTCAGCCGCCACCCTATCCCAGGTGGCTACCAAGTCTCCAGCCGAGTCGTTTGTGTGAGCCACAGAAAACGGCCCAAGCTCCATCAGGAACCTATCCGGATCCATCAGGCACCTGGGGTGGAACCATTTTATCAGTCCCGCCTCCCCACGACGGGGGGGTGCAGAACAGAAGTCCAGCCTAAGGAGCGAATGATCTGACCATGACAGGGGCTCTACAACAATATCCCCTATACCTAGATCATCCTGCCACTATCCAGAGACAAAATACCAGATCCAGGATGTGGCCCCCGACATATGTGGGGTCCCAAATTAATTGGGTCAGGCCCAAGGCTGTCATGGAATGCCAGAGGCCCAAGATGCATCCAGAACGCCAGAGGCAATCCGCAATCGCACTGACTGCCTTTCCCTAATTGCTGTCTGTTTCTCGGGACAAACCGTAAGGAAAGAATTTGAAAGCCAATTTGTAAAAGAATACTTGTTTTAGTCAGCTCTATTGCTCCTGATCCGACCAAGGAAAGCTGCCTACCGGCTCAAAGGCTGAGCTAAAACTGGGGGACACTGGTGTGGAGTCAGGGAGGAGCATTAGCGTCCTATTAATTAAGCCCAGCCTATCACAGCAGAGACTAAGCACCTGCCACTCTCTGGATGGTCGGAGCAGCTCAATGGAGAATTCGTTCTGATCTAAGAAACAAATTGTATGCAAATCCCCATTGCATGCATTACATTGCTTTCAGTCCAAGTAGGAATATAGTTTCTGCAACTAACAAATGTCTGTTTTTTTTTTAATTAACCAGCCTCAGATCTAAGGATTCAAACTGTAATGTCTGTGTTTCAATGATCTCTACACGTTTTGTTCCAATAGAACTGAAGCTGTGCACAGCTGCAGTTTGCATTTGAAGCAAGATGTCAGATCTGTGTATCTGTCATTTCTTCAGAGGAAGAGGAAAGGGGGGGGGAACTGATAAAGAAATCCTTGCTTGATGTAACCTGAATATATTTAACCTTGTATCGAATATGCACACCCATACATGATACAATGGGGGGGGAAGGAAACCAGATGGCCGGAACCTATCACCTTTGGGAGGCACAGCCAGGAGATGAGGGATCCATAAAACTCCACAATGAAGTGCTCTGGGAAATCTCAAAAAACAGTCCGTTCTAAAAAGGGGGTGGGGGGAGGAAGCTAGGTACGTCTTGGGAAAGTTACACGAGGAAAAACCTTCCAAAAAGGGAAGGATCCCCTCCCAGAGGAGCTGGGAGGGGGATTAACATATTGGCTTTTGTTTCCCTAAGTAAACATTGGGAGGAGGGGGGATTCTAAACCCCTTTATCTATCACTGTATGCCTGAGGGACCTCAGACGCTGCTTTGGACTCCTACAGGATTCTCTCACCCCAATAAAGAATTCCTTTTGATACGTTTGGTTCTCAGAAGTTCATTCTTATTGTTTAAATGAGAAGAAGTTCCGTAGCCTGACACAAGTACTACTTGCAATCAGCTGCTTTACTTCTAATGCATGTAGATGCAGAAAATTAGAGCTGGGCTTTGGGACCAGAGTTAAAACTCCTTACTGCTTACACAAAGATTCAATTGTAATTTGTCTTCAAAAAACAATATATTATGTACTTGACACAGACATTTTATTTATTCGCTTTTTTCCATCTTCTGCGAAGGCACTCAGCTCTGCAAAATTTACTCGTAAATTCTTTTTTCCTGTACATTTTGAAATAATAATTAGATATGAATTTATGGTAAATTTTAGTTCAATTAGGTGAAGAGCGTATGGTAAATTTTTAGTTAAAATTACATACTTAAAAGGCTGCTGGCAGAGGCTTGCTTTGAACTCGTATATCTCAGAAAAACATGAAGTAATCAAGCTTCATTTTCTACCCTGTTTAAACATCCTTATATAAAGCATCGAAAGGAAATTTTGAAATATTGTAGCTCAGGTAGTATAATATGAAGTGACACAGACAAAATATATTCTTACCCTTTTATTGAAGATAAGTTAAATCTCAGCATCAAATATTTTCCAAAATGTAAAAATATTTTAACAAATACTTATTTAAAATGGCAGTTTTTAAATTTTCAAAGATCTTTGTTCATATATATTTAACAATGCCTTATGAGTTACTTCTAATGCCAGAAACTTAGTGACACATCAGTTTTTCAATAAAAATTTCTGTAAAAATGAATATTTCTATGAAATTAAGCAGCAAAGAGATATTTATGATCAGAAGTGACTAGTGCAAAGCTTCCAGAAAGATTTCATTGATTTAGATGCAAGATTGTCAATACTGAATTTGGAATATTAACAAAAGATGTGCTAAACCTTTGCAAAAATGTTTACAACTGCATCAAATAGAAGGTTTTTCCTCCCTACTTAAAAATTAGTTGGAAAGAAATCATAGGATCCTGACTCTTCCCCAGAGCCATCTGCGGATTCTGCAGAAATGTCTTCTGAAAAACATGTATATTTCACTTTTATTGGCAGCTCCAGGTTCCAAGTAATACGCGTATGACAGGAAAAATTCTGTAAAAATAATCAATGAAAGGAGTAAGTCTACTTAGAGGAAATCCATTGATTCCAGTAATATTTCAGAGTGTGTATGTATTGGCTGCAATCCTAAACTTAATTCCTTGAGTATTACTGCATTTAGCAGGATTTACTTTGGAATAAGCATGTATTGAATTGTATAATAAATTATTTGTATAAATTTCTTCCCTGATATTAATGTCCGTACAAAATAGATTGGAATTATTATTATATAGTCACTGGACTTAATTCATTTAATGAAAAAATACTTCTAAAATAAAATAAAAGGTTCATTATTTTATAAAAACAAAACTGTTGAATACTGAAGCTTCCATACCTTTGAGACATCACTATCAATCAAAATGGTGTAGTCAAATTCAAGTGCGTTGTCACGTACCTGGGCAGGAAGGGGGAAAAAAGTTGGAATAAAGAAGGCTGGAGAAGGTAATATTTTAAGGAGCATCTTGTTAGCATTCAGACACTTTGTGCATGCTGAAATATTCTATTGAGAGTGCAATATTGTATTTGGATGTTTCCTAACATTTTAGTAAAACCATCTTTCTTTACAATGAAGGATGCAGTGGCCTAGAGGTGGAGCTCTTGCCTCACAACCAGGAGGCTGTGAGTTCGATCCTAGGTAAAGGCAGATATTTCTCTGGGTATCATTGAGAATATATCTGCTGAATATAACTCCACACTGGTGACAGGAAGGGCATCCAGCCAGTAAACACTCTGCTCCATTTAGTTGCCCAGACCACCCCGCATGGGATTATGGGTTCGTTAAAAGAAGATGATCTTTCTTTACAATGTCCCATACCACTGACGTTGTACTCCAGCAGTTCTGTCAAACCATCCCGATAGGGGTTTGGCAGTATTTGAACCCTGGATCATTTTGGTTTTTCCAGTTTGGGGCCAGAACAAAACCCAGAGTGTCTTAAGAAGAAAGTAGGGCTAGTATCTTCCCTCTTTTTCCACAGAGCCTGTGAACTTGCACCATCATTATCTTCAGGTCTTTCTAGCTCTGTCTTTACATTGTGCTTCAAGATAAAAACATTGGCAGCTAAGGAAGGTTGCCCTAGAGAGCTTGGGGAGCAGGATATGTGGTGAGTATGGAATGCTATGCTTGAAGCCAAGGACATTAACAGTAACTTTCTAACTGGCCCTTCACCAACTCACAACCCTTCCCAGTGTTTTCTCTTGCTTACCTCATCCCTCTTTCTTCACTGTCCATGTCCTTAGCTTTCTTAAAATATGTGTTTCATAGAATATAGAATCATAGGGCTGGAAGGGACTAACTCCCTGCTCAAGATAGGAGAACTTATAGCGTCCTGGTCAAGTGGTTGTCCAATCTATTTTTGAAAACCTTGGTGTTAAATCTGAACCACGCCAGAAATTAAAATTATGAAGCCTTTGACCTTAATAGCCCACCAGTGTCTTAGAAAATGAGGTGTCAAACTCAATTTAATTGAGGGCCAGATCAGGGTTGTGTTTGACCTGGGGGGGGGGGGCTGGGATGGGTATGGCCAGCTTGATGTCATTTGTGTCGGGGGCACTTGTGGAGGCTTGAACACTCTGCCAGCAAAAATGGGCTCCCGAACCCCATTTCCAGCTGCAACGGCCTCTGGCTATTTTTGTTGGCAGAGGCACTGAGGCAGGTCTCGCAGTGGCACTGCAGGCCAGATCTAAGCATCCTTGAGTTTGGCACCCCTCATTTAGGCATTTATTTAACAGGAGCATTCCCTGAAACACACTGAACCAAAAAGTAAACATACAGGTTCTAGCTTAAACATGGTAGGCTAATATGTGATTGTTGTTCAGTGTTACATACTGATTAAATTGGCCGGTGGTAACTTTTCTTGTCACTTACCCATCTCTTTGCATCTTTGATTTCCCTCATGACGTAACCATCATATTCACTTGATTGCTTCCATGCAATGTAACTGCTGCCAATGTTGGCAAAATATTTTAATTCATCTAGTGATGATGTGTCTGCAGGAGGGAGAGAAAAGAATAAAGGAGGTAATATTACTATAAAGAAGCCCACCTTATTAGGAGTCGAGCTAGATTTGAAGGGGTTGTTAACCTGTTTTATGCAAGCTCAAGTGTTTCTTATACAGAGTCAAAAGATAAATTTTATCAGCAAACATATTTTAAGAGGCAGGAGTGCTACACCTGATTTGAAAACACCCACTCACCCCTTTGATGAAGTTGGAGATACATCTTGGTTAGCATTTGTATCATCTGCAATAAGTGTCACCTTTGCAAAACTCCAATGGAAAAAGTGTAATTAAAAAAAAATCAGAACTGTTCATACTTTGAATACAGAGTTAAAGTACTACACACATGGATGTGGTTGCATCATTATATGTGTGTTGTTTTTAAAATGCTAGATTGCTAATCAAATTAATAATATAGTACAGGAAGTCCTTGACTTACAACCAGTGTGTTAGCAAGTGTTCAATCATACAACAGATCCTCCCCAAAGGTACTTATGACCAGAGGTGGTATTCAGCAGGTTCTGACCAGTTCAGGAGAACCAGTAGCGGAAATTTTGGGTAGTAGGAGAACCGGTAAATCCCACCTCTGACTGGAGATTTTACAGTATCCTTCCCCTGCCACGCCCACCAAGCCACCACAGAACCGATAGTAAATTTCTTTGAATCCCACCACTGCTTATGACCCAATCTCAAAGTTATGTTTGTTGCAGTACCCTGTGGTTGTTCACCCTTACAACTGACTGCATAGATGCAGCATTCCCTCCTCCACCCACCCCCATATTCCATAACCCCATCCTGGATCACCGGGTTCCCCAAAAGCATTGGGTCTGCTTTGCTACCCCATTGGTGCTGCTCCCCATCCTCCATCACTGATCACTCACCTTTTTGAAGATCTCCAGAGCTGAGGGAAGGAGGACAAGCCACTCCATTGCTGAACCACATGGCACAATCCCATTAAGTGGCCGGCTTTTTCCAAGTGAGGCTGGCAAAGCTAAGGTTACCGTTAGTGAAAGAAACCAAGAGTTTCGCCAGCATTATTTTTCCCTCAGAAAAAGATGATTGCTTGTGGGATTGTGCCATGTGGCCCAGGAACAGACTGGCCTGTCCTCCTTCCCCAGCCCAATTTTCTGAGCTCTGGAGATCTTCGAAAAGTAACTGAGCATTTGGTAACAGAGGATGGGGAGGAGGCCCACATGGTTGTTGGAACCCTAAAGGATGGGAAGTGGAGCATGGGTTATATCAAAGTGTAGGGAAAGGCCTTGGGAGACCACAAGTAGGTGGGCATTAGGCTCAGGGTCTTCCCCACACGAGACACCTCAGGCTCTACTTAACACATGTGTGCTTATTTAACAAATGCATTGGGGAAAAAAGGGATTGGGGTCGTTAAATGAGACAGTTCGCTTAATGGATCTCCTGACTTCTGATCATAATGGGCAGGTTCCATTACAGTCATAGCTCAAGTGCTATCTGTATTTGGCTTTTGGATATTTACATTTGCCAGATCAACACTGAAAATAAGGGAACATCATAGATCAAGAACCTGTTGCCTGGTTTTACACAACACAAGTAAGTGAAAGACACAACATGCTAAGTTTGGTTAGTTTTAATATTGCTTTGATATTTTTTGCAGCTTCGTGCATTCTGCAAAACCAGGTCATCGGGTAAATTCATTGCTCAATGTATCGTGCGAAACTAGAAATGGGTTTATTAGGAGAGGGGCATGCAGTCCTGGGTGGCTATGAAAAAGATTCCCTTTTAGTTTTGTATATAACCGTACCTTTAAGTTTTGTATATAGGCTGTAGTCGTCCTTCCTGATTTGGTCTGCATCTTTGTTGTCTGTGCAACTGATATCGATCAGTGGTTTAGACGTTTTCTTCTGGTAGCGTACTTTTGCATTGCATTTTCCTAGGTATTGCTTTAAAACAAAAGAAAATAAGATATGGGGTTGTTTTCTTCCAAACTTCCTTGCCATGTTGTCCTTACCTACAGTAGATCTAGCAGCAGACTGTGAAAAAGAAAAACTTTTTACAGAATGGACAATGCCACTTCTAAGATGGAAAACCACTTGAGGACAATGGAAGCAATTTTTGTGAATGTTGCAGAGAGAGAAAAAGTCACACCTAGGATAAATATTTATCTACTGTAGGTATAGAAGCTCTTGCCAGGAGTAACCAGGGGGTGTTATTTGCACTTTATCTCTTCCCAAAAAATGTCAAAGGGGGAAATTCAAGCATTATGTAGTGAGAAAAACATTGCTTGGTCAGAGATAGATGTCAACTCTGAAGCTGACCTGACCAAGGCCACTTTGAGGCTTTAGCATTGCCACACTGGAGGTGAGGGATAGGAAGGGGGGAATAGAAATAGCTGGGGTTTATAGCCAAAGCAAAATACTTTCTCCTAGGAACCAAGGACATTCCTACAGGGAGTCAGGGGAGGAGTGAAGTCACCAAGCAACAGGATGATACCTTGATTGGATCATGTGATGTGACTGAGTGTTTGGGGGAGGGAGAAAACTTTTAATTAGGTGGAAATGGTGGGAACATTCAAAGCCAGTTTTCACCAGCCTGTGCCAATATGATATATTACAACAGTATCCCCACATGGAGAAATCTAACTAGGTGTAAATCACTGTTGCTTGGATTGGCACAGACTGCTCTCCTCTAACTAGTAGGGGCACAGAATATGGATAGACATGTCTTCTGCCCCTTTGATTGGGATTGGGAAGGGGGAAATGTGAAGTGGTTCCAGGGTCTTTATCTAGTCCAGAGCTCCCGCTTTGCTGGGTAACTCAGAACCCAATGGAGTACTAATGATACCCAGTACCACATATCTGCCCTTGGCTGACCAAATGATTCATTGGAAGTCCTGCCTTAGTGTCTGGAGGCTATGGGAGTCTAGATAGGGAAAGACAGGTTCATCTCAATCCTAGCAAGACTCTGATTCTGGATATTAAGGTCCCATGGGGGCAAGGATTTGCCATCTCTTGTTCTGGATGAGGTTCCACTGCCTGAAACAGAACTGATTGCACATCCTGAGTATCCTCCTGAACTGACAGGTCCTGTTTAAAGAATAGCTGGCAGCCATGGCCAGGAAGGCTCTTGCACAACTTCATCTTATGTATCCTTTTCTAGCCCCAAAGTTTCTGCTCAAAATCACCTCTCAAGTGGACAACTTTAATGCCCTCCATGTGGCTCTGCTGCAGTTGTGCAGATGCTGTGATGTAGGCAGCTATGAATGTGCCTCTGCATGAACCTGTTAAAGTTCTCCTCTGTGAGCTACATTGCTTGCCAATGTATTTCGTGCTGGTTGTCATGATCAGAGCCTTTCAGGGTATAGTTAGGTTATTTTGGGACCACCTCTCCCTCACTTGTGTCTTCTCATCCCATTAGATCCAACAGAAAAGGCATTCTGCAGGTCCTGTCATCAAAGAACGTCATCTCTGGGGTTTCTCTCATGTGGAACGCCATTCCTCCCAAGATTTTATTTTTCTCCATCTTGTCAGGTTTTCACTTAAGACATGGTTGTATTCCCAAGAATGGGATTGGAGTGGGGATGAAAACCTGGGTTGTACTACATGGCTTACATTGATTTGGTTTCTGAGCTGCTGCCCATGTTGTGCTGTATTTACATCTCACCAGAGGCAACTCTAGGTGGCTTACAGACATTGGATAAAATGCAGAATAAAACAAAAATAAAGATCTTAAATTTAAAAATTGAATGAAAATAAAACTAAGCAGGATGGAGAGGGAGGGCACAGAGAGAAGATTGAGTGTTCTCTACTCCATTAGCCACCTCCAAAATGTTACATGCCCATTAGGACCACAGGCCAGCATTGTTTTTACATATTGTAAGCTGCCCAGAGTTGCTATATGAGATATGTGGCTATATAAATTGAATGAACAGATGGATGGATTTTTCTCAGACATACAATAAGGAGCTCACTATGGAATTTGTTAGATATGATGCTGAAGAAAGCAGATATCATAGCTGGTTTCCGGTGCATTGATGACGGAAAAAAAATTATATTACAGAAATTGTTTTACAGAAAGTAGAACAATCCACTTACCCCAGTTTGAATGTGTTTTGTATAAAACTGCAAGGAGTACTCATGTCCAACTCCTGGGATATTCTGTAAGACATACAAGCTAAAGTTACACTTCACAATATGTATGGCACACACAGCACAAACACCTTTTAAACCAACAGATCATTAAAATACTATATAGTATTTATGCAGTAGTCCTGTTGGGTGTGTCTTTTCTATCATTTCAGGAATGTTAGCAAAAGTATACGCGGTTGGGATATAATGAGTCTTTTCTGCTTTGTACCTACCATTCTAGAAAAAAAGATATTTCAGTATTCCCAAATGAGTCATGCATTAATCTTACAATGAAGTTCAAATGATGAGTATTTAATGTAAGCACTTACTTCTATGTAATAAATCCTGCATTTGTTCCCTACTAGTTTTTCCTTCTGAAAAATTCCTGGGACTTTGTATTCATTTTTACAGTCTCATCTAATATTTAGAGTTGCTTTAGCATTAGAATACGCATAATTCTTGACTTATAACCACAATTGGACCTGATTTCTGGCCAGAAGTCATGGTGCACATAAGTCATGCATTCATGTAACCAGATCTGATTTTATGTCATTTTATAGTGCTTGTTAAGTGAATGATTGTAGTCATACATGCAAACCCATTTGCATGAATTGACATTTTTTTGCCACAAATCAGGAAAAAACATATTGCAGTCACATGACTGTGACATGCTGCAACCAGTTGTAAAAATGAGCCAGTTGCCAAGTATCCAAATACAATTATGTATATTTGGGTACTTGGGGAGAGGCTGTTTGTGTGGCATGACCTTTTAGGATGGCCAGAAGTAATCAGTTGTAAGTAGATGACTATATTGTCCAATGCAATCAAGAACTGTTAATTTTTTGCATGCATTAGTAACAGGGATTAGCAGCTAACTCTGCCCAAAGCCTGGAGTTCGATCCTGATGGGCTCAAGCTTGACTCAGCCTTCCATCCTTCCAAGATCGGTAAACCAAGGACCCAGATTATTGGGGGAAATATGCTGACATTGTAAACTGCCTAGAGCAGTGGTCGCCAACCAGTGGGCCACAGCCACAGCCCACTTGTGGGCCGTGAGAAAATTTTGATGGGCCGCAGAGAAATCTCACCTCCAGAGCACCACCACAAAGCAATTAATCCAGGATGCACAGTAACACAAGGCTGCGCCACCCACATGGCCCGCGCCCACTCACTCCTTACCCGGTAAACTTGCCTGCTAAATTGCTATTTTTCCTTTTTCCAATCATCATCTGTTCTGCTGTGCCGGGAGATTTAGATTAGCTAGGAAGCAGGAAATGGTTGGATTTCTTGCTTTCTAGCTAGTCTTTAGATCTTCAGCTCAGCACAGCCAAACATTCCTTAGGACTGAAGGTTTGTTTGCAAGCAAATTCAGTGCAAACTCCCGGCAAGGAAATTTGAGAGACTGAGTTAGCTGATGGCAGATAGATAGATCTCTGAATGAATCTGTAATTCTGTGAGCAACTCAATCTGCCTGCTTTGCCTGATTTTGGGTAAAAGTTGCTCTTTTTTATAAAAAAAATCAATATTTATATAAATATTTATAATATTTACATACAAGACATGCCCAGCCACTCACATGACTACCAAGCCACAACCACAAATTAGGCCATGCCCACAGAACCAGTTAGTGATCCCTGGGATCTAAAATTATGAGTTTGGTAGTCCCTGACGTCCAAAAGGTTGGCGACCCCGGCCTAGAGAGTGTTGAAAAACACCATAGGGTGATGTATAAGTGCTATTGCTATATTGGAAACATGTATCTGGAAGAAAATAGTCAAGTGACTGCTTTGCTCAGTTCAAGAAGGTAGAATGATGGCTGTCTAGTGTTCTTGAGCCTATCTGTAGAAGGAAAGTCTATGACTATCGCAATCCCACTGTCAAATTGTTCTGTCAGAAAGTTTTTGCTAAGATTGCATCAGATTCTGCTTTTCTGTAACTTAAAATCACTCCACAATTCTAGATGTGCTCTAAAATGGAAGAACAGGTCTTAGAGCCATCTAATGAACAGCCTTTCAGATATTTGAGTATAATCCTCCCTCCTTTATGCTGAATTGCAACAAGGGTCTCTCTCAGGGCAAGCTTTTTCAGTGGGAGCCCAACTTTGGAATGTCATTTCTAGCAAAGTATTCCCAGTACTATCCTTACTATGTTTTCTGGAGCCAGATGTAGGCCTTTCAACAATGTTAATCTGACTGTGATCTTCAAATGTTTTATTGCTGCTTTTAGTTTCTGTTATTGTTCAATATGCTGATTTTATTTGGGATGGTGCATTTGATTTTTTTGAACATTTTAATATATGCTAATCGTTTTAACCTATTGTTTTAAACCATAAATGTAATTTTTATTTAAATCGTTTGTTTAAGCACTTTCTTTAAAGAGAAAGTGTATATAAATATTTTAAATAAACAGTCCTCCCTCAGTTATCTTTTCGCCAGGCTAAACCATTTCTTCAATCTCTGTTCAGGGGGTTTATATTTTTGTCCTCTAATCATCTTCAGTACATTTTTCCTAATTTGATCCACATTTCACTGAATTCTTCCTAAAGATCTGGGCACGGTATTTCACATACATGATGACCAAAGCAAAATGATAACTTTTCATTATTAAACTTCAGTTGATGTTTGAAATTGAAAATACTGAGGAGTGGACTCAGAATTGATCATTACAAGCAATTCATTTATTGAAATGAAAATGGCATTTGTCAAATATTCAGTCCTGCCTTTTTATATAGCTAATCAAAATTTTAAGCTTCTCGCCCTTGCTTTATGTGACAGACCTGTTGTGTGTATTCACAGCAAGAGTGAATTGCAAGAGTTGCTTTTGCAAGACACACAATTGCAAGAGTTGCTTTTGAAAATTAAAAATGTAAAGACCCTCTCAAGTCAAGCTTGTATCCTGGTGACCACATCACAAAAGTTTTTTCATTTTTTTTAAGCTTGTCAATCTCATCTAAACCCTGGAACTTCTATATGGTTTCCTATCTATGTATACCCACATATGTCTCTGCTTAACTCTAGAGAAAAGTGAAGGAAACTGTTAGTGGCAGTTCAGTGGGTTCAGCTTATGTAATCGGATTTCCTCTCAGTGGAAACAATTGGGGGAAACCCTGCCTAGATTAGATAGAAACAGATTTAGTCTATTGCAGCAAAATCAGTCCAAGGCCTTGAGTCAACTTAATAGCAATAGCACTTAGACTTGTATACTGCTTTACAGTGCTTTACAGTCCTCTCTAAGCGGTTTGCAGAGTCAGCCTATTGCCCCCAACAATTTGGGTCCTAATTTTATCCACCTCGGAAGGATGGAAGGTGAGATTTGAACTACCAATTATAGGCAGCCGGTAGGCAGCAGAAGTAGCCTGCAGTACTGCACTCTAACCACTGCACCACTGCAGCTGTTAAACATTAACACAGGGCTGTCCAACCTTTGGATTGCCTGGGTTGCACTGAATGGGCAGGAATTGTCTTCGGCAACATATAAAATACATAATTAATATATATAAATATTGCTAGAAATCACATAATGATGTTAAAAGTTTACGGTCTTGTGGAGGCTGCCTTACTAGCTGTCCAGGGCCACAGGTTGGAAACGCATATGTTAACATTTTTATTATTATGGCATGAGGTTTTTGATGTCAGTTACATACACACCAGGTTGAAAGGATAAGCCACTGACATCATAGTTGCCTGGAGGACACCCAGCTGAGGGTTCCTTTCATGAACCTGTTAGAAGCTGGAGCGAAGGATAGGAGCTCACCCTGCCCCATGGCAGCACTCGGGTCTTGAACAAAGGCTTGCTGCTTGTTAACCAGTGTCCTAACCACATGAGCCACTGGGCTCATTTGAATCAGTAAATGCACTAAAATAAATCCCAATAGTAACCAAAAACAACTTTTTTAAACAGATGAAATGAGCTGAATAGTATTGTGAATAATATTTTGGACAAATCCTTCCCTGGTGAGCCAAGAAAAGCAAGGCTCAGCCAGCAAATGCTCACTAAGTTTTTTTGCACCAAACAAATATTATAGATACAGAACTTTTATACTTCCCAACAATTCATGCAGAACATGCATAAAAGAAGCAGCCGAAACTCAACAAGTACAGTATTTTGAACCCATAAAACTGTAATGCATTTATTTTTTGTTTTAAATCAAGGAATGGCATTTTCCTCAGAAAAATAACTTCAGTGCACATTGCATTCAAAAGCAACATCTGATGAAAAAGAAATTTCAACCAATATTCTCTTTCAATTTTGGCCAGCCAGTTGGTTTATTTTGTAAAACCTTTCAGAGATTGCTTTCTTTTATCTTTTGTTCTTCTGTAAAAGTAAAAGGTAAAAAGAAAATACCTCAAGGTCTTTGCTGCCTGCTTCAAAAATGTTTCTACAGAGAGTTTATATAATATTGTGTAGGTTATTGCAAAATAAGAAAAGATACACAGGCAGAGATTGCAACCTGAAAGTGATTTTAAATACAGCATTTCTTAACCACCTGAGTAAGGTGGGCACTTAGGCTTTATATGAAGGATGAAGCAATATGATTAAAATTCACAATTATTTTTCTGGTTACGGTCATACTGCATTAACCCATAATGAAGTCTGCTTGTTTGGGGTTGGTGTATTTTCAAATCCAAGCAAGTAGCATTTTAAACCATGATTAAACAAATCATAGCTTAACACAATGTGTGAACCTATCTTTCTGCCCTCTTTCCAATGACAACATTTTTGGAAGATTTAAGAAACACTAAGGACAATCTGCTTTCTGCTGACATCACAATATTGCTTTACTATATTTTGTTGAATAAACACAATGTGTAAACCTAGATGACACCTTCAAATGTGGTACAGATTTGCTGTCTCTTACTGGTAGGGATATCTGTTTATGGAATCCTAAGAAGATAAGATTGCTGATTTATTCTGCTTCTAGAAAAACCTTTCTTTTTCCTGGACAGAATGGAGATAGAATAAGTCTTTGCATTTAATTACATCCCACAAACCAAGTTTAATTTTTAAAGTTTAATCTTTCCCTGTGTTCCAAGTATTGTTTAATCATCAAATAATCAAAAAAGAAGAAAAAAAATGTGACTGACTGGCTGAAAGGCTAGTCACACTATTCAGTCTTCTAACTAGTCACTTTTAGATGAGTGTTTCTCAACCTCAGCAATTTTAAGATGTGTGGGCTTTAACTCTCAAAATCCCTAGCCAGCATTTCTGTTAGAATATGTTAGGCCAACTGTGTTAATTAGATTACAACTCCCTTTGGCCAGGGTAGCTGGAAATTCTGAAGTTACAATGGGTGGGAAGAGTTCAAATAGTGTGGCCAACCAGGAATGAACTCAGATTAAAGAACTTGGTGATCTAGCTCTTAATATGCTGTGGGAACTGGTCCTAAGGTGGCATCTAGAGCTTGTGGTGACTCATCTAAAAACCTATAGCAAAGTCCACCATTTAGGATTAACATAAACATGACCATAAGGATCCTTTATAGGTCAGTAATATTACCAATGATTAGAAAAGAGTAGCGTTCTCAGAGATGAAGCTTAGAATGAAAGAAATGCCATTAGTCTGTGTTTATTGCTTCTGGACCAAGGAGAGAAGATCTTCTTTGAATCCATGAAGGCTTATCCATCGTGGAATAGTAAAGGATGCCGGCTAATGTTGATAGTGTTAAGATTTTATCTGAGTCTCCAAACTGTTTGGTGGGAAGTCAGCAAGAAATAATTACCTCACCTGCCTTCTTACCTCTAATCTGCTGAAAACAAGATAGGACTAAGATTTGAAGATTAAATACCTTCAAAAGAAAGACTTCACTTTTCCAGCGAAATGGGGAATGGTTATTTGTAAGAATAATTATTTTATTTGAATTTATTGGTCACCTAACAACAGTGGATTATGGGCAGAGTATAAAACTAGGGAAAATGTTTTTTTAAAAATGCAGTTTTTAACATCACTGTACATGTTGATGATAATTTATGCAGTAAATTTTTGCAATCACTGTTGTTAGCATGGCTATTCTACGTATTTTGATGTTGTTTTTTTTAGCAATGTAAGCCACTTAAAAGCCAAACACAGGGCTCAGATTTAAGCATGATTTTCATCAGGTGACAAAGTCTCTTAAGTTTCACAAAGTACTCTTTTCTGCCTTAGCTACATTCATTTTCAAGCATGTTTGCAAAAGGGAGTTTAATGAAAGGACACTACAATGTTCTTTGTATAAGAACTCAGTTATTTGAATAAGCAGATGTGCTTCTCTCTCCCTGTCACCCATGTCTACTCTCCACTTACAGAACTGTGTTGCTTAAGCCTTGCAAATGAAAAGTCAAACAAGGGCATTTAAGGGCATTTAATCTCCCCACTGATGAGTATATACAATTCTTATCAAGGGCACTCTGCATTTTCTCAGTAATGAATTCTGAGAAAAGCAATCAACCCCATGGCTATCTTACATATTAAGGTAAACTGGGCTGGAAGAAGATAAACACGATTTTAAAACTAAAGGAAGAAACTGCCTGTGATAAATTGAAAAGACTGTCTGGATAGTTGTAATTGCAAGAGATCTGCAATAATAAAAGTAATAAAAGTCAAGGAGCACAGAAAAAAATGGAACTAATACCAAGCTAATGGCAACAGATGGAACAACCAGCCCTAGAACTGAAATGGAGATATCAAAGTGGTTGATAACTTTTGCTTTTTAGGATCAACCATCAACAGAAAACAGAATCTGAAGAACATCAACAGAGCTGAAGAAGCTTCTTGGATAAGAAGTGAAACATCTTCAAAGAAAAACCAGAAAGTCCAGCTGCCTCTTGAACAAGCATCTTTGGGACAATCATGACCTAGATAACTGAGAATCTCCATAGACATCAAAAGAAAAGAACAAGAAGCATTGTCAAGAAATATGCCATTTGATAGATCAGCCACAAAGCCTTGGAAATGATATTTAGATGCCATGATGTACCAAAATTTTACCTATAAAAATCACAATCATGCAAGTGATGGTATTTTCTGTGACACCCACAGATGCAAATGGAAGTCCATGTGGAAGCAAAAATTGGACTTTGAAGAAGCAGGATAGGATGAATATTGGCCCTTTTAAACTTTGGTGTTGGAGAAGATTCTTGAGAATCCTTGAACAGCTAATAAAACAAATGGATTCTCATCCCAGAGTTGTCAGTAGAGGCATCAATGACCAAGCTCAAATTATCCTACTTCAGACACACTATGTGAAGATCTCATTCTCTGGGAAAGGATTTAATAATCTGAAAGTGAAGGGAAAGACTATTACAACCAGCACCAATACAGTGCACTGTTAAAAAACCTGAAAGTTCAAGTTAGGTTCAAATCATCATGGAGAAAATCTATCTACATGGTAACTAGGAGTCAACACCAACTTGACCACACATAACCAATTGCAATCTCTAACTGGAAAACTCTTATTTAACAACAAGCTGCCTCAAGGAGCCAAGAATGAAGTTATTTTTCCTTTGTATTGGGTTGGTGTTGGTAGGATTTGCTGTCACTAGTTCAGCTTCAGCCATTCTCCCCAAAGCGATCTGCCCCCTTCCAATCCTATGCGTAGAACTCTCACAGTTCCTCAGGGCATCAGATTGTCAGATGTGTCTTTCCCAAAGAGAAGTTTAAGCCAGCTAGTCAGATGCAGCTTGTCTTTTTCAGGCAGGCAAACTTTACACAGAATTTTACCAATGAACGAAATAAAAATTTGAAGGGTTTCAGGAGAGTGAGGAGGGTGACAAATTTTCCTAAGGATGACAGTCTCACTAGTTTATAGGCTGCCTCATGCAGTACGTTGTCTAGCAACGTTGGCGACTTAGTTTTCCATGCAAATTTCCCGAAGCCGAATCCAGAAGAACAAGAGTTGGAAGGGACCTTAGATGTTTTCTACTCCAACCCCGCTGCCTAAGCAGGAGAACTGATACCATTCTGGACAAAACCTAGTTTTTAAGAGGTACCAAAATCCAGTCTTCAAAAGGCACATAAGCCGTTTTTCGCAGCCCCTCTTGCAATTTTGGCAGGAGTAAGGGGGTTGTGCGTAAAAGAAACTGGATAGGGCCAGTAGGAAAAACGTGAGGATTTCCTTCCCCGCAGACATTAGCTCCAAGGCGGGAACTTGGACTCTTTTTTTCTTACCTACCCTGACCGAGGTCTTCCCGAGGTACGCGACCTTCCGGAGCAAGCTGGGCGAGCCCTGTCCGTAGTTGAGATAGTGGACGGCCGCCCTGGCGACCCGCAAGAATTGCGACTCGGAGGCATGGAACTCGCCCTGGGAAAGAGACCGCAGGTGCTCCGGGTAGCGGCCGATACTCGGCCAAGCCGAACAAAGCGCGGGCAACAGCAGCAGGAGAACGACCGCCGCCATCCGAGGCATCCTAGCGATGAAACAGGCTGAGAGGGACTGACATGGACTTGGACAGGCGCGGACGCTACCCAGATTCAAGTAGCGCCCCAGAGGCTCGGCCCCTCCCTGGCCAGCCTCCAGCCCCGGCGAGGAGGCGCCCTTCTGGGTAGCGCCCACTCCTTCCGCTGGCCCTTCGCTGCCCTTTCGCTACTCCTACCCCGAGCCAAACCGAGGCCGGCTGTCCCCCCTCCGCGGGCGATCGTCCCAATTTTTCTCCCCCACCCACCAGGAACAGAGAAGAGCGGCTGAAGCAAGTGGGCTTAAGTTTGCTCAGCTCTATTTCTCCGGCCAGATGTTGTCCAGATGTGTGAGATTTGAGCAGCCAGGGTTCATATTTGTAGCCCGTGGGGGTGGCGTCTTAACAGTATTATGGGCCTCGGGCAAAGCAGTGTACTGAGGCCCCTACGATGTCTACTCCCAGGAATAAAAATGTAAAATGATGGATAAAATTAAACATATATTTGCATGTTAGTTGTAATGAAAAAATGCATTAAAATGTAATAAATATGTTGCTGTATTTATATGATGCAAGGTGCATTGAAGGGTTAACATACACAGATTTGTACGGTGCCCCTATTTGTACGGTGCCCCCATGGGCAAGTGCCCATCAGGCCCATGTGTTAAGACAGCCCTGGCAGGTGCCATTTATCACACCCCCCCCCACCTTGACCCTGCTTGAAAGTGCCACTAGCTGGGTGTCAGAGGCTCACCTGCCTGCTTCTGCCAAAGGTATTTTTTTTTCAAGAGGCAACTGGACTTTCTTGTTTTTCTTTGAAGACGTTTTGCTTCTCATCCAAGAAGCTTCTTCAGCTCTGAGAGGATAGTGGGGAATGGAAGGATCCCCACTTGGAGAAGCTTCTTGGATGAGAAGCAAAATGTCTTCAAAGAAGGAAACCCAGTTGCCTCTTGAAAAAGCACTTTTGGGACAACCATGACCTGGGTGATTGAGAATCTCCACAGACATTCTGCCTGGTTCTAATGTCAATCTTTTCATTTTCCCCCAGAGGAAAACTTTAGAACTTCAAATAGGCCTTCTTTTTCTCTCGTCTTTTCTGTTTCTCTCCAGGTTTATTAGAGATAGTCTTCGAGTTACGACCACAATTTAGCCCTAAGTTTATGTTGCTAAGTGAAACATCTATTAAGTGAGTATGCCCCAGACTCTTCTTGCCACAGTTAAGAGAATCGTTGCATTTGTTAACTTAGTAAAACAGTTGTTAAGTGAATCTGGCTTCCTCATTGACTTTGCTGTTCAGAAGGTTGCAAAATAGCAATAGCATTTAGACTTATGTATTGCTTCATGGTGCTTTTACAGCCCTCTCTAAGCGGTTTACAGAGTCAGCCTACAATCTGGGTCCCCATTTTACCCACCTTGGATGGAAGGTTGAGTCAACCTTCAACCTGCTGAGACTCGGACTGACAAACTGTTGGCAGCCAGCAGTTAGCAGAAGTAGTCTGCAGTCTTAAGCACCACTGTGCTTAAAATTGATCACATAATCCTGGGACACTGCAGCCATCATAAATATGAACCAGTTTCCAAGCATGTGAATTTTGATCATGTGACCATAGGGATGCAGCTACGGGTCATAAGTGTGAAAAATTGTCATAATTCACTTTTTTCAAAACTGTTGTAACTTTGAATGGGTCATTAAATGAACTGTTGTAAGCCGAGGACTACCTGTATTGATTTGTGTCTCACAGACAACCACATGTTTAGACTAGATTTGGTATTTTTATCCACCTATTCGGTCCTTCTCATGATGATGATGATTTAAAATCCAGTTTGAAATAAAACCCAGTTGAGTTTCTCTAGTGTACCTAACGCACTATAGATTTTTATACAAGATTACTGGTATTGTGGTCCGCCAGCGGAGCTGGTGGCAGACTCGGACAGTGGGGAGGTTGGGGAGGAACATGGGCCAGTCCTGGAGTCTGGAGAAGGCTCTGATGAGTGTTCTGCAACGGAGGCAAAGATGGGGGTGGGGCCATCCGACAGTTATCATCTGCCTTCCGAGTCGTAGATCAGTGGGGCAGAAGAACAGCTGGAGTCTGTTCCTGATGTGCGCATGCACAAAGCTGCCAGGAGAAGGGGACAGTTAAGAAACAAGTAAAGCCACAGGTTCATGATGGTGAATGGTATCAAAAGCTGTTTTCTGTTTGACCAAAATTCGTAACTATTCTATCCTGAAAGTGCCTCAGTCTCATTATAGCTAGTCTGAAGACTTCAACAATTACTTTTCTGGCTAACTCTAAGTGTGTAAAAGGAGCTGTTGGATGAGGATACAATTATCTTCATGCAAGAATCTGGAAATTGAGTCATGGCAACTTGACTTCTTTTCTTGTTGGTTCTTAAGTAGCTTTTTCAATGTTGGATAAGCAATGAAACGTTTTGAACCAACAATTGCCATGACAACTTTACCTGGATGACTGACAACCCTTATCGACTCCATGCAAGAGATACAGATGTGTCTCAAAAGATCTTCCATATTTGCCCTCTGGCTGTTTCCTGCCTATTTAGAGATCTCCAGAGAACCAATGAGAAAACTGAAGCTTTACATGATCAGCAAGATGAACTGGTCAATGGCCCATTTAATAAGTTTCCTATTCCATAGGTCAACAAATGCCTATACAAGATCAGCAGCTTGGGCTTCTGGAAATTATTTTATGAAGTTCTTTTGCACATGGTCCCATACATGTATTTTTTTTATCAATGATTTAATTAAGTTTAACTCATACCTGAAAGTTTTGATTCTGTTTTTTCACTCCCTTTCCTTCCTTCTCAGAAAAATATTTAACAATATTATGACAAGCAGCTTACCTTATAATGACTAGCACATGTTTTTCTAATTCTGCAGAAATTATTTGGACAAAATCCAACATTTTCATACTTTCTTTGTCATTTCGTAACTGGATTCTGTGAAATAATGTTTTTTCAATGTCTTCCCTGCTTTTAAGTCATTCATGACTTTCCAAGATACCTGCTTTTCTTTCTACTCATTACAAAGAAGAATCAAGCTTTTCTTCTAATTTTCTAAAGAAGAATAGACACTAATCTATCTTTGAAGGATAGCTTACATATTTTAAACATAGAATATGTTATAAATAAAGAGACTTCATTTTCAAAATGACTACACTTTTGAATAGCAAATGCTGGAATTAAAAGAACAGAGCAATAGTGTTATATATATAGTATGTTTGTGGACATTTCAACTATATTTGGATTGTTACATTTAAAAAGAAAGACTTTGATAAGAATAGAATTTGGAATGGGATGGGATAGAATACAGAATTTACTTACTCATGCTGTTCCTCAAACAATCATGTAAACAGCCAGTTCTTATGAGACAACTTGTACAAATTCCAGTCCAAGAACAAAAATATTTCTGAATTTAGTGTGATTTTTATGATGCAACACTTCCAACGGCTGATGTGGATTATAAGAACATCCATTGTAAGACTGGAAAATATGTTGGCTTCTACATGCAAAGGGACTCATAAAATAGACAGAAAGATCTTGGGGATAGAAGAATCCTAGCATTGATTAGAACACCACATTGATGAGAAGCATATACTGTATACAAAAAGATTACTCAGAATTCCAGGAAGATCTTTTTAAATTGAATGAATTAGCTTTCAAATGGCATTTACTATTTTAAGTAATGTGCCTCAGATGAGAACTCTGGACTGATTTATTCAATGATCCATTGGTTTGTTTTACACAGTGTTCTTAGGAATGTCCTCCAACATCAAAGTTCAAGGGTATCAATACTATTCCTATACTATTTTATTTTATGTTCACATTTTGATTCCATAGTGAGTCACAGAGAATATTTTGAAAACAATTTTAACAGGAAGATTTTATTTAGCTGAGTGTGGGCAATGTCCCTTTGCAAACTACACTTATTTATCTAAAATTAGGCACATTCCATGTACATCATTGGAGCAGACACTTATTGAAGATTGTATAATGTTGAGCCATAGGAGTTTAAAGAAAATCTGATAGCCCACCCCACTTTTTTAATATTGTCATTGCATAATTTAATACATTAGAAGAAAAGAAAATCAAGTTCTCACTTCAGGATGCCTCATTAAGATTTTGAAATCATTAAAAAATGGTACCAGTAGAAAGAAGATAAGTGGAAACTAAGGGAAAGGGGAAGGACCAGAGGATCTTTTAACATACATGGCTTAAGATCAGTGAGAGACAGGAACTCACAAAGATTATCCTCTTTACTACAGTGATCAGATAAACTAGACTTTCAGAAGTAAAAAATTTCTGGTGTGTCAAGATTCTTTCAAATTCAGCACCGGAAGAATCAGGAAAGATTAGCTGTCTCGGTGTACATACATCTGTGCAGCATAATTAACTGATAAAGTATCAGTTATCAGTAGCACAGAGAGCACTTGGTGATTACTAGTCAGTGTTGACTCTTGACTCTTGGCAATTGTCTGGACAAGTCCCTGCAGTTTTCTTGACATGATTACGAAAGTGGTTTTCCACTACTTCCTTCCTTAGGCTAAGAAAGAGTGACTGCTCCAAGGTCACCCAGCCTGGGGTGATGTCTAAGATGGAACTCTAACTCACGGTCTTCTGGTTCTAAACTGATACCTTAACCATAACACCAAACTGGGTGTCTCTGTTCCCCTTGTGTAACCAATGGAGAAGGAAGGGACTGGTGCAAGAGACAATAAAGCTCACTTATTCCTTCGCTTGAAGTTTGTCTTGCCTGAATTTCAGTAGCAAAGGAGCTTCTCCTGTGATTTTCTCAAGCTGGTATGAAGACTTTCCTTTTAATGCCTAGTTTGTTAAATATGAACTTACTTTGTGAACACTCTACTTGGCATGGGACAATCTAGCCCCAAAACAGCTGTCTCCTTTTTCTCCAACCGAGCCTTTAATCTCATTCTCAACTCATGATGAGATTGGTTTATGTTCTTAATAGGTTTTAAATACTTTAATCTCATTCTCAACTCATGATGAGATTGGCTTATGTTCTTAAATACTTTACAGTAAATATTACACTTCCTGCTTAATTTTGACTCTGATGACCAGTTGGATGGTCAGAGATGTATTTGTTATGATCTTTCCCTCTCCTCACTAATAATCAGCTTTCAAAATACAGTAGTCATTGTTTTCAGTGGTGGGAAATGAGACACTAGCACTCCAGTTGAATTCTTCTTTCTTTTATTTCGTTCCAGGTCTGAGTGCCAGGCAAGCTGCGGCAGCCTTTCTTACAGCCGGCTGCTCATGGCTCACCAGCCAATGACGGCTCTTTAAAGTTCCCGCCGCGGGATCCACCAATGTGGGTAAGTATGTTAATATATAACACCCCTTCCCACTTGGTCTAGTCCGACCAATCAGAGCCCGACCTAGGTTACGTAGTCCCGTAAGTAGGTGGGGCTTTTATGGGTCCGACTAGACCTGCGCAGATTAGTCGTGAGTTTGCCGGCAGCTGGTGTAGACGGAATTGCTGTTCCTCCCATCTCTTCTCATGGAACCTCCTGGAAGGTAGAGCCGGTCATGCCGTTCCCGCCAGGCCTTGCTTGGCCGGTTGAGTCGGCTAGGCCGCTCCCTCCCAGGCTTCTTGCCTGCTGTCTCTCTGGCGCTTGTTCCACCTCACTCGGGTTATTACTCTCTCCAGCTACAGGTGCGTAGTTGCGAACATCGACCGGGGCTAGTGTTAGTGGTGGTTGTGTAGTTGTTAGGGTATGTTTGCTATTTGATAGGGTTCTCCTCCCCGCCCGCGGTGTGTGTTAGAAAGGTCTCCCCCTTTTCGCCTGTTTTCGTTTGTGTTTTGTTGGTATGTGTTTGAAGGGTCTCCCCCTTCCCACCTGTTTATGTTTGTGGCTTGTATGTGATCTTCCCTTTCCTCGTGGTTTGTGTTTGAAGGGTCTCCCCCTTCTCCTACTGTTTTGTCTGTGTTTCTCTGTACTGTTCATGATCTGAGTTGGTCTACGTGCCTCCTCCAGTCTCTGTCGTCTTCGGTAACCACTCTGTATGACCGGGGTCCCATTATTTGTGTAATTATTGCTGGTATCCACAACGGTTCCCCTGAGAGGTTTTTCGCATAGACTAAGTCTCCTGGTTTAAATGTATAGTATTTGCTGGAGGAGTCTGTTGGTTTCTCTGTGCAGTATGTGGGGTGTAGCCTGTCTAGATGTGATCTTAGTTTTCTACCCATTAATAGTTCTGCTGGGCTTTTGTTTGTTGTCGTGTTGGGTGTCATGTGTTGTATAGTTAGCAGTTTGTCTGTTTTTTCTTGTATTTCTCCCGTGCCCAATTTTTTTAATGTGTCCTTTGTGTAACGGATTATTTGTTCTGCACGTCTGTTTGCTGCCGGATGTGCCGGCACTGTCAGTGCATGCCTTATGCCATGAATAGCTAAAAATTCCTTGAATGCTGTAGCCGTGAATTGTGGCCTGTTATCGGATACTACTACATCCGATAACCCGTGTGTTGCGAATAGTGTTCTGAGTTTCTTAATTACTGCGTCTGTTGTGGTAGTATGCATGATGCTTATTTCTAGCCAATTTGAGCAAGCATCTACAATTATTAAGAATGTATACCCCTTTGTCAGTCCTGCAAAATCAATATGTATCCTTGACCATGGTCCCCTGGGTGTTTCCCATTCTGTAACTGGTGCCTGTGGGGGTGTGGGTCTGGATTCTTGGCAACATTTGCATGTTGTTACCCAATCCCCTATATTCTTATCCATCCCTGGCCACCATACATAACTTCTAGTCAAAGCTTTCATCTTAACTATTCCCGGCTGTCCCTCGTGTAATAATTCCAATATTTGTTCCCTTAATCTATTGGGTATGACTACCTGGTCCCCCCATAGTATACATTCTTTTAATATAGACAATTCAGTCTGTCTGTTTTTAAACGGTTTAGCGGTGTCGTCGCCCACCGACTCTGGCCAGCCCTTGTTTATCCATGCTGCGATTCGTGCCAAGGTTCTGTCTCTTGTGGTTTCCTTCGCAATGTCTCTGGCGGTTATGGGTAGATTTGGTAGAGTCTTGATTTGGAGGGTTGATGCAGGGTCATCGTCAATGTCCGGTAAGGGGCAACAGCTCAGCGCGTCAGCATGTGTTATAGTTTTTCCTGGCCGGTAAGCTAAGTTGTAGTTGTAGGCGGCCAGGAATTCAGACCACCTTGTCATTCGTGGTGACAATATGTGGGATGTTGCCTTATTCCTGGCTAGTATTCCCAATAGTGGTTTGTGATCAGTGATTAACGAAAAGGTCCTACCATATAGGTATTTGTGGAATTGTTTTATTCTCAATATGGTGGCCAGCGCTTCTTTATCGAGTTGACTGTAGTTCCTTTCTGTTTTTGAGAGGGTTTTAGAATAAAATGCTATAGGTGCTTCTTTTCCATCTGGCAAAGTGTGGCTGAGTACTGCCCCCACACCGAAAGATGATGCGTCGCAAGTTAGGGTTAGAGGAAGTGTTTTGTTGTATTGTATTAGTACTTTGTTGGATGTTAGGAGGTCTTTTATTTCCTGGAAGGCTGTGTTTTCTCACTTTCCCCAGTTCCAGGTGGCCTCTTTGTTGAGCAATCTATGTAGAGGTTCCGCTACCGTCACTTTCTGCGGCAAGAACACATTATAAAAGTTAATAAGTCCTAGGAATGCCTGTAGCTCTATTTATTGTTTGGAATGGGTGCCTCTTTAATTGCCCTGACTTTGCTTTCCATGGGGTGAATGCCATCTTTGTCTATGTGATATCCCAGGAATTCTACTTGGTCAGTGGTTAGTTTGCACTTCTCCTTTTTTACTTTTAGACCTGCCTCTTTAAATTTGTTTAGGACTTTCTTTAGGTGGTCTTTCAGTTGTTCTTTGTCTTTGGTTGCTATTAGTACATCGTCGAAGTATAGTATCACCCCTTTATTCCTTGTAGAAGGCGTTCCATTAAACTTTGGAATATTCCGGGAGCTATGCTGACCCCGAATTGTAATCTTTTGCATTTAAATGCTTCCCGATGTGTTACAATTGTTTGTGCTTCTGCTGTTTGGGAGTCAACCGGTAGTTGTTGGTAGGCTTGTGCCAAATCTAATTTTGTGAAGATTTTACCCCCCCTTATTGAATGTAATAGGTGTTGGATTACCGGAACGGGATATGCGCTTTGTTGCAGCGCGTGGTTCAAGGTTGCTTTGTAGTCCCCACAGATTCTTATTGACCTGTCTGGTTTAATAGGGGTTACAATAGGGGTTTCCCACTTCGCATGGTCTGTTGGCTCCAGCACCCCCTGTTTTATAAGTTTGTCTAGTTGCTCATCGATTTTAGGTTTTAATGCAAATGGAACTCGCCTCGCCTTAAGTTTTATCGGGGCTATGTTAAAGTCTAAGTTAAATGAAATGGGAGTCACCTGGTACTTGCCCAATTCTCCGTTGAATATGTCTTGGAATTCCCTCATGAGGTCCTCTTCCCACTCGGTGTCGTCAATTCTGTTTACTCCAGTTACTCCGATCCCTAATGGTGTGAACCATTCGAGCCCCAGTAAGCTGGGTCGGTTCCAGTTAACAATGGTCAATGGAAGGATTTCTGTGTGGTTCTTGAAGTTAACTTTAAAATGTCCCACACCCAGCATGGGGATTTTGTTTCCTTGATAGTCATTTAATGTGAGTTCTTGTGTCTCCAGCTCTTCCTGTTGTATATCAGGGATCAAGTTTTTGATAGTCTCCCATGATACCATTGATAGGTATGATCCAGAGTCAATTTCCATCTCACATTTCTATCCTTCGATATTAACTTGTATGTGGACCTTTCTCACATTCTTTGTGTTTGAGTGTCCAGTGGTTATTGTCTGGTGTGTCTCTTCCTTTCTATAAGTCGTTTCTTTCTCTCTCTTGTTCCTATTCTCTTGACTCCAATGGCTCCCCAATTGTCTGTCTATCTCTCTCTCTTTGTCCTTTGGGTTTGGGTTCCATCTTCATCGGGGGCTATAACTGTTTCCGGCATGCCCTTGCTATGTGTCCCCGTCGGTCACATTTTCTACAGACGGCGTCGCTAAAATGGCACTCCAAGCATGGATGGTTTCCCCCGCATCTAGCACCCTGGAATTCTGCCTTTCTCCCGCTCCACTCCCATCTGCTTTTTCCCGAATGGAGTTGGTTTACCTCTTCTTCTTTGTCCTCCTCACTTCCGGACATTGATTCGATGTCCTCGTGGTGTGTGGTGGCTGTATTTTTGCTTGCTTCAGGTTTCGGAAGGGCTTTGCTGTTATCTTCAGATGTTTTATTTATCTTTCTCATCGTTGCGGCCGATCTGTGTGTGGCTTCCGCAGTGGTGGCTTCTTCTATTGCTTCAATCACAGTGATTTTAGGTCGGGTTAGCAATTGACCTTGTAACGTGAGGTCCTTGAGTCCAAGAACCACGCGGTCCCTTAGTGCCTCGTCTAAGTTTAGGAAATCGCATGCTCCGCCGATATCCCAGAGTGCTGCCACGAAATCGGTGATGCTTTCTTCCTCCCTTTGGTTCCTTAAGTAGAATTCATGTCTTTTTATGAGGTTCGACACGGTTGGTGTGTAATGGGCTCTTAGTAGCTTCTCCAGATCTGGCCATGTCATGGTTTTTACATCTGTGGGTGCTACCAATGCCTTTGCCATCCGGAATACTGCGGGTCCACAATGGGTCAGGAAAACAGTTCTTTTTCAGTGATCCGATATTCCGTGAAGGTCGCTGCTCTCCAAAAACATTAGGAATCGGTCAACATATGATTGCCATTCTTCTGTTGCTGGATTGAATTGCATGGGTGGCGAGTTGTACCCGGACATTCTGCCTCGCTTGGTGTTTGTTGCCACGTGCTCAACTGGATTCCTTTGTCTCGGATCCCACCTTCGTCACCAGTGTTCTGTGGCGGGAAATGAGACACTCGCACTCCAGTTGAATTCTTCTTTCTTTTATTTAGTTCCAGGTCTGAGCGCCAGGCAAGCCGCGGCAGCCTTTCTTATAGCCGGCTGCTCACGGCTTGCCGGCCAATGACGGCTCTTTAAAGTTCCTGCCGCGGGATCCACCAATGTGGGTAAGTATGTTAATATATAACACATCCCTCTGTCAGCTTTTGCCCTCTCCATCAGCACTTCACTCATTTCATGAGTTTTATACCCATCACCTATTTTTATTCTTTTACAGACACCAAGGAAGAGGAGAAAACAGCAGAGCTCTGCTATTTTATTTGAGAAAGAAAAGAGATGTGCTTGTGCTTATTTGCTAATTTCCTTGTATTCACCATTTTCAATCAGGTTCTGTTCCTTAAGTAAAAGTAGTGGTTGATTGCTTAGTAGATGGTCAGTTTCAATTCTCCCTTTGTGCAACTTCACTGGTTGCACAATCAAGACGGATCTGCCTCTTCTTTCTCCAGCTATTTTTACCATGGTGTGTCTCCATACACTTCCTTATTTCACAGAATTTGAACTTGGGAAGTCAATCAAAAAACAGATCTGTGAACATCTAGAAACAAATAAAATTTTAACATGAGTTTGTTAAAAACAGATCATGCCAAACCAATCTTATTTCATTCTTCGACAAAGTGACTAAATTAATAGACCAGCAAAATGCTATGGCATAGTATATTTAGACTTCACCAAGGCATTTGACAAAGTAGATTGCAACCTGTTCATTGTAAGCTACAAAAATGTGGGATAGACAGTATCATCACAAGATGGATTTGTAACTGGTTAACAAACCATACTCAACAAGATGGCATTACATGTACATATAGGGAACAAGCAAGTGAGTTATCACAAGGTTCTGTCTTAGGCCCAGTACACTTCAATATCTTCATAAATGACTTAGATAATGGAATAGAATGGGAACTCGTCAAATTTTCAGATGACACTAAGCTGGCAGGAATAATAATCACCCCAGAAGACAAGCTCAGGATCCATAAATCTTGACAGATTTGAACAATGAGCCCTATCCAACAAAATCAAATTTAATATAGAGAAAAGCAAGGTTTTATACCTGGGCAGGAAAAACCAAAGGTATAAGTACAGATTAGGCAAAACCTGGCTTAAAAACAGTAATTGTGAGAGGGACCTTGGAGTCTTAGTAGATGATCACTTAAACATGAATCAGCAATGTGTGGCAGCAGCCAAAAAAGCTAATACAATCCTTGGTTGTATAAACAGAGGCATAGAATCAAAATCATGTGAAGTATTGGTACTGCGTTATAAAGTAAGACTATGCCTGGAATACTGCATCCAGGTTTGGCCACCATATTACAAAAAAGGTGTTGAGACTTTGGAAAAAGTGCAGAGAAGAGCAACTAGAAAGATTAAAGGTCTGGAAACTAAAACATATGAAGAACAGTTGCAGGATTTGGGTTTGGTAGTCTAGAGAAAAGAAGAACTGGCGGGACATGAAAGTAGTATTCCAGTATTTGAGAGGCTGCCACAATTTATTTTCCAAAGCACCAGAGGACAGGATAAGAAACAATGAATGAAAACTAATTAAGGAAAGAAACAACCTGGAATTAAGGAGAAACTTGCTAACAGTGAGGACAATTAACCAGTGGAAAAGCTTGCCTTCAGGTGTTGTGCGTGGGTGTGGAAGTAAGGCAAGCAAAATGGCTTAGAAGAAGCCATTTCAGATTCTGAAACAGATTCTTATCCCATTTGTCCTGTAGTGCCCTGATTGATGAATGTTTCCTCTGCTGGGAGCAACAGGATGGAAGGGGATAGCAGAGGAGAAAACCAACAATCTACTTGCTGTATTTGACACAGGACACAAATCAGGAGAACACCATTCACCCCTCTGACTTGCAACAGATGCTACAGGGCCATGCTAGAGATTTGCAATGGAGATAGCACAGTTTTATGCCAGTATTATTTTGTACTGACTGAAGGACAGTGCATGATATTTTAACTCTACAGTTAACAGACATTATCTGGATGAGGATTCTTTGGATGAGAAAGGTCAGGGTAGAAAAGAAAACAGAGTTTAATTAGCACTGACTGGGGAATTTTGGGAGTTGATGTCATACATCTTTAAGTGACCAATTTGAGAAACAGAGACCTACTTGAGAAGTATATGTCTTCTCTCTGAAATTATTGAAGACATTTACAAGAGTAACCCAAAGACACTTTTCAAAAGGCAACAGGACTTCCTTAGTTTTTTTTTTCTTGAAAAAGTTTCACTTCTTTTCTGAACAAGCTACTTGGATGAGAAGTGAAACAATTTCAAGAAAAAGACTAAGGAAGTCCAGTTTCATTTTGAAAAAAGGACATGACCTGGATGGTTGAGAATATCCATAGACATTTACAAGAATATCAGAATTTTCCTCAGGAAGCATGTTTTTTTTAATAAAAAATACCATGTACAATCCAGTAATGGATTTTTTTTGTTTTATTTATTTATTGAATTTTTGTGCTGCTATATCCCTTGTAGGGGTGTCAGGACAGTTTAAGACAAAGTTTAACAGCCATTAAATCAGTCTGTGGGTAAAGAAGTTTAAATGTAAAACTGATTTACAGATGCAGATATAACTGACTCTTACATATATTAATTTTGTATTTGGGAAGTAGTGTAATTTACAGTAGAGGTTACATTCATGTTTGGATGTGCAAAATCCAAATTTAGTCATATATCTAAAACTGTGTTTTTCTGGAGTAATACCATGCCTCTCTTTAACTCACAGGGTTATGATAAGACACACACAGAAAAAACCCCACCCCACCCTGCAATCATAGTTTCGATATATAGTGGAACACAACTGTAATAAAAAAAAATATGTTCATTATCTTATCTCAAATCTGTTGTGTATGCTGTGTGAAGGTTCTTGGAATCCAGCATAATTGAGAGGGGGTTATAGGTTTTACAGCCTATTGCACTAAAATATTGATTTAATGGACAATTCTACAGAACAGTTTTGGGATGCCACAGATAACATTTGAAGCTAGGTATCCTCCTATGTGCAAATAAAAGACAAGGTTTGTTGAACCAGGATTTTTCTGGAAAAGGCTGGGGAGATTGGGGAATCATCAGACCAACAAAAAGATTGTCAGGAAGAACCTAGGAGTATCACACTAGGCATGGTGGTGACAATATAGGAGTGAAAAGGATCTCCTTAGAGAGTGAGGCTTAGAGAGAGAGAGAGAGGCTGTATATTTTTTACAGATGTGCAAAATGGAAAAGTTTTTTATGCAAGTTCAAAACATTCTTTCCAATTTAATGACATCCTAGTTTAAATAGATGCCTCTTCTTCTCCCCCCAATATCTGTTTTATCAAGGCCTTACTGTCCTTTATCATCCTTTCTTTCCTTTTTATTATAGTTTTGGTTACTCAGCTTTGGTTACTTTGGTATAAGCTATCACAATTCCTTTCCCAATATTTCACACAATTGCAAAATCATGCAGTGATGAGCTAAGCTTCCTTGTTTCTTCTCCTTAAGTTGCTGACTTTCTTCTTTGTGCCATACACTGTAGATAGATGATAGGGATAGATAGATAGATAGATAGATAGATAGATAGATAGATAGATAGATAGATAGATAGATAGATAGATAGATAGATATATAGCAACATCACTTAGACTTATATATCTTTTCATTGTGCTTTATTGCACTCTCTTAGCAGTTTACAGGGTCAGCATATTGCCCCAACAGCCTTGGTCCTCATTTTACCAACCTCAGAAGGATAAAAGACTGAGTCAATCTTGAGTTGGTGAGGACTGAACCCCTGGAAGTGAGCTGAATTAGTCTGCAATACTGCATTCTCACCATTGTGCCTCCATGGCAGATAGATAGATAGATAGATAGATAGATAGATAGATAGATAGATAGATAGATAGATAGATAGATAGATAGATAGATAGATAGATAGATAGATAGATAGAATGGAGAGAGGGAGGGAGAGGGGCAGACAGAGAATTTCTTACTAAATCAAATTATGTTCATTATCCCATTATTATTTCTAGAATACTAAGATAATCTTGAGGAAGGCATAGACAATCAGCCTAACCTATCTGGCAGAATTAAGCCACAATTAAAAAGCTGGATATGTGCTATTTAGAGGAAGAATGAGAGTCTAAGGCTACTTTTTCCAATTTGATGTCCTTTAGATGTGTTAGACTTTAAACTCATGATCCCCAACCAGCAGAGCCAAAGCTGAAGTCCAATACAGTGCATGGCAAAAACTTGATACCTGGACTCATTTGAGAAATGAGACACAGTAGTGGAACAATGGAAGTTTCCTTCTCAGTCTCCTGTTATAGAGAAGATGCTGAATAAAAAATAAGAATTGTTAGACTACTGTCATTGTGTTATTTTTGATATTACAGATACTTTACAAAAAAGCTCTGCATGACTAAAGCTCATTTCCACCAACACAGAAATATGTTGAAAAAGGAGCAGGATTTCAAGCATTGCAAATAAAGATCGATTGACAAACATTCCAATCAAAACCATCATGCCCACAACAAGATACAAATGTTCATTGTGCAATATATTCACATTTGCCTGGGAAATACAAACTCCCAACATCAAATTTACATCTCTACCCTCTTAAATATTAATTTGGTGCTCCCTGGCATTTCCTCTTTTTTTCCTTTAAAAACTCTGGACGGCAGCAAACCTGAGCCTTTGACATTTCAATTTATTTACAGACATGGCACAACAATCTGTCAAGAGTCGTTGTAGTCAGTTCTGAAAAGCATTTGTCTAATGAATGGGTTGTGTGGTGCTGTTGATAAGACAAATGAAATTTGGAAAGGGCCGAATGCCAAGTAGAAGAGAAAAGGTTCTATGGAGTGAAAGAAGAACCTGGTGACAACACATTCACACAGTCTGCGAGGCACAGTGTTGCTTGCCAAAAGAATAAGGGAAGCAACTGTCAACAAGTTTTGTGGTGATGTATCCACTGAGACAGCAATAGAGGAAAAGAGCAGGAACATTGTTATTGATTTTGAAGTTTGGCATAAACAAGACTTTTCTCTTAGCAACCAGTTGAGAATTGCCAGAGTAGATCTTTCAATTGTCAGAGTAGATCTTTCATTTCTCAGACATTTTATAAAATACCTTTATTTATCTCAGAGATGAGGGTCTTCAAATATATTTCTGCTCCCTTCCCACTCTTAAATTACATATACATTATAAGGTATTTATAATTTCTTTATTTATTTGATTTTTCTCCCATCTGTATTTCTTTATGTGTAACTCAAGATGGTGAACATATACTCTATGCATAATAATACTCTTTTCTTCTCCTGTTTTCCCCACAACATTAAAAGAGAGAGCAAGAGAGGGGGGGAGGGGGGATGGGGAGGAGAGAGAGAGAGAGAGACAGACAGACAGAGACAGAGACTAGCTCAAAGTCACCTTGCTAGTTTTTATGTTTAAGCTGGAACTAGAACTCACAATCTGCTACTTTTCAGGCCAGCACCTTAACTACTGCACCAACCTGGCTCATTTCATATTTGGAGAAGTATGCATGGATTAGTAAGCAGTTTTCTGAGCATGAGGATATCAAGAGAGGACACAGCACCCACTGATGTATTATTTTGCTCTTACTACATTCACAGATATGTCTGTGTGTTTCATTTAAAAAATAGAGCGTCCCTTCTTCCAGTGAGTGCTAGTTGAAAAAAGAATAAATAACAAAATTCAGATGAATAACATAAATGGATAAACAAGTAAACAAGATCTCCTTCTAGCTGAATTTGAAAGTGTTACTATGGTATTTTGTATCCATAGTAACCATCCATACAATTTTCTTGGCAACAACATAGAAGGATACTTTCTTAGATTGAGGAACAAGTAGTCCTCAATTTACAACCACAACCACAGTTGGGCCCAAAAGGAGTTAAGTGATTCCTGCCTGCCTTTATGATCTGTTCTGCCACAGTTGCTAAGCAAATCAGTGCAGTTGTTAAGTGAAACCTATAGTTCTTAAGCAAATCCAGCATCTCCCATTGACTTTGCTTGTCAGAAGCTGGCTGGGAAGGTTGCAAATGGTGATGATGACATAATCCAGGATACTGCAATTAACATACAGTAAATACAAGCTGGTTGCCAAGCATCTGAATTTTGATCACACGACTATGGGATGCTGAGATTGTTGTAAGTCGTAAGTCCCTTTTTACAGTCCTGTTATAACTTTGAACTGTCAGTAAACAAATGTTGTAAATCAAGGATTAGTTGGGTTATGACAAAAGTGGATAAAGGCAGATTTCTTTCCCTTTGCATCTTATGTTTAGAAAGTTTGGGTGAGATGAAATTAAGCTGGCAGTGCAATTCGGGAGTACAAAATTGGTTGACAAATTGCTACAGATTTTCCATTCACACACATCATTGCCTCTCTTGATCCTTACAACAGAATTCCCCAAATTGTGTTGTCCAAAATTGCAGGATACTCCAAACATACAATACGTGAAGAATGGTACCAACTGGGGCAGGCTACTCTTAAGAAAGGATTATACCACTATTTTTTTTCCCTAAAATAAATTTGTGAAATCTCTGTTCTTTTCTGCAAAGCCCAAAATTAGTAAATTTCCAGTAAAATTGAAACAGCAGCTTTGGCTTCTTTTGAATGACCAGAGCACAATTTCTGCTTATTTGTACTTTCCACTTTGTTTTCTAATAACATTTCCTGAAAACAGTGACTAATCATTCGAATGACATTGTGAAATCTTCTTACTCACTACTCCTTTAAGACAATTCAGCATGGCCACAATTTTCTTAAGAAACAAGTAAACCTTATGAAATAATAACACTTTTGATTTAAAGCAACCACTTATTTAGAGGCAAAGACAGAACTGCAACATCCAAAAAAGTGCAAGAAAAAAATAAAATTCAGAACTCCAGTTTACCTTCAGAGAAGTCAAAGGAGATGTTAAAACTGAGATACTTTAAGTACAGAAATGATTTTTAAAAAACTTTGGTTAATTAAAAAAATAACTTCTATGTTTCATTTTTAGTCGTTTGTTTTGCATTGTGGCTGTGATTGTTTTAAATGTGAATTGTAATGCTTTAATTTCCGGTATATTATAAAAAGTTGACCACAATCATAAACATTTTCATTTGATATTGGTGATGTTCCATTCATCCTAACAGTGATTAAATTATGAAAATGTATGAAAGAAGATGAATGTGTAGTGGGCGATGGATGTAGTACATCTCAGACCTATAGGTTTGTTTGTTTTTTTGGTAACTCTGTATAATTTTTATGATGTCACTGATTGTCTGTGCTCAAATGTATAGAGCATAACTCTGCCTCAATAAGGAGTCCTCTAATATAGCAATTCTAATCCCAGATAGATGAGTCAGGCTGGGTGAGCTGCTGCTTTTTCTAATAGAAGTGCAGTCCCAGTATATGCTCAGATGCATTTAAAAAAAAAAAAATCCTACAAAAGCCAAACATTTGTCAGATGTCTATGAAGATTCTCAGTCATCCAGGTAATGGTTGTCCCGAGAGTGCTTCTTTTCAAAAGGCAACTGGGCTTTCTTTGTTTTTCCTTGAAGATGTTTGACTTCTTGGATGAGAAGAAAAACATCTTCAATGAAAAACAATGAAAGTCCAGTTGCCTTTTCAAAAAGCACCAAAAAGATAGCTATGTGTTTAGGGTCAGATGGGAAAGATCTTTCCTGTCACATTGAAGGTCTAATGAAGAACTAAGGCTGTTTCTACTGCATTGCCTTCAGGACCTTTCCATCATGGGAGCAGATGGCCACTAGGCTTTTACATTAGAGGTGCAGAGCGTTGCATGTGGCCGGAGTGGCATGCTACATTTCAAAGAACTATTTGCAGCTGAAACAACATTCTTTATTGGGTAAGGAGATTTTTTTGCTCCCTGCCAAGGAAACTCCCACCTTTCCTCTTAGATTGAGACCAAGGCATGTGCAGCCAAAACTTAGTCTTGTTTTTCTAAGTTTTTGTATCAGCTTTTTGGCAACTATATTAGACCGCGATCAAAACATCTATCACCTCAGCCTCTTTCCAGCCCTGTTAGGAAAGTAATGAACTGAGCAAAATAAGGGTGAAAAATATTTATTTACTTCAACTATTGAAGGTTAATGGTTTTAATTAGTTTTTCACTTTCCCCTTTTAATATGCCACTTTTAAAAAATCTGTTATCTCTGCCTTTGACTTCACTGAGGAGTCTGGCCTTAGGGAAACAGTGTTGATGTTTGTGAGCTACTAGTTAATATTCTGTGTTATATTGGATAGCTATATGTTTAGTTAAGATGTAGGAGACAGTCACTCAGGGACAGTGTACATGCTCCAGATTCATATATTCTAAGAGGCACATGAAAGATATTCTTGAATTTAACAATCTACTTGGAATAAACTATTTTCAACAATTGCTTTTGATCAGGAATTGGGATTTTAATTTCTGAATTGGCCCTAGAATTCTGAAATATTATTTTATATGATAAAAGCATGCTTGTACTTTGTCCATCCAGTGAAGTATATATTGTAAGACAGATTTTTCAGAGCTATGATAAATGTTAAATCTGAAAAGGTGTTTACTGTAATTTATGAAGTTGTTCAAAAACATAAATTGTTTTATTCTGTCATCTAAAGGACTTCAAGTTTAAGCTTCATAAATAATAATCATATAACAAAGTGTTCAATTTATTATCAAGCTCGTTAGATTGAGGCGAACAGCTCTTCAGACAATAAAGCTGCTAGTATTGAAGAAACTAGAGATTGATGGTTGCAGCTTATGACCATTTCATCTTTCCCTATGATATCTCCCACTACTTTTTTCACAATTCTTCATACATTACTAAGGAAGTGTATGAAACCTATTCATGTGAACGCAGGCACAACATAGCTAAGATGGATTTTTAGACCATGTAATTCAATCTAAATGAAATAGGAAATCTACCACTATAACAACAGATGACTGTCCAACTTTTTCTAACAAAGGATTCTTCTTATTCATATAATTAGGCATCTTTGTTTTTCTTCAAATCATTCCCACTTGATTAGTTGCCCTCTATAGAAAACCATCTTCACAGTAGCTCTATAAATCCAAGACAGTGGCGGATTAAGGCTCACTGATGGCCTAAGCACTGACAATCTTGGTGCCCCCGTTCCTTTGTACATACTGTACAAATGAAGCCATATTCTCAACTTTGTGGTGCCCCCTTTGGGCCTGGTGCCCTAAGCACGTGCTTAGTCTGCTTAATGGTTAATAGAGTACTGTTGACCAAGTAAGAATAAGGTTGAAAGTAGAAGGAGTATACACACACACACACACACACACACACACACACATACACACAACATATATACATATAGATGTATAAGAGAAGAAATGGACATCTTGTGATCTCTGGAACTAAAATTATATTTATTATACTTACTAAGCTTTCGTCAGCCTCAGCTGACATTGTCAGAGTATTAAGCTACCATTACAGAGATCTATGCCTTTATATATCATTAATCAATTTAGCCCTTCCACACGTAATAGGCCCTTCCAATCGCTTTACAGACTATGGAATATTCACAAATAAATTTAGAAGTGGCAGTGTGAAAGTTACAGGACCTATTTGGTTAGTGATGGTGCCAGTTTTGAAAAATAAGCCCTTTGATTTATAAGGATGCCCACAATGGGAACATTCCACATGGAATATGAAAAGCAGGAATAAAGGAAAATTTGAATTAGTCAAAGCATAAATGAATAAAATTGGGATTTTAAGAATAAGACAAGGGCATGGGGCATCTTAAGGAAATTCCTACTTTAATTTAAATCATAAAGCAGCATTGTGTTGTCAAGACACAAGCTCTAGCTCTTTTGTATGTACTAGCTATTGCAACACATCTACAAAAGGAAATCAGCTTGCATCACAATTTACCGCAGCAGTGTTTCAACATTTTGGCCCCTTCCTTACTTTCCCTATCACTAGGTGCTCTGAGATGGCCCTTCAGTTTAAGAGAACACATTCATTACATGAGTCCATATAAAGGAATGGAGTGTTATTATGTCTGTAATATATCCATACAAATATAACATATATAAATACATACATACATACATATCTGTATCCATTCATCCATATCTATTATTTATATATATATATATATATATATATATATATATATATATATATATATATATATATATATATGTGTGTGTAAGGTTTTTAAGCTGATAATTTTAAATAATAAATAAGGGAGACTAGTATAGATCTATTTCGAGCTAGTTAGCTCTCTTCAGCTAGCCATACCCTTACTGGGATTCGAACCAGGGAAGTATTACATGTGAGGCAGTTGTAATTGCCTCTACACCACTGGCTCTCTCCTTATCAGCTCAGGCTGATAAAGTATATATAAAGTATATATACTTTATATATATATATATATATATATATATATATATGTATATATATATGTATATATATATATATATATATATATATATATAAAGCATATATATATATATATATATATATATAAAGTATATATATATATATATATATATATATATATATATATATATATATATATATATATATATATATATATATATATATATGCTTTCTCCCTTAATTGGGGCTTAACAGGGTGTTGTAACACAAAGTATATACTTATTCCCCTGCCTCTGCTGATAAGGATAGAGCCAGGTGGTGTAGTGGCAATTACAACTGCCTCACAGGTAATACTTCCCTGGTTCGAATCCCAGTAAGGGTATGGCTAGCTGAAGAGAGCTAACTAGCTCGAAATAGATCTATCCTAGTCTCCCTTATTTATTATTTAAAATTATCAGCTTAAAAACCTTACACACATGTAAAGAAAAGACAACGAAACAAATAGCTTTCTGTCGGTATGGTCTCTGGTGATGAGCCGAAAGACAGAAAAGAAAGCAGTATGCTTTCTCCCTTAATTGGGGCTTAACAGGGTGTTGTAACACAAAGTATATATATATATATATATATATATATGCTAAGTTCTAATTCAATAAACAATAGGATCATATTTATAAGAATAGATATGAATATGGATGGATGAATATCCAGTAAACATCAAAGCTATTAGTATATAGATCTACAATAGACTCAAAGAAAGAAAACAATGAAAGATTTGATATCAAATTGCAAAAAAAGCTAAATGCAATATCAAAAGAGGGCTCTATTGGTGGAATACAAAAGTTGGGGAACTGGAGGAACCTGGAATCATAGGGAGATTCCACAGGGAAATTTGAATTGGGTAACTGCAATGAAAGATTGAAGATTCTTTGTTTATTGCCAAAACCTATTTGAAGAATAAAAAGACAGATCTAGCATCTAGACATCAGCGATGGACAGCACTGGAATTGAAGTCGGAAACTATTAGTTTATTCTCGTCTTCCGTTCCGCACCCCCTGACCGCAGGGAGGCAGGGCCATTAAAATGGTACCGCCCCAGGAGCCTGATGGACCCTGATAGGTTCCTGATGGAGCTTGGGCCATTTCCCGAAGCTCTCACACACGACTCGGTTGAGGGCTTGGTCGCCGCCTGGGATAGGGTGGCTGCTGGGGCCCTTGACCGGGTCGTGCCCTTGCGGCCTCTGACCCAGTGCCGATCCCAAATGGCTCCTTGGTTTTCTGAGGAGCTAAGGGAGATGAAGCGCCGGAAAAGACGCCTAGAGAGCAGTTGGAGGGCTAGCCGTTCTGAGTCTGACCGAACACTTCTACGATCTTATATTAAGACGTATTTAGTGGCGATGAAGGTGGCGAGGAGGACTTACCTCTCCACCCTTATTGCGTCCACGGAAAACCGCCCAGCCGCCCTGTTTAGGGTGACCCGCTCCCTTCTAGAGAGGGAAGCGCGGGAGGATCCCTTACAGGGACGGGCTGAGGAGTTTTCTAGTTTTCTGCAGGATAAAATCGCTCAGATTCGGGGCGAGCTGGACTCCAACTGGGCATCTCCGGGCGGGGGGGCGGGGGTGGATATCGGTGAGGCCAGTTGGGTTGAGTTCGACCCTGTTACTGTAGAAGACGTGGACAGGGTGTTGGGGGGACTGAATGCCACCACCTGTTTGTTGGACCCGTGCCCCTCCTGGCTGGTTTTGGCCACTCGGGAGGTGACACGAGGCTGGTTCCAGGGTATTATAAACGCTTCCTTGAGAGAGGGGCTTCTACCTACCGCCTTGAAGGAGGCGGTGGTGCGGCCCCTCCTCAAGAAACCGTCCCTGGACCCAGCATTGTTATTAAATTACCGTCCCGTCTCCAACCTTCGCTTTGTTGCGAAGGTTGTAGAGAGTGTGGTGGCCCGTCAGTTTCCCCGATTCCTGGATGAAGCGAGTTATCTTGATCCCCTCCAATCGGGCTTCAGGCCCGGGCATAGCACGGAGACGGCGTTGGTCGCGTTGGTTGATGATCTCTGGAGGGCTCGGGACAGAGGTTGTTCCTCTGTCCTGGTCCTGTTAGATCTCTCGGTGGCTTTTGATACTGTCGACCACAGTATCTTATTGCAGCGGTTGGAGGGGTTGGGGGTTGGAGGCACCGTATTACGGTGGTTCTCCTCCTTCCTCTCCGACCGCTCGCAATTTGTGTTGACGGGGGGGCAGAGATCGTCCCCAAGGCCCCTGCTTTGTGGGGTGCCTCAGGGGTCGATGCTCTCGCCCCTGCTGTTTAACATTTATGTAAAGCCGCTGGGTGAGATCATCCGTGGCTTTGGGGTGGAGTTCCATCAGTACGCTGATGATACTCAGCTGTACATCTCCACCCCGGGCCACCCCAACGAAGCCGTCGAAGTGATGACCCGGTGCCTGGAGGCCGTGCGGGGTTGGATGGGTCGTAACAGGCTTCGTCTCAACCCGGCCAAAACCGAGTGGCTGTGGTTTCCTGCGCCCAGATACAGCCAGCTTATTCCTTCGCTGGCCGTGGGGGGAGAGGTTTTGACCCCCGTGGAAAGGGCACGCAACTTGGGTGTCCTCCTGGATGTACGGCTGTCTTTGGAAGAACATATTGCAGCCGTCGCCAGGGGGGCTTTTCATCAGATTCGTCTGATTTACCAGTTGCGGCCCTCTCTGGATCTGGGCGCACTTCGCACAGTCACTTCCGCCCTCGTTATCTCCCGCTTGGATTATTGCAACGCTCTCTACATGGGGCTCCCCTTGAAGAGTCTCCGGAGGTTGCAGTTAGTTCAGAATGCAGCCGCGCGGGTGATCGTGGGCGCCCCTCGAGGCGCACACGTAACACCACTTCTCCGCAGGCTGCACTGGCTTCCTGTGGCCTACCGGATTCGATTCAAGGTGGTACTGATGGTATTTAAAGTGCTCCATGGCTCGGGACCTGGGTACTTACGGGACCGCCTGCTGCCATCAACAACCTCCCGCCGCCCAGTACGCTCCCACAGGGTGGCCCTACTTGGGGTGCCGCCGCCTGACTGTTGTCGGCTGGCGGCCCCGAGAGTTCAGGCTTTCTCTGTGGGAGCTCCCTCCCTATGGAATGATCTCCCCCCGGAGATACGGGCTATGACGGATATTCTGACCTTCCGGCGCGCAGTGAAAACCCTGCTTTTCGAACAGGCCGGCCTGGCCCAGTAACTATGTTTTTTGGTTTTAATTAATCTAAATTGGGGTTTTATTAGTTTTAATTTTTAACTTAAATTTTGAATAGACAGCCGGATCTAATTATTTAATTTATTTTTAATCGTATTTATTGTGTATTTATTGTATGCTTTTAGTAGGCTGTACACCGCCCCGAGTCCCTTTTTGGGAGAGGGAGCGGTATAAAAGTGTGATTAAATAAATAAATAAAAATAAATTCTGTGGGAAACAGAAAATGGGAGTACTATAATTTAATCAGCCAGGACACTTCTATATGCAGCTTTGTGAATAAACCATGAATTATTTGTGTCAAAATATTAAACTTAAAAAACTAAAGTTAAAATATAAGATCAAAGTAAGAAATGGGTTTAATATACTTAATGTAGAAAAAAATGAATCTGAGTTGGTATAAGAAAGGGTAAGAAACATTGTGAAAATTAAAGCAGAAAAAAAAGGATATTCCTAAGATTTTAAAGTAGAAAATATCTCAAAGGCTTTCTAAACAAGCTGTCAAGATAGCTATGATTGAAAGTCTGGGCAATAGGAAAGAAGTATAATGTAAACAGGGGAAGCGGTGGCTAAGACACTGATCTTGTCAATCGGCAGTTTGGCGGTTTGAATCCTTAGCGCACGTAACAGAGTGAGCTCCCGTTACCTGTCCCAGCTTCTGCCAACCTAGCAAGTCAAAAGCATGTAAAAATGCAACTAGAAAAATAGAGACCACTTTGGTGGGAAGGTTCCGCGTTCCGTGTGCCTTCGGCATTTAGTGATGCTGGCCACATGACCATGGAGACGTCTTAGGACAGCGCTGGCTCTTCGGCTTTGTAACGGAGATGAGCATCTCCCCTTAAAGCCAGAAATGACTAGCATGTATGTGCGAGGGAACCTTTACCTTTATCTTATAGTGTATACAAACTTTCAGTATCAAGAAAGAAACAACAAGAATGTCAATAAATGTAGGGAGGGCAAGAACAAGAGGAAAATTAGAGTTCTTTTAAAGAAGAAAAATAAAAGGAAAATGTACAGCTCAGCTAGGAATAGTCAAAAATAATTATGGAAGAGATCTAACAAGGCAAATACAATTAAAGGAAATGAAAAAGAATATATTGAAACCCTTTACTAATGTGATTATAAAATCATAGAAACATAGGAAGAGAGGCAATACATTCATGTTTATATTCATCTTGGAGTGATGATAATAAAACAGAAACTCGCATACTGGGGAATGTAATATAAACAGATGATGGATTAGGAAAAAAATGTCTGCTTGGCAAGACTGAAGAAAGTAGAAAAAAGAGAAGAACTGGAGAAGGTTGGAAAGTAGAAATCAAAAGGCTGCAAGGCATTGCTAGAAATGGGCTATAATTTATCTATGTAATCAGCAGGAATTCAACCTGACTTGGCGATGACTAACTAACTTATGAACATGACATAGTCATTCACATTCACTTCAATTCTTCTGCATAAGTATGATTAATTAAGGATGGTCCAGGTGAAGCATTATTCTGACTAGCAATAAAACCATTTGTCCATGGATAGTTGTTTTGTTCTGTGATACATTATCTACCAAATTAAATTTGGCTATATGACACTATGAAAAACCACTCATTATGGATTCCCAGAAAGGCTGGGATTAAAAATGAAGACTACTTCCAAAGATGAAAATAGCTGAGGAAAAAAAAATATGCAGAAGAAAAGAATATTATCTTTTAAAAAAAAACCTTCCACATCCATTTGAAATAGCAATCTTTGCTTAAGTAAATTTCAGAAGTTCAGCCCTTGACTTTCTTGTGGGTAGGATATGTTGCATTTTTCCTTTCTAAAAAAGCAGAATCGAAAGTTCATCATCTCTATTTAAATTTTCTCTGACTCATTCTCAAATTACTACTGGATGTATTCTCCAGCTCTGCATTCTAGTTCACATCCCACCACAAAAATGACACAAAATTACACAAGAGACATTTTGTTCTGATCAACAGAAATCATAATTTAATAAATAATAAGGAACATCCATACAGTACATCATTCAGTTATTAAAATACTGACTTCCTAATGTCATCAGTTCTTGTTCTTAGTTTTGGCCAGTCACTCTGCAATAATGCTCCCTTAGTCATTTTTAACTCTCAATATTTGTTTTTATTGACCTGGCATTTAACAGTGTACATACCATACAACTTAACTGATGACTAAAATGAATGAAATTGTGGAAGGGACGTTCATCTACTTTTCAGATTCTGTTTTAATCTGACTGTATATCAGCATTTATCTTCTAGTTGGGTGAGAAGCAGGCAGCACAATGTAGCTTAGTAAGGTAAGTTTTAGATGAAAGATGCTATCTTGCACAGAATAGTATAAACATCCTTGGAGTCAAACTGATTGCACTTGTAGGATACTGGACAAAATGGACTTGTGTTAATTTAGCAGGGAATGCTGCATGCATTTTCTCCAGGTTAGTAAAATTGGAGATTATAGAAAAAATATTGGGCCATTCAGAACCTCAAATTGAGTGAAATAATGTCTGGTGAGTATCTACATTAGTCACTTGGTTTCAAGTCCTGTTTAATCATTAGTTTATTCATAGGTGCACGTGGCAAAGTAATGAATATAAATTTAAAAATATGCCTCTCTTTGAACACATAATTTCAGGGCAATCATTCTGCCTCAGCCCAACCCATCTCACAGTTGTGGGAAAATAGGAAGCAAGAGTATTAAGTATGTTTACCACCTTGAGTTAATACCTTGAGTTAACCATCTCTCTCTCTAATATAATTATAATGGTTTTTATAGATTTATTGTAGTGAGCTGTCAAGAGTTGTTTTAAGATGGGCAACCCTATAAATCTTTTAAATTAAATAAACATCATTTTGTTGAATGTTATATACCTGATGTCTATCAAATTGAATCTTGAACTTGTCTTCTGAGGTATTAGCAATTACCTCACTTTTTTGTTATCTGCAAATATGGTGAGTATTATTTATAATCCCTCATTGGAAACATATATAAAATGTTGAGGAGCACCAGACTCAGGTAGAAGCCTAATATATCCCACTGCATACCTTCCTTCATATAGACATAGGTCCATTGATAACCATGCATTGGGTCCAATGGTTTTACCAATTGCAAATCTATGTGGTAATGAGACCATCTATCCCACATGCGTCCTTTTTGTCAAGAATATCGTTATCATCAACCTTAACAAATGACTTTATGAAATCTAGATGCATTACATTCACAATATCCATTTGATCTATTAATGTATTCATTTGTTGAAAAAAGCTATGAGATTAATCTGGTAATTAGACCACTTTTTAAAAAACAAAACAGAAGCAAAATAGGATTTAAAGTTTGGCCTTCTTCCTAGACGACCATCACCATTGAAATATCTTAGACAGGAACCCCTTGCAGTCTATCCAATGCAGGTGAATTTCTAATTCATCTTTTCCTTGTTTTTGATAGAGAGGTCCTGCTCTCTCTTCAGGTGTGGGCTTTTCATTTTATGACTTAGTTGCAATAGTTCTTGTCCCTAGCTAGAGGTCTTGCTCTTCAAATACCTAACTGATGAAGAAGAGATGGAAGAAGATATATAGATTTCTGTAAAGCCTTTGATTCAGTGGTAAAGCCTTTGATTCAGTGGTACACAACAAACTACTACTAAAACTAAAATCTTATGGTATCTCTGGACACCTACATAACTGGATAAAGCATTCCTGTTAAACAGACAACAAATGGTCAAAATTGGGAGTGTCCTATCAAATTCTGTACCTGTCAACAGTGGTGTTCCCCAAGGCAGTGTTCTTCATACTCTACATAAATGACCTCTGTGATCATATTAAGAGCAACTGCGTTCTCTTCGCTGATGATGTAAAGCTATTCAACACCACAGACAATACTGCTACCCTTCAAAAAGACCTTGACCTTGTGGTCAATCAAATGGCAACTTCAAATCTCAACAAATAAATGCTCTGTCTTACATGTTGGCAAAAAAATATATCAGAAAATAAAATACAAGCTAAATAGTCAAGACCTTGTTGAGGTTCAAAACTTTGTCAAGGACCTTGGAGTACCCATCTCAAATGATCTAAGTGCTAGAGCCCACTGTAACTACATAGCCAAATAGGCATTAAGAGTTGTTAATCTAATCCTACCTAGCTTCTTCTCTGGTAATATCACACTACTAACTAGACCATACAAAACATTTGCTAGACCTATACTTGAATACAACTCATCAGTCTGGAACCCGTATCATGTATCTGATATTAACACAATTGAAAAAAGTCCAGAAATATTTCATAAGAAAAGTTCTCTGCTCCTCTACTCATTGCAGAATACCTTATGCCACCAGACTTGAAACTCTAGACCTAGAAAATCTAGAACTATGCCGTCTCAGGTCCGATCTAAATATAGTATATAAAATCATACATTGCAATGTCCTACCTGCAAATGAATACTTCAGCTTCACTCATAACAATACAAGAGCACACAATAGATACAAACTCAAGATAAACCGTATCAAACTTGATTGCAGGAAATACGACTTCAGCAACAGAGTGGTCAATGTTTGGAATACTCTACCTGACTCTGTGGTTTCTTCCCCAAACCCCAAAAACTTTAACCTTAGACTGTCTACTATTGACCTCACCCCCTTCCTAAGAGGCCTGTAGGGGGCGTGCATAAGCACACCAATCGTGCCTACCGTCTCTGTCCTATTGTTTCTTTTTATTTTTCTTATAAGTATCTATCTCATGTATTCAAAACTATATTTATTCTTATACCTATCTTGTAAGCAATTGACAAATCAAATAAATACTAAATACTAAAGAAAACAGCTGGTAAGTCTTTCAGAATTTTGTTCTTTCTCATACTTCAAACAGATTAAGAAAGAAGATCCTAGCAGAGTGACTCAAGGAAATACCCCAAACCATATTTCAAAGACAACAACTACGGTAATATAAAAAAATCAAGTTCAAAACAATTCAGTGATAGGAATTCAAGTTCTTCATTCCAAAACATACAATAGCAGATGAAATAGATCTGTTTTCACAGTTCCCAAAAATTAATATGCTTTCAAAATTCCCCTGGATAGACATTCCAGACCTCTGAGGCAGCCTTGGAAAAGATGCTTTTTTGCCCAACTGGTGCATTGCCTTCCTTCTACTGATTAGATCTTTTAGAGCAGGTCCAACCAAGAAATATTTTCCAAGAGACTTGAGGAACTGCCCTTTTATTGAGCTCCAGCTGAGAGTAATATAAGGTCTTCCATCTTCCAGTTTTGTTAGAAACATTTCTAATCAGCCACCCTTTAGTTACGCACAATGATTTTTTTTTCTTTTTACAACCCTGTGTAATCCCTTAATTCAGTCAGGGAGTCAGGGACACTGGTTGTAGCTGAGCATGTGCCAGCCGGATACCCTTTCTGATGCCTATGTGGAGTTTGCAGAGCAGATATTTTCTCTTTGCACTTTAGACAGAAACATCTGGCCGCTACCTAGGATTGAATTCTCAACCTTCCAAGTGGCAGGCTAGCATCTCCACCAATAGGCCATCATACTGCTCAAGTTATCCACTGACAGTTAACTCTTAAAATTCAGAGAATTGTAATTCAAAATATCTGGAAGGCCCCAACTAATCATCATTTACTAAGTAATTGCTTATCATCATTCACTTCCCCACATTAATGACTGCCACTTTGCTTTGTAGGAGAAAAAATATAACATCTTCTAGTGAAACTTGAATTTTGGTGACTTAACAAATACATGATTTTACAAATAGTCCTAGCTTAACAACTAGCTGCTTAGTCACCACTGAAGTTATGACAATGTCCCCTATACTACTTACATCCCTTTTTCAAAGTTAGAATGGACACACACACACACACACATACACACACACGTGTCCAGCCATGACCTTGTGATTGCAGTTTGGATACATGGCAACCAGCTCATATTTGCAGCATTCTGTAGTTTACATGATCATGGTTTTTAGGGTTGCTGTTTTTTTTCCTGCTGATTCCTGGCATTTACTTTTAGTTTCAGGCATAAAATGCCAATTGGGGAAAATGGCTTCACTTAAACAACTGTTGTGTTTGCATAATGACCACATAGTTGTTTAAGTAGTGACCCCTAAACAACCACCACAACTTATGACTGTAATTCTGCATTCAATTAAGATGAAAACCGCCTGTATTGCGGTGATCATTCCCCCAGACCTTCCCCAGATGTCTCTCTGGATGTCAGTTTGGAGGAGGATGAACTGGTCAGGGGGGAGTTGGTCAGTGGCTACAAGGTAGGGGCTGCAAGTCCAAGTGATGGGAAGTGGTTGATGGGAGAGAAACTAGATGAGCAGCCGGCTGAGAGTAATTTGATTGTGATTTGACTGTAGCAGGACAGCCCTGAGGCTTCAGGTAGGGAAAGCATGCTGTTGCAGCAAGTCAATGATGAGGAAGAACTGCCTTCTGCACACGATCCCAGAACATGTAGGACAGAGAAAAGGCAGGAGCAGTGAAGGTCATCCTGACTACTTGTGAGGAGGCAGCCTCATCCCTCTTGATGGGCTGCACCTGAACCTGTCTAGTTAGCATAGCAGATAGATGGAGATAAGAGAAAGAGAGAGGGAGAGAGAATTCTTTATTGGCCAAGTGTGATTGGACACACAAGGAATTTGTCTTGGTGCATATGCTCTCAGTGTACATAAAACAAAAGATACATTCATCAAGAGTCAAGAATCATAAGGTACAACACTTAATAAGATAAGCAATCAAACCATACTAGGAAACAGTTAATATAAATCGTAAGGATACAAGTGACAAAGTTACAATCATACAGTCACAAGTGGGAGGGGATGATTGAAAGGAAGGATGGGAGGATTAATAATAATAGTAATAGTAATGCAGACTATGTAAATAGTTGGACAGTGTTGAGGGAACTATTTTTTAGCAGAGTGATGGCATTCAGGAAAAAAACTGTCCTTGTGTCTAGTTGTTCTGATGTGCAGTGCTCTATAGTGTTTTGAGGGAAGGAGTTGAAACAGTTTATGTCCAGGATGTGAGGGGTCTGTAAATATTTTCACAGCCCTCTTTTTGACTCTTGCAGTATACAGGTCCTTGAGAAGACAGGTGGGTAGTAATTGTTTTTTCTGCAGTCTTAATTAGCCTCTGAAGTCTGTGTCTGTCCTGTTGTGTTGCAGAACAAAACCAAACAGTTACAGAGGTGCAGATGACAGACTCAGTAATTCCCCTGTAGAACTGAATCAGCAGCTCCTTAGGCAGTTTGAGCTTTCTGAATTGGAGCAGAAAGAATGATGCTGGGAACAATACATTCATTTCTTAGCTGTGTATTTCCTGGTTGTTGTGGTTCCTGCCTTGTTTTGAATTGTGCCTTGTGAACTCTGGTCTTTTCTTGCCTGGTGAACCCTTTTGTGTTGTGGATTTAATTTTGCCTTGTAGATTTATCTTGGGAAACCTTTAAGTGCCTTGCGGACACATTGGTCATTACTCTGCGGATTGGCATTGCTCTACATTTGACTGAACTTAATTGAGACAGTTCTGGGTTTTTGGTGAAGGGAATTGCTGGGGAATATTAATAAACTCACTAAACCACTGTTATGTATGCTTGTGAGTGAGTTGGACAGCAGAATTGCATGCTTTTTATTCAAGTTGTAATTATATTAGTGTTTTTTTTTAACTGAAAACTGCCCAGAGAGCATAATTTTCTTGTCAGCAGTGGGAAAATAATTTACCATTGCCTCATTGTGGGGTTTGTTTCCAATTTCCTAATCCACCCTACAGTCCTATAAGCCATCCAAGTACCAACTGAGATGAATCCCACTTAACCTTTTGAGATCAACTGAGATGGGTTACGGCTGCCATCTGGCTGATCTAACACAGAAAAGAATAACTGTACAAACTTCCCAGACTTTCCTCATCTTCTACACCTGAAGTTTGAAACAAATTAGATGATTTTCATAGCCTGAGACTTGCCCTCATTTATTCTGTTATATAACCTCCATTGATGTTTGAACAGATAGTCCTTGTTTAGCTATTGTCTCATTTAGTGACTGTTTGCAGTTTCATTGGTGATGAAAATGTAACTTCGCAATCTATACCTTGCATTTATGATCTTCACAGGTCTATAAAGCCAAGGAAATGAGATAATAATCTCAGATCCATCTCATCTTGGGCACCCTTTTTTTGAACTATTATCATCTGGCACACGGTACAGGATAATAAAAACAAGGACAAATAGGTGAAAAACAGCTTCTATCCCAGGGCAGTAGCTCTTTTGAATTCTACTGTATAGTGCAATATTAATGCAATATCAAAGGTTTTCACTTCAATGTATAGAATGTGAAGGATGTGTGTTTGTTTCTCTTTTCAGTCATAATATACACTGAAGATAGTATTTAATTTTGTTCTACGAGGTTCAATGACAATAAACTAAACTAAACTAAACTGAGCACAGTCACACTTTCAATTAGCAACTGCTTTACTTAATGATTGAGTTACTGGTCCCAACTGAAATTGCTAAACAAGGACTACCTGTACTTGGCCAGTTGCCCCCACTGTGCATCCTTCATCCTAATATCCCCCAATTAGTTCAGCTTCAGTTCTTAAAATCTCCAGATACTATGATCCTATCCATGCTAGTATTTGACTAAAAGAACTGAAACTGCATAAACTTGAAATATCCCACTGCAAAAAAGTTTGTCCTAGTGAACAAAATGTATGGAAAATGGAAAGTCTCTGGTGTTCACAAAAGTGCCATTTTTATGTATCTGTTTCTATTTTTATGTAGGTTTTTGCAGTGGTGGGATCCAACCGGTGTAACTATTGGTTCGGTGATTTTACGCTGCGTGTGCGTGCATATCATCGTCAGCTAGCTGCCTGGACAGCTGATCAGCGCTGCGCACAGGTGTGCAGCGGTTGAAAAGGCACTTTTTTCCTGCTTTTTCAACTGCAGCTGTGTCGCGCAAAGCAGCTGCGGTTGAAAAAGCAGGAAATAAAGGTCAGGTAAGAACCCGGGTGGGCGGGTGGGCCGAAAGAGCAGCAGACATAGAACCGGTTCTATGTATGCTCTCTGTTTGCTGCTCTTCAGAGCAACCAGTTCTACAGAGGTGGGCAGAATCGGTAGAATCCCACGCCTGGCTTTTTGGCCAGAGGATGATGTTGCAATGCCACCTAAAATTTCAGTTTCAGCAATAAGTAAATATGTAGTTGCACAATTAAAAACAAGAAGCAAAATATATTAGGTTATTTGATCATGTTCCCTTTTTAAATACTTTCATCAAGACATCAAGAAAAATATATTCTAGAATCTTGCCCCAAAAACATAGCTTTCTGGTTTCATATTTATTGGCCTGCCATAAGATAATGCAATTAAACCTAAGATCCATCATATAAAAAGAAACACTGTGTGCTGATTAATTTGTTTGGTCTGATTTATTTTATTAATTGTCCTTTAGTATAAGGAATTGCTGCATAAATGCGTTCCTTCTAATCAAGAACAATATTTATGTCATTGGGGGATTCTAAAGAATGTGTGATGAACTCCGAGATAGAATATTGTAGAGCAATATAATCTGTATGAAGTGAAAATTTTAAATCAGTCCCCGAACTAGATACCTTAAGAGTAATAAAATATTTTGTGATTGTGTTGCTCTGTTAGCATATTTTTCATTTTCTTCCTGTGCAGAAAATAAATATGAAAATCTGTTCTGCTGCAAAGGAGATTGCAGGTTTTAAGTTGGTTTGTGGATTGGTTAGAAATTACATATCATGAATCCCACCTTCCTTTCATGAAAGATTAGTTGAACTATCGTGGGTTGCTTAACTTTATAAGTAATATCTACTGCCTGGGATTTTTTTAAAAAAATCTCTATTTACAGGGAGCTAGGAAAAATGATAGCTTACCTTTCCCCCCCCACCAAATAGTGACACCCAATCTTTCTTGAAATTTTAAATGTTATTTACACGAGATACATGCTTAAATTCATATTTTTATTGAACTGAGTTTACGATGCTTACCCCTTTATTACTTGAAGTTCAGAGCAGGAACAATAAATTAAAAATAACACTACCTAAAGTATAGTAAGTTAAAAGGTAAACAGTTAAAAGTAGTTGCTTTGCTTTTTGTAGGAGTAAAACAGAGACTGTGTCTCTGATAATTCTGGTTTTTTGGTCCCTTTAACTATGATCATCCGTAGAAGTATGTAGGAGATGACTAGGCTGAGCTCAAAATCATCAAATCATCCGTCTAGAGCAGGGGTATCAAGGTCCATGGGCCGGATTCGCCCATGGGGTACTTAGATCCGGTCTGTGAGGCTGTCCTGGAAACAGTGAAGAACCAGCCCATGTTGCCTCTGCCAGCAAAAATGGAACTCAGGAGGGCCACACATGACTCCTCCAGGCTCCGTTTTCGGCTGCAACAGCTTTCTGCAGCCCTCTGCCAGTGAAAATGGAGCTCAAGAGGGCAGCACATGGCCCTCTGTTTTTGCTGGCAAAAGGCTGCATGAAGATTCCCCCAGCCCCACCCTAGCCACCACAGATGCCCCCAACACGAGTGATGTCAAGCTGGCCATGCCTTCCCTGACCACGTCCACCCAGCTCCCCAAGGTTAAACACAACCTTGATGTGGTCCTCAATGAAATTGAGTTTGACACCCCTGGCCTAGAGTCCCTACTGCCTTGGAAGAGACCCCAGTCCATCCCCCTTTGAAGTCCCTTGTTCTTAGCTGGCGCCAATTTGTCTTGACCATTAATAGATCAGATTCTTGTGGACAAGTTCCATGGAATAAACTCACTGTGCTTTGAATTCTATCTTGTCTCTTGGTTCCCTGCCTGACAAAGTGAGAGTCACTGTATTGGAATGGTTTCACTTCAACTGGAGGAGCAGCTTCAGAGAACAGTACCAGGTGATTGCTTTCGTGCTTTCTGGCAGCTATGCTGTAAATTATTTTGTCTCTCATCACTGTTTAATGCCATGAGGAAGCTGCTGGGAATATTCGTCAGAATTTCAGCATAAGTTGTCAAGTGCCACCTTAACTTGCCCTTCAAGAAAATGGCTCATACAGCACAACAGTTGTGTAGCTTCCATCCTGGCACTATTTAAATGAACCTTTAAAACTTGGCTCTTTACCTTAGACCTTTTTGACCTTAGAACCTGGATCAAATAAAATCCTTGAGTGATGTTTTAGGTTTTTGTGAATGGCCTTTTTTCCTGACTTTCACATTTGGATGGTGTAATTCTTTGTTTTTACTACTATTTTGATTTTGTAAGCTACCCAGAAGCATAACAGATTGGGGGCAACATATAAATCCAATTAAAAAACAAGTGAACACTTGTACAAGTTTACTCAAAAGCAAAACAAGTCAGTGGAACTAATTGCTAATGCAAAGAAATATAGCTGTTTAATCACAGTCTAATTAATACTTCAAACACAGTCTTCAAACTTAGCAAGTTTAAGACTTGTGGACTTCAACTCCCAGAATTCCTGAGCTAACATGATTGGAGGAGGAATTCTGGGAATAGAAGTCCACAAGTTTTAAAGCTGTCAAGTTTAAAGACCCCTGGTCTAATAGTTACCATTCTGTCAAGAGACGGTCCATTGAAGTTGAATAAACCCACAGAAAATGGTATTCAAATATTTTGAAAATGCTACTGCTGTTACATTCCTAGCTTGTTATATTTTGCAACACCTTTGCTGGAAATCATAATATTAAAAAAAACAACAACTCCAAGAGTTGTTTCACTTGAATATTTATTATCTGGAATGCCGAGTGATCTTTGATAGATCAGGGTGATTACAAGCCTGCAGATTTTATAGCCCCTATAAAGTACTGTACACATTTTTTGCTCAATTTTATGCTGTTAAACTGAACATTTAGTATCATATGGCACTTTGAGTGCTTTGATTTATGTGAAGACAGAAATTGCTCCAGTAATAAACATTCTAAAGTCTGGCCCTAGCTCTAGTCTACTGTATTTATTTGTGTTATAAACACTTATTGGTAAAGCATTTGAGAATCATCATATAATACATTAAAGGCATTAGCTTCAGACAGAACAAGGTCATCTCCAAGGTAAAGGCAGCTGTGATAGAAACTATGGCAAAGGCGGAGTGGTAATTATGTTGAAGGCAATTGATAACAGCAAAAACATTTTAGCTTTTCTGGGCTTTTTCTTAAATTACTATTGCATTGAATTGAAAAGTGATACTAAGATTTTAATATAAAGAAAATATGTATTTGCACTTATATGAACCAAGAATGCATGCTTTTAAATTGGTCATAATCGCAATATTCTGCAACATTTCAATTTTAAAAATACATCTATACAATGGATACAAGCAGGGGTGGGATTCTACCAGTTCGCACTTATTCGTTAGAATCTGTTGTTAACATTCTAAGCAGTTCAGAAAACTGGTTGTTAGAAGAAATTACTGGCCTAATCCTGTAAGGAAGGCAGGAAGGAAACATTCTGGTGTTGCTTACAGAAACTGCCTCTCCATTAACCCTTATTACATTCTTGGCAGGACTATACTTCCTGTCCCTGGAACTTCTCTGGAGTTTTTTTCCTCCTTTGCTGGTACTTGGCTTGCATGGAGTGACCATTCAAAGTTACAATGGCACTGAAAAAAGTGACTTATGACCATGTTTCACACTTACAACTGTTGCAGCATCCCCGCAGTCATGAGAGGCCAGGGAAGGAGATGCATGCCTCGATGTGAGTGATGTTGAGTTGACCATGTCCAGCCAATAACATGAGCATCAAGTCACATCCACCCAATCACATGACCACCAAGTCACACCCACCAACTAAGCCACACCCACAGAACCAGTTGCTAAAAAATTTAAATCCCACCTCTGGATATAAGCAATAATTTGTGGTAATTTCCCTTTTCTTATAAATTGTAGATAGGGAGAACATATCCTTACAAACTCATTCTACCCAGGATTCTTTAGGAGAAATTATTGCTGTGATGGCGAACCTATGGCACGCGTGCTGGAAGTGGCATGCAGACCCATTTCTGCCAGCACGTGAGCTGTCACCCCAGATCAGGTGTACTGCGCATGTGTGCATGCCTCCCACCAGCCAGCTGATTGTCAGGTATCTGACGTGTATGCACGGAGGTGGGGGGCGTGGGCGCAATGCACGTGCATGCACAGAGACGCACGGGGCGCAGGGGGTTGCGTGTTGCATGCGGGGATTGTGCGCGCATGCACAGGGGGAATCACACACACAGTGCATTATGGGTGCAGGCACACATGCGCACGTATGCGCACGCACTTTCGGCAAACGAGAACGAAAAGGTTAGCTATCACTGAGCTATTGCAACATTATCACTATATAAACTGCTATATTCACGTTATAATTCCTCCCCAGAAGGTGAGATAAAATTAAGACAAACTACCAAAAATCCCACTTGTTTTATTTGCACCAAAGACGTTATCAAGCCTGGTAACGAATATCTGCAAGCAAACAAGCAAGCTCAGAGAATACTTGATCTTCTTTCTTATGTACAGTATGCTGGGAAAACTAGGATGATTACACCATTTCACAGGTTTGAAATTAGAACTGATGGATTATAATTCTATCATTAATTCCAATATGGAAAGATTATTAGGGATTTCAGAAATTGTAAGCCAACATATCAGAGATACACAACATTATAGCAGGCTGCCTTAGGAATATGTATACAGTCAGCAAAGAATGGCAAAGACTTTATTTGCAAATTTTCCTTGTTAAGCTATAATTTGTTAAATCATGATAAGCCAGAATTATCTGGAATCATGCAACATGTTAAGCTATAGAGAACATTGCTTATAGATCAACAATGGCCATATTTGGAAAAATAATATTTGTTAATTGGTTAAAGTAATAAAACATTTGTTAACTATCTTGTTATTAATGTAGTCTAGATAATGTAGTTTGGATTCATGATTTGTAAACATATTTAGTAATTTTAATTCTTTTGGCCTGTTTTGCAAGGGGTGGGAAACGAACATTGCCCTATTATCAGCACTCATCTAGGGAAGATACTATGTGTATATGTGTTAGTCTTTTTTTTCTAAAACATGTTTCCTTTTGAAGGTCTTGTTTGTTGCATTTTTTCTTCTTTTTAAAAATATTTTGGTGTTTTGCATTTTAACTTTCTTTAAATAAACTAAATATTATATAAAAAAACCAATGGGCATATTTATACAACTTCACAACCATTGTGTGAACTAGTGAAAAAATCTTTAAGTTTGAAACTGATGTGATGTACTTTTTTCATTCTTTCCAACTCAATGGAATATTGAGGGGGCGGGGGGGGATTATGTGAAAAGCATCACAGAATCTGTCAGCACAATAACTCTCTAGAGATGGAACAAAAAAGGACCAAATCTGGTGTGGGAGAGAAATCAGCAAAAGAAAGATTTAGTTTGAACACATCAGATCAGGCCAAGGGGTTGCAGAGAAAATATTTAATAATAAAAATCCCCAGTGCATCCTTATAATAAAAGTAGCAGGACAGGGGCTCAGATGATTAATTCTTCCTTCATTCTAAACCACGTGTCACGGGTGTCAAACTGGGTAGCCCGCGCGTGGGATGCGTCACGCACAGGCCACACCCACCCAGCTCTGTGAATGGGAAAAACATTGCAGTACATCATTTGATGCCACGAGTTCGACACCCATGTTCTAAACCCTCTCTCATTTACATAGGCCCAGAACAGAGCTAAAATAATGTGGGGGAGGGGGGGGGAATCCAGAAACCATTCTCTCCCTGTTTTCTCTGCTGCATTCTGCTGTATCATAAAGGCAACTTATTTATTTATTTATTTTATTCAATTTATATACCGCCCTTCTCCTGAAGGACTCAGGGCGGTGCACAGCCTACTAAAACAACACATATACAAAAGTTAAAATAAAATGAAATATGGGCTGCTACCAAATCTAAAATCCCAACATTAAAACCATAATTAAAACCCCATTAAAAATCAATTTAAGATCAGCCCAGGCCGGTCTGCTCAAAGAGCCAGGTCTTCAAATCACGCCTGAACACCCTCAGGTCGGTGGTCGTTCTCAACTCAGGGGGGAGCCCATTCCAGAGAGCGGGTGCCCCCAACTTATGCTTCTTATATAATAGATTCTTGAAAAAGGATGACAGTATGAGAACCTTCTGAACTCATGAGGATATATTATCAGCACTCAAAAGAATTAGGGGCCATTGTCAGTTATGAAGGCTATTTGGTGAAGTTATTGGCCAATGCTAGCTTCCTTGAAAGGTATCTACTGCTCTGTCTTGCTTTTCTGGGCACCTGGGCAAATGAGGTGACCTCAGCTAGCCACAAAGATGGAATGGATGATGAAATATATGTTGCATTGTCAGGATACAAAGTCTGCCCTTTCATACTTGCAAGGGACCAAGTGCATTGCAGCAGTGTTGTGATGCACATCCTCTCTCTTGCTTCCCTTCCTAAAATCCATGTATTTGGATGCAGCTGCCCACAATTACAGTAGATAAGAATGGCTTTAGAATTTAGAATATGCTGGTACTTTACAGTATTTCTTCCGCCACCCCTAATTTTTATTTAAAGATTTCTAAAAATCAGTTTGAGTAGAGATCCTGGCAAATACCAAAATAGAATCTAATGGGTGTACTAGCACCTATACATCCTAATACATAACTAATTGCACCCAAGCCATCCACAGAAAGGAATATAGTATACAAATCAATTAATAATGCCAACGGTGCATTAACTATAGCTATAATTTCCAAACAAATAGACAGAAAAGACTATTTATCCAGCAAGAGGTTGCTAGTTGAGTATTTTAAATTCAGGTGACTAGATTGGATTATCCAGAAGAGATTTAATACTTTTAATATTATAATATTTCATTTACGTATAAACATGCAACAGATCTTTCAGGTTTCTTTTAACCAGTTCACCAGTGGATAGCTCTAGAGTGCCACCATGTGCTAAAATTCTCTAACCAAATGAGCTGCAGCTAACAAAACCATATTACATCTTGGGAGAAAAATATGTTAATTGGAAAAGATGGTACCAGATTTCCTGTTTTTTTTTAACCTCCATCTACTAAAACATCTGTTATCATTTCTCACAAATGGATGATACAAAGTATAATCTACTAAGACAAAGTCTGAAAATCCCCGACCAAAAAAAAGCAAAAGCAAAACAACAAAAAACATTCTTCCCATGCAAAATGGCAGATTATTTATGATTTTTCATGCCTATATAAAGGTTACACTGAAATTGTTGTTAGCCAAACTGTTGTTTCTCTAACCTTTTCTAATATGCATGTTGAACAAATGCATTTTAATTAATATTATTTTCTGAGTCCTAGATAGCCATAGCAGTAGCCTGGACTTATATACATACTGCTTCACAGTGCTTTACAGCCTTCTCTAAGTGGTTTACAGAGTCAGCATATCTGGGTCCTTATTTTACCAACTAGGGAAGGGTGGAAGGCTGAGTCAACCTTGACCAGGTGAGGATCGACATCTTGGCAGTGAGCTGAATTAGGGTTCTGTGTGGCTTATCTATACATATAAAAGCGAAATACCACGCATGCATCATCACAAAATCTCCAGAACCGTAAAGCCTATAAACTTGAAATTTCGCTCATTAAGAAAGGATTTTTCAAAATGACCATCAGAGCATTAGTATTTCGTATATTATTATTAACACACTCTGATGCTAAGGAGTTCTACTCCCTCTCCCCACTTGCAAAACACAAGCAGAGGAGAGGAGTTTCAGTTTCAGAGCACCAAGTACAGAATAGTTGAGCTAAGCCACATCCAGGCTCCTTGCTGTCTCCTACTTGCTCACACAGCTGTTGAAAGAAATATCCTTCTGGGTTCAGTTCCAAGTGGGGAAAAAGACACTGGAAACATGGAGGCTGCTTGGAAGGTTTTAATGGTTACAGGGCCACATGGCCTGGAGCTCCAGAGAAGAATGATCACATGCTTCAAGAGGAGAAGAGAAGGGGGAAAAGGGAAAAGAGAAAAGGAAAAAAGGGAAAAAGGAAAAAAAGGTGTTGAGGTGCTGAGAGTACCGGGTTTTATACTCTCTGTTGAGATTTGAATTGGAGCTTGTATTCTAATTGGTTGTCAGACTCCCAGGGGCGGGGGTCTTAATTTTGTAGGCTTGGTCTGGACCACATGGCTTTACCTGAATGCTGGCTAATACAATCTTCCCAGACCATGTAGTGAGATGGGTAATCCTATCATTTTCTGAGGGCCATCCTTAATCCCATCACCCTGGAGTTTCTTCTTATGTAAAGTATTCTGGCCCAGGCCTTAATGGCCCACCTATTAACAAAGGTGGGGGTGAGTTTCTGCTTCTTGAGTGAGTTTCTGCTTGAGTGAGTTCCTTTTTAGGAGAAATATTCTGCCTTTTAATATTTCCTAGGCTATTTCAATTTTCTAGGAGAGGGGTGGATGCTAACTTCCTACACAGCAAATACTGCTTCTGTTTCCAAACATCCCTCAACTCTCTCACACACTGACAGGATGCTAGCCAGATGAATACCAATGGATGCTAGTAGGCAGAGGCACAATTTTTTCCCTTATTTTCCTCCCCAAAAACTAAGCCCGATCATATAGTTTCATAGTGAAGCACGGGTATAGAGCTAGTATTATAATAAGACAATAACACTAAGAAAGGAAACATGTACATTTGGGAAAAATAAACCTAACACACCAGAAAAATAGCAACCACAGAGGCTTGACACCCACCCTAATCCAAATAAGAATCAGTTTGGTCTAGTACAGGGGCCTCCAAACGTGGCAACTTGAAAACTTGTGCCTGAAATCCACAAGTCTTAAAGTTGCTAAGTTTGGAGCTTCCTTAGTAGTTAAGGCACCAGGCAAGAAACTAGAGAATCCCTTAGGCATGGAAGCCACGTGGTTGACTTTGGGCCCTTCACTCTCTCAGTCCACATCAGGCTCAAGCAACCACCTGGTTGATCAATTTCGGCTGCAACCAATGGACCAACTTTTGGTTAATTCAAAAAAAAAAGCAACCCTGCACTTTCAGGAAAAATGTTACGAAAATATGTATGATAAATAAATAAACGAATGAATAAATAAACAAACAAATTTGCCTAACTATAATAAAAGTGTAGAGGATATCCTTGACTTAGGAAAGACATTAAAATAGGAGGCAGATAGGAACTTCCACCAATAAGAGTAAAAACCATAAATATTTGCAAAGACAGCATTTCCCCCCCACTTTTCTGTAAAAAATTTAATTTTACTGTTGCATTTTTAATGAGCAACGCATCACAAGTCGAGGGAGCCCAATGTTGACCGTCAAAACAGAAATTCTAGATACAGATTAGATGTACAACAAACGGTCTCCAAACTTTGCGCCTGTGTAAGATTTGCGGACTTCAACTCCCAGAATTCATGCTGTGGCTGAGGCATTCTGGGCGTTGAAGTCCACAAGTCTTACAGGCGCCAAGTTCGGAGGTCCCTGATCTACAAGAAATCCCCCCTCCTCCGCCTTTGCGATCATAGGCTCGGGCCGCGTCGCTTGAAATTTTAAGCCACGCCCATCGCCGGGCCTTCCTTTTCTGCATACTGTGCCGAGTCTCACGTGAGGCGTGGTCACGTCATGTGACGGGGGACTCACGTGATCCCTAGTGTTTTGTTGGCGGCGGAGGGGGGGCGGGGGTTGTCCAAGATGGCGGTGATGGAGGAAGAGGAACGGGCGTTGCTGGATGAGGAATCGCGGACCAAAGACCATGGCGACCCTGCGCGCAAGCCCTTGCCGGCGTTGTGCGACCCGCAACGGCTGGCCCACAGGCTGCTAGTGCTGGCGCTCATGTGCTTCCTGGGCTTCGGTCGGTAATCCCTGTCTTCCTGGTTGAATAGGGGCTGTGTAATAAATAGGGGGAGCAGAATAAAGAGTCGCCTTTAAGTTCTTGTGTGTAAAGAAAGTGTGTCACGGACGCAAGTATCGATTTTGCCGCTCCCTTTTTGCTCTAAATTATTTCAAGGCAGCGCTAGACGTGGGGCGACTCAAATGGGCTGAGCTGTGCTTTGCCTGCGTGGCTGTTTTCCTTGCTTCTAGAAGGGATCAATGAAGGCAGAAAACGAAAGGAGCATAATGGGAGAAAGCAAACTTTAATCATTGATGAGTTTTGGCTAGGAGGAGAGGGCATTCATGGTTATTGTTTTAACAATTGCCATGATTGGAAAGTTGCTATTTGCTGTTGATCCTGGGTTTGGAGGTATTGGCATCATTTGGAAATTAACCAGTTCTTCTTTAGCTTTGATTCTCTTTTTTTTATCCTGGACAAATGAAGAGGCTGGAGAGATACATTTAATAAATAAATGAATTTTCTCCTCGTTTAGTAGAGGATATTTTCATTTTTTTTTGTGGATTCCAAATAGCCTGCATAGGTTGTTGACACACGCATTTTCAGAATTTGTTGACACAAGCATTTTTAGAAGTTGTCTGCTCTGTTTTCCCTAGGCAGCTATTTTTGCTATGACAACCCAGCAGCTCTGCAGGCTCAAGTTCAGAGGGTGAGTGAAGAGCAAAATATGCTGAATTTCACTACTTTTTCTGCTTAAATCTTGGGATGCATTGTTTTTTTCCATTATAGCAAGGAATTTTCATTACATGTTCTTTATGTTTTAACAACCAGAAAGGATTCCAAATAAGCATCAGATAATGAAAACTTATTTAAAATATAATGAAATATAATTGTTCTTCTGAAGAATCATGACAGATAGATTATACTGGAGATTGTCTCTGAAAGCAGTTAAGCATCAATTATCAGTAATCACAATGGTTTAAGAATACATACTTTTCCTTCAGGAGAAAAAAAAAATTCAGGCATTTTCTATTTATTTTATCTTAAAGCATAAGATTGTCTGTTCAAAATTATGACAGTGTATGCCATAAAGCAGTGGTTGCCAACCACTGAGAATTTTGGTACTCTGCAGAGAAATATCACCCCAAAGCACCCCTCAAGCAATTAATGTGGAGTGTGAAGGATGTGTCTTTGTGTTTATTTTCATGGTCATGATGTGCACTGAAGATGGTGTTTGATTTCGTTGTACGAGGTGCAATGACAATAAAGTAAGCTGTGTAGGAACACAAGGCTTGTGTCGCTTGTATTGCGAACAACACGTAGTGAGGGGAGGCAGGAAAGGGTGGAGGGGGGGAACTTGCCCCATTCACTCTCTGCACGTTGCCTGGACACTGGACTACTTCTTTCCGCTTCTTTCTTCTGCTTTTGGCTGCACACAAGGAAAGCAGCAACAGTCTTTCTTTCTCTCCCCCAAACTCTGCCAGAAATGAGTCTTTGGGACCCTGCAAGTTATCCTGCTCCAAGAGGCTGCGCCAGTGTGACAAGTCTCACAAAGACTCATTTCTGGTGGAGTTTGGGGGAGAGAAAAAAGACTTCTGCTGCTTCTGCTGCTTTCCTTGCATGAAGCCAAAAGTGTCTCTCTCTCTCTCTCCTCCTGAGAATGGAACTGGAACTGGTATCATGCGATCCCAAATAAAGAATGATTGATTGGTAGGAAAAGGGGGTGGGGAATTTTTCTACAGACTTTTTTGGGGGATTTTTCCAGATTCTCTGGTCCTCAGGATTTAAAATTATGAGTTTGGTGATCGCTGAGGTCCAAAAGATTGGCGACCCCTGCCATAAATGACCCGGATCACTAGCCATTAGCATTTTCAATGTGAAGAAAAGAAATAAGCAAATTAAAAATCAGCTGCAAGGCTATTTATTGTAGTTGTTTTGATGATAAATGCATCATCCTCTGAAGCAGGGAGATAATACCAAACCAAAGTATGCAAAGTTGTCAAAAAATATTGATTGTTTTGTACAAGGACCTGGAATAGAATTATCATTTCTTTGCAGATTCTAAAGAATCCATGTATAGAACACCTTACTTCCTACCTGATTACTATCTTTTTTTAAGCTATATATTTTTTATTTATGCAACAATATTTGCATATTTTATTTCTGATACCAGTGTTAATCTTTCCCTGCAGCAAGATAGCGATTTTAAGAGAAATGACCTGATATTGCAATGCCGTATTGCATTGGATGGATTATGGATTATTCTGTAAGAAAGTTTTAAAATTAAAGCAGTGCTTAAATATTGTGTTCTCTTCTATTTAGGATATGAAAATAAATACAGCTGACTTCATGGAGTTGTATGCCTGGTATTCCTGGCCTAATGTGTTTCTATGTTTTTTTGGAGGCTTTTTGATAGACAGAATCTTTGGAATAAGGTAATTATGACCATTTTTTCTTGAAGATAACTGCTAGATCCATTTTACATGTTTTTTTAAATGGCGGCACGAATATGAGCTGTACTTCATGTTTCTGTTCAATATGGTTAGTTGACAAATGTTAGCATTTCCTTAGTTGCCTTATCTGCTAGAGTTCAAAAAATTCATTCATTAAAATTAATATGATACTTAAAGTGAGAGTACTGTATATGCAAAACTCATGGTTTTAAAAAGGAAGCAGTTGAGAAATGTTGGAACTTTCTTTTTCCCTCCAGATCATGCCAGATCTTTTCAGGTCCGGGTGATCTGATCTGGAATACAGAATCTGTAAATGGATTGGGGCATGTTAGGAAAAGCCTGAAAGTGGCTCCCTTGTTGAAAACACCATATCCAGAAGCTCTCAACCTATTTCTGGTTTGGATGGTTACTTCCGGAGACTTGGAAAATCAGAACTGCTTGCGGCAAAGGGAACTTTGAATCTTCCAGGCATTTCTGGAAGATTCTGTTCTTGAATTTATGCATTTTGTACATTATGAATTCTGTAATAATCTGGAAGTCCAAGCTTTTCTTCCTAATAATTTTGCAAGAACTCACAGCTGAATTGTTCACCATTTGAAAGTAGATTTTTATTATTAAGGCTCTAACATTCTGTTTTATTTCTCTCCCATTCCCAGTTAGTTGGCTGTCCATGAAGTTTCAGAATTGTAACATAAGATTATATCCAAATACATACATTCATGTTATAGCAGAACCTTGATTTTCTCGTTTGAATTCTATCAATTCAAAGATAAATAAATGATAGTTTTTGGATAATTACATCCAGAAGAGAGAAAAGATTCTTCAATCTAGTCCATTCACTTCTAAAGGAGAATTTTACCTCATTTCTAGTATCATTTTGTATAGAAGCAGTTCCCAATTACAATGCTGATTTTAAATTATTCAAACTCCTTTACAGGTGGGGTACAATAATATTCAGCTGTTTCGTCTGTGTGGGACAAGTAAGTGAAACAGATGGCAATTTTTTTTAAAAAAAGTTTCTTATTTTTAACAAACAGACGAACAAATATAAAACAACAAATAAAGTCTTTCAATTTGTGTGTCGGTTGGTACATATTTCTTGTGCACAATATCTATAGTCTTTTCCTCTTAGGTTTGAATTTACATTCATATTATATTACTTTCCATGTCATATTATTATTACATCATCATTAGACTTTGATTTCAATTCTGCGTTGTCCTTTAGAGCAAATCTTAGTTCTTATTAATTTTAGTTCATATTATAATTCATTCCAGAATAATCAATTATAACATATCATTACTATTGCATTATACTTCATTTTCCTACTTTTCTATCTAACTATTGGTCAAATAAATCCCGTATCTTAAAAGTACTCTTTCTTCTTGCTCTGTAATTGCTAATGTTAATCTACTCATTTCTGCACATTCCATTATTTTCTTAATCACCTCTTCCTCTATCGGAATTTTCTCATTTTTCCAATTTTGAGCAAATACAATTCTAGCTGCAGTTAAAACATTAATAATGACATATGTCAATTCTCTGTTGTAACCTTCAGGTAAAATTCCCAATAAAAATATCTCTGGTTTTAGATCTATATGCTGTTTTGTCATTTTTTCCAGCCATGTGTGTATTTTAATCCAGTATCTTAGCTTCCATGCATGCCCACCACATATGGTAATACGATCCAGGTATCTGATTGCATTTCCAACACTTCGCCGATTTATTCTTGAACATCCTTGCTATTCTTGCTGGGGGTAAATGCCACCTGTAAAACATCTTATACAAATTATAAGCTGTCAACATTGTTAGTTTCTAGTTTCTAGTCCATAGTTTCTGCCATTTTTCTAGATCTATCCCATATCCAAAATTTTTCCCCCAGGCAATCATTGTTTCTTTAACTTGTTCTTCTTCTAATTTCACTCCTAGTAAATAACCATATAATTTTTTAATCATCCTCTCCTCAGTACCTGTTAAGATTTTAACTAATTCAGTAAATTCTTTATAAAAACCTTCTGTCTTACTGTCTTTATCATATCTAGAATTTATTTGCACATGACTACTAATTCATCTTTATCTCTTGTTCATCTAATTCTTGCTTTGATTTGTGTTCACCCTTTTCATTTAAAATTTCACTATATCTAACTAGGTGTTCCATTTTAAAAACAATTGGATACGCAAATGCCTCTATAGTTGATAATCAGATTGGTATTTTCATATAATGTTGTTTCCTTATTTTCTCCCATGTTGACAATAAAGCATCTTGAATATAATGTTTCCTAAAATACCCATGTGCTTTGTTTTCCTTATACCATAAAAAGGCATGCCACCCCAATTGTAAATCGTGGCCTTCCAGTGTTAAGAATCTAGTATTTTTCAAAACAATACATTCTTTCACCCATATCAGTGTAACTGCCTGGTAATATAATTCAGATGGCAATTTTATGCAGAAAAATTCATACTTTCTCCAAAACTGTTATATCGTATTAATCTGTTTTATGAAAATACAGAGTTGAAATACATGCCTGTGACATAATTTCTGTAATTAACTGAAAAGAGATTTATCTTCCTCTTACAGGTAATTTTTGCTATGGGAGCAATATTTAATGCTTTTTGGCTGATGGAATTTGGCAGATTTGTATTTGGGTAAGTTTGGATATTGTGTCTAAATATTTCATTTTAAAATAAAGAATCCAATGAAGGTTTATGTGTTTAAAAATCAGAAATAGTTTGCAAAAAGCTTTACATTATTTTGTTTTATTTTAAAGTTTTTTGCAAATCAGCATGGATTGTAAATGGTATAGTTATAGTGTGGGTTTCTTCATGTGTGTAGCTTCAACTATTCATACTCATGAATGTCTTTCATTTAGGATTGGTGGTGAGTCCTTAGCAGTGGCACAGAATACCTATGCTGTAAGTTGGTTTAAAGGAAAAGAATTAAATCTTGTTTTTGGACTGCAACTCAGCATGGCTAGAATTGTAAGTCTAAACACCCAGTTTTGTTTTTTTAATTTTTTAATTTCTACATTAAATTATTATTTAATATAATAATTGTTTCCATGTCTGTGCATGAGGTGAATCTATCAAGTAATAATTCGGGCATTTTTAAAGCATTTGATTAGTTGAGAATATTGTTTCATTAAGACTTCTAAACAGTTAAACCTGATAAATCAGTTAAGCTGAGGATCAGCAGTAAAACTGATTTTGTACTGTCATCTTTTCTCCTTTCCCCTTATATCTGCTTAACATTTTTATTCGGTTATAAGATAAAATAGATAAAAAATACAAAACTAAATAGAAAATGGTGGGGAGGAAGAGGGGGAAGAGAAGTGAGGAAGGATAAAAAAAAAAAAAGAAACATAGACTTCCGACTCTTTCTATTGCAGTAAAATAAGGCATTAACATCAAATCACAACTTTTTGTTTTTTCATAATATGAACAAGCCATTTCTATAAAGATCTATCAGTCTAATCAGAAAAAACCCAAATCAAAGTTTCATTCTTTTCCACTTCAAACACAAAGTTCAGAAGCGGTTTCCATGTGGAAACAAAAGTACTTATATTCTTTTCTTTAATCATAGTAGTCAATTTTGCCATTTCAGCCAACTCCATCAGCTTCTGCAACCATTCATCCATGTTAGGAATCGAAGTGTCCTTTCATTTTACAGTCTTGCTACTATCAACATATATAGTAACAAAGTTCCAATTTTTTTCTCCTGGTCTTTTTCCATTAGACCCAAAAGGAAAAGTTCTGGTTTCATCTTTATCTCCATTTTCAAAATTTTCTGTATTCAAATATGAATCATACTCTAATTTCTTTTTTGCTTTATCACATGTCCACCATAGATAATAAAAAGTCCCTTCTTTACTTTTTACACTTCCAACATTCATTTGACGTAAAGTCCCCTTTGCCCTTACATGGAGGAAATGTTTGCGGACATTTGGAGACATCAAATGGTAACTGAAAAATTAGAGTCTGGTTTTTGCAAGCATTTTGTTATACCAGGTATGTGTGTACAATCATTGTGTGCACTTAAAGTAATTCCAATTTGTATACGAAGAACATAAACAGTGGTGCATTGCAGCCCAATTGCTAGCGGAGATAGCTGATGGTGACCGGTTTATGGGTGACATAATCCAAATTACTGGGGGAGGGGGAGCAGGTTACGTGTTGATAGCCAAGTGGAATATATATTATTGCTGAGTATTCCAAGTATCTGATCAAAATAATACCTCTAAATGGGTGTATAATTGTACCTGTTCCACTTGAGGACCGTCAGTTCTAAAAGTATTTTTTCAAAGATTCCCTAAAAATGTGTGCAGTGCACACTGTACTAAGATAGCTACAGTACATTTGGAATTTATATAAGAGAATAATGAATAAAGATGGGAACCAGAACTAGAATTATAGTTAAAATGTTGGACTAGTAATGGAGTGCCAGGTCCAAGTCTATTCACAGCTTTGATAATCTTGGGCCAGCTATACTTTTTCAGCCCAAATTATTCCACAATGTTATTGTAACAAAAAAAATATGTACACAGTTTTAAGTTACTGGAATAAGTGTAAGGCATAATTAGATATGTGCTTTGTAGAGCTTGAAGTGAAAAACGTAGAATATAGAATATTATCTGTTGATTGGAATAAAATAAACGATACAGAATCCTTTCTGATAACTATATAGAAGATCCAAATTAAAGGCTATTTACAAAGATTCCTGTGGGCTTGCTGCTTTTTGATACAATGAAGGAAAATAAATCAGTATAGCTTAATTATTATCTCTCCATAGGGGAGCACTGTGAATATGAATATTATGGGATGGGTGTACTGGAAGGTTCAAGATCTGTTTAGTTCTACAGGCCACACAACTCTGGGCATAGCACTCTTGATAGGTTAGTAAATATTTTTATTGTTTACAAAAATAATGTATTTTTTTTTATTTCAGGAATTGAAAATCTGTTGTTAAACTATCAATTTTCAGTTTTATCAAGCTTGTGTTTTATTAGATTGCAGTATTTCTTAACCTTGGCTGTTTTTAAAAGTGTATAGACTTCAACTCTCAGAATTCCCCAAGCAGCATGCATTGCAGGAGTTACCACTTTCATCAATTAGGGATTTCTACTTTGAAGTCTTAGCATCACTCAAAGCTAGGCACGCACGCCCGTAACTACCTCAATTCCAACTACGACTGGCCTTTAAATGCAAACTACTCAATGCAAGAAGCTTTGTAAATAAAATACCTGAATTTCTTCTCTAACTAAATAAGGCTAAATTCAACATCATATTTGTCTGTGAAACAGGGCTCAACACATCTCTCCCTGACTCCATTACCACAGTAGGAGACTATCATGTTTACCGATCAGATTGCAAAATTCATAGAGGAGGTGGTGTTGCTATCTTCTATAAAACATCCCTACATCTAAAAAACATCCAAGTTACCCAGGAGCTTGCTCTTCCTGAGACCATCATCTATGAACTGTCCTTAAATATCACATTTCGATTCTTATTATGTTACAGAGCTTCTGATTATAACATCGAATATGTAAACAAGTTAAATTCACTACTAACATGGGCAACATCATGCCCATATGCTTTTATCTTTCTTGGTGACTTCAATCTACCTCATATTAACTGGACCCTAAACGAATGTAAAACTGAACCCATACATGCAACCTTCTACAATGCTGTAACAAATCTGAGACTGGAATAACTAGTAACCAACAATACTAGACTTAACAACTGCCTCGATCTCATCTTCTGGAATAGTTTGAATTCAATTTATGGAATACAACTTAACCATTTTCCAATAGTGACCACAACATGATTGACTTTTGTCTCAACATACATCCACACAAAAATCATAACGATGGGATCCCCAATTATAACTTCAAAAAAGGCAACTATGATCTTACAGACAACAATCTCTCATCTCTTGATTGGCAATTTCTATTTACTGGATGCAATACTATTGAAGACCATTACAACATATTTTTACTTGAAGTCAAAAGAGTCATCAAACTATATGTACCAATAACAACTCCCAAAACCAGAAAAAACAAATTACCCCTAACAATAAGAAAGCTTCAATCCAAAAAGAAATCACTTTGGCGGAAAAACAAATCTGTTCACATTGCCAACTTCAAAAGCCAATACAAAAATTTATGCCACCAGATAAAGACTGAATGCACCAATTATCACATTAAACAAGAGGAAAATCATCTACGCACCAATTCCACCTGCACTTTCTACAATTTTGTAAACAACAAACTAAAAGACTCAAGGTCCATCCCACCCCTGAGATGACCTAATGGTAAAGACTGCAAAGATGACACTGTTAAAGCCAACCTCTTTAATACATTCTTTGGCTCAGTATTTGTAAACAGCAATGGATCAAACCCAGTATTTCATAGTCAAACCACAGACAACTACAATGATCTAATACATATCGATTTTACAGAAGACAATGTTGAAAAAGCACTACACAATCTAAAACCATCTCTATCTATTGGACCAGACAGAATATGTGCCTACTTCTTAAAAAAGCTATCTACTGTCATAGCCGAACCTCTAAGCATAATCTTTGAAAAATCTTTCAGGATCAGCTCCTTGCCAAACCTATGGTCACTAGCCACGGTCATCCCCATCTTCAAAAAGGGAGACCCCAGCCTAGTTGAAAATTACAGACCAATCTCTTTATGCTACGTCACTGTAAAGTTACGGAATCAATTATTAACCAATCCCATTATTCTCCACTTAGAGACAAACAACCTACTCTCTAATAAACAATTTGGTTTCAGGAAAAAGCTATCCTGTAATCTGCAACTCTTACACTGCAAAAACATATGGACTATACAAAGGGCAAAGCAATAGACGCAATTAACATAGCCTTTGATTTAGTGGTACACGACAAACTACTCCTAAAACTAAAATCTTATGGTATCTCTGGACACCTGCATAACTGGATAGAAGCCTTCCTGTCAAACAGACAACAAATGGTCAAAATTGGGAGCGTCCTATCAAATTTTGTACCTGTCAACAGTGGTGTCCCCCAAGGCAATGTTCTAGGACCAACTCTCTTCATACTCTACATAAATGACCTCTGTGATCATATTAAGAGCAATTGCGTTCTCTTCGCTGCTGATGTAAAGCTATTCAACACCACCGAAAATACTGCTACTCTTCAAAAAGACCTCGACTATGTATCAGAATGGTCAAACAAATGGCAACTTCAAATCTCAACAAATAAATGCTCTATCTTACATATTGACAAAAAAAATCAGAAAATAAAATACAAGCTGAATAGTCAAGACCTTGTTGATGATCCAAATGATCTCTAATGATCTAAGTGCTGTTAAGCACTCTTAAGAGTTGTTAACCTAATCCTATGTAGCTTTTTCTCTGGTAATATCACACTACTACATACAAAACATTTGCTAGACCAATACTCGAATACTCGGAACCCACATTACGTATCTGATATTAATACAGCTGAGAAAATCCAGAAATATTTCACAAGAAGAGTTCTCCACTCCTCTACTTGTTGCAGAATACCTTATGCCACCAGACTTGAAATTCTAGACCTAGAAAACCTTGAATTACGCCATCTTCGGTCTGATCTAAGTATGGTATATATAATCATACATTGCAATGACTTGCCTGTCAATGAATACTTCAGCTTCACTCATAACAATACAAGAGCACACAATAGATACAAACTCAAGGTAAACTGCACCAAACTTGATTGCAGGAAATACGACTTCAGTAACAGAGTGGTCAATATCTGGAATATTCTACCTGACTCTGTGGTTTCTTCCCCAAACCCCAAAAACTTTAACTTTAGACTATTTACTATTGACTTCACCCCTTTCCTAAGAGGTCTGTAAGAGGCGTGCATAAGCGCACCAACTAATGTCCCTGTCCTATTGTTTCTTTTTATTTTTCTTATATGTATCCATTTCATGTATTCATAACTATATGTATACCTGTTATCTTATAATCGCTTGACAAAATAAATAAAATAAAAATAAATAAATATTGCCACTATATCATAACGCTTCATGTGATAAAAGCAGAACATTATTTTAAAAAATGAGATTAAATGTTTTGCACATTTAATTTAAATGAATCTCATTCTGATTTGATACTGATTCAACCCATTTCCTTTGCCCCATTGTTTTTTGTATTCTTGCCCTCAATAAGCCACTTAAGACTTAAATGTGATTCCTGGTGTGAAAAATTACCTGCAATGCAATTTTGTACCTGGTTCTTCATTTTCAATGCCTCATTTGAAATATTGTTGTGATAGAATGCTAATGTTTTTAGCAATTGGTTAGCTATTTAATTAGCTATTTGTAGATACTTTTCACATTCCTTTATACTGTCTATATACTGTACTTTATGCACTTTATATTATAATGTGTAGAATTGTAAGCCAATTTTATGTTCATTTATGACATAAATTTTAGTTTGCTTTCTGTTCTATTAACTGCAGGTGGTACCACATGTATCTTTTCACTAGTTTGTGCTCTTATTCTTGCGTACCTGGACAAAAGAGCAGAGAAAATTCTTTGCAAAGAACAAGGGAAAACTGGTATGTTGGTCTCCTTCATTGCCCTCCCTCCTCTAAGTATGCGTAAACTGAGAATAGGAGTCAAGTTTTTGAACTAACGGTTGACTTTGCTCATCTTGGCCATAAAGTGTTGTTTAAGTACCAGACTTTACTCTGGTTGGGAAATTAAGCAATTTTTCTTCCCTTGCTGTGTAGCTTTTTGCTGATAACGTGAAGAATCTGTGACCTGTTTTCTCCAATGAAATATATGTACATGGATTTTTCTTATTCTGCAACTATCATAATTACCTAGTGTGCTCATAAGTCTTTGAATTTGACTTTTTACATACCTGTCAAGGATGTATCATATTCTTAATGGTGCAACTAGTACCATTAATGGTGCAACTCAGTTCTGTTAGTTTAACAAATGGAGAGTTAAAACATTTATTTGAAGCCATATCTTATTAGACAGCTTTGCATAGCTGACACTGGCATTTCTTTTTTTCTCAAGGTGAAGTGATAAAAATAACTGATGTGAAAGACTTCTCATTATCATTATGGCTTATATTTTTAATCTGTGTTTGTTATTATGTGGCTGTCTTCCCTTTCATTGGACTTGGAAAGTAAGTGCATATTATCAAGAAATCAGATTTATTTGGCTGTTATACTTTATTATATTTCTATCAGACTTTTAAATATGTTTGTGTGTATACTTAAATGTGGTTTTTGCTTTTTAAAATGTGTTTTCCTTTAATTAAACAACAGAAAAATTAAAAACAATGTAGGAGAGAAAAAGGAAATGCTTTTGACTTTGAACCTAAATTATGGCTTTGCTTATGATTTTAGAAGTCAAACACCTGGAGATTCTGATTTGATTTTACTTATCCAAATATTTTCTATATAGATATGCCTGCTTTTTGTCCTTTTTACATTGAATGTAACAGTTGATAGTAGAGATGTAGAAAGATGATGCCTTTACCTAATGTGGATAGCAGTTCTAGTAGTCCTCTACTTATGACTTTCTGGAGAAAGGGGACTTACAACCAGATCTGAAATTCCAGCACCTTTTTAAGATCAAAAGCACAGTTGCGGTTTCACCTAGCAACTGCTTCACTTAACGACTGAGTTTCCAGGCCCAATTGTACTCACTAGACAAGGACTATTTATTTATTTTTATTTATTTATTTATTTGAATTTATATACCGCCCCCTCTCCCAAAGGGACGTGACTGCTTTTCCAATAGTGTTGCTTATATTTATTTTTATGCATTCTATCTATAGTGATAGGGTGATACTATGACTCCCTGAGTTCCCACTCAATACTCAACAGTCATATATGCTATACATAGTGCTTCTTTCTCTGGAAGACATCAGTGGATGCTTATATATAATGCAGAATAATTTATTAAAGTCAAGAATTTTTTTATGATTTGTCACTAGTTCACAGTTTGTTAATCTGTTGCTAGATACGCAGTTTAATTACAGCTAAAGTGGATACAGAACTACAAAAGTATCATTGATTGTTTTACAGAGTTTTCTTCATTGAGAAATTCAAATTTTCTTCTCAAGCAGCAAGTTTGATTAACAGGTCAGTGATATTAATTTTAAGTTGCTTTGTTGTTGCATTAACCATTACTTCCCTGAGAGCAGTCTACCAAATTGTGTCTCCAAAGACACTTTAATGTCTTCCTTGAAATAAGATCATGAAAGGAAGTGCAAAAGTTCCTTATTATTGTGCTATATGTTTTAAGTTAGTTTAAAAAAAATCTTTTGTGAGTTTGCTGATAGGAATCATTGCTTATCTCAATATAACAAGACACAAATAGTTCAAAGGTTTCTCGGTGGGAAAAAGGATGGTGAAGGAAAGAAGAATTATTCTGTAATGGGAAAATTGATCTCATTGCTTTGACATGACACTTCTGCTTTCCATTTCAGCATTGTGTATGTTATATCAGCCCCAATGTCCCCTATCTTTGGAATTCTGGTGGATAAAGTTGGAAGAAACATCACATGGGTTATATGTGCAGTGGTGGGAACTTTAACCTCTCACCTTATGTTAGCCTTTACTTTCTGGAATCCTTGGATAGCAATGGTAGGTATTTCTTTCAGGTTTATTTTTCCAAAATAAAGCCAAAATATGTCCAGTACTTTGCCCTTAAATGCATCCCTGTGCACTTGGACTCCAAATATAAGAACTGTGGTGGTGCAGTGGTTAGAATGCAGGATTGCAGGCCCACTGCCTGGAGTTTTAAAGTTGACTCGGCCATTCATCCTTCCAAAATGAGAACCCAGATTTTTGGGGGCAATAGGATGACTCTAAACCGCTTAGAGAGAGCTGTAAAGCACTATGAAGCAGTATATAAGTCTTAAGTGCTATAAGGCTATGCTAGCTGGATGAATAGGCTTCCAGCAAACTTGGGAGAGCACAGTTTAATGCTGTTCAAAAATTCTGACCACCTTCCTCCAAAATCTACAATCCAGATGCCAAGTTTTCTAGAGCATTGGCAAAACATGGTCTTGCAAATGTTGCTGAACCCTAGGCAACATCACCAGGATGCGATAATGAGAGTTCTGGTCCCTAAGATCTGGAGGGCTTCAATTCCCCTATATATGTGATACTGCCAATATACATAATTGTTGTTAATGATAATGGTGTATCTAATGATTTTAGATACTATTGGCTGTTGCATTAATTAGGTCGCCGGCTGCACATAGTTGCTAGTTAACTGCAAAATAAACAAATGAAGCAGCTTTACAACTTAGTAATAGAATAGAAGAATGACATTTATTCACCCCATACAATTTTGACCCTCAGGAACTTTGATTAGCTCATTCCTAATGAGTTGTATAAATGCTTGATTGTCCCCTTACAGTGTTTGCTTGGAGTTGCTTATTCCTTGCTTGCCTGTGCCTTATGGCCGATGGTTGCTTTTGTTGTACCAGAACACCAGCTGGGAACTGCTTATGGATTGTAAGTCACAGATCTTTGGATCTTGTTGCATATCATTTTTAAACTACTGATCATAACTGTTTTATAGTCCCCTGCCATTTTATTAGTAACTCAGTATTTCACTATTCTACATGCTTAGCAGATTATTGTTTGGTTAACCTAAGGGGCTTTTTTTAATGCAGATGTTCCAAAGTAAGGGTGCTTCTGTGCTTGGATACAGCTCTGAGTACTGGACATTCTCTTTGATTAAGAGAATATTCTAGGTGTGATTCAAAATCTGTTTGGGCTTTTTTTGTGTTCCATTACTGATTGAAAGTGGGTTGCTCTCAACATGACCAGATTGAAGTGTAACAGGCCAAAAATAAATGGATTGTACACAGGCACATCTGACCAATATGTACACATATCAGATCTTATTCCAAATCCATTCTTTCTCTCCAGTTGACTTCTAAGAATGGTGCTCATTACTCCAACATTAAATGTCTGACAAGAGACATGAGTGTTGACCATCAAGGGCAGATCTCTGAATATATATCCCCACATGAAAGGCCTTCTTGACCTTTCACAGCTACCAATACATTGTTGCCTGGGATTGTAAAAGTTTTGTTCATGCAAGTTTCAAAAAATGCTTTAGAAGAAGATTGTTTAAGTCTCATAAGAACACAGAATGTCTCTTCCTTTGATTAAACTGCCTATTTTTGTTGACACTCCTGTGAGTCTGAAAAAAATGTTTTAGGAAATGGACTAATGTGTGAGTTTTGAAGCTTTTCTTCTAGGATCTGGAAGAAAACTGAAAAAAGATGTATCAGACAGGACCTTCCTTAATTTTCAGGAAGATAAAGGGAGGGAGGTGGAAACACAGGTAGATTTGTAAGATTTGTTACTATAACCTTATAATAAAAATAGAATTCATAATTTTGGATCACTAGTCACCTTTATAGAAGGGCCAACACGAATCATGCAAGTTTCAGTACACCCACCTCCCTTTATCTTTGTGAGAACTAGGGAAGGTCCTCCCTGAGATGTTTTCTACCTCAAGCTTAGATGTCTTTTATCTTGGTCGCAGCTCTTCTTTATGTTCTACAAGGTGGTTATTAGAATAGAATAGAATTCCTTACTGGCCAAGTGTGATTGAACAAATTCCCATTACAGCAGGTGAGACTATTTTCTGTGAAGATGTGGTTTCTTTCTACTTCAGCCTTCCTTTTAAGTGGTAATTATGTATTGGATTTTAATACACAAATACTGTTTTTGTTGGCTAGTAAGATGTTGGAAACTAAATGGGGTTATGGAATGCTCTTTCTGTTTTCCAGCATGCAGTCAATCCAGAATTTGGGTCTTGCGATCATTGCCATTGTTGCTGGGATGATATTGGATTCCCGAGGATATTTCTTCCTAGAAATTTTCTTCAGTTCTTGTTTGTGTTGTAAGTATAAAACCCTCTCCGAATTCTGATTTAATGCATATTTTTCTCATCCTTCTCATTTTTTCAAATAAAAAGGAAGTCCCCTCCCTTTTTTCTTTAAAATAACTATTGCATTTTATAAACTGAAATAAAATGCTCTGAGAAAACTGTTGTTACAGAACTCTGTCCTTGTTTGTTTTGACAAAGATGTAGTTTTCATGTGATTTAGTTCTTATGGGATATTGGGCAGTGAACTTTGCTTGTTTTGAGACGCTGTTTTTTTCTTTTTCAAACACATTTGATTTGTACTCCTAGTCTCTGTTAGTCATCATGGAAATTGTCAGTACATCTTCAGGGTTTCACATTGCCTCAGTCTCACATCTGGGGAAAAAAAACTTCCCTTGTAAAAGCCAGCTGTGACATTAAATATTTACACTTTGGTACTCTTCATGTGAAAATTGTGTGTATGCTATTTTTGCTTTGCATACTAAGGCTAATTTTCATTATATATTATTTTCCTTTATGTAATTTCTTATTTTTGCCTTGCAGTGGCCCTTATCGCTGTAGTCGCATTATACTTTGTGAATTTGTTCAGAGGTAAATATTTTGCTCTCTTGCCTTGACACTTGCATCTTTGAATCAGCAATGTGCAAAGGTGGTAACTCTACCTTGAAATAATATCACATTCTTTTAGAATAAAATTCATCAGCTATTCTTTGCTGATGGTTTAAATATAAAAATGTAAAGATTCTGAATCTTGATAGTTCTGTATTTTCTTTTAAATTACAGATAATATACGACAGTTTTTATCTAATATATTGAAATTGAAATTCTATAATTTTATTAAAAGTTTAATCAGTTTCATTTCAAAGGTCATTATACAACTGTGTTTTCTTGAAAGGAAGACTACAGTTGAGCCCAATTAATAACTTCAAAGTAGAACTATCTTAGGTTGCAGTGGAAATAGACAAAATGTTTTTCTGTTTGATCATCTTTTGGACCGAAGGAAGTACAGTTTCTTTGAGTTGACCTCTTTTGGTAAATATAATGTATTCATAGAGGAGGGTGTTGACTATAGCATAGAAGGCAATCCTGTATGGGCCAAGCCATAAGGGCCTTGATACGTTAAAACCACACTTTGAATTGCATCCCAAAATTTATTTACCACATGTGGCGGGTATGCAATAAAATGAACAATGCATATGTTCATTATAGCAAGGAACCATAATGTATTGAACCAATTGCAGTTTCTAGTGGTTTTGAAAGGTGGTCCTTTGTGCAATGCACTGCAGTGCCATAAATTTGGTAATGTCAAGCTGGCCAACATATACTTGTATTATAGTACCTGTTTCTTGACAATTAAAGATGGTAAAAAGATTTGTAAAAAATAATGTCCTATTAAATTATATGTATATCCTTTCTATCATAGAAGGAGACCTTAACTGGTCTGCAAAGAAGAGAGAAAAATCGCAGAAGTTAGCCATGGCTGAGTAAGTACATAGTAGTGATCCTACAAAGTGATATTAGAAAAATGCTTGGATTGCAAAGGTTGAAATATGTACTATTTTGATTTAATAGGATCAAATGTTCACTATATTGTGAGATGAATTTGTACACTTGAGAAAATGTATTTCGGCAATTGGTTTGAGCTCTGAGCTTGGCAATTTGCTTGCAAATGTTTCGTCACCATTGGAGGAGAAATTGTCAGTGCATATTGAGTTGTGCTCATCTTTTAGAACACACGTCTTTAAATACCTTTTTATGAGATGCAAATTAGTCTGAATGTTGTTTGTTCACATATTTCTGAATCGTGGTCTGATTTCAGACTCTTTAATTGGCTGGTTGTTGTTGCTGGACTATATAGTTAAGTATGTGTGATGTAGATTAGGATTAGAGTTGTTTATCTGGTTTTGGCTTGTTTGATAGTTTGAGTGGCTATATTTTGTTACTGAGATGTGATCCGATTTCTTGGGAGCCAATGGGTTAAAATTTTGTTACTGCATAGGCAGGTGCCTGTTTGTTTGTTTTAAATTTGATTAATGATTTGATTAGGGCTTGTCAGAACCCTGACACTACCTTTGGGATTGTGGTTGGTGCAGTTTTTCATAGAACAAAACAAAATTATATAACAAAATTATAATCTATTGTTTGCAACCAAATTGCTAAGCTCTGAGCTCAAACCAACAGCCTAACTACCAACTCGAGCTACTCATATTCAAACACATTTCAAAATGTACTTCTTTGTGGTTTTTAAAAAGTAAAAAAAGCTTATTCCTAGCTATACGACTTTGTGGAAGTTAGAAGACTCTTGACTTTGGAATCGCAGTAAATAATATCAACAAAGGTTCCGTGTAGTCTTCATATATCCATAAAAACAAAATTAAAAAATTTGACAATCCTCTCTGCAACCTTGTAGATTGAATACTCTTTGAGAAGGTGATTAAGGAGGACACCAGCTAGGTCTCAGAAGGGGGCACTGTTTCACAGGGTGGGAACACACAAAAAATACTAATTTATATCTTTCTCTCCTTGATTGTTACATGGATAGGACACATAAGTTGTATAGTCATCTCAAAGGTGCTTTTTCAAGAGGCAATTGGACTTTCTTTGATTTTCTTTGAAGACATTTTGCTTCTCATCCAAGAAACTTCTTCAGAACTTCATGGAAGGAAGTTCTTCAAAGAAAAACAAAGACCAGTTGCCCCTTGAAAAAGCACATTTGGCATAACCAAGACCTCTATTATGAAGAATCTCCAGACATTAAGCTGTATAGTTATTTGTATTTATAGCAGGTGGTTCTGAGGGTATTTCAGTGATTCTAAGTAGGGCTTTATAAAGACAACCTATGCAGGTAGTTTTTGCATCCCAGGAGATTCAAGTAGTTATGTTTTGTACTAATTGCAATTTTCATTTAATACTTGAGGGAAGCAACCCTGTGGAAAGTACATTGCACTGGTTTGTTGTTATCTTTTAGAGGAAATTGTTATCTTTAAATATTAATTGGTCTTTAAATCTTCTTTAATTAGTTAAACATTGGGCTTTTCTCATGCAGCAGTAAGAAAGGTGAAGTGCTTAAACACTGTAAAAAGTTCATTCCAAATGTGCATCCTTCTAAAGTCAAAACACTTTCCTAGATTTTGAAGATATAACTTGAGGTTCATTGGAAATACCTTGAGAAGAAAATAGTGGATAATTTAAGCTGCATCATAAAGAATAAAAACAGGATTAAATAGGGTTAAAACTATTCTCTAATTGTTGGTAGAAATCTATAAAGAAACTGGCAACTAAAAAGATCAAAGAAGTGAATGGGGATGGATTTGTCAGCGCCCTGACACAGACTTCATATATTATCTGACTTGGTTATCCATAGTCTTGGCTCTGCATACCATGTAACCCTATAGCAGCCATTTCAGCGGAGAGAAATATATTTCAACATGAAATAGCTATTTTTTAAATAAATAGTAGAAGCATGTTCTGGTGTGTGTGTGTGTGTGTGTGTGTGTGTGTGTGTGTGTGTGTATGTAATATATTTATATATAAAATAGACATGGTTCTCCTTTGTTGCTGGAGTCAGTTTAAGGATCTGAAATAGAGAAAAAAGGATTATAAATATAATCCAAATGCTGTTCAAATGCTGTCAATTCAGACCATTTTTTGATATATTAAATTTTAGAAACAGCAAAAATTCAGGCTTGCTCCAAGACAATGAAATTCAATCTTTTCTTCAGTGGTTAACTGAAGTACTGGCCTGGTACATATAGGCATAGAACTGCAATTTTGTATCTTTGCATTTTAATCTTTCTTCGGAATGCATGATAATTTGTGCGGAATTGAGAACATTGGATTTGCTTGCTTTGCTGCCCAAAATTTATTTGTTGTTTGTTTGTTTATGCCACCTGACTCCCAATTATAATTGTTTATGCCACCTGACCCCTAATTATAGCACATCTAGAAATGTTTTTAGCTTACATACAGTTTTATAACCAGTTCCCTAACTTGATGTTCTCTAGATGTTTCAATTAAAACTCCTTAACTTATTCTAGTACAGCTGATCATCAAAGAAGGTGGGAATTGCATTTGAAAACCCCTTAGAAGCACTTAATGTCAGTTCAAGCCAAGACAAATTTTCCTTTTTAGCATCTTAAAAATTGAGTTCTTCAGTCGTGAATATTTGCCCATTTACCAAAAGATTATCTATAGTGGTATGAGTAGTCAGATGGAATATGAAACTTAAAGAGCACTCATTAGACAATTCTTCAGGGACCAATGGCAGCCTCAGCCTTAATAATAATAGTAAATCCATATAAGTCTAGAGTATGTGATGCAGAATTGTTTTAGTCAACAGAAATTTGTTGTTCTTTAAGTAAAACCCACCCATCACCTCAAAGGTATTGATACTAGGATTTACATCAGAAGTGTCCTCTTTTCTTTAACTAAAGCAAGGGTGAACAAATGCTGAACATTTTTTTATTTCTTTTTCTTTTGTAAGGGGAAGGATTAGAGCCCTAATGAGAAACTGATGAAAAATGGGCAAAACTGTATCACATATATGGCTTGGGAAGTTGTTCTTTAAAGCCATGTTAAGCTTATTTTGGAGATGTGTACAATAATTTTGGGTGGTTCCATTTTAATGTAGCAGGCAACTGTTAACCGATTTCCAGCAGTTGCGACTGGAGAAAATTGAGAACTGAACGCTCTATTCAGAAGAGCAACCTCTTTCTGCTAGTTCTTAATACATAAATATTCAGTCCTGCACCGTGGCATTTTTGAGGGACTTACAAGTGCATAGTTACAATAACATGTTTGCTACAATATGTTTTGCAGAAAAGAAATCTGAATAGGAAATTCCTTCCAGAACTGGGCAGCACTTGATCAACAACAGTCCCGTTGAAGAGTATTCTAGTACATATACATGTTCAGGTGATAGACCTCAAGTTGCACTCAAAAGTAGTTCACTCAGGAAAACACAGTTACATATGCTGAACATACAGCGTGTCAAACATCTCTCTTTATCAAGGCACTCGGACTGTAAGCAGAGCAGAATTTTTATGTATATGTATACTCCACATCGTTGAAGAGACTTACTCCGATTGAAGTGAAGTCTGCTCCTTCAGCTCACTGAAGTTAATTGGCATGTGAACAGTGATACCTACCCTTCTGTTTTGTGTAAGGGTGGTTTGTTTGTGAGCTAATGATGTCTTGGTACACAGCAGCTTGTGTTCTGAAAGGATTGTGTTTGTTACAAAATGTAATGATTCTCATTGCGAACCATGACTTTGTAATATTGTATGTCTTACAGGATCAAAAGAATGTAAATGAAATCCTAGTGTTTCTGATTTTTTAAAAATATATATCATTGAACAACATCATCCTACTGATCAAAAGCCATGTTAATTTTAAAAAAGGGCAGCTACTACTTCTCTAAAAGTTGCTGTTTTTATTATTATTATTTTGCATTATATCGGTTTCCTGGTGATTTTTTTTTTGTTACATGCAGAGATTAAACGTTGTTTGACCATGTTGAAACTTGCACTTTGCACTTACAATTTGACCTTTAATAATAAATTTTGGACAAAAGAGTATTTGACTTTACTGTCTGTTAACATGTTTGACATGCTCTTCCCTTCCTTTAGCTATCAGTACATCCATACATTGATGTAAGAATAACATTCACTGAAGATCTAACACACTCATCTTTCTATGTGTCTATTAATTAAATTCCCTTTGTTTTTGCAGAGCAAAAAGACGGGAAAAAATCAGACGTCAGAATGAAGATGATTTAGCCAAATTACAACCCAAGAGTGACTTTAGTTTGAGGAATAGGTATCTCTGCAGATTAGGTGCTCAGGTACTGATAACCAAAATAATTTATTTTAAAAATATTGCAATAAGTGCTTCTCCAGAAAAGACTTTTCTTGTTAAATTAGCACTAGACTTAATAATACCAAGCTCATCTGAAGACAGGTTTTTACTGTTTATAACTTGCATGCAAAATAGTCAATATATCCCTCCATCATTAAAAAAACCCCTTCCAACTTTCATGAAGTTCCTTGGGGAAAATAATCCAGTTGGCCAAAATGGTAAAGCTACTTCAACTGTATTTTGAAAATCAGGATCTTACCTGTCTATCTCGCCATCTTATCTATCTAATCTATTCATTTTATCTAATATACCTGCCTACCTACCTACCCACCTATCTACCTATGAGTTTTGATAAGGCCACCAACTCCATGAAGATTCTGGATGGCCAAACATGTAAAATCAGAGGACTGTCTGAACTAAATGTCATGGTGTCATGGTAACATGACATCTAAAGGAGAATATGCTACTTTTATCTTCTACAAAATATAAGAATAACGTTAAGAGAAAACCAAACATAAAAAGCCATTTTACTTTATTTCTATATACTGTAGTAGGCAAACAGTGCTTTTCAGATTTGCTGAGCTACAGTCCCCAGGAGCCTTATCAGAAACATCTAATACATAAGCAGATAATTAGAACATCAAATTTCAGGGAAAATGATACTAAGTACTTATGGGCCTGTTTGCACATGCAAGTCAGCTTCATGCTGAAATTTTGGATGTCTTAACCTGACCACTGCTGTTTAATTTGAAAATAATTGCTGATGAGATATCTTGCTCTTTCTTACTTTTTTCAGCTGCCAGCCAACTGTGTTTGCCACTTATCTGCACTGGCACACAGAAGTGTGTTGAAATAGCAGAATTGTGTCATGACATGGACAAACAAAATAAGAAATTGTATCAACACAAGACCTCACTCTTCTGTAACAGAGATCAACATATAGAATAACAACAGAACACTATTTAGTAGTTTTCTGGAAATGTTAATAATAGCTGATGTCTTGGAAGACTTTAAAGAGCCTACATTGAACTCTGCTATAGTGGATAACTAGGGATTTTTTTAAATGGTATTCATGGATTTTTATCTGACTGCTGCTTGGCTTAGAATCCATATCTGTTTGGTAACATAAAGCTTAAAAGACAGTTCTCATTTAGTTTACAATTATGCAATATAACTGCATTGCAGATGTACACTGTGCTTGTCTATCCATGGCTCAGAATAACTACACTTTATCTCTGTGTTGGACATTTTATTTGTGTTCTACATTTCTTTCACTCTAAGAAAGAGAAGTAATAGATATTAACAAAATAGACTGTTTCTATGAAATGCATAGCTTTTATTTTACAACTTTTTCACTACAATGAGCATGGTTGAACAAAACATTTAAGATGGTACTGCATAAATATTTCAGGCAATAGATTATCTTTAAAGCTCTTATAAAAATACAAATTAACTAAAAGAGCATTAAGGTTAGGTATTTTTATTTTTTTGCACATAGATGCATTACAGAAAATTTCCTGTGGAAATAGTTAATTATTTTTAGTATAGTTTCTTAGCAAATTGTGGAAAATATGCAGAAGAGAGTTGGATAATTAAAATTAACAATCACTGCAATAATAAAATTGATATGTTTTTGTAATTGTAAGGGTTAACAATCAGCACATTCTCAGGGAAATAAAGTCTAGATGATAGTCAAGACTGAAGCTGTGACCTTGTTGAATGTACACTAATGTTGCATACACAATAGGGTTGGGCTGGGTTTCAATTCCACTGACTGCCTTTTTTATTTTTTTTATGCTTATCCCTAGCAGATACCACTGGTTATACAGTAGTTCACTTGGAAATCAATCTTGGTGTTCTAGTTTTACACTGCTACAATAGCAGATCCTTTAGTATGAAATTTGTCTTAGTCATGTAAGACTGGAACTGGACTTGTATATCAATTTTCTGATGCTTCTCATAAGTCCTCACCATGGTTGCCATTGTTTTAAGATTATTAGTATGTTGAGTTTGACAGAAAAAGAATCTTGCAATCCAGTTGGATAACACACCTAATATATTTGTGCATTATGAGAAATATCAATTTATTTTGGCCATATTAAATACCTGTGCTACATTTGGTAGATAGGAAAAATACCAATAATGTATGTTTGTGTTACAACTATTATTCACATCATGCCCTAAATACATTTCCTTTATCTTGAAGCCTTCTGCAGTACAAATAGTAGTTTGCATGGCTGATAATTAAGCTTGAATTTAGGAAACTGCATTTGAATTGATACTTTGTTTGGCCAAGAGTGATTATACATACAAGAAATTTGTCTCCGGTGCATTTAAAAATTTCTTCACTGCTTTTATCATTACAGGTACTTTTTACTCTTCTGTATATATTACACTATAAAAGACTGGCTGCAAGTTTGCCTGCTAGACATTATTTTGTTTTTATAAAATTGCTTATTTGTTGTAAAACATTTGCTTTACAGCATTTGTTGGGGAAGTCAGAAAAGTAAGAAAAGTCAGGAAGTCATGACCCTGAATGAAACCTTGCCAGCCCTTTAGAAAATTATGTTTTCCCTTTGTGGTGAGACATGAAATGAATATAATCACCAAAATAAAATTTCATTTATTCCCTACTCAAATTCTGCCCATCAAACAAAAGAACTTGCTGTATCCCCTTCTTAGGTGCATCCCAGTATAAAAGAAGCAAAGCATGAAAAAGTCATCCACCATCTTGACTTTTTTGACTCCCTTGGCATCCCTGTTCTAAAAGACATTATCTCCACTAATCATGGAAGGTAATCTCTTGATACATATATTAGAACATAGCCTCTATTTTTTGTACGGAGATGATTATTTCAAAAATATTTTTTTCCTGGTAAATATCTTGTATGCTTTCAAGGATTATATTTTCCCTTGGCATGTACAACCTCATCTTGAATTTCAAAAAAAAAATTAGTTAATCCTTTGTGAGAGCTGAATAATTTTCATTAAGCTAGATATATTACAGTAACAGAAGTAATGTTTGCATCGGCTTAATGGGCTGTTTGACTTGCAACAACTGTGACCTCTGCTCATCTAATACCTATAGCTCATCCTGTTTAGGAACTGCATTAATTAAGAGCTAATTACTAAATCTGGGCTACTGTGCACTGCTAGAAGCAAATTGGAAAACATTCTTCATGATAACAAATCAAAGATTTATAGTCCCATTACTGCTCAGTGAGCAAATTTCTTTGAACACTTGATATGAATGGAAAAAACAATATTCAAAGTGATAATCACTTGGTTTCCTTATAAATTTTAATTTTGTGCTGTCCTTTGTTGAGGTCCAGAATGTCTTAGGCTACACAATACTTAAGATCATTGTCCAATTGGCATTACATCACCTTCTTTATTTATGTCTGCCATCACATCGTTAGCATATTTTGTTCCACAGACAACAGATTTACTGTATTGCTCCATGAAGCAGATTAGTATAATCGCCCTCTCAAGAATATCTTAACTTGTTCAGCGAGATAATTTTCCAGTTTGTAAAAAGTGTACAGTAAACCCGATCATGCTAGGGAAGTTCATACACAACACAAAATGTTATGGAAAAAAGTAATTTTTTTTACTTCAATTTCTTTTTCTGCAAGATCATTTATTATTTATTATTAAATTACTAAATAATTTCATTATAAATTATAAATAAATTATTAATAGATACTAAGTAAAGTCCAGTATCAAGCCAATATCATTTATTTTATTGTTATAAACTAGCAATAATTATATCAATTTAGAAAGTTACATAATGTTGCATAGAAAATCGATATGTTTCCTTTTTTTATCCTTGGTATTATAACACGGATTTAATAAAACACTATTAATGTTTCTTGTTCATAGGTTCACACATTTAATTATGGTTTGAGGAAGGAAGGAGGTGCTGTTGGGTGTCTTAAAGTAATGGTCTTCTGCTTTCAGTCTCCTCATGAATTAATGTTTATGTTTCTTTGACTTTCCGACTGGAAAGAAAAACTCTCTTCTTATTGGTTGCACATCTAAAGTGGCATGTTTTGTATTCATTTGTTTAGACTGCCTTTGTTATCAACAGTTTGCCAACTTCAGTACTTTTGTTGTATTTTGGTCATTTCATTGGCTGGTGCTGCAGCAGCCAGAGCCATGGGGTATATAGGTAAAATTAATATCTAAGAATAGTTCCGATGGGAGCTTCTTTAAGATTGAGGCAGAATTGCTGAACATCTTGAAGCCTCTCTGTCAGACACTCCTACAAGCAGCCTGGGCATTATATGAAGTGGAAGCTCAACATTTCTAGAAGAAAACCAATTTTGGAATTGTATCTCAGACTTGACTAATAATCCAGGGCAGTTTCAGATAGGGAAACACATCAAATCCGTTTCTAAATCAAAGCAACTGGATGATTAAAATGTAATGAAATGTAGTCCTTAATGAACTGTGATTAAATATTACTATTCATGATGTACATTAAAACCTAAAGGTGATTTTTGTCTGCTAAAAAACTAATTCTGACTTGCTTACATAATCTGTTTTCTTTTTTGTCCCCCTCTCTGCCATTAAAAAATGTTCCAGGATACATTTTGCTCTTAAAATAACATTTCATCAATCTGAATCCTATTTTATTAAACTAATTTAATTAGTATCTGTGTGACTTTTGTTGGCTCTTATCCTAAAAATAAGATAAATTTTTGACATGAAAAAAGGTTGAATTAAAATTGAAATTGCTAATTCTTACAGAGTTTCACAAAAGCAATGGGCTTTTTCCAATTCATTTCACTCTGCTAAGTAACTAAATAAAAAAAAATCAAATGTATGCAATTTTATGGTTCCATCGCTGAACCAATGAATGGGGGAGGGGGAAGAGCTACAGCTATTCATGACAAGGAAACCAGCAACCCAGTATAATTAGCCCTCGGAGGGAGAGAAGAAGAGAGAATTTTGTCTGTTCAAGCATATCACAACAGGTGTAAGTTGAAGCAAACGGCTGCCATAACTTTGAGAACTTGTTTACATGGACTGAGTTTCGAGTTTCGAGTTTTATTTAAATTATATACCGCCCCCTCTCCCAAATTGGGACTTGGGGTAGTGCACAGCCTAATTTAAAAACAATACGATACACGATACAAAATTTAAAAACAAACCAATGGCTGAATGAATTAAAACAATAATAAAAATAATAAAAACAGGATCGATAAAAGCAAATTTAAAACCGTCCAATATCACTGAGCCAGACCGGCTTGCTGGAAAAGGTGCGTCTTCAATGCACGCCGGAAGGTTTGCAGGTCAGGGATAGTCCGCATCTCCGGGGGTAACTCATTCCAAAGGGAGGGTGCGCCCAGAGAGAAGGCCTGTACCCTCGGGGTCACCAGCCGGCATCATCCAGCTGACGGCACCCCAAGGAGGTCCACCCTGTGAGAGCGCACAGGCTGGCGGGAGGCCAATGGTGGCAGAAGGGGGTCCCGTAACTGAGAGGTTGGGGTTTGGCTTGGAAAAGTATTTTTTCCCCTATGGACTGAAGTTCGGGAACCTCAGGGTTAGTTTTGCTTCAACATTACTATGCTGTGTATTCAATAAACAGCAAGGTTTCTGGAAAGAGAATGATCCTGGATTTTTGTATTCTCGGGTTATTCTTGGGACAAATATATTCCACAGTTCTGCTCTACTACTTGTTTTCTACATTAATCTTGAAAGTGTTCATATTTATTTATTTAAACAAGTTTTTGTGTTTAATATCTGATCCTTTATAATGCTTCAGGGAGCAAGAATTCTGATGATTCAGGAAACATGCGAATCTGAATCCCACTTCAAAGTATGGTACTTTTTAAAAGTCTAACACAAAAAAGGGAACTATAAGGGAAATTGATAATTATAGCAATTAAAGGTTTCATGCTCTGAATATTGCATGTTATCTTAGAACTGCCTATCAGTATCACTGACCGGGCAGAGGAAGAGTAGTAACGTACCTGGTGGGTTTTGATAGCCCTGGACAGAAATAAAGGCTATATGATATCTTGCAATTCCTTGGCTGGATCAGGAAGTGCTGGAAACACTGGGCTTTGGGTACATTAAAGTCTCACTTGCGGAAAAAGTTTTATGTTTCTATTGTATTCTTCAATCAATCAGAATAAAGCTGGAAGGCACCGTGGAGGTCGTCTAGTCCAATATCCTACTCAAGCAATAGAAGCCTGTTTTTGTGTCAAGGATAAAAGGATTTCTTTGCAAGGAACTCAATTTATATCACACAGAAAATTTAAGGTAGCTAACTTGCTAGCTTTTGAAAAGAGCCTAGCATTTGTTACTGCTATGCATACCATTAAATTCAATGCAGACTCAACCACAGTTTCATCTGGGAAATAGCATCTTAGATTCAGACAATGAAAAACCTGCTAGGGAATTTCTGGAAGCTTGGCATTCAGACAAATCAGACATAGCAAGATAAAACACATTTGCACACCGTTCAAAAGGAGGCAATAAAAAATATAGGAAGGGAACAAAGATTAGAAAACATCTCCAGCAGCCAGCACTAGTAAGCAGGGATCAACATCAGACAAACATTTGATGAATAAAACAATCAAGAAAACACCAAGGAAGAAATCCTGCACCCCTACCAAAATGATGTATAAATGATATATAAACCTCACACTCATTTGCACTGATATTACTTTGCAGTGAAACAACTGCAAGCAAACAACCAAGCTCGAGATCATCAAGACCTTCACAATTCAACCCTATATTTTTTTCTATTGCTATCAGAAGACTTCAGCTTTCAAATTGCTCACGTAACTGCAGAAAAAGAATCGGTTTTCCAACAGTTCCACTGCTTTTTTGAAGGTGGTGAAGATTTGACTTATTTTTAGTATGTTTATGATTACCGTATTTATTCGAGTATAACGCGCAAAATTTTATACCGATTTTAAACTGAAAATTAGGGGGTGCGCGTTATAAACGAGGGGTGGGGTGGGGTGGCAATGGCGGCCGGTCCAATGAGGGCGCAGGCGAATTGTGAGTTCACACTGCGGCGACCATACAACAAATAATAAGACTTCTCACCCCCAGTTCGGGCCGCGCACTGTACGCAACGAGGGGACATTTTGTTTTTCGGGGCTGCAGCCGCGCACTATAAGCCACGAGGGGACGTTTTGTTTTTCGGGGCTGCAGCCGCACACTATAAGCTACGAGGGAGACCCCCGCGCGCCTCTCCCACTCAGCTCCCCCGGGTCCTTTGCCGCGGGCAGGGGTGGGTCTCGGGGAGTGTCTCGGTTCCCCCCGCAAGCGGAGAGCGACGGCCCAGCGTCGCCCACTTGGGACTGGGGAGGAACCATGCCTCCTCCCGGGGTCCGCGCCCCCCACCCAGCGCTCACCTGCTCCGCCGGTGGCTCTCGCTGGCCCGTGGGGACGCGCGCCCAGCAACAGCAGCAACAGCCGGGGGGCATCGGTGCCCGGGGAGGACGGTTTCTGCGTGGCTCCCTCGCCCCCCGGGACCCACCTCAACCCTCGGGAAGCAGGCGAGGGGCTGGCGCCCCGACCCTTCCGCCGGTTGGGCAGGTTACGGCCGCCTCGCCCGGCAGTCGCCGCCTCTTTGGCCTTCCCGGCGGCCGGAGCCCGTCCCGAGAGCCCGCGGAGTCTCGCCGTGGGTGAAGGGCATCTCCTTCCGTGACGGCCAGGCCAAGCTCGCCCAGCAAGGCCGCTCCGCTCCAGACGCCGGGGCCACCTTAAGCACCGTCCGGGGGCCGCGCGCAGTCGCCCCGTGTGGCGAGCAGCCCCGGAACATGTGCGGTGGGCGCTGGCGGAGACGGCCGCGCTGCCGGGCGCCCCTTCCCAGCAACCTCGGGCGGTAGCCACGGCCGGCCCGTCGCAGGGACCTCCGGGGCCTGGATGGAGCGTTGGGCAAGTGACTTGGGGCAGCGGCGTAGGCGTTTGTCTGTGGCGGGTAGCTTGCAGTGGTGACTAGCCCGGGGGCTTCGGGGCCTGGCGACTCTTTCGGGCTGGTGCAGACTGTGGAGGACGGATTGCTTCCAGCAGGCGCGCCCTGGTTGCCAAGCGTCCCTCTGCAGATGCTCCGCTGCAGGTGTTCCGGGCTTGGAATCCCACACAGAGCGTCCAGTGCTGGTTCTGTCCCTTTTAGCTTCACTCAAAGCCGTTCGCCAAAACAAAACCAATCCCCGGGTGCCTAAGCGATGCAATGACCCCTGGCGACCACGCGGCCTAGAGATGCCCGGTGGCGTTAAGGTCAGCTAGGATCGGGTCTTCCCTGCGAGGCTTTGAGACGGGACATCAACGCGGCCCCCGCGTGGGTAGTTTGTTGTAGGGGGGAGTCAGGAGTGACGAGGCCTGTGAGCCCCTCTTAGCGTTGCAAGGGCTCCGTGGGGGAGATGGAAGTGGGGAGGGCGAGATCGTTCTGGACAGGTAGAGACTTCGCGCCCACCAAAAAAGCTTCCTACATGCTCTTGAAGCCCCAAATAACCCAGACAACCACAGTCCGCAAACGCCAACCGTTTCCCGCCACCGACTTCCAAAACTATTGCGACGGGGCAGAAAACCCTCGCGGCCGCGCTCGCTCTTTCTCCAGTCGCAGGGAAAGCGCGCACTATAAGCTACGAGGGGACGTTTTGTTTTTCGAGGCTGCAGCCGCGCACTATAAGCTACGAGGGGACGTTTTGTTTTTCGGGGCTGCATCCGCGCACTATACGCTACGAGGGGACGTTTTGTTTTTCTTCGCCCTCGCGTATAGTGCGCAGCTGCAGCCCCGAAAAACAAAACGTCCCCTCGTAGCTTATAGTGCGCGGCTGCAGCCTCGAAAAACAAAACGTCCCCTCATAGCGTATAGTGCGTGGCTTGATGTGAAACAAAATTTTATACGATTTTTAATCGAAAATTAGGGGGTGCGCGTTATACACGTGTGCGCGTTATACTCGAATAAATACGGTAGATAACATTATGAGTAGGGTATTATAATCACCCAGGTAAAAAAATAACTTTTCTATATATTTTAGTAAGAGAAGGCAATATAATTAAGAATGGTTATGCTTTGTTCAATTATGTCCTGTTCAGTTTTAATATTTTTATGTTTCCGGGCAGCATTTTGGGAGAAAAAAGATGTAATGTCCCAACTAGCCTTGCTCAACCTGCTTCCTTTAGATGTGTCAAGCATTAATTCCCAAAATCCTCAGCCAAGATAATTATTGATAGAGTGTTAACTCTCCCTTTCATTGATAAGATTTAAATATATTACTAAGCAAAGGCTAAGCAACTTCTGACATTTGAGATACTTCTGTACTATTCCTAGCAGCCTTGGCTAACTTGTCTGATAACAAAGAATGTTGGGAATGCTTAATTCAACATCCTCTGGAATGCCACAGATTGTTTTTATCCCTGGGCTAAGCAGTGTTTTTTGCTTAGTTTTGGCTTATGATTATGGCCACAACTAAATTAGATTTATTCAATTATAGCAGCTAAATTAAGCTGATTCAGTAAATCAAAATTTAAAAAGTGTTAGAATTTTGTGTGGTCCATATTCGAGGCTGCTGTTTGTCCACTGTAAGAAAAAGTCTGTATCACTCCATTGTGTCTTAAATGACCATATGCTGTGATTTTTTAAAGGATATCATATTAAAAGTGTTACACGTTATGTTTATCTAATATTTTACATTTTTATAGAAAAGGACTGTCAAAAACAGCACTTCATTGGAAGATGCAATCATGATGATGCTTTAAAACACACATTCTCAAAATGACCTATATAGTACTTACTAACTTTTGGGGAAAAGTAGTGGATTACATAATAGTACAAGGAAAGATAAAATTTTCAGAAGAAAATTTATCTAGAAAACAGTTTAGACTTCATGAATTTTCAGTTCATAAAGTCTAAGCAGTTCCATGTAGAAATTTCTCCATTTAATTGTGTGAAATAGAGTTTAATATTCCATTAGTAAGTATGGAAGTGGGAAATTTGTGGCCATCCAGGTATTGCTAAATTACAACTCCCAACATTATTGTAATTTGTCCCAAAGGTACTTTTTCATGAAGCAACTGGACTTTCTGGTTTTTCTTTGAAGACATTTTGCTTCTCATTCTAGAAGCTTCTTCAGCTCTGACTGGATGGTGGGAATTGAAAGGATTTATACTCCTTGCAGACAGCTGGTGATTTTCATTCTTTTAGCAAGTTCTTAAGACCACCAGGTTTATCTGTGTAGACGGGTTCACCTGAGTGCAAAGAGGTGTAAATGGGTGTGGAGCCTTCTTGGAATTGTTGAAAGGACTCTATTGTAGACGGGATAGATGACGTCCTGGGATTCCCCACCACCCAGTCAGAGCTGAAGAAGCTTCTTGGATGACAAGTGAAATATCTTCAAAGAAAAACCAGAAAGTCCAGTTGCCTCTTGAAAGCCCATTTGCCCTTTGGGACAACTATGACTTGGATGACTGAGAATATCCATAGACATTCCTTGTAATTGTTCAGGCAGGCTGAATCTTCTAGGAGTTCGGATATTGGTACAACACCAAGGGGATTGCAGCTACTTGGCAGCCCTGTAGGTTGTTTTAACTGAAGCAGGATAGAAGTTGTAGATGAAGCAATTCCCATCATAGCTACTTTAAACTGAGGATATCTTTATGCACTGCTCAGTGTACAATTAAAAATACAATAACCCCTAACCTGCAGAAGTGTAATAATTCCTGCAGAAAAAGAGATGGAATTTCTATTAATAGAATGAAGTTCTTGTATCCTGGTTGTAAGGCAGTAGAGTATGCTATTGCACTTGCTTTCAAAGAACCGTATAGCCTGCTGATTAATAACCTCATAGGTGGCTGCACAATAAAGAGTGTAATGGAAATCAATACCGCATGCTCTACTTATGCACCCTCATGAGAGTTCTCTCAAACTTGTTTCAATAATCCTAGAGACTAGAAGCATATGCATTGTCTCATCTTTTATCTTCTGGATCAATGCTTTCCAGTGGTCACTTCTAAAAGCTTGATTCATCATGGTATACTTTTTCGATACTCAAAGAATTCCCTTGTAGCCTCTCGCCAAAGCATCACTAATGTCTTCTTAAAGAGACATATCTGAAGGAGAATATTATCTTTATCTATGCAGTGAACATTTTCCTTATATCTGAGAAGTTTTAGGAAGTGTCTAAATTCTTTAGTTGACTCCTACATTATTTATTTAACATTTATTTAATGTTATTTATTTATTTAACACTTTGTTAACAAGCCTTTTGGTCTAGCTTCATGGAAGTGTGTGAACTGCTGCTCTGTGGTATACAATATATGACTGGGTAGTCTTGCGAGTGCCACAAAATATGGGTGTACTTGACTGAACAGATCATTTAAGATGCTTGTCTTCTGCACAATTAAAAAAACCTGGATCTTACCAGTTGTGTAATTGCTTTGACAAGTTTACCCTTAATTTATCTCTTACTGAATTGTTTTAATATAATTATATGATGTCATCCTTCAGTAGAGTTTCCTAGAAAAGCATCAATTCATTTAAAATGCACAAGACAAATAACCATCATAAAACACCAGTGGTTCTGTCAGACAACTACATCTCTTGCTAAGTTACAATATGTAGAAATGTTTTGTTTGTATATGCTGTTCCCTTGACTGTAGACATTAATAAAACTAATTCTCTAACTTCAGGAAGTAACTGAGAAATATATAAATGTGAAGAAGCAAAGTCAATGGGCAAGCTTTCAGGAAGTGACCACATGATTGTGGGATTCCTCAACCACATGGGATTCACCCAGTGACAGCAACCAAAACTGCCACAACTATCATAATAAATTGGTGTGGTCACGTGATATCATGTGTAGTAAAAGTTGTCCATCTCAATTACATGCAACATACCAATGTTTTAAAATTTCTATGAAAATAAACACATTTTTGCCTAGCATAATATCAAGTCAGTGCCAGACATATCTTACTAGGAGGGTGTTATAGAGTTGCAGCTACCACTGAAAAGGTCTTTATCTGGATAGTTACTTGCTCATTTCAAAGCAAGTCTTCTGAAAATGGCTTTGAAATATAAGCAGTCTTTAAAGTATAAGAAAATGGCTTTAAAATATAAAAGTAATGGTAATAACACTTGGACTTATATACCACTTCACAGTGGTTTACAATCTTTACAATCTCAACAATCTGGGTCTTCATTTAACTGACCTCAGAAGGATGGAAGACTCAGTCAACACTGAACTGGTTGGGATCAAAGTAATCGAACTTCAGGCAGTGTGAGCAGAGTTAGCCTGCAATACTGCATTCTAACCACTGCAACCATGGCTCTAAATAAGTGGGAAGGGCTGTTCTTGCAGATATTGTTATCTGATGTCCCGAGTGACCTTGAATTGGGATTGACAATAAACTCAAAGGCAATGACAACAGTGTAGAATTGGCAATATTTGTTCAAAATGCTCAATTCTAGTTAATACTTTTGTTACATTTTTTTTCCCTTTTAACCAAGTGTCTTGGGTGATCTTCAAGGGCAATGCCATGTAGGACATTATGTAGTAATCATATTAGAAATTAGATATTGAATATTGCAGCATAGGTATTTGTAGTCAAGTAGGACCATAACTGACACTCCAGTCTAAGTTTGAATTTAGATTCTGGGAGCCCTTTGCCATTGGCGGATATACACGACAAAGCAAGATCCAGACACCCTCTCTGCCCCAGCTATGAACTTGTTCTTTTATGTGGCTGCAAACTGTAAACTTTACTCACTTAGGCACACATATTATTCACTAACAGTATCTTCATTTTGTCTGGGTTGAATTTTAGTTCAGTGGATCTCCTACAGCCACTGATTCAATATTTAATTGCCCTACCCAGATCTGATAAAAAGTCAGAGAAAGCTATGTGTGATAGACATATTGATGGTACTTTATTTTTGATCTCTGAAAAATCTCAGAGCTCATTCAACTCACCATTGGCAGCTGTCTTCTTCTGCAAACCTAAAAAGCAATGTGTGTCAATGATCAAATGTGCTGTCCATTGGTCTGGGCCCCTGAATTTCATTGTAGACAAATTACTCAGGCCAGATGGTTACTGTTTTCTTGGTCAGTATTCACTACCCTCCACAGAGATTTTTGTTTTGGAAGTACAGGAATAGAACCATGGAAACTTTAATTGTTTTAAACTTTAACATAAAAAACAGGTTCAGTAAGAAAGAGCTTCTGCCACTTTTCTTTTTTATTCTAGGTATCTGGAAAAATGAAAAAAAAAAAAACCCTGGTGTTTTCTTTTTCCTTTTTAACCAATTGTGAGAGATTGTGAGGAGAAGTAACAGGAGGAATACTAGGTACAATTACTTGACTGAAGTATAGTTTATTACAAGTTTATCTTATAGCTCAGTCTAGTCTCTCTGAACATTTTGAATTTCTTCTCAAGCTGAAAAGATTCAGAATGTTCAAAGAGATTCTACTTTAATGAACTCATGGCTAAAAAAGAGCTAGTGTTTCCTATAACACCTTTCCCAATTCTAAATCTTACCTCTAATTTAGCTGCCCCATCTAAATCTGAGCAGGAAATAATCCAATTATAAATAGCAATTATTATGTGAAATTCTCTTGCCTTGTAGAAAAACAAAAACAGATCTGCAGTTGTCTTATCGCATGTACTGAATTACTAAACAAGCTGAGGCTTTGCCATCGAAGTCATGAAATCCTGAAATGCTCCAACAATGACTGTGCCAGTGTGATACCGAAATCCTGATCTCCTTAAAGGTAGATAAAGATCTGCATAGCAGTACTGTAAAACTGCCTGATCATAAGCAATAATTTACCATTTCTGTTTTGCATTAATGTTGAAAGATACACAAGGCAGTTTGAAGAGAAACAGTTCCTCATAATTTTGCAAATGTAAACAAAAAAAACCTATCAATAAACAATCAATATCCACTTCCTCCTACAGTTTATATCCCTTGTGCTTTGCTTCAGAGTGAAAACACCAGCAGTTCTGGTAGTGTACCTATGCTATTAATCAGCCACTAGATGCCACCAGTGCCTTATTTAGGTATCTATATATAAATACACTCTTGTATTTTGAAAAGTACCCAACTGTATAAAGGCATCTGAAAATATAATAATCATACTAGGTATCTTTGTCTAAATTCATTTCAAAGTTGTGTTGACCTGATCTCCTCCTTCTCCACTTCTAGGTACAAAAATTAGAAATAGTCTGTTGGAGTAACAGAAACAGAAGCAGCTTGGCAGAGTTGCTTTACTCTTTAAAAGCAGGGATCCATATTTGTCTAGTAAAGTATTATCTAAGGGAAACATCTATCCAAAGTCTTATACAACTGGACATAGAAGCTGAAGTGGAGACTGGGAGTGGTAGGTCTGCAAACACTTGGGGACAAAATTCCACATATTGTGGAATTGCAGTTGTGAGTATGATTACGCCATGCCAATGCAAATTAGCTGCCATCCATTTCACCAGAGTATTTTGAATGGTGCCTTGAAGAGTCAAATTGCTTCCCTTTGACTGAAGTTGCAGTGAAAAACAGCTTCTTATCAGGGACTCAGCAGCTCCAATCATGTTTCCAGTTGCAAGTCGTGCCTTGAATAAATATTCCTGAAATTATGCTACCAAATAATAAAAAGGATAAAAAATAGAAGGTTGCCCTAGTACCTCCTTTTGAATCTTGTAGCATGATATTGTCTGGCACTGGAAATTTCAGTTTTACCCCTGACTGTGTGATGTCCTCATCTCATTCTTAGAACATGAATTAAACAGTCTTAAACCATCACTTTTTATATTTGAATAATAGCAACAGCACTTAGACTTACTGCATATATCGCTTCACAGTGCTTTACATCCCTCTCTAAGCAGTTTACAGAGTCAGCATATTGCCCCCAACAATCTGGCTCCTCATTTTTCCGACCTCAGAAGGATGGAAGGCTGACTCAGCCTTGAGCTGGTCAACATCGAACTGCTGCCAGTTGGCAGAATTAGCCTGCAGTACTGCATTCTAACCACTATGCCACCATGGCACTTTTTAAAAACACCTGTCATTTGTGTAAAATTTGTAATGCTTTGCTGTTGTTTAAGACAATAGGAGGTGACATGGTATGGATGTGACCAAAGCTATATTCTGGAAGTATTTAAAAATGCAAGCAATCCCTTCTCCTCTTTTTCTCTCTGGTCACTACTCAGCTTCCAGTGTTTGGCCCTTCCTTTGCTGGTTTGTTTTCTGAACTCCTCTCAAACATATCAGCTCCCTATTTTTGAAATCAATTTCAGATTTCGAACTGGATAGAATGAAGAACAGGTTTCTACTATTTTATTTGCAGAAAAGGAGGTAACGTAACTAAACAATTCCACATACCATACTCAGAAATAGTGTTAATGTGGAGTTCTTTTTTAAAGGAACTGCAGCAATTGAAATATTCTTTACAGAAATATGCTGAAAATTGTGACAGATGTCAATTTCAATCACTCCCCCCCACACCCAGAACAAAGAGAGGTAGTTGCTCAGTGGCTAATCCATTTTAATTAGTTCATTCTATAGGACTTATTTAGTTGCACAGTCATAGCAGAATCTGTCTTTTCGGAAATTATTTTTATCCTGGGGATTTTTCCATGTATTTCTTAAATTCATATTATTTTAATCTGGAAGTGGAACAGACAGACCACCCTGGAGAAGCCTACACAGGTAAAGGGCCTGACTGAAGGATATTTTTCCTGCTGGCTGATGTGACAGATAGCATTGAAAGGGACAGCAGTAAAGCTAAAGAAAATTAATCATCTTGCTTACAAATTATGACTGGCCCATCATAAATCAGGACATCACAATTCAATACCAACACAATAGAGGCAGCAGAGAGATTGGCAACAAAGACAGTGATTTTTACAGCAGCATTGTCTTCTGCCATCTCAAAGAAGGGGAAACAGTAGGGAAAAAATCTGCATTTTCTGACACAAATCTTCCAACTTTCTTTCCAAGTAAAAACCAAGAATAAACTTTTTCACAGCTCTAGTCAAAGGTATCTAAACAGGACTTAGAGCTGGTGATTTGCAAAATCTTAATAATCGCCTATGTGCAAACTTTGTTTAACCCATAACTGATAATATAATATCTCTCTGTGACTATTTATCCTTCCAGCAAATTCTGTAATTTTTTTTGTCAATAGTCTTAAAAAGAAGCTTGATCCATTCATTTCCAACAAGTTATCTTTAAAAAAAGCTGGTTGTCAGGAGATTAGCTGAGAGAATATGGTATTTCTCCCTTTATAAGATGCAAACAGTTAGATTTATTTTTTCCTTTGGACAAATATAGTGTAATTTGGACAAGAGACCCTTATGTAGAAGTTGACATGGAACTGGAAAACATTCAGCAAACCACCAAACATAGTTCTAAATGTCGCCTTTCTGAAAAGGCAGAAACTCTTCATAGAATGCAGAGAATATCAGAAAAGGAACCATTCTGTTCTTTTGCCAGATATTTCTTCTCCAAGAGCTTAGAGTCATTGATATATGGATCACCCTTCATCGTATACTCACAATAACTACTCTGTTGGACCCAAAGTTATGCAGTTTCCATGCCTAATAGTGAACTTAAATCAAGATTTTTCTATTTCTACTCCAACATCTTTACCATCACATATCAAAGTAGCACATCTCTAGAGAACAAATCTAGGTAAGCTGAAAAAGTGATAATAGTTAACAGATTCATGCTATCGCTTGAATAATGAGGGGTGTTGGGCTAGTTGCTCTTGTTTACTTCACAGGGTTATTGTGGTGGATGTAAATTTAAGACCACTCTTGCCAATGCCCTGAATTGCCAGAGAAAATTTGAGAAATGCATGAGAAATCAATCTAATCATCTCTTTTTTAATGCTTTAATTTTAATGAAATTAAATGTTTTCTCAGAAATTAATGCTGACTTTAATACTAATATCATTCATATCTGAAAGGTTAAAAAACTAATGCTATACTGTTTGTGAATTCCCAGGATGTGGTGAAAACATTTTACTAATATGTAAATATAAACAACACCTATATTGGTATCAAATGATTTTTGGTATAGGTATCAAATGATACCTATATGGTATTCTCAAATGATTTTTAAGACTTTCATAAGGAAGGAAGCCATATATACCAGGTTTTGATGTAAAGATTTTAATAGGTGTAATCTAGTCTGGAGAGCTATTCCTGACTGGAATGTTAATCATCATCCTTATATCTGTCTTGTGTCTTCATTTTAAACAGTTTTAGGTCTTAATTTTTTTTTTTATTTGTAATGATTTAAAACAGCAGCAGTTATTGAGGAAATCCATTAAGAAGAGAACAAAATTGGGTACCCTTGCTGGGCAAAATGCAGCCGGGGTTATGCTGCATCCTCCCCCTCTAAAACGACATTTGACCTTTCCTTAGAACTTGATCTGGAAGCCCAGCATGTCTTTTTAGCCAGTACTGGCAATAGAAAGTGTGGCAATGCAGTAAATAGCAGAACAAACAGATTTCAGTTTGTGCAGGATGTGGTTTTTGCATCAAGTTCTATCAAAGAGAAGATGACTGACGCCTACATTAAATTTATTTAATTTTCAGATATGCCCGGAGTTCTGTAAGCACAAAGCTGCAATGTGTTCTAAATTAGTGAAACACTCTATTTTTCCCCCAAGACCATAATCATTGCAATTAATTGTGCTGTTTACATGTTTACAAAGCTTGCTCATAAAGCTATTACACAGCAGTTAATATCAGCAGTGAGGAGCTACTTAGTTAAACTTTTGTTTGGTCCCAGTTTGGCCTCTCTGATTTGGCTCTTCCACTGAAATAATTGTGGGGCCCGATAGAAAAAAAGCAGAATAGCAAAACAATAAGAGTTGGAAGGAACCTTGGAGGCCTTCTAATCCAACCCCCTGTTCAAGCAAGAGACCTTAAAGCATTTCAGACAAATGGCTGTCCAATCTCTTCTTAAAAATTTCCAGTGAGGGAGCACCCAAAATTTCTGGAGGCAAGCCATTCCACTAATTAATTGTTCTAAATGTCAGGAAATTTGTCCTTGTTCCACGTTGATTCTCTCCTTGATTAGTTTCCATCCATTGCTTCTTGTCTTGCTTTGTTGTTCTTCAGGCATTTAAAAGTCTTTTCTTTATGGACTTTTTTTTTTAAGAAGGTAACTAATGGCTTTTTACATAGAACTGTTATTGTCTTTCTGATATACTTACCAATGTCTGTTATACAGTAAATGCTGCAGGCCATTCGTATCATCCACGTTCTATGTTTCAAAGTTGTGATCTTAAATGGGAAAGTTATGTGTTACCATAACAAATGGCTGATGTTGCATTCTCTTTATAAGCACTTTAAAAGTAAAACAATGATTGCTACCTACTAAAACTACATAATGGTGTTATGTTACCAACAAACGAAGGATCTTTATTATATTGACCAAGCTCTTGCAAAGATACCCTGAGCACGTAACCTTGCCAGCATAAGTAATGCCAAGAAAATCAATAAGGCTACTCATTGACTCATTATTGTCAGATTGTCCCAGAGCTGCAGTCAATTAGATCAAGATTTAATTGTCTCAGGTACTGGCATGGTTTGGATAAGCTCAGGCCTATTTTCCAGTAGCTCACCAACATAACTAAAATGTATCAGATTATTACATCAGGGAAAAAGATCAATTGGATTTAATATGATATTATATTTGTTCCCCGGGAGACACCTTAAAGGACTTGAAACTAGGAATGTGTACTGTGTCATCTCATGTAAGCACACTCAGCAAGAGTCTTTGGAGATTAACCAACAGATTTGGAAATGCTGAAAACAAGGATAAATAATGGACTATAATCATTGCCTTACCCCAAGCTGATGCAGTTCTGGAAAAAAATCCACTTCTCTCCATTCCACACAAAAGGTAAATGTGATAAAATGCTTCTACCACCACCCCACCCATCTCCTATCCACTCACTTACTTCATGTTGTAGGCCCTGATTTGGTCATGTAAATCAACCAATCAATCAATGAGAGTATTTTCTGTGAGGAAACAAGATCAAACTCAGGCATGAGTAGGCAAGAGAACCAGCAAGTGGGGAAATGGAATATGATTGTGGGTTGCAGTCAGCCAGATATTTAGATTAGATTTGGCTTTTTTGTTTACCTATAGCAAAACCAATAGTACATTGATGTATATACCACTTCGCAGCCCTCTCTAAGCAGTTTACAGAGTCAGCCATATGGCCCCCAACAATCTGGGTGCTCATTTTATCGACCTCGAAAGGATGGAAGGCTGAGTCAACTTTGAGCCAGTCAGATGTTATTTAATAATATTAAAATTTTTGTTGCAAGATGCAAACTGTTCCAAGTAAAACTGCCTTTTTCAATTAATTGATGCTAATTTTGTCAACACCAATGGTGTTCAAGTAATACTCCAGATGTTTTGGATTGCACCTAAGGTGCTTATTTCTATTGGTGCTTTGTTTTCTTTTGCCATACTGTTCTAATTCTGTTTGCAGATTTTTATATTTTGTGATTTTCTTCAGTTCTTTTAGGCTGTTTACAGGTACTGCTATGTCCACCATCCAGACTTTTTAAAAATATTTCTTATTGACAATTGTTAGGTCTAGGATGTGTGTGTGTATGTGCTACATACCGTAGCAGATGCTTGCTTGTTTGAATTCTATTGTCCTTGGGAACTTTAGCTTCCTCATTTTCTATTACTTTATCTATTTTATGGTCCCAACAGTTCTTGCTTATAGGCAAATGGTTTTTCTTGCAGATTTTCCAATGCACCATTGTTGCTACTTTTAATGCTGTTGCTTGTAGTCTGTCTTATGAAATCTTCTTGCAGCAGCTAATTGGGTGGTCTGCTATTTCTTCAGCTTCTTTGCAGAGGCACCCTTTACTTCTGTTGCTGTCTTTTCAATTCTGGCTTTGCATGCATGTGTTCTTTTTTGTTCTTATTATGGTTCATTGCATGGCCAGCCAGATGTTCAGAGTGGATTTGGATTTTATCCATCTATCATTTTTACCCAAGGATCTGGGATAGGCAGATCTGGATGGTGTTACAGTTTTCATCACAGAATATAAGATGCTCCGAATAAAGCTGCTTTTTGCAACTGATTGATAATTTAATGTGTTCAAGTGTTTTGGGATTGCATTGAAGGCACCTAATGCTATTGGTATTATCTTTGCTTTCGTTTGCCACAGTCATTCTATTTCTATTTGCACGTCTTTGTATTTTGTTATCTTCTCCCGTTTTTTCTCTTTTATTCTACTATCTCTAGGTATTGCCAAGTCCACTATCCAAACCAGCGGTCGCCAACTGGTGGGCTGCGGCCCATTGGTGGGCTGTGGCAACATTTTGGTGGTCCTCAGAGAAATGGCAGAGAAATAGCCCCTAAAAGCAATTAATCTGGGCCATGTGGGAAAACAAGGCTGCTCCGCCCCCATGGCCTGCCCACCTGCTCGACCCCCTTCAGCTGAGTGCAAACCTTACCTTGAGACTGAGTAGAGAGTCACGTGAACTGGAACTGGAAGGTAAGACCAATGGCGGGGGAGGAAAATCCGCCCTGGGGTGGCTTGCTAATGTTGGTGGGAAAGTTGGTCCCATATTCCAGAGCTGTAGTAGTCACAGGACTGGCCCTTTGGTCACCCCAGAGCAGTTGCTCCATCAGGATGACTACAGTTCTGAAATATAGGACCAGCCCGTGGTGGCTGGAATGAGATAATGGTTCTGTTGGGGGGGGGGGGGAGTACGGTGCAAGTGGATTGAAGCAGCAGTGGCTGGAAGAAGCAGTACTCACATTTGCATCTACTTTTGCCACAATATATTTGTGGCAGCTAGGGCGCCAGGGCAGCCCCTTTTGTCCTGCTGTATCTGTAGTGCAGCAGAGTGAAGCAGCCAGAGTCAACTCTAGCTCTGCATATGCTAAATCGTCTCCCTGCAAACTGTTGTCTCTGTAGCTGAAGCAGCATGGGAAACTTCGGCCAGGCTCTCAAGAGACGAGAGTGACTCCAGCTGCTTCTCTCATCCCTCTCAAGAAGCACCCAATAGCTTGGCTGGAGGGGGAACCTCTCTCATCCACCCATGGGCTCTCCGAGGTGGGTGGTGGGGAAGCAGCACTTGGGAGGAGCAGATCGGCCACTGCTAGGCTCTGGGGTTTCTCTCCTGCTGAGGGTGCAGTCATCAGGTGGGGAGGAAACAACGCCCGGCTCCCCTCTTGGGGCAGGAGACGTGAGGAACAGCAGAAACAGGTGGAGGGCTTATGGAGGGCTTATGGAGGAAAGCAACTCTCCTCTTGGGGGGTGAAGGTGTTAACCTCCCCCCCCTTTCCTTGTCTGCTTCCAGCTGACGCTGGAAGAGCCCTGGCATCCCTGTCCTGGAACCCCCACTTTCTCCCCCTCCCCTCCCCCCAATTAATCATAGAGAGCGACTGTCCTTCTGCAGGCATCTGCCTGCTGAGAAGCCCCTGGAGGGGTGGCTGAGGGGCGCTACCCCCCAAGGAGAGCAAAGCCCCCTTTCTGCCTCTGCTTCTCCCAGCAGCAGTTGCCCCAAGGCCCCTCAGCTCAGACCCCCATCCCTTGCTCTTCTGTCTCTTTGGAAGGTGCAGGTGGGGAAGGGATGGAAGCATCCCGGTCCTCCTCCCCCCCCCTCAACTCCAGGCAGCCACAGTTATAATTAAATAAGTATGTATGTGTGTACATATATATATATATATGTGTGTATGTGTGTACACACACATATATACATACACATACACACATAATTTTTAATATTAAATTTATAGTTAATATAAAAAAAATTAAAATTTTTATATTAAATATGTTATCATTTTTTAAAAATTCATATTAGTCCTCCTTGGGATTTAAAAGTATGAGTTTGGTGGTCCTGAGGTTCAAAAGGTTGGTGACCCCTGTTCCAAATTATTGTTGTCTTTCATGCTGACAATTGTTAAATATGGTATGTTATATGGCAGGTACTATTAATATTATACGGGTAATCTAAAATTAGATTCATAGTCAGAAACTGATGAAAACTTAATAACTAAGACCAAATCAAAAACCTCAGAATCATTAAAGTAGCATTTGAGGATATAGGCAGTTCCCAGGAGAGTATTTTTTGTTTTGTTTTGTAAAATTTGGGTATTTAGGTCTAAAATATTCAAATATCAAGGGAGTTCTTTATATATTGCTCCAAGGGCTTCAATCATGGTTGGTATAACAACAATATGTTTCTTTTTCCATATGCATTCAACTTCAATGTGCAAGTCTTGATATTACGAAAGTAGTGGCACAGTGGTTAAAATGCAGTACTCAGGCTATATCTTCTGACTGCTGGCTAGTAGTTCAGCGGTTTGAATCTCACTGGCTGAAGATTGACTCAGTCTTTCATCCTTTCAAAGTCAGTAAAATGAGGACCCAGATTGTTGGGGGCAGTATGCTGACAATGTAGACCACTTAGAGAAGGTTATAAAGCACTGTGCTATTGTTATTGTAATTATGCCTTTAGGGGTGGGTTGCTTTTCCACAATCTACCATTTCATTCACCAGGCTTTTTAAAAAATGACTATTTTATCAGACATGTTATGAACATGTCTGATAAACATGTCTGTCTTTTAAAGACCATTTGAAGTTATGATGAAATAAAAATAATTACTTATGACCTTTCCTCAAAAGTTACAAAAGTTGCACCATCCCAAAACCCTAACTATCACATGATTCCAGTTGGGGCATTTAGCAACTATATTGCATTTATCAGCAGTTGCAGCATTCTGTGGTCAAGTGATCACATTTTGTGACAATTTTAACCTTTTCCTGTCCCCTCCCCCACCAAAATGGCAAAAACTGCCATTTGGATAAGCTGGATTTGAACTTATGACCACATGATTTACTTAACAACAGAACTGACTTGCTTGATGACCATTGTAAAAACATTTATAAAATCGAGTCTGGTCAAATGTGACCCAACTTACAACTCAATTCTAGGCTCAATTTTGGTTGAAAGTAAAGGACCATCTATATTATCATTAGTTTTCTTGTTTTCTTCTCCAAGTTCTCAAATTCCATCTGGGTCTGGTGAACTGTTCCTGCTGTACATCTTATAATAGGAATGAGGTATTGATTGCTTTGCTTTGCTGATGTTTTTACCACTTAGCTTTGATTTGAAACAAATTGAACTTGTTTAATATATTTGGCAAAAGTACTTTCTTTGACTTGGTTCTATAATAACATACATGATCATACTTCTGTTGTAATCTAGGATTGCATTTGCTTTTTTTTGTTTGCTGCTGAATCACACTATTAGTGAATATTTAACTTTTGATCCACATATTTAAATCCTGTTTGCTTCTCATATGGCTTTCCCCATTTTATGCTTATGTCCTTGATTTATCCTACTCAAATGAAAAATCCTCCATTTCTTCCTCTTAAATGTAACTTTCTGATTATAACCTTTGTTCCAGCTTGTCAAATCCTTCCTGGTTCTTGTTATTGTCATTCAAAGCATCTGCTATACCATTTCCATCTATGTGACATCTGCAAATCCAATAATCATGTTTTTAACTCCTTGTTCAGCTTATTTATTAATATGTTCATCAGCACAGTGCTTAGAATGAAACCGTGCTATATGTCAATCAATCCATCCAGCTTAACATGGAAGCATTGTCATACACTCACTGGATAAGATTGTCCAACCAACTCTGTAGCTATCTAATGATAGCACAGTTCAGTCACATTTAACCATGTTCTTTGCTAGGATTTCATGGGACAGTTTGTGATAGCCCAGGTACCCTATGCAATTTGCATTTGTGTGATCAACTAAACTCTAAAATCAGGTTGGTTTGACATGAGTTGTCCGTAGTAATCCATACTTCTGCCTGTCAAGCAATACGTTATTTTCTAAATTCTCACAAACTGTCACATAAACTGTTTCACAATTTTTCCCTGGAATCCATGTCAAACTGACTAGTCTGTAGTATTTAGGTTATAGAAAAAAAAACTCTGAGATGACATTCACAAGCTTCTTCAAGTTGTTGGCTATTACAGATCTGGTTCTGAAGACTTAAATCTTTTTACTGCTTTTAGCTTCACTTCAAAGCTCACGTTCTTTTTCTTATTTTCTTTCTGCTCAGCTACAAAGACATATTTAAAAACAATAGTTTTAGTTGATGATTAATATATGCACTGAAATTATTTGTGCAACCTGTCATTATGTCTGAGAGCAGCGGAGCAAAATATGAACAAGGTGTCTCATGTTATTAAATTGAATTGAAATAAAAGGCTTGTTCTTAAATATTTTATTTTAGCAAGGCATCTCTGTGCCAGTATATTCTGACATATATATCACATTGCATAGATTTTAACAGCAATGTCACCATTATTTTTAAGTTGACTTCAGAAAAAAAATGCTGCTGCTGATAAACAAAATGATATACCTTATGAAACAGGATAGAAGATTTTAAAGACACTGAAAAAGTCTGAATTTAATATTTCTTTTTTCACTGATTTTGAAGAGCTTGAAAAATAAGTACTGTATAACTTTCAGTATAACCTTTTCTTGGCTGCTTATTCACTAAAGATTCATTCAATGGTACTGGCAACCTATTTTTCTTGGAAAGGTGAAGCTAAATCTGAAAGCACATCATAACCGTTTATCGGGGAAAAAAGCCTCAAAAGATTTCATTCAGTGAGAATTTGACTCTCAGTTTTCAAATCTGGTCATCTGCAGCTTTAATAGGGTCTGCTTTGGTGTTAATTAATTGGTTTGTTTTTCTCCATTGTACCAATCAGTAGTAACTTTATTTCCAAACACTAGAGATCTAGATATTCAATTACACAGAATTTACTAATTAATTAGGAAGCAACAGGTCCATTTCTGTTTCTTGTATTCTCCATTTCAGAGTCTGCATGAGTAACAATTGGATATAAGAGTATAGTTGATATGGATTCCAGCTTGTTTAAATTGTTTTTTCCTGAATGCCATCACTCTGCTAAACAACTAATTTCCACAACACTGTCAACTTATTTACTAAGGCTGTATTGCTATTATTCCTCTACTACTAGACTATAATAACACTTCCTAGTGCCTATCTCTCCCCACTTATGTTCATGATCGTGTTGCTTGTATCTTTACAATTTATATTGTTTTATTTGTTTCCTAGTATGATTTGATTGCTTATTAGTAATCAATGACTATCAGTAAATGTTGTATCTTATGATTCTTGATGAATGTATTTTATTTTTTCTTATGTACCTTGAGAGCATATGCACCAAAGACAAATTTCTAGTGTGTCCAATCACACCAATAAAGTATTCTGTTCTCCTCTCCTCTCCTCTCCTCTCCTCTCCTCTCCTCTCCTCTCCACTACTCTACTCTACTCTACTCTACTCTACTCTACTCTACTCTACTCTACTCTACTCTATTATTTATTAAGAAATGCTATGCTCCTCTTGATGTCTTCAATGAATCCACTTCCCTAGTTTTCTAAACTGATGTGTCACATTAATATTGTCACCTGGAATTGAAACTGGAAACTATACTTAAAGCCCAAAATGTTTACATTGGGGGTTTAAAAGTAAAAGATGATGTTATAGAGCACTATGCTTTGTTTAGTTTTCATTAACTTACTTTAACATTTGTTTCCTAGTACATGCGTTGGGCAGGATATCATTCCTAGAATACAATGTGTCTCTAATATTTCCCTTGCTACTTATTGTATCTATCCACCTGTCCTGTTTAGGTTTCTTTTTAAAGATTGTTTAATTGAAATAGTTAAATAGAAAACTGGCATACTACAAAGCAAAACATCAGCCTCTAATATCATATTTACTTTCAGAAATGTCTTTGAGTCCCTGGTGGTTCAGTGCTATTTAGAGGGCTAAATTTAGTTTCTGATGAAGAGTGCTTTGTGACAAACCAGATCTACTGTGAAAGTTGTTTTGTGAACAGGCCTGTCTCTCAAGGTAGCCATTTTGTGAGCATAGGCATTCTCAAAATGTCAAATGTCTTCCCAATCCCAAATGGTTGCCTAACCTTTCTTAATTCACAATTTCAAAACAATCCTCAAAGAATCCACAAGCAATCAAAGAGGATCCACCAAAGAGGATCCATGCAGAAGTAGAAATTGATCCAAAAGAAGGGATTAAATACAGGAAGCTTTAAAAAGGAGCAAAGAAGAGGTCATTTTATTTGGTCCTCCTTTTGCAAACCTGAAGCTGGTATTGCTGATTGAAAATCCCAAAACAACTTTTGGGGGTTAAGGGTGGGAGGGAAGGGCAAGGAACATGTGGCTTTCCAGATCTTAATAAACTCCCAGCATCTTCCACCACTACTGACTGTTGCCTGTTGTCATAGCAACATTTGTGGAGGCATTCTTTCTATATCCTTGATCTACAGATGATATTAATTGGCAGGGTGCATCCTTGTTCCTTTGCATTTTGAAAGTTAGATAAATTTCTAGTCTATGATGTACATTTTTGTACCTGGAAGGCATTGCACATCCATAAAACAAAATTCTGAAGGGAGAGATGCAGTGCTTATGATAGCATTCTTGTTTATGTTGCTAAATCACTTTTAATGGATATACCCTTTATATATTAACTTAAGGGCGGGGTGGGGGGTGGGGGGTAATTCATTTAACAGTGAAAGTAATACAACAGATAACCAAGGAAGAAAATCAGATTCCTCTGTTCTAATTCTCTGAATATACTATATTCACTTGGGTCTTTGCTTATTTGACACAATGAATATGAGAGAAACTCTTTTATTTGTTTATGGGATTTATATTTCCCTTTTTGCCAATGAATGGCACTCAAGAAAACAAATTAAAACAATATTATTAAAATGCAATTTAAAGCAGGAAGCAAACACATTAAAAGCACAACTGTGAAAAACAACAGAAAGGCCTAATGGGCTCCCAAATCAGTCAGAAGTCTATTTAAATTTAAGTATGCATAAATAAAAAATATTTTTTTTTCTGACCAGCGTAAAGGACTATATTATACATTCCCAATACTATTAAGCTTTCATTCTTTTCTACTCAGAGATAGCCTATTTTCTAATTATCTGATTTCTGAGGAGTATGTAGCCCAAAGGGCATTCATTCATACAGAATAAGAGAGCTCACTGCATGAGGGGAGTAATCTGATTTATGCAACAATAAGATAAATTCAAATGAAGACACTCCATCCCACACATTCATAATAGACAGAAGCTGGCTACAGATCTGGCTCATTGTACAGTGAAATGATGGTAGCTCTTCCTTAAATAGGGGAGAAAAGGGAGAAATACACTGAAATTTCCTTAACAGTTGAAGAAGAAGCTGCTTCTCAGCATCTCCCCCAAAATAGCTGTTTAAAGTTAAGATAACCTTTATTTCATTTTTTCTATGGGAACCTTGGCACCCATTGAAAATGAGTCTGTTGCCTGCTCTCAAAAGAAAGTATATATCTGCCTATACACATACATAACACACATTATACACACATCATATCTATTTATATCTATTATACATACATATATCTATCTATATCTATATCTATATCTGTCTGTCTGTCTCTCTATCTACATATCTAAATATATGTATATGTATATATGTACATGCATGTGTACACACACACACACACAGAGTAATAGCAATAACACTTAGACTTATATACCGCTTTATAGTGCTTTACAGCTCTCTCTAAGTGATTTACAGAGTCAGCATATTGCCCCCAACAATCTGGGTCCTCATTTTATCCACTTGGAAGGATGGAAGGCTGAGTCAACCTTGAGCCTGGTGAGATTCGATCTGCCAAATTGCAGGCAGCTGGCTACAGCAGAAGTAGCCTGCAGTACAGCACTCTAACCACTGCGCCACATATGTATATATAATCAATCACTGTCCATTTTTAATACATAGTGGAAAGAGGAAATTTGAGAGTTCACAAGATTCTCAAGCTTTTCGTGCCTTCCCTTCTTCTAATCAGCTTCCTGTCTAAGAAGTTTAATATATATATATACACACACATACATTTCCACACACCATCAGTTTTGCTGTGGAAAAAAGCAGCAATTTTAACCTTAATTTTTGGAGGGGATAGGGACAAAGATTTTACACTTTTCTTGACAACTTTTCCAGAAGTAGTTTGCTAGTACTTCCTTTCTAGGGCTGAGTTACAATGAACCTTGAGCTACTAATAACCCAGTTTTGAACTTCTAATGGTGGTTCTCCCTGCATCATGGATCTCCAACCTCGGCAACTTTAAAACCTGTGGACTTCAACTTCCAGAATTCCTCAGCCAGCTTTGCTGGGTGAGAAATTCTGGGAGTTGAAGTCCCCAAGTCTTAAAATTGCCAAGGTTGGAAACCCCTGCCCTACATCATGTAATCACATTTTGGGCACCTGCAATTGGCCCACTTGTATGATCATTTATATCATCTTGCAGTCATGTGACCATTATTCATGGTTTTCTTTTGGCCAGAAACTGGAATTTACTAATAGGTTCACTTAACAATTAGTCTGTTTGCTTAATGACTGGAACAAAGAAGATTGTAAAATCAGGCATGGTCGCATAGTGACCTGCTTAATGACTGGCATGACTTACAATTGTAATTTCCAGGTTCAATTCAGTTGTAAGTCGGGGATCACTTGTATTCGGCCTTTGAAGGTTAGAAACAAGGATTTGGTTTTCGCAAGCTTAGGATTGTCCAGCCACAGGGGCTCATGGAGAAACAGAAGGACGATTTGCTGTTGGATACTCTCCTATGAAGTCAAATATCAATAGTATGCTCTCCCAGGAAATAGAATATTACATCTTTAATCTTTTTAATTTAAGAGATTTAATTTTATTGTGCATTGGAACTGCTGGATCAGGATTCCCCTGAAAGCAATTTATTGTCCCTGTTAATTCCTTAATGGGGCTGATAGTTCCTTCATATTTTGTGTGTGTGTGTATGTGCATGTGCATTTGTGCACACACGTGTATATATGTGTTATCACTAACATAATTGTTAGTAAGCCTAATGCCACTGCGGGAAACATTTAAGTACACTGTTCTTAGTAGTTATTCTTTCAATCAAAAGCTTTTATTAATGGAACATTAGAAGCAGCTAAGGTTTTTTACCTATATAATTTGAACAATTTCCCATGAGTGATATTATTGAAATGCATGTGGAACTTTTTTTTTTTAGCAAATAATTGCATCTCATTTGCTTTTACCTAAGGCACATTGTTTTCTTCCTTCTTTAAAATAAACTTCTATAAAGTAGACACAAGATTTTATCTTGGTCAAAAAAGAGATGTAACTCTCTCTCTCTCTCTTCCTCCCTCCCTCCTTCTCTCCCCCAATCCCTTTTGCTCTCTCTCTATTTTTTCTATTTTATTCTTAGATGCTGCCTTGCCTTTTCTTGGCAAGGTTTTTCAGAAGAGGTTTGTGATAGTCTCCATCCTAGGGCTGAGAGAAACTCAATAGCTAAAACTCACAGCTGGCTTTGTAGTTAAGGCGGGCCTAGAACTCATGATCCTCCACTTTCTAGCCCAATGCCTATGTATAAATTTGCGTGTTCATGTTGGGTGAGATGCCTTCATTCATTGGTATGTTCCATTCAATATATATAATCATACAACTGAGCATGTCTATATTTCATATTACATAAAGACTTTTTATAAAAAAAATCTCCCATATGTTTTCATTTTGGATGAACCTTAGTATATGTTGGGGTAGACCATGTAAATTATCAAAGAACATGATACTCTAAATATACTACTTCAACATATATGTTTGCAAAAGATTTTTTTAGAAAAGAAAATGGATGTTTTCAAATTATGGATCCCACTCTGTATAATCACCAGTTAACAGATTTCTGTACTAATCCAGCTAAATTTGCTGACTCTTATGTAGTAAACATGTGAAGCTGCACTTCTTTAGTCCTGGGATCAATAAAACATAGCAAATGCTGCTTTACTCTGCACCCAAACACTGGGTCTTTTGGGGCTGTGATTCAGATTAACTGATCATTAAAGGAATGAATGTTGGATCTAAAATTAGTCTCCTGCTAGGGAGAAAAAACTTCTATTACTGAGCAAGAATAAGTAATTTTTGCAAACTTTACAAATTTTACATGCAATATTTAGGGGATGGGTTTCAAAAAATACACATTATACAAATGCTTGTGGTTTCAAAGACTTGAGTTAGATTAAACTAATGAATGTTCCTTCTTTATTAACGGCTTTTGTAAAACTGCACACACATGTGGTTATACTAAATTTGGGAGCTATGATTTACTCATCTGATAAATTACTGACTTCATTGATTAATTGATTGAATAATTGATTGATTCATTTATTCTACTTTGAAGGCCTCCTATTTTTCAAAATACTTTTAATCCTTTTATCATTAAAAAAAATCACACCAGTTAAAGAACCATGCTAAGGGAAAAATAGACTCAGGGAATATGCCCTTTAATATGTTCACATATCATCCTCGCCCAATGCCTATGTAAAAATCCAGTCTTTAGGACCCTCCTAAAAGACTACAGAGTCAGGACTGTACTGACCTGGACCCAGTGGTGGGATTCAAATTTTTTTTACTACCGGTTTTGTGGGTGTAGCTTGGTGGGCCTGGCAGGGGAAGGATAGTATAAAATCTCCACTCAGAGGTGATATTTGCCGGTTCTCCGAACTATTCAAAATTTCCATTACTGGTTCTCCAGAACTGGTTAGAACCTGCTGAATACCACCTCTGCCTGGACCAGATGTTATTTCAAAGATCCAACAAAGTGAGAGAAAAGGTACATCTCCTGCATTTCATGAAATGTTGCTGGGAAACCTATGCCTCATAATAAAGACAGGAAAGGTATTGCTAAGGCCACCTAAACTTGCCAAGACTGTAAATTTGTCCACACAGAAGTTGTATTTTCTGCAAGAAAATAAATTAATTACAATGGAAGACAACATCATGAGTAAATGATGATCCATGATGATTTTACAATAAACACATTATCCAGAAATGCCATCATCTTGACTTTTTTAGATTGGTTCCCTGTAAAGGCAATCTACCTGGAGAAAGCGGGCTGCTTCCTTCATGGGTTCACAAAGTGCTTATATTCTGATAGCTGATGAAAAGACTACCTCAAATTGCTCATTGTTTATTCATTTTGCCAACTAATATTCATTAACATTTTAGTTGCTTAAAGGAAAACAACTTCTTATTCAATATATGCATTTCCCAGTGAAAGTTATGCTTTTTTAATACTAATAAAGTAGAGTTCATTTTATGTGCAGAGAAATATCCATCCGAGAAGCCAACTATATGTTACAAGCATAGGATGCAGCTGAGTCCAACAATTTTACTATTGTGAAATGACCACTGAAGGCTCATTCAAAGTCTGACAAAAGTAGTTGGATGCTGGAAAGAATTAAAGATTTCTACCCAGCAATTCAGTTCAAGATTTGCAAGGGAATTCACCAAAGTAAAAAAAAAAAAAATCATTAGCATCATAACAAAGTTTAATTTTCAGCATTGATTCTGAGTTTATATGGAAGGCCTACCCATTCTCACCCCTTACATGGCTACCCCAGTCTTGATCAGGAACCCCTGCTTATCCTATAATAAAATTAACAGGATCAACTACTACATTATTAAAATGGGAAATGAAAAGGCACACAAGAGGATTTCAGCTATATTCTTCTCTCATCAAGGCAATCTTTGGTAAAATTAATCAGTGGGAGGGACTTCCAGGGAGTTTCTGATAGGTTGGAAAATCAAGAACAACAGTTTTAGAAATTCCAAGTAGGGTTTTTTTATTGCATGTTCACCTACAGACAAAATCTTGCCGGACTAAAACATACTCTGCATAACTATTTGGTAAATGCTGAGAACAAATTAAGGAGGATCCCTCCTGGGCTGCTTCCTGCATAGCAATGATTCAAGACTGATGATTCTCTTTATTCCTCCCCTCTTATAACTCAGCCCCAGATGCCACCACACATGTGCAGCTAACATGTTACTACCTCTGTCTAACAATTCTTTTGCCATATAGCACCATCTATTTCACAAGGGAGGGAAATATATATGTTAAGAGTAAAGATCCAGACACTGTTTTTATAATATAAATTGTAGCATTTTTAAATGCACACAAGCATTTTAAATGCAATTACTATGTGTATACAGTGCCATTAGAAAGCTTATTATTTTGCTATTATACATTAAGATTGAACCACTGGTAGCTCATAAGCCACTAATTTTCCCCCGAAGGTTTTACTTCAACTTTCATTTACCCCTGAAATTCAGCAGCAGATTTCTTGAAAAGTTTTTCTATTTCTCTGCAAGTTTAGGATTAGGAACAAAAATAAATTGACAAATGAAAACAGATGAGAACGGCATGTATTTATGAATTATAGATGAAGTTCAACTTAATTTCAGTTTCAGGAATATTTTGGCATTGAGCTGTTTACTATTTCAACTGCTCGTTTTTCTTTTTGAGACGCCCTTCTTAGGGACAACATATATGACAGTGTATTTTCTAGTCTTTGTTTATAGAAACCTGCTTTGGAATAATTTATCTTCTATTTTAGCATAAAATTGAGCAATGGTACAAATTTATTTATTTATGTATTTAGGCTATTATGTAAGAAGGGAACTTAAGGTGTCTCAACTTAAGTTCTTATCCATCCTTCTGATCCATTGAGGAGGACAGAGAAAAGGAAGAAAACTATAGCAGATAGTGCCTGGCTATTGAGATATTGACAGTGCAAAGGGTTTGATTTCTGGGACCATGAGTTAAGCCTTCTGAATGAAGATTCCTGGCAAGAAGTGGGTTCTTGAAAGAATGTGTTTGCTGCAGCATGGTGAGATTGATCAGGAAGACTTTAACTGAGGGTTGCAGAGACTGGACAGAAAAATCCAATCACCTACTTCTCCAAGCCAGTACTCCAGACACTTCTAGTTTTACATGAGGCCTTCAGCATCACATGCCTTCCCCAATGACCTGAGGACTCAATAGACATCATGGGGAAATGAGTCAAAAAGATTAATATATGATAAAGGGGTGCTTTATACAGATATGTATTTGTATGCTTGGATTAAAATAGGTCTACTCTGATTAACAATCTGCTTCCCAGTCTAATGAACTTCCTTAATGAACTGTTAAATTATAACCTGTAGGAAAAAGACTAGATCAGATCCAGATCCAGACCTAGATAGAGGCAGAATTTTTAAATGTACAAGGTGCCCAGGGAGTTCCTGTCATTTTTATTTAACTTTTAAAAAGTCTGAAGTGCTTTTCTCCTAAAGTTCTGAAATTGTAGAATTCTTGGTGCTTTCTGAGCTTGCTTGTTTGCTTGTGGACATTTCATTACCCAAACAGGTAACATCATTGGTATGAAAAACTTACATGGATGATATTATTTAATTGGGCAATGAAACATCTGCAAGCATACTGAGCTGATAAAGCAGCAAGAACTCCACAGTTCAACTCTGAGCTATAGATATTTCTTTTTTTTTTTTTTCAGAAATTGCCCGTGTATTGGGGGGAAAAATCTTTATTCTTCAAAGAAATGTTGTAGAAAAGATTATTTTTGAAAGTTAAAAAATGGAAGAATATCACAACTCGCATATACATTTTGGAAGATATGCAATCCACATGTACTCTCATCTGCCTCCATTATGGATTTTTTTCTTTGGGAAGGTAAAGTTATGGTTGAACTTCCTTTTCTTGAGTACGTGGCCCTTTATAGCTTTGCTGAGAGCTAAATACTCAATTTCTCTGCCTGTAGATCAATCCCTATTCTTTTACAGCTGGACAACAAGAACACAAAAAAAATCAGATAAAGCATAAATTAAACCTTGATACCTTTTTCTAAGATCAAAAGCATGCCTTATAACATTGCTATCTTCTATAGATATGTACAATATGCTGCACAGCAAGATATGAAGTATGTCTCAGTTTCCTTGCACAAAAAATTGGATTAGTAGTAGTGATCTAATCTTTCTTTCAATCAGTAAAGCTACCAATAATTTCAGAATAAAGAAGAATGATTACAAAACTATCCTGACAAAGCACAGATTTACCAATAATATAATACTGCACTTTACAGTACCTTATGGAAGAGGATTTATCTAATATTAATGGGCACCTTGATTTATGTGTAATCACACATAAATTACGTCTTAGTTACGTCTTAGCAGTTGCCTTGTTTTGGAAGAAGCATCTAAATTAGTAGAAAATTGGATATTATTACGTATTACCTTACTCCATCTGATGTACAGAATTGGTTTTGGCAATAAGAAGTTTGCCACAATATGTTACATGACATTTAATAAGGTTCCCACTCCTCTAATGTTGAGCACTAGGCTGCCGTACTTTGAGCCAATGGCAGTGTCCAAACATAATAGGACCTTGTGTCAGCTTAATGGTGACTTATGGAAGGTCATACAGTGTATTTGGGCACAATATCTTTCAGGTGACAAGTAAATAAACAAAGAAAAATACATGTTGCTGTTCAACAGCAAGAGAAGCTGTCTTTTTACACCAACATACATACATGTGTCTTTCTTGTGCATTTCTGAAAATGTAATTACACACTTCTTTCTAGTTTCCAATGCATTTATGTAGTGAATCGATCCGACTGCTCGTTGAACAATATTTATTTTCAAATGTCACATTGGGGTGGCCTAATTTGTCCCCAAGAGAAAGATTTTCTGCTCCAACTGCAAAATGTAGAACTAAAATTGCTTGATTGATGCTGATTATCATATTAAATGGTTTAGCTTTGGGGACAAAAATTATAAATTAAAGCCACATTGTAGCTGTGATTGGTGGCCAGAGATCTTTCCAAGTGCCAGCAATTTTTTAATGAGATCATACATTTCCAAACCTCTAGTGTGTATCACATTTTGAGATTTATTTCTTCAAACAGTACTTAATGCAATACTGTGTCAGCTTTTTGAAAATTCAGATACATTCTTGATTTATTTGTCAAACATTCAAAGTGTTTAAAATGTAATTAGTGGCTTTGTACAGCATTTATTCAACCTGGCCATAGAGATCATTACTTTGACTGAACATCCTGTTGCATTTTTACCAATGGACAGGTGCTTTTTCCTGTTCATGAATGAGAAAGACCCCATCTTACCCTTTTAATTCTGTGAAAGACAGAAGAATGTTGCATAATATTGCACAATCACATGCAAGCTCCACAATCAGATGGCTCTCTGAAAGTCTGTTGCCTGAGGAAGTGATTCTTTTTACAATAAATACATATTTGTAAAAGAAACATTCAAATATAAATATCATATTCGTATCAATCAATAGACTGAGGGATAGTGACTGGTCCAAAGTCTCCTTAGCTACCTTTGTGCCTACTGTAAGATAAGACTAAACCTCACAGTCTCCTGATTTCTGTCATGATGACTTAACCATTACATCAGGGGTGTCACACTTGTGGCCTGTGGCCCAGATGCATCACAAGCTGGTCATACCCATGCCCAGTTTAGTGAAGGGGAAAAAAAGTCATGATACATCATGTGACGATGATATGACGATGCAAATTTGATACCCCTGCACTACATCAAACTGGAGTTCTCAATTAAGAAAATGAAATGCAAGTAATTAACATGGCAGTAGTTGTTCCCTTCATCAACCACTTCTTGTACATATGGTCAATAAGAATGCTTTAGGGATGAGTTATAGTGAGCTTGTTTTTTGACTGATTCTATCTTCAATGCAGATAATCTACTGAGCCTCTAGTGACCTTAATAGCAACTTGCCTTGTACTCTGATGTCTGATTGCTATTATTGTTCATCTCAATTTTCAATAGTTTCCATTCCATGCACACAATTTCTTGTCTGGGCAACAAAACATATGCAGGTTGTAATCCTGTGCCAATCTTTCGATAGGCCCCATTGAGCTGGGTTTATGCTTAGATAAATCAGTATAGGATTTTTTTTGTGAAGGATGTTTTCTCCAACTGCTAATTTAAGATTTACCTTTATATTTTATGCAAATATGTATAGTGGAGCCATGAAATGATTTCTTATAGAAAAAGGAGCTGCAAAAGACCAACACTGGAATTGAAAATTTTAAGTTTGAGAGTATTTTGGAGAAACAACTTCTTAATTATTTGTTCCATCAATGTATGTGTGTGTGTGAGGGATACAAAACACACACACATGCATATGCCCACTTACCCACATATAAAATCACTAGAAAAACGTTTCAACCCTGATGTTGACTGAACTGTGGCCATTTTCTTTTTGTAGCCTTTTTCTAGGGAAGTTTCTCTTCTCACTGCTTCAGGGCGACACAGCCTGGATCAAAGAGGCCAGGGAGGGAAGTGTAGAGATAGCTGGGCTGTTGTAGCCGAAATAAAATTCTTTCCTGTGGGAATCAAGGATGTTGGTGCTTGAAAGTGGAGAGTGAGGTGACCTAGCAACTGGTCTACATGCTGATTTGATCATGTGACTGGTGACTCGTGGGGGGGGGAGTGATATTTTACTTTTAACTGGGTGTAAACCAGTGGGAAGTTAGAGAGCCAGTTTTCCACTAAGAATGTGCCAATTTGATATGTCCCAATAAAATGTTCTTTGAGGAAATTGCCTGCCTCAGAGTTCTTATTGAATGGGATGTATTACTTGGAACTTTGAAATTAAGGTTAGTGTAGCAGATAGGGAGTTAATATAGTGACATTGAGTTAACAGTATATGGATTGAGTAACTCATTACATCAAGCATGGTTTCCTTAAAAATACCATAATTCACATGGATTACAAAACCCTAAAGAACAGTTTACAATTCACAGTGGCTGGGATCATCCAATATGCCAAACCATAACACAGTGGCTGCAATTTTGTTTAATGCTATGTATGAACACAGCCAGAAATTGAATATAAGAAGTAATCTCATTTAAATAAAGCATTTGTTTTATACAATGCATTAGTTGTGACAACTTAATGGTTGTAAACCCCACTTGAAACAACAAGCAGGAATTTTTTGAGCTGCTTCAGATCTATCTACCATTTTTGATGCCTCTGATGCCTTCCAGTTATTAAAACTGCAATCGCCTTGAGCCATCTGCTGCCATCCGAATAGTAGAAAGAGGGTACAGTGGCTGATAATGTGGACTCAACTGGAGAAATGTGAATTGTATGTAGTACATTGAGCTATTAACTAGCCAGTTGTTAAGGCATACCTCTATTCATGTAGTGTTGCTCAAGTACTTTGGCCTGCCTAAATATGTTGCAATACTTTTAAAATGACTGAAACTAATTATTTCTGGCACTTTCCAGAAAGCAAATACCAGAAGAACCAACTTTTGACTCTATTGGCTTTGTTGAATCAATAGGAAAAAACAACAACAATAAAATGAATGTTGGTAATTTTGCAAAAATATTAGGAACTAATGATAATCCTGAACAACATTTATTTGCTAAACTTTTACACTGTCTTCTTTTTTATCTGTATTAATAATTCCCCACACTATTCCTTTTCCTGCATATTGATGTCAATTTTTTTTGCAATCACTTCTTGTAGATTCCAAAAGCAAAAATCCTCTCGAAGGTCTTTGATTTTTTGCAATGCCTACAATGCACAAAGCTACAGCTGACGTTGTTTCCCTTTATTGCCTTGTTGCATACCACTTACAAAGACAGAAGTGGCTGCTAAAAGGTTTAGGCTTCAGAAAATATGTGGCATTACAATTTCATTGTCAAGGCTATGTATTTTTGTTGACCTTAGATCAAGGTTATTTGCTGTCGAGAAAATGGCTGTATTGTTACATTGTTCATGCATTATAAAAGTAACTTTGCCACATATTATTCCACCACAATTCATGCCTCCAAGATCAACGAGAGTTCTCATTAGAATGATCTTAAAATATTTAGAATAAGAGATATTTTGAATGTAAGAGATTTCGATTCATTGTTCTAGGTAAGATTTCAAGGCTTATGCATTTGTTTGTGTGCTTCTTGTACAATTGAAATAGTGGATGGAAAATGATTAAAAACAGTGATTATCCCAGGACATTATCTGATATATCACTGTAAGTGTACATCAAGCTGCCTCTACAAGATCCTGGAGTCATCAATTAGAATGGGTTTCAGTTATTAGTAGGGAGGAAAACTGCCTATTAATGAACCTTTTAAAGGGAGAAACAAATCATTGCTGAGATTACATAATGACTACAACTAAACCAAAACAGATGCATGTTAGGAAGAGGGGAGGAAGGAGCAAGCGTCTTTGCTTTGGAATTGCTGGTTGGTTCTAGGATGGCAGCTCAATTCCTTTAGGAGATGTATTTCTTGTTGATTTATTTGTTGCTTAACTGATTTAGGATATATTTCATGGTCTGGAGCTTTCTGTTTTAAATGTAATCCTTTAGGACAGTTCTTAGATCCACACATGGTTTATGAAGGTGCTTAGTTTCCTTGGTTACATGGAGCTGCAGTGAACTATAAGCTGGTGTGCCGGGACTGTGTTTGTAGAAGAGAAATGTGAGGATCAGGACAACTCTTACTTTAAATTATCTTCAGGTCTTAAGGTGGCTAGAAATAGTTTCATTTAATACATAGGTCTCTCTGCCTTTAGACACTCAAAATAAAACCATAATGGTAAGGAAGGGAGCTGAAGAAAACCCTGACTCTTGAAATATTGACCTCTGCTAATGTTATGATAATAAGCTCCTGTAACACAAGTGAAAGGGGAAGAAGAAATTTGCTAGAGACAAGATGCTTTAGTCTTTATTTTCCACCTTATCTATGCACAGCATTGGAAAACGTTACTGGTTTCATTCTAAAGACTTTATTTTAGTTTTTAACACTAAAAAATTATAGGAGATGTGGAAAGACCCCCTTTTTTGCCTTCCCCAGGAATGTTAAAGAAAAAAAAAAACCCTGGCTGGATCCTTTTACCTTTGTCTCCAGCTGGAAGATAAATGTGTATTTACCACAGAGACAATTAGCATATTTTTCTTGTAAGAAGACAAACACCCTGCACCCCAGGTAATTCACCCATGCAGCTTCCTCAGAGGGCACCCTCTCAGCAAAATCCAAGATTATCTTATCTATCTTCTTTGCAGATAGAAGAGCCACAATACTGTAGCTAATAGTAGTAAAAAAAATCATGAAGTGAGCTACAGCTCACTAAAACAGATGCCTTTCAATAACAGATGTTAGATGTTAGAGGCTCTTCTAATTTTTTTTCTCCCCTTCCCTTAGCAAAACTTGTCTGTTTCTTTTTGTTCTTTTGATTGGAGCTTCTAGTTGCCCATCCTCTCCCAAAAGATTTTGGCAGAGATCAATCTTACAGTTGAGCAATGAAGATGTATCAGCGCCAATCTTTTAAGGTAGTCCAGATAAGAAGCATAATCAGGAGAAGTAGCTCTAGCTTTATTATAAAACTAGCTCGATACCCATGCTTCGCTATGAAACTATGTGGTCAGATTTAGTTTTGGGGGAGGGAAATAAGGGAAAAAATCTGCCTCTGCCTACCAGTATCCATCAGAATTCATCTGGCTAGCGTCCTGCCAGTGTATGAGAGAGTTGAGGGCTGTTTGGAAACTGAAACAGTATATTTGCTGTGTGAGCAAGAAGGAGACAGCAAGGAGCCTGGGCGTGGCTTAGCTCAACTGTTCTGTACTAAAGCTGCTTGGTGCTGTGAAACTAAAACTGAAACTCCTCTCATCTACTTGTGTTTTGCATTTGGAAAAGATTTCTTTTAGGTGGGGAAGGGGAGTAGAACTCCTTAGCATCAGAGCCAGAGATGGTGTTCAGCAGGTTCTGACCAGTTCTGGAGAACCGGTAGCGGAACTTTAGAGTAGTTCAGAGAACCGGCAAATACCATCTCTGGCTGGGGATTTTACGGTATCCTTCCCCTGCCACACCCACCAAGCCACGCCCACAGAACCCGTAGTAAAAAAAAAAAGAACCCACCACTGATTAGAGCGTGTTAATAATAATATATGAAATACTAATGCTTTGATGTCATTTTGAAAAACCCTTTCTTAGTGAGCACCTAGAAGCCAAGAGGAACATATGTGCCAAATTTCAAGTTTTTAGGCTTTACGGCTCTGGAGATTTTGTGATTATGCATGAGTGGTATTTCGCTTTTATATATATAGATTACATTAACAGAATCTTGCAAGTCTGAAAATAAATCTCTCCTTCCTTACATTTGAAGTCCAAGAAACTGAGAGGATCCTTTCTGAAACATTTGTTATACCCTCATTCCATCTGTTATCTGGTCATTGCCTAGTCTGTGGCGCTTCCTCCTGCCTCCCAAGGCCACTCCCACAGACAATTATATAATATGACCAGTAAGTTAGCTACTGCTATAAATCCTGTCCTTTGTGGTCAAATGGTATGCATCTTTCATTCTGTTTTCTCCCTTGGTCTTAAATTGCCAGATGCCTGTCTTCTTTCTAAAGAGTGCTGATTGAACTTCTTTATGAAATTCTTGCTGGATACTGGTCTTAAGTCTTATTTATTATTTTCCTAAGCATGTTCAAATTTTATGTTTAGAGTGGAGAAACAAAAATGCAGGCTGGTGCTTTGTCATTGAACTCCACTTTTAATTTTCTATAATTAAAAAAAAGGGAAAAAACAGTATCTTACAAATAGTGATCAAATTAGACATGAGCCGAGGCCCCTGTAGTTTATATAAATGGTTCTCAACCTTGCCAACTTTATGATGTGCAGACTTCAACTGCAGACTGTTGGCTGACGAATTCTAAAGTCCCCACATCTTTAGTCCCACTAAAGTTGCCAAGGTTCAGAAACAATGTACTAGACTGTACAAAAAGTTAAATATTCTGTTAAAAATTAACATAATATTTAGCACGATTGAGTCAAACTCTAGGTGAACTAATTTGAATTATGAACTATAAACCATGATAGGAGATGGGTGTTGTCTGTCTGTTTTTTAAATTGTTGTACTTGCTGATGGGAGATGGGGACAAGAAAGTGTTATTGAGAAAGGATTTTTTTAATAAGAAAAATGACAGTTAGCGATGGGAATTTGTGTCAAAACATTTAATGCACATAGCAACCCACACATCCAAAGTCCATAAATTCTCTCTTCCGTTGACTTCAACTCTTTGTACATGGGCACATCAATGTTGTTTTCTTGGCAGCAATGTGGACATAGTTTGCTATAGTTTTGAGCGATATTCTTAACTTTCCCATGTGGTCTACAACCCTTGAATTTCTTGGTGCTTTCCCATTCAAGCATTAGCCACAATCAAACTAACTTAGCTTTTCAATATGTTTCTGTCAGCCTTGGAAGTCATTTTTTACTTGGTTAGTTGGAACGCTGACATTGTCACTTGCTGTAACCTACAAGTTATTAATAGAAATATAGGTTTCTCATTAATGTATAGACTTAAAATGGAAAGAGCAACTGCTGAACAAGCAAATCTGGAATTATTAAGACTGTTTCTGTACTCTTTCCATTTTAAGTCTATACATTAATGAGAAACCTATATTTCTATTACAATAGCATTTTTTTTAGTTGATAAAAACTTTGGAATTTGTAGTTAAAAAATGAAAATGTTTATTTTTATAACTTATTTATTTATTATTTTTGTTTATTTTATTTTCTGGATGTTTATTTTCAAATCGCATATTATTCTTAAGCCGTCTCATTCAGAATCCCACTTCTGAGTTTTCTTTAATCAAAGCTTTACTTTGTGTTAAAAAATTAAGAAAAAGTTAGGAAATCAGCAGATAGTTTTGACTTTACTGAATGTAGATAGGTTTTACAGTTTATAGTGTTCAGTTGTTGTTGCAATTTTTTTTTATTTTGAGAGAATTTGGAAAGCATACTTTGAATGAGATTATACCAGAAGAAAACAAAGCATCTGCAAATACTATATAATGAATTATAATAATTCAGACTGGCAACATATAGAAAGTTAAAGGAAATTAATTTAACATCCTTTAAATATGAATAAGTAATAAACACTGTTATGCACTGGGACTTTTATTTCATTAAAATTTGCACATATATTAACAGCTTTTTGTGAACTTGCAGAAATGACATCAGCCTTGAACAAAAACTAACGTATTAAGAAAGGAAGAAGCAACTCTGGCACTGAGCAAATAAAAATGTCACTGTTACTACAATCTTCTTTCTTCTGTTAGAATAGATATGTCATTCAAAGAGATATAGAGAATTTTTTTTGCAGTAACCCAGATTGAAATTCATCAGTGAAGATAGCAGCTGTGGTCAAGGGAGCTTTCACAAAAGTCCAGTATGCCAGTTAAATCTGTTCCTAATCTAGGAAGCCCTTCAGAAACTCACTCATCTCTTGATCACCTCATGATTGGATTACATGCAACTTCCCTTGAAGGCACCTGGAAACTACCACTAGTCAAAAATGCGGTGGGACAGGAAATAATGAACATGACACAATATATTTATGTATCTCCTTTGTGAGCTGCACTGGTGACCAGTTGGTTTCAGGGTGCAATTTAAGGTATTGATTATTACCCATGAAGCCCTTCATGCCATAGAGCCTGGTTACTTGAGGAATCTCCTGTCTCTACATGTTCCCATTTCTCCATCTAGGTCAGCAAAAGTGGGCACATTCTAGATGCAATCAAGCAAACAATATTGCCTCGCAGAATCAAGGAAGCATGATAGTGGTTTCTAATCTGTGGAATGTCATCCCCCAGAGATCAGTACTGCTTTCCCTTTATTGACATTTTGCAAATTGTAAAAAAAAAAGTGGTAGTTTTCCCAGGCCTTAGGAAAGGATGATGGTCAAGACCTTCATCAAACCATTTTGGTTTTATGGGTGTAATGGAGTTGTGTTCTGACTGGCTATATTTTTTCTTGAAATATATTCTTTTCATTCACTTGTAAGCCATTCAGTATAGTAAGACGTTGGAGGGCCTTAAAAATGAATGAATGAATGAATGAATATAGAACAGACTGATTACTTCCCGTAATCTAGTTGCAATGCTTCTGTTAATGTGGTCCAAAGTTCCCTTGGCCTTTTTAATTACTAAAACACATTACTTATTCATGTTCACCTGGTGATCATCTAGGACCTTTTATATGCTTTCCTGCCAAGTTAGATATACCTATACCCAATTTATACATATATGTATAAATTCATTATGCATTGTCAAAAATTAAGACTTTTAAGCAATAAAAGAATTGTAGAAACAAAAAGAACAAAAAGGAAATCCATCGCTTGCTATTTCTATTCCTAATGACTGTACTAAGACAATAGGATAAAGGACACAAAGACTTAATAACTTCTAAGGTGCATATTCTGTTCATGTGCTCCATCCTGCAAATGTGCACTGATTCTTTACTTCCAGCATCTCTTCAAGAGTGTGATAATGGTGTCTTAGTAACAGCTTGGTTGAGCCATCTCTTTTGTTAGAAACTAATTCATCCTGACAAATATTTTCCTTTGCATTTCTCATGCATAACTGTACTCTAAGTTGATATGCTTTAACTGATATCTAACCTTCCCCATCTAGTGAAACTGGAATATTTTATTTTTTATTTATAACACATTTATATACCGCCCTTCTCCCGAAGGACTCAGGGCGGTGTACAACCAACTATAACACTACACTTTACAAAAGTTAAAAGAAAATTAAATATATTAAGGCTGCTACTAAAATTTATACCCAACCCCAATAAGTTACAATAGAAAACCCCAAATTTAAAACCCCAAATTTTAAAACCCCAATATCTAAAATTACACTTTAAAACTCCTATTTAAAATCAGCCCAGGCCGGCCTGCTCAAAGAGCCAAGTTTTCAGCGCATGTCTAAATGCTCTCAGGTCAGCGGTCTTACGTAGCTCAGGAGGCAACCCATTCCAGAGAGAAGGCCCTGTTCCTCGGGGTCACCAGGCGGCACATAGATGCCGTCGGGACCTGAAGGAGGCAATCCCTGTGGGAGTGCACGGGTCGGTGGGAGACTACCGGCAGAATGCGGTCTTGAAAATAGCTTGGTCCAATGCCATGGATTGCTTTAAAGGTCAAAACCAGAACCTTGAAGCGAACCCGGAAGGCCACCGGCAACCAATGCAGCTCGCGCAGGAGAGGCATCACATGGGAGTTTCTTGACGCCCCCATAACCACCCACGCGGCTGCATTTTGCACCAGTTGAAGCCTCCGGGTGCTCCTCAGAGGGAGCCCCATGTAGAGAGCATTACAATAGTCCAGGTGGGAGATGACGAGGGCATGAGTGACCATGCGTAAGGTGTCCCGATCCAGAAAGGGCCGCAACTGGCGAATCAGGCGAACCTGATAAAAAGCCCCCCTGGAGACAGCCATAATGTGATCTTCTAAAGATAGCTGTGCATCCAGGAGGACGCCTAGATTGCGAGCTCTCTCTGTGGGGGTTAAGATCTCTCCCCCAATAGCCAGCGATGGAGTCAGCTGACTATATCAGTCCGCCGGAAACCATAGCCACTCAGTCTTAGAAGGGTTGAGCTGAAGCCTGTTTCTGCCCATCCAAATCCGCACGGCCTCCAGGCACAAGGACATAGCCTCCACAGCATCGTTGGGGTGGTTTGGGGTGGAGATGTAAAGCTGAGTATCATCAGCATAGAGATGACACTGCACCCCAAAACCACAATGATCTCCCCCAGTGGCTTCACATAAATGTTGAACAAAAGAGGGGAGAGGACTGACCCCTGAGGCACCCCACAAATGAGGGGCTTAGGGGTGGACCTCTCCCCCCCGTCAACACAAATTGCGAGCGGTTAGAGCGGAAGGAGGAGAACCACCGTAAGACGGTTCCTCCAATTCCTAACCCCTCCAACCACCGCAATAGGATACTATGGTCGATAGTATCAAAAGCCGCCGAGAGATTTAACAGGACCAGGATAAAGGAATAACCCCTGTCACAAGCCCTCCAGAGATCATCAACCAACGTGACCAATGCTGTTTCAGTACTATGCCTGGGCCTGAAGCCTGATTGGAAAGGATCGAGGTAAATCGCTTCCTCCAGGTACTGAAGGAGCTGACGCGCCACCACACTCTCAACAACCTTCACCACAAAGGGAAGGTTGGAGACTGGACGATAGTTATTTAAAACAGCCGGGTCCAGGGCAGGCTTCTTGAGGAGGGGTTGCACCACCGCCATTTTCAAGGCAGTAGGAAGAGATCCCTCTCTCAATGAAGTATTGACAATCCCCTGGAGCCAGCCTCGTGTCACCTCCCTGGAGGTAAAAACCAACCAGGAGGGGCACGGGTCCAACAAACATGTGGTGGTGTTCAGCCCCCTCAGCAACCTGTCCACACCCTCAGCAGTCACAGGGTCAAACTCCTCCCAGATAATAGTCTCAAGACTTGCCCCAGACACCTCCCCCGGGACTATCCAACTGGAGTCCAGCCCGGGCCGAATCTGAGCAATTTTATCGTACAGAAATCGGGAAAATCCTCTGCCCTGCCCTGCAAGAGGTCCTCCTGCACTCTTGGCTCAAGCAGAGAGCGGGTCACTCTAAATAGAGCGGCAGGCCGATTTTCTGCCCATGCAATAAGGGGGGAGAAATGTAAACACTTCGCTGCCTCTATCGCCACAAGGTAGGTTCTAATATGGGACCTCGCCTGTGTCCGGTCAGACTCGGCGCGACTGGCCCTCCAAGCACTCTCCAGACGTCTTTTCCGGCATTTCATCTCCCTCAGCTCCTTCGTAAACCACGGAACTGAATGGGATCTGTGCCGGGTCAGAGGTCGCAAAGGCACAACTCAGTCCAGGGCCTCAGCAGCCAACCTGTCCCAGGTGGCCACCAAGTCTCCAGCCGAGTTATGAGCCATAGTCTCAGGAAATGGCCCAAGCTCCATCTGGAACTGCTCGGTGTCCATCAGGTGCCTGGGGCGGAACCATCTGCACGGCTCTGCCTCCCTGCGGTGGGGGGTGGCGGCACAGAAGTCAAGCCTAAGAAGAGAATGATCAGACCCTGACAAGGGTTTTATAACTAAGTCCCCAAAACTACAATCATTCAACCACTGACCAGAGACAAAAATCAGGCCCAGCGTGTGTGTCCCCGTGTGAGTGGGGCCAGAAGCTAATTGGGTCAGGTCCATGGCCGTCATGGTAGCCATGAACTCCCGAGCCACCCCAGAAGTTTCCCCGAGCGAAGGCAGGTTAAAATCCCCCATGACTAAAAGCCTAGGGGTTTCTACCACCAGCCCGGCTAACACCTCGAGGAGCCTGGGCAGGGCCGATGATACATGGCAGGGAGCCAGGTACATTATCAAAAGACCCATCTGAACCCCCTGACCCCACTTCACAAAGAGAGACTCACAACCAGCTGTCTGAGGAACAGTGGCCTCCCTAGGACAAAGAACTTCTCTAATAATCACCGCCACCCCACCACCCCTTCCCTGGGACCTTGGCTGATGAAATGATGATGAATATATGGTTGCTTGTCTTTAAAGGTTCTTGGTAACTTTTGGCTCATCTTTTCCAAAATTCATTTACAATTTATTTGCCAAGCATCTTTCTACCTGGGCTGCTTTTCTCTTTTTCTGCATGAAAAGGCAGAAAAAGTCATTTACTGTTCTACTTAGCCCAACTGATGGTTCAATTTCCTCAGAAGAACAGATTTTCCCTTGAAAATGTACAGTTGTCCTGTCCTCAGCCAGACTATACTCACCTAACTGCTCTGGAACTATTGTTTCCAATAACTTTTTTGTTGATGCTCTTATTTTTTCTATTTAAGATTCCCTGGGCATCAACAATGTCTGATTCTATGAATGTGGAGCTTCTCAAATGCCTTTCATGCTTTTATCTTCTGTTTCCAAATGAGAAAGTAGCCTCATTCCACTTTCTGTTTTAAAATGAAGGTAGTCTTCTATTTTTTCACCTCTATTTCCATGTTTAAATACTTCACATTCTTACAGCTGTCTTTTTCTCATGATAATATAGGATAAAATCATCTGTATAAATTAGAATAAATGTTAATATTCATTCTTGAACTCCAAAGTGTTGCTGAACTTTAATTCCCAACTGCTCCAGTTAGCAAGGTCGGTGTTCAGAGATGCTAGGACTTATAACCCAGCATCAGTTAGAGGACTTAGGTTTCTCATTTCGCAAGGGTAAATTTGATGGGAATATAATATCAATTAACCAGCTGCATCCACATATTTATTGCAAATTGAATCATTATATTGAATATTGACCTATGATCATTATGTATACATTATTATGGAGAAACAACATACATGAGACGTCCAAAAAACTGTAAGGCTGTATTAACTCAAAATAACTTAATCAACATTGGACTAAGGAAACAGCTTGCAGTTCAAAAACATTGTATAACAAATGTATACAAAAAACATTGCTCAAAGTTAAACAAACACCATTTGGCATGAGGGTTAAATGGGTTTGTTTTTTCATTTGTTCAATTTATAAGTATTTTTTCAAGGTTGCTGTTCCCAAAGCTACATATAATAAAAATTAAAATAGTGTCAGCAATAAGGCAATAGCAATAAAGCCAACAGGAGATAGAATTAAATAAATATACAAAGAAACAATAACAAAACAGCATGAAGTGCTGAAAGGCTATATGCATTCAAATGCATCTTCACCCTCCCCCATTCCACATTTTAGGATCTTATCACTAGATTTTAATTTTGGGGATCATATAAGGAAAAGTGGCCTTTCAAAATACAATTTCTCTCATAAGTGAAAAGAGACTCTGTAATTTCTCTTGTAAGTGAAAAGAGATTCTGTAAATAATGGTTGCTTATGGCCTTTGGCTTCCAATTTAAATTTTGGTTGATCTTTTAACCCAAAAGGAATTCATGTAGTCCAGATCTGCTGATACAGTAGTAAGTGTAGTTGGAAGGCTACCTGTTCTTTAACCGAAAGGGGAATTCGGTAAGGCATTTAAGGGGAGCAGACCTTCATGCAGTGCATGAAAAGTCATCGTTGCAGACTGACTGCCAGCAAACAGATTCTGCCTACAAAATGTAGTGACACTGGCAAAATGCATTTGTCTATGAACTAAAAAACCCCCTGAGTGGAACAGGAAGAAAGAATTGAAAAGAAGGACTGAATAGTGCAAGTAATCCTTCATCTTCTCATGACTTCCTCGCTTGCAGAATTGGTGGAATTATATTTATATTGATTTGGTGAAGATGTCAGAGCAAATAAACTGCTTTGGTACAGTAAGTAAAACATTTCATTACTGGTTGAAGGATCTTTGGCTCGGCATACTGGTTTGTCAGCAGAAGATGCACAGTTCTCTTTTGACTACAAGAGTCCTGGAGATGGTGAGCTGATAAGAGTAGAGTGCCACATTGCCATCCTCATGTGCTGCCTTGGTGTGTCACCTGTGCATCATCTTTGTTGCCACCATTGTGACCTTGACATGTTCCTCTGACATTGAGGGACATGGAAAAGTTGAGCAATTAACTATTACTTTGGTTGTCCCCAAAGTACTTTCTTAACCATGACCTACATGAGTGCATAGACATATTAGCTTGGTTCCTGTTCCAGCAATAACACTGCCAGAATGTCCTACCTTTCTTATGGAGTAGCAGGATACATTCTCTAATCTGCCCTCCAGATTTTAAGACTTCTCTCCTTCTGCCAGATGGTTGTTGCTCTTTGCCATTCCCTTTCTGCCACGTGGTTTCATGGGGGATGTTTAGCTATTTCCAGCTCAGTGTTAGTGGATTTTTTTATATTTATTTTTCCTCTCCTTGAAAATAGAATGGAACAAGGGAAGGATACTTTTGTTGAGAGCTAGCAACCTGCTATAAGGTATATGTTGTGGCAGGACGGATGGTGACTAGCCCAGGGAACTAGAGGAAGGGATGGGTAGCAAGGGATGTCACAGTATGTGTGATATAAATGTGATTTTGATTTGCATGTAGGAAAGGTTTCCTTGCTTATTGTGTTCTTTGGTGAGGGCTTGCTTATTTTCTTTTTTGTATGTATGTGTATGTGTGTGTGTGCATGTACTTGTTTGTATAATGCATGTACTATTTATGACACATAGGTCAGTCACAATTGTGAGATTCTCAGAAGCTTGCAATAATTAAGGAAAAACAAGCACCTGAAATAAATCATCCATTAAAATGTATTTAAAAACCTATAAATTTATAGATCCCAAAATGTCAATAAAATCAATCAAAGCAGACATCTTATTCCTTACTGAAGGTACTCCAGAAAACTCTGGTTTTAAAAAGTTTCCAGACCTGGGTGTTTAGGCGGCGGAGAGACGAGGCACACACTCAAAAGTGATTCAGCTCTTCTTGTTTATTTCAGAGTTCAGAATGCCAGGAGCCGCGGCAGCCTCTCTTTTAAAGGCTGCCCGCGCCTCGCCAGCCAATGGCAGGGGTTCGATCTTCCGCCGGAACGGTAACCAATAGGAGGCGAGTATTTCAAATACAAAACACCCCTCCCCTCTTGGTTCAGTCTGACCAATCAGGAGCTTCGCCTATGTTACATAGTCACGTAGATAGGCGGGGCTCCTGTGGGTCCGACTGGACCTGCGCAACTCACTCACTTCATCGCTGATGGCTGGTGCGGATGGACCTGTGTGTCCTCCCGTCCCTGGCCGGGGAAACTTCTGGAAGGTCGAGCCGGCCGGGCCACTCCTGACGGGCTTAGCTCGATTTGTTGAGATGGCTAGGCCACTCCCTTCCCGGACCGGATTGTCAGCGCCCGCGGATAGAGCCTCATCGTCGGGGAGTTCCTCAGGCTCAGGTGCGTAGCTGCAAAACTCGACCGGAGCTAGAGTTGAGGGTGTGTGTAAGGAGGTTAGGTTGTCATTATTTGTTTGTGGGTATGCTGTTCCTTGGTTGCTTGGTGGTTGTGGGTATGCTGTTTCTTGGTTGCTTGGTGGGTGTGGGTATGCTGTTTCTTGGGTGCTTGGTTGATCCCCTTCCCCCCCAGGGTTTTCGTGTGGTCTGGTAAGGGTGCGGGATCGTAGTTGGTCGATGTGCCGCTTCCAGTCTCTGTTGTCAGAGGTGGTAAGGCGGTACGATCGTGGGCCTGTAAGTTGGGTGATGGTGGCTGGCACCCATAAGGGATGTCCCACCAAATTTTTTGCATAAACTAAGTCTCCTACTTTAAATGTGCGGAGTCTGCTAGATGAATCTAGTGGTTTGTCGGTGGAGTAGGTGGGGTGTAGACGGTCCAAAGGGGAGCGTAGTTTTCTCCCCATGAGTAATTCGGCCAGAGTTTTGTTTGTGGTAGTGCTGGGTGTTGTATGTTGTATAGATAATAGTTTATCGATGCGTGCTTGCATAGGGCCCTGGCCTAACTTGTTGAGTGTTTCTTTGGTAAACCGAACCATGCATTCGGCTCGTCTGTTTGCTGCCGGGTGGGCCGGCGTGGTTAGGGCATGCCATATGCCCAGGCTGGCTAAATAGCCCTCAAATGCTGTGGCTGTGAATTGGGGTCCATTGTCCGAGACTAGTACATTGGGAAGGCCGTGTGTGGCAAACCATTTCCGGAGCTGTCGAATGACAGCTTCGGAGGAGATAGACTGCATAAGGCTGACCTCTAGCCAGTTTGAGTAAGCATCTACCAGGATTAGAAACATATAACCCCTCATCGGACCCGCGAAATCTATGTGCACTCTCGACCAGGGGCCCCTGGGCAGCTCCCACTCAGCGATTGGTGCCTGTGGGGGTGAGGGTCGGGATTCTTGGCACGGCTGGCACCCAGCAACCCAATTTACAATGTCCCTGTCAAGCCCAGGCCACCAGACATAGCTTCTGGCTAAACTCTTCATTTTGACTACTCCAGGGTGTCCCTCATGCAGTAATCCCAAAATCGGATCCCTCAGTTTTGGTGGAATAACCACCCGATCCCCCCACAGTATGCAACCTTTAAGTAAGGAAAGTTCCGTTTGTCTCTGTTTAAAGGGTTTCCACGAGTCTTGTAAGTCAGAGACAGGCCACCCCTTAACAATCCAGGAAGCCACTCTGTGCAGTAAGTGGTCTTTGGAAGTTTCGCAAGCGATGTCTGCTGCTGTCATTGGAAGATTGGGTAAAGCTTCAATCTGCAATGTGGATATGCTGGGGTGCGGGTCGGGGTCAATGTCCGGCAATGGGCAATGGCTTAATGCATCGGCGTGCGTGATAGACTGACCGGGTCGGTAAGACAAAATATAGTTATAAGCAGGAAGAAATTCCGACCATCTAGTCATTCTGGGTGACAATATGTTAGGGGTAGCTTTGTTGCCAGCCAGGATTCCCAATAAAGGTTTATGGTCGGTTATAACAGAGAATAGGCGACCATAGAGGTACTTGTGGAAACGTTTAATACCCGATATGATGGCCAATGCTTCCTTGTCCAGTTGACTGTAATTTCGTTGGCTTTTGGACAATGTCTTAGAATAGAATACAATTGGAGCTTCTCTGCCATCTGGTAAGAGGTGGCTCAGAACAGCTCCGACCCCAAAAGGTGATGCATCGCAAGTCAATGTTAATGGTAAAGTCTCGTTATATTGTATCAGTACCTTTGTTGAAGTAATGAGGTCCTTTATTTTTTTAAAAGCTGTTTCCTCCCGATTGCCCCACTTCCAAACATTGTCTTTGTCCAGGAGTCTATGTAAAGGTTCCGCAACCGTGGCTTTCTGAGGTAGAAAAACATGATAAAAGTTTATTAACCTTAAAAAGGCTTGTAGTTCTCCCTTGTTAGTCAGGGTGGGGGCATCTTTGATTGCGCGAATCTTTCCTTCCGTAGGGTGAATGCCGTCGCCATCAATTAGGTATCCCAGGAATTCGATTCTATCTGTCATCAATGTGCATTTGTCTTTTTTAACTTTGAGGCCGGCTTCAGTGAATTTGGTAAGAACTTGTCTTAGGCGGTCTCGCAGTTGCACCTTATTTTTAGCCGCGATCAGGACATCGTCAAAGTATGGAATGACTCCTGGTATTCCGTGGAGGAGACGTTCCATTAAGCATTGAAATATGCCTGGTGCCACGCTAACACCAAATTGGAGCCGGTTACATTTAAAAGCTCCCCGGTGCGTGACGATTGTTTGGGCTTCAGCTGTTTGCGAGTCTACCGGCAGTTGTTGGTATGCCTGGGCCAAATCAAGTTTAGCGAAGATTTTTCCGCCTTTTATGGAGTGCAGTAAATGTTGAACGACCGGTACGGGGTATGCACTTTGCTGTAGCGCATGGTTAAGGGTCGCCTTGTAGTCCCCGCAGATACGAATTGACCCATCCGCTTTAATAGGGGTGACTATAGGGGTCTCCCATTTGGCATGGTCAACTGGTTCGAGGACCCCTTGCTTAATTAATTTATCTAATTGTTCCTCGATTTTTGGTTTTAAAGCGAAGGGCACACGCCTTGCTTTCAGTCGAATTGGGGCTACCTTAGGGTCTAGGTTAAAAGAAATAGGGTTACCCCGGTACTTGCCTAAGTCGCTGCTGAACAGGTCCTGGAATTCTTTGACGAGGTCCGCCTCCCAGTCTGTGTCTGAGATGTGATTAACGCCGGTCATTCCGATTCCAAGCGGCTCGAACCATTCCAGTCCCAGAAGGCTGGGTCTGTTCCGGTCAACTATGGTTAGTGGTAGAATTTCAGTGTGGTTTTTGAAAGTTACTTGGAAATGTCCGACGCCAACAACAGGTATTCTGTTACCTTGGTAGTCTTTTAGTGTTAAATTCTGAGTTTCCAGTTCGCTTCGTTGGATATCTGGAATCAATTTTTTAATAGTGGCCCATGAGACCATGGAGAGGAATGATCCCGAGTCCACCTCCATTACACAGTCTTGTTCCTCAATTCTTACTTGAATGTGGACCTTCCTCACATTTCTTGTATTGGAGTGGCCGATTATGACCGTTTGGTGTGTTTCCTCTTTTCTGTAATTTGACTCTTTGTTCCGCCTTTGCCTTCCTTCCAGGCTCCAACGGCTGCTCGCCTTTCTCTCTTTCTCTTTCTCTTTCCCTTGGAGATGGGCTTCCTTTTCGCCTCGGGCTATAGTTCGACCTGGATCTGCATACTCTTGCGATGTGCCCTTTCTTCTCACATTTCCAGCAGATTGCGTCAATGAAACGGCATTCTGACCGGGAGTGATTTCCTCCGCAACGGTTGCATTCAAACTCGAACCTTCTGTTTGCCCGCTCTTTTTTGTCTCTTCCTGCCTTCAGGTGGCACACGTCATCCTCCTCGCTGCTGATCTCTGTTTCAACGTCCTCGTGATGTGTTGTAGTCTTTTCTCTGTCCCCCTCTGGTCTGGGTGATTCTCTGGTGTTATAGCCCGCCGATCTGTTAATTTTCTTCATTTTTGCAGCTGATTTTTGGGTGGCTTCGGCTGCTGTAGCTTCTTCCATGGCTTCTTTCACTGTTATCTTGGGCCGATTTAACAATCGGCACTGCAGTATGGGATCTTTTAACCCAAGAACTATGCGGTTCCTCAGGGCTTCGTCGAAGTTTAGGAACTCGCACTCACCGCCGATGTCCCTTAAGGCTGCCACGAAATCGGCGATACTTTCATCTTCTTTCTGATTCCTCAGATAGAATTCATGGCGCTTAATCAGACAGGAGACCGTTGGCGCGTAGTGTGCTCGCAGGATTTTTTCCAGTTCAGGCCAGGTTAAAGTCTTGACATCGGTTGGCGCCACTAGTGCTTTCGACATGCGGAAGACTGTCGGACCTCAATGGGTCAGGAAAACCGCTCTCTTCCGATGTTCCGATACGCCGTTCAGGTCGCTGCTCTCCAGGAACATGAGGAAACGGTCCACGTAGGACTGCCATTCTTCTTTCGCCGGGTTGAATTGTTCGGGTGGTGTATTGTTCCCGGACATGTTGCCGCTCGATCTCTGCCGCTATGCACTCGCTTAATTTAGTGCTGTCTCGATCCCACCTTCGTCGCCAGTGTTTAGACGGCGGAGAGACGAGGCACACACTCAAAAGTGATTCAGCTCTTCTTGTTTATTTCAGAGTTCAGAATGCCAGGAGCCGCGGCAGCCTCTCTTTTAAAGGCTGCCCGCGCCTCACCAGCCAATGGCAGGGGTTCGATCTCCCACCGGAACGGTAACCAATAGGAGGTGAGTATTTCAAATACAAAACACTGGGGATGTGGGGGAAGGAAGGCGAACTGATTTTTAAGGAGAGATGTTTCTGTAAACATCCTATTACTGCTGTACCTCATAGAAACGGGGGAATCGTGGGCAGAATTTCACAGCATACTTCAATTGGATAAGACAATTCCTGCAGGTGGATCCAGTACCTGTACATGTGTTTTGCCATGTGTGTATGTAGATAGAAGAGAGAGAGAGAGAGAGGGAGGGAGGAAAGGAGGGGGAGGAAGAGAGGGAGGGAGAGAAGATAGAGCTAGCTAGATAGGTAGGTAGGTAGGTAGGTAGATGATAGGTAGGTAAGCAGGCAGGCAGGCAGGCAGGCGGGCAGGCGGGCGGGCAGGTAGATAGATAGATAGATAGATAGATAGATAGTAGTTTTGTCTTTTTCGGCATCCTTAGTATCTGTTTTATGAATTAGGTATTTTCCTATGTTTTACAAGAACAAATACACGATCTGGAATTTAGCCCATTACAAGATATTTGAGGAAGCACATTCAACCTCCCGCTGATCAGTTGTCAGCTTTATCAAGTGCTTTCCATCATATCAGTCTTGGCTTCCTCTAGCTGCTCTGATAAGTTTTAGTACAACAGGAGAAGTCAAGACCTGGAACAGTGCACTTCCAAGTTGATTTGAAGCCAAATCTGATATTACCTTTTCATATTGCTTTCTTTGATAGGGCCATTGGAACAGAAAAATCAATTTAATAGAACAGTTTAGTGTTTTGTAATGTGTTTACTTCCCACTTTCCATTCAAGAGCTTAATGTGCTGTACATAACATTTCCTCCTTCTGTTTTTCTCACATCAGTGGATGAAGGCCGAAAGAGAGTAATTGGACTGAATCTGCCTAATAAACTTCGATGGTTGTAGTTAGATTAGAATCTGAGTTTCTCTGCTCCTCATCTGAAACTTTAACCACAGTATCACCATACTGGCTATCTTTGTTTGGATTCTTTGGTAACAAAATTATCCAAACATTGGCCCCTATTTTCTTTCTAAAACAATTCAAAAGAATAGTAATATTTATATTACAGGCTAATCTAGGGAATCAAAAACTAATAGTGGGAAATGATATAGGCACCAGGCCATAAACTGAAAGGCTGTGAGTTCTAGTCCTGTCTTAGCCACAAGGGTGACTGTGGGCCAGTTTCTCTTTCTTAGCCCTAGGAAGGAGGCTGTCAGATCCGTGTATCTGTCATTTCTTCAGAGGAAGAAGATAAGGGGGGGGGGGGGAACTGATAAAGAAATCCTTTCTTGATGTAACCTGAATATATTTAATCTTATATCGAATATGCACACCCATATATGATACAATGGGAGGAGAGAAGCCAGATGGCCAGAACCTAACACCTCGGAGGGCACAGCCAGGAGATGAGAGGTCCATAAAACTCCACAGTGAAGTGCTCTGGGAAATCTCCAAAAACAGTCCGTTCTAAAAAGGGGGTGGGGGAGGAAGTTAGGTACGTCTTGGGAAAGCTACATGAGAAAAAACCTTCCTAAAGGAGAAGGATCCCCTCCCAGAGGGGCTGGGAGGGGAATTAACATATTGGCTTTTGTTTCCCTAAATAAACATTGGGATGGGGGGGGGGATTCTAAACTCCCTTATCTATCACTGTATGCCTGAGAGACCTCAGACGCTGCTTTGAATTCCTACTGGACTGTCTCATCTCAATAAAGGATTCCTTTTGATAAGTTTGGTTCTCAGAAGTTCATTCTTATTGTTTGAATGGGAAGAAGTTCCGTAGCCTGACATAAAGCAGCGTCTGCAATAGAGGTCAACCCGGAGAGGAATTTTTTTTTAAAACAATTCACTCTACCGAGGGGATCCTGCAAGAGAAGAAAAAAATGTCTGAATACAGCAAGGAGCAAGGGGGAGCCGAATGCTGGGGAGAAACGTCAACAGTTACCCAGCCAGATACTGACTCGATGTGCCCCATCGAAGACAGCGAGGCTGCCTGTGAATCCTCCACCAAGCCCCGGTGGTCTATAGGTGTAGGAAAGAGAGACACCTGGAATGGAAGAACCAGGGGAGTAACCCTCACCCAAGGAAATCGCAAACCCGTGTGGAAATTGGAGCTAGAGGCCCTATCGAATCAGGAAGAATGGGATGAGGAGCCACCGGCCGATGACCGAATGAGACGGTACATCAATCGCCTAGTGAGGGAAGCCCTGGAGAACCTCGACATGGGGGATGCACAAAGACGACAACGCAGGAGAGCGAGGGAACCAGAAGGTGAGAGAACCCGAGCCGCCACCCCGGATTCAGTGGAGATTGAGCGGAAAGAGGGACAAGCTGAAGAACCAGCAGCCACACCAGGTACCCGACCCTTAAACGCCCCGGATCAGGGAATTAACCCTGGCCAACCCAGAAACATACAATTACAGAGGAAGGTCCCGCCCTTGGGGGTAAAATTCGATGGAGACCCCCAGAAATTGGGATTTTTCCTGGCACAAGTGCTCACCTACATGCAAGAATATGGACAGGATTTCCCAACCCAAGGGTCCCGGGTGCGAATTGTCACCCTAGCTCTTGAAGGGGCGGCAGCCAGATGGATGGTAACGCTCCACAACGTCAGTGCCCCAGAATTAAGAAACTTAGATCGCTTTATGACGGCCTTGCGCCACTGTTTCGAGGACCCGCTTGCCGATAGAAAAGCCCGGGACCGCATCAGAGTCGTGAAACAAGGTCGTCGCCTGGTAGCAGAATACACCGAGGAATTTCGTGACCTGGCTGGCCAGGTAGATTGGCCAGAGGATATCTTAGTGTGCTGGTTCAAAGATGGACTAAATGATGATCTATACGCTGCCTGCCTGGCCCATGGGGCCCCAAACCTCTTGCATGAATGGTACATGATGGCAGAGGGGCAGAGATAGACATGACTCGAAACCGGTACCATGCTGGTAAGTTTTGGAAAAGATCCCCACCCCTGGGGAAACGGGAAGTTTTCAAACCCCAATCCACCATGACTCCAAGAACGCCTGGTTGCTTTAAGTGTGGAAAGGAGGGACACCGCACAGCAGAATGCCACTCGAAGACTCCTGCCAGAAAGCTAGACCACCCATCAGGGAGGAAACCCACAACATCCAGCCCTTGAGGGAAGGAGACTGGCCTGAGAGGCCGAGTAGATGTGGGATTCCAACCCCCCCCCCAAACCTGAGGAAGAATCCCAAACGCTCCGAGGGGACCTGAGCCAGTCCGAAAGTGATCCAGACGATGACCCGCTGGTAAGCAATCCAATTGAACCAATCACCCTACCCCTGAGACTGTTTATCCCCAGCCAAGGGAAGGGGGAGGAAGTTACAGCGTTGCTGGACTCGGGATGCACTCGATGCCTAATCAAACCCTCCCTTGCAGATAAATTGGGAATCCAACTGAAAGAAATGGAAAATCCCATCGCTTTCTGCCAATTAGATGGAACCATAGCGGGGGGGGGGGGCAGCCAGGTTTACCACAGAACCATTGAAAATAAGACTAGGAAAACACAGGGAGATGCTCACATTCATTGTAGCCCCAGGGATGGAAGAGCCACTAGTTCTGGGTCTCACATGGCTACAGAAATGGAATCCAAAAATAAATTGGAGGACAGGAACCATACAATTCCAGAGAGATGTAAAATTTGCAAAAAGCTCTGAGGAAAGGATAAAGAATGGGAAAGAGAACAGAGAATCAGCCATGACTGGACAGTCTGTGAAACCCATTAACATCCCCAATGAGTATCAGGATCTGGCCCAAGCATTTAGTGAGGAAGCTTGTGATGAACTCCCACCCCATCGAGCCACAGACTGCGCTATCGAAATCCTACCAGGGGCTAAACTCCCAAAACCACAAATGTACTGCATGTCTCCCAGAGAACTGAAAGAACTCAGAGCATTTATCGATAAAAACTTAAAACGGGGTTTCATCGAACCCACCAGACCAAAAATAGCTGCCCCAGTGTTATTCCGTGAAAAGAAAGATGGCTCCATGCGTCTTTGTGTGAATTATCAAAAATTGAACTCCATTTGCATAGAAAATATGTATCCACTCCCCCTCATGAAGGACATGTTAGCCCACCTCTCGAAAGGAAATTTTTTTTCAAAGTTAGACCTACGGGAGGCATATTACCGCATCAGAATAAAGGAAGGGGATGAGTGGAAGACAGCTTTTAACACACCATTGGGATGCTACCAATTTAAGGTGCTCCCTTTTGGACTGCAAGGAGCGCCTGCAGTGTTTATGCAATTGATCAATGAAACCTTTCATGAATTTTTATTTAAAGGGGTTTTAGTGTATCTTGATGATATTTTAATCTACACGGAAACGATGGAAGAACACATCAAGTTACTCCGTGCAGTCCTCACAAAACTCTTAGACGCTAAACTATATGCAAAACTCTCCAAATGTGAGTTCCACCAAGAGAAAATTGACTATTTGGGGTATAGAATATCCCATGAAGGAATAGAGATGGACCCACAGAAGGTGAAAGCTGTATTGGACTGGGATCCACCCCACACACGCAAACAATTGCAAAGTTTTCTGGGGTTTGCAAATTTTTATCGCCAATTCATTCCAGCTTTTGCAAACATCGCCCTCCCTATCACGAACTTGCTAAAAACGAAGGGGGGGGGAGAAACCCAAACCTAGGCAACCCCTCATCTGGACAATGGAATGCCAAGCAGCATTCGAGAAACTCAAACGTCTGTTCGCAGCAGAACCAATCCTTAAGCATCCAGATCCCGAACAACCTTTTGTCATCCAAGCAGACGCCAGTGATGTTGCAGTTGGGGCAGTCCTCCTCCAAAAGAATGAAAGTGGTCAACTACAACCATGTGCTTATACATCTAAGAAACTGACGGAAACCGAGCAAAGATGGGCCGCATGGGAGAAAGAGGCATATGCTGTGCGGTGGGCAATGCTCACATGGAGACATTTCCTGGAAGGAAACCAAATCCCCTTTGAAGTATGGACTGATCACAAAAATTTGGAAGCTCTAAGAAATCCACGGAAACTCTCCGAAAAACAAGCAAGGTGGGCTCGATATTTTGAACGTTTTAATTTCACTCTCAAATATTTTCCTGGGAGAAAGAATTTTTTAGCAGATGCACTGTCCAGGAAACCCCAATACAACAGCAAAAAGATTGAAGTTATAAAACCGATGATCCAACCGACCCAACTATCAGCCAAGGTAATCACCCGGGCACAAGAGAAAAAAAAAAATCATCCCTGACTGAAGACACAAAGACGTCAATATTTAAGGAGGCACTACTTAAAGATGATTGGTTCCAGGCTAACAGAAACACGTGCTTACTCAAAGATGGACTGGCTTGGGTAGAAAACAAGCTTTATGTCCCTGCAAGCCAGAGAATGGAACTCATGAAACGTTGCCACGATTCCAAAATAGCAGGACACTTTGGTTTTGTAAAAACCCTGCACCTCATCAAAAGACAATTTTGGTGGCCGTCCCTCAAAAAGGACATTGAAAACTATGTTGCGAGCTGCCCCATCTGTGCTGCTGCAAAGAGAAGACAAGGAAAATATCCTGGACTTTTACAAACAGTAGCAGACCCTTCTGCTCCCTGGAAAGAGATCTCTATGGACTTTATAGTGGAACTTCCCGAAAGTGCTGGGAATACTGTCATTTGGGTTGTAACTGATCTTTTTTCCAAACAGGTTCACTTTATTCCATGCCAAAAGATCCCAACTGCCAAGTCATTGGCAAAGATGTTCCTAATACACATTTATCGCCTTCATGGAGCCCCCAACGAATTATCTCAGATAGGGGTGTTCAGTTCACATCCAAATTTTGGCGGGCATTTTTAAACCTATTAGGCTCCACCCAGGGATTATCGTCTTCAAGCCATCCCCATACGGATGGAGCAATAGAGAGAGTGAATTGTGTATTAGAACAATATTTAAGATGTTTTATTAATCACCAGCAGGACAATTGGACTGACCTTCTTCCTTTTGCAGAGGTAGCATACAATAACTCAGTCCATAGTAGCACAGGGTTCACCCCATTCCACGTAGCCACGGGCCAAGAATTCAACCCCATGCCGGAACTACCCACCAAAGAACCTGAAATCCCCTCCCTTAAGGAATGGATGGATAATTTACAAGCCATGTGGCCAGTGGTAAGATTATCTCTACAGGAAGCTAGAGCAGTTTACAAAACTCAAGCAGACAAAAAACGCTGGGAACCTAAACCTTTCAAGATTGGAGACCGTATATATTTGTCCACAAAATTCTTAAAATCATTACAACCTTCTAAGAAATTAGGACCAAAATTCATTGGGCCATTCCCCATCTCCAGAATTTTCAACCCCGTGACGGTAGAGCTTCGTCTTCCAAAAACTCTTAGGCAGATTCATCCAGTATTTCACTGTAGCTTGCTCAAACCGGAGATCACTTCAAACCTCAGACCCCCCCTTCCCACACCCCCAACCCCCATCATGATACATGGGGAACAACATTTTGAAATTAAAGACATCCTTGATTCACGTACTTACCGTGGATCCACACAATATTTAGTAGCTTGGAAACACCTTCCTTCCTCAGAAAATGAGTGGGTAGCCAAAAGACATGTAAAAGCACCCACTTTACTACGAAAGTTCCACCTAAAATACCCTGATAAACCATCCTGAACTGCACATGTAACGCATGATTTTTGTTTTTTCCAGGTAGACCTATCTGTTTTTTAAAGGAGGGCAGGATGTCAGATCCGTGTATCTGTCATTTCTTCAGAGGAAGAAGATAAGGGGGGGGGGGGAACTGATAAAGAAATCCTTTCTTGATGTAACCTGAATATATTTAACCTTATATCGAATATGCACACCCATATATGATACAATAGGAGGAGAGAAGCCAGATGGCCAGAACCTAATACCTCGGAGGGCACAGCCAGGAGATGAGAGGTCCATAAAACTCCACAGTGAAGTGCTCTGGGAAATCTCCAAAAACAGTCCGTTCTAAAAAGGGGGTGGGGGAGGAAGTTAGGTACGTCTTGGGAAAGCTACGTGAGAAAAAAACCTTCCTAAAGGGGAAGGATCCCCTCCCAGAGGGGCTGGGAGGGGAATTAACATATTGGCTTTTGTTTCCCTAAATAAACATTGGGATGGGGGGGGGGATTCTAAACTCCCTTATCTATCACTGTATGCCTGAGAGACCTCAGACGCTGCTTTGAATTCCTACTGGACTGTCTCATCTCAATAAAGGATTCCTTTTGATAAGTTTGGTTCTCAGAAGTTCATTCTTATTGTTTGAATGGGAAGAAGTTCCGTAGCCTGACAGAGGCAATGGAAGACAACTTTAGAAATATTGCCAAGAAAACTGCAGGGATTTATGCAGGCAGGCACTAGGAGGGATCCACTGCAGGGACTAGGAGGAATCCACTGCAGGGATTTATGCAGGCACACACTTACTCAAAGGTACCAAATAAATAAATAAATAAAATCAAAATAGAGATGTATATGTTTGAAAATCAGGAACCACAGTTTACTTGCAAGAAATCTATCAATTTCAGGGTGTGGGTTAAGGAATATCCATATAATGTAGTCTGAATATATATGATTTTCAGATTTGAAAACAGATGCATATAATGTGTAGGAGGTGTGGGAATCAAATTTGCCCAGAAAGTTTGTCTTTTGAGGTATTTTGTTTATGTGTTCATTGAATATCAGAGGACACTAAGAGGAATGAAAGCAGATCTCAGGACTTTTTGATAGTTCTCTTTTCACTTAAACTGTTTGAGAGTCACAGATGCATTATAGCATATTTAGCCTTCAGTCCACAGGCTTTCAGTTCCATAGCTGCATAAACAAATTATTCATTTGTTGTACATAATATAATCTGATTATATGAATCATTCATATTCATATAATATCATTGTACAAGCTGAATTTTAATGAGCTGAAGAAACATTAATGAGAAGGACCTATTGCTGCATGTGGATCATGTAGCTAGGCTAGTCTTTGGGGATATGGAAGGGGGCAAAGGAAAGCAAACATATATTGGAGTTGATCTTGGGTTTATGCTCTCCAGATTCAATCTGTGACAGGGTCAAATCTGGTGTACCTTCTCCCAACAGGTCTAGTTCCTACCCCCCCCCCCCCCCCGGTGATATTTTAAACGAAGAAAATTTTATTTATTTTATTTACTTATTTTGTCAATTGCTTACAAGATAATAGGTATAAGTAAAAACATAATTATGACATGGATACATATAAGAAAAATAAAAAAATAAAAGAAACAATAGGATAGGGATGATAGGCATGTTGGTGTGCTTATGCACGCCCCCTACAGACATCTTAGGAAAGGGGTGAGGTCAATAGTAGATGTCTAAGGTTAATGTTTTGGGGGTTTGGGGAAGAAACCACACAGTCAGGTAGAGTATTCCAGACATTGACCACTCTGTTGCTGAAGTATTTCCTGCAATCAAGTTTGGTGCGGTAAACCATGAGTTTGTATCTATTGTATGCTCTTGTGTTGTTATGGTTGAAGCTGAAGTATTCATTGACAGGTAGGACATTGCAATGTAAGATTTTATATACTATACTTACTGTAGATTAGACCGAAGGCGGCGTAATTCTAGGTTTTCTAGGTCTAGAATTTCGAGTCTGGTGGCATAAGGTATTCTGCAATGAGTAGAGGAGTGGAGAACTCTTCTTGTGAAATATTTCGGAACTTTCTCAACTGTGTTAATATCAGATACGCAATGTGGGTTCCAGACTGATGAGCTGTATTTGAGTATTGGTCTAGAAAAATGTTTTGTATGCTTTTCAGACTTTCAAGATTCTGTTAATGTAGCTTTACAATAAAGTGGAATTAACTTGTCCGGTTGTATTTTCAGTTTGTTTGATCTGGGAGGACTGACAAAAACTTAGGGGAGCTGTATCAAAGGTGGTATTCAGCCAGTTCCGACAGGTTCTGGAGAACCAGTAGTTGAAATTTTATTGCCATTTGTAGTTTAAATAAAAGAAGTTGCAGAGTCCAAGGTTAGCTTCCAGAATCTTACATGTAAGAGATAAACTGGGCTCAGGGCAGTGTCGGATTCAATTTTTTTTACTACCGGTTCTATGGGCATGGCTTGGTGGGCATGGCATGGGAAGGATACTGTAAAATCTCTAGTCAGAGGTGGTATTTGCCAGTTCTCTGAACTATTCAAAATTTCCTCTACCGGTTCTCCAGAACTGGTCAGAACCTGCTGAATACCACCTATGGCTCAGGGTTAGACAAACCAGATCTGGGCTGCAAACTCTGAGTGATAATTAGATTAAAGCAAAGATAACAGTTGAAGACCAAAAGAAGAGGGGGTGGCAGTGGATGAAATTGTTAGATAGTATCATCAAGGCAATGAAGCATAAATTTGGACAGACTCTGGGAGTCAGTGGAAGATAGGAAGACCTGGTGTTCTATGGTCCATGGGGTTGCGAAGTGTTAGACATGACTTAGTGACTGAACAATAATAACAACGAAGAGTAACAAGAAAGCTCTATTGCTTTCCTGCCCTCTAAAGGTCACCCAGAGTTTCTCAGGCCACATCTAGTATCTATAGTGAAATGGGAGTTATATGATCCCCTCGAAATATCCTCTAAAATCCAGAACATTATGCAGTGATGTGTGGTCTTTTTGTACTCTTTGTTTATGTAGCCATTCTCTTTCCCCATCTAGTTCCCCCCCCCCATGTGCCCTTACCTGTAAATCTTTCATTATATTTATTTCCACTCATCCATTCCATAATGTATTAATCTGTCTTTTGTAATTATTCTTAATACTTTTGAGATGTTTGTTACTATAAAGGTAGTCTTTAGGTATTTTAAATGACAATAATAAAATAGAAGAATCTTCTTCCAATTATTCTTGACTGGCAGAGATTTGTGCATACAGTTTTGTTCCCATGAGTAGATCCCTTTCTATATCAAATTTGATTGCTTGAAACTGAGGGACCGATTGCCCCAGCCTTTTCTTGTTATGATAGCTCTACTTTGGGGCATTACCAAAGAATTTTTTTTATGAAAAATGAAAAGTAGGACAGTGAAGGAATTACAAACGAATAGAAGATCCTTGTGTCTTAATCTTTAATCATAAAAGGATTAGGCAGTAATATCTAATCTTCAATCCTCTTTGGACTTTCTAGTTTCAAATAATGTAACTGTACATAATGTCAATCTTCCTTTTTGTAGCCTTCCTCTTCCCAGGATATGTGAAGAATGAAATTTTGAAAGAAAGGATTATGGGGAGGGTCTGCCAGGATTTGTTGAAGATGTAAAATAGCTTTTATAAAGATATAATGGCATGTGGGAATGACCTTGAGGGACCAGGAGAAGATATGCTGTCTAGGGAATGATCAGATGAAAAGGAGAGGATTCCACAACTGCTTAATGGGCTAAGAAAGAAACTTAAAAAAGGATCCACCCTAGTGTATCAGATGGTTAAAGGTGACAGTGGGTGAGTTGCATTTTCAGACTTTCAAAATTATGTTAATGTAGCTTTACAATAAAGTGAAATTAACTCGTCCGGTTGTATTTTCAGTTTGTTTGATCTGGGAGGACTGACAAAAACTTAGGGGAGCTGTATCAGAGGTGGTATTCAGCCAGTTCCGATAGGTTCTGGAGAACCAATAATGGAAATTCTGAGTAGTTTAGAGAATCGGTAAATACCATATCTGACTGCCCCTGCCCCCATCTATTCTCTGCCTCCTGAGTCTCAGCTGATTGGCTGGGTCTTCTTTTGTTGCCCTGCACAGGAAAATGGAGCTGGAAATCAGATTAGCGGGGTGGAGAGGGAATGGGGATTTTACAGTATTCTTCCCCTGCCACACCCATCAAACCACTTCCACCAAGCCACACCCACAGAACCAGTAGTAAAAAAATTTGAATATCACCACTGAGCTGTATGCTACAGAGGACTGGTTCTTGTACAAGGGAAGGTATACAATGTTTATCCACTCTTCTGACAACAACAGACCTCTATCTCCTGCAATGCTGTTTCCTTTTGATATAAAGAAATATTAAATTGAATATAGGATATACACAGAAACCTACATTGAGTATAGAATATGATGCAGTAATTTGTAGATGGTTAAGAGAATGGCAAAAATAAAAATGTCTGCCTTGCATTTATCTGATACAGAAATCATTACAGGATCATAATTATGTATATTCTGATCACAGTAGAAAATGGGGTTCTATTAGGAAAAAACTGAAATCTCCGCTGACTATTTTCTTGACAACTATATCTGCTTACTACATAGTAAGAACTAGTTGGAAAAATCTTCATGAGCAACAGCAATTATTACAACACCGCTCTTATACTTGGTTTATCTGACTTTGCCCTGTTTTCCTTTTGTCATCCCTGCGTAGATTTTGACCTATTGGTAAAAGGCATTCATTGTAGTGATTAATTTTGCTTAATCACAAAATATATAGGGATTAGCAGATCTTGGGAACTATGTGGGGGGGAATGTGAGAGGAAAAGACCTTTTTAACATCCTTTCTTTTTAAGGAAGCTCTAAAAGCTTACAAAGCTTTTAGAAGCACACGTGAACACGATTAAGCTTCCTCCAAAGTTTTTTTTTAAAATTAGAAAATTGAGCTGAGGTGTATTTGCACTTAAAGATGATTCACATGTCCAAAGTATCCTTTGAAAACCACTGGAAACTCTGCATGTGTTGTATTCCTGACCCCAGCGAGCCAGTTAGATGCAGCTGTCACTGTTGGCATTACGCACTGAAAGCTTAATGTGTTTGGTGCCAGTTGCAGATGACTAGAGATGACCGAGTTCAGTCATGTGCAAGGATTTTGAAGGGTTTTTCTCATTCCCCAATGGGCACAGTGTATAGTGGCTGTCCCCCAAATATAGGGAAACGGGGATGGTATCGTTAAAGTAGATGTTGCCATAGCAGTGAGCAATTGCTCATTCATTTCCTCTTATAATTTCTGGGTAGGTGTCCTTTTCAGATAGTATTAACATGTTATTCATAAAGCATTTTCAAATGATTTTTTTAAAAAAATCTGTTACATATTGTAATCGTATTCATTAGTTTAATGCAACGCAATAGTATTGAGGCCACAGAACCAGAAATTACACATCAGTATTTCCTTTTCCCACACTGACTGCACCACAGCAAACATACTACTTTTTCCAGTGCAGAAGAATCTGAAGATTTACTGCCTGTGAAACTGCCATGTGGGTATTTGAATCAAATGGCTCTGATTGAGTTGTTTTCAGTGGGCTTCGGCATGCTGAATCATTGACTCACCTCTGCTGGGAGCAAAGCAATGAAATATAAGCTACATAGTCTGAACTGAACATGTTCAAAAGGCTATCCGAACATTAGAAATAAATGAAGTGGTTGAGAGAATCTTTCTTTCTTTCTTTCTTTCTTTCTTTCTTTCTTTCTTTCTTTCTTTCTTTCTTTCTTTCTTTCTTTCTTTCTTTCTTTCTTTCTTTCTTTCTTTCTTTCTTTCTTCCTTCCTTCCTTCCTTCCTTCCTTCCTTCCTTCCTTCCTTTCTTTCTTTCTTTCTTTCTTTCTTTCTTTCTTTCTTTCTTTCTTTCTTTCTTTCTTTCTTTCTTTCTTTCTTTCTTTCTCTTGCTTGCTTGCTTTCTGTTTCTCTCTCTTTCCTCCCTCCGTCCCTCTCTTTCTTTCCCTTGCTATATTTCATATTTTTTCAAAGAAGAGAATCTTCCATTACCTGTGCAAACAAAAATGATATAATCTCAGCCTTATGGATATGAATGAAGTTTTAGCATTAGATTGAAAAACTTTACTCACAAGTAAATCCCACTGAATTAAGTGGAACTAGTATGTACTGTCTTGCACCTACTAAATGTCATATTAAAAACATTTGATCGTGTCTATGGAAAATGAAAGTTTGGATCAGTCTTCATACCTTTAATGCTTTAGAACAGTGGTTCTTAACCTGGGAGATATCACCCCCCCCAGGGGGCAATTTCATTTTTCAGGGGGGTTATGGAACGAAAAGGGGCAACGCGGGGGCGAAGGAATGGAAGGGGGGTGATATGGGGGCGATGGAGCGAGAGGTTTTGAGGACACTTTTCAGACTTTTTTCGTACAGTGAACCGCTGTATATCTGTCGTACAAAAACGTCAGATTGCTCGCTATTAGTGGGTTGAACTGTGTTTTAAAATGTTCCTCCAGCTAGCTTCAGTACAGAACGTCATACATATGTGAATATGCATCGCTCACCTTCATGCACGTTGCGCAGCAGCCTCTATCACTCTATCCATTCAATTTGTCGCTCTGATTTTTGTTGCTTTCCTTCTGTAAAAAATTTCTTTGTGTCTTTTTAACCCTTTTTACAGCGTGCATGAATATATATTTTCCTCGAATCTTAATTTAGTTTCAGAGTTTTTCATCTTGAAATTCTTAGTTCCTGCATTTCATCTTGAAATTCTTAGTTCCTGCATTGCGGTTTGATCTTATGCCCTTTTTATATTTCTTTTTGCGTCTTAAAATTCACTTGTAATTAAATCATTAAATCTTACTGTTTTTTTGGGCATTTCAATTTTCTTGCAATTGAATTTTGTTTTCAGTGGTCACTGCATTTAAGTGTCTTGAATAAGTAAGATAATAATGAAATACATGTAACACAAGTTTGGGAGTAAAGTGATGGGTGGCATCAGAATTTTTCACACAGTTGAGATATGGAAAAAAGACTGGAAATAAATTATTTGCATTGATATGTCCTGATGACAATTTTAAAGAAAACAAAAAACGTGTTTGCATAAATTGAAGAATTATTTCCCTGTGTTGTAATTGAGAGGTTATGTTGGGGGAGCGGGGTGATGATAACTTCCTCAATGGCTCAAGGGGGCGATTCTTTCAAAACGTTTAAGAACCACTGCTTTAGATAGTATGCCCCCCTCATCTATCATGTCTCCCCAGTCCTTCTTTTCATAGACTAGACATATCCAATTTCTGCAACCATACTTCATATGTTTTAGCATCCCCCCCACTCTTATATTTTACACTTGTACCCAAATTTAAAATATAACAAATATAAATTATTTATTTTACAATTTGGAAAGAAATCTGTAATGGTGTTGATGATTTGCATTTCTGATTCTGAATGTGAAAACACATACATAACATTTTCTGCCCATGATTTTTATTCATCTGAATTTATGTTGTAGGTCTACATTGTCACTCTTCCATTTCGAAGAGCTGTTAGGAAAGGAAAGGAAAAGAAAGGAAAGGAAAGGAACCATCTTGGACGGTTATAAATTCTGCTAGAAAGATCAATTTATTATAGCATATCACTAGCACTTTAAACATTCAACAGAATTAGATTACATTTGGTATTGTTAGAAATGTTTTAGAAAATACTAAATAACATTAGTTTCCACCTTGTTAGAAGTATTGTTGAATTAGCAGATGTTCTAACAGCAGCTATTTCTTTTCCTATTGGCAAACCAGTATATAAATAACATCATAGCAGTTTATGGATATCAGCATATAAAGAAGAACATATCCTTAATTCAGACTAATGCCACTCTAAAAATTTTTTTAGCAGTTTTAAAATACTTCTCTGTATAAAATTGGAAGAAAATCTTTTTGTAAGAGTACATTTGTTGAATTTCTCTTGCTTGGATGAAAAGGTCTTGCACTGACCTTAATGCATTTGTCTTCCATTGTACGAGCATCTCTCCTACAGTCTTCTATATCCTTGGCTCTCTCCCAAGGGAGAGAAAATATGGGAAAGAAACTTTTCCATTCTATTTTTTCAGAAACTTAGAAAGCCAAAGAGATGATGGGGGATGGGAGTAAATTTAATTGAAAAGTTCTCTCACCCAAATTAGCATCTTCTTCCACTTTTAGTGGTAAGGTAAACTTTAAAAAAAAATCCACCAAAAAAGGACTTCTTAGAAATTCTAAAGAATTCTGGAAATGAGATGGAAAATATACATTTTTTTAATAGGAAAAGACAATTTTGGAAATTGGGTAACAGATTCAAACTGTTCGTAATTCAAACTGAGTTTATTATTTTCTTTTCAATGCTAGTTTCTCAATGAAAGGATTAAAAAAATACTAGGCAAAATTATCCATAATTGGCACTTAGAACCTTCTTAATTCCATTTCAATAATTGTATTCTAGTCCCAATAATTTCATAGTAAAATGAGGAAGGAAAAGTCATCCAACTGACCAATGAAGAGGAGAAAAAAATGCCCCTCCAATCAAATGCCAGTTCCCTTGTCTCATTTCTTTCCTGCAATTGCTTTTATAGTGAAGAGCTTACACTTTCAAACTGGTTTTAGAATCGAATAGAATCTCAGGGTTGGAAGGGACATTTAAGGTCTTTTAGTCCAACCCCCTGCCCATGGCAGGAGACTTTATATCATTCCTGACAGATGGTTTTTTCTTGGATTGATGGAGCACTCACAACTCTGGGAGACAAGCTGTTTTATTAGTTAATTGCTTGATTGTCAGGAAATTGTTCCTTAATTCCAGGTTGGAAAGCTCTTTAATCACCTATTGCTTTTTGTTTTGTGTAGGGCAGTAGAAAAATCATTTACTGATCACTCCTGATGGTAAGATGCTCTAGTGTTTTACCACTCAGTGTGAGATGGAGGCAGGACAAGATAAACTTTCTTGCCAATGGGAGCCCTTCTCATCCCACATTTTAAGCGAAAAAGTTGCCCTACATTTGCAGAGCATAGCTGATTCTGGAAGTAACTTCTGTCAAGCATTGCACAGTGTTGGAGGGCTTTATATCCCATAGGATATACAAGGGTTATTTACCATGATATTGGAGGATTACTTTTAATGTTAAATGAACCTAATTTACCCTACTTGGACTAAAACAAATATCAAACATAGTTATCTTTCTGTTTTCACTCTTTTCCAAAGAGCAAAACTATATTCCATCAATAGAGTTCGTTATTTTTGAGAAATAATGTATATAAATACAATATATGCCAGACATATATTTGATGAAATAAAATTAAAATAATGCAAATGTCTATCAATTTTAAAATAAATATACAAAGTGCTAACAACTAAGATGGAATATACTTTTGAGGAAACATGAAAAATGACATTCAGCAAAAAATAAACCATCTCTCTCTTGGAGCTATTCAAGAAGCAAAGAAAATAGAAAAAAGCCTAAAGCATAACGTTGGAAAACTAACACATGACTTAACTGCCCCCTTGTCATGCTTTATATTTTGATAGTCTTATGATCATAGAAAGGAATGTAATAGCAATTGTATTTTCTACTCTAGTTCCATTTTGCTTTTTTTGTACAAAATAAGCAACTGTAAATTGTTAGCAGTTCACTGCCATCCCAGTCTGTCAATGTGCACAAGATCTATAAATCTTGTTGGCCATTCATCTGTCTATCTTGATATATCAGAAAGGGCTTCCACTTTTCCTACTTATTTGAACTTTCAGAGCTTGTCCTTCAAATGAATAATGTTCAGTTCACTGTTGTAAAAATAAAACCTCATTCTAGTGGCAGAGAAGAACAATTTCTTGTGCTCTTTGTTAGACCTAATATGTATAAACTGTGTGCACTGTGATACTATTATTCCACTTTAGATACATTTCTTTGTCTTACTTTCTGAAGTCTTTCATTGAAATGTCTTGCTTTCCAAAATGTTGCATTATTTCATTTATTAACTACCATAGTTATCAAAAAGAAGATGGCAATGAACTTAAGATGATTCTTCCTAGAAGATTGAAGTAGATTGAAAAAAGATTGGAACAAATTTCTGTGCAATTTCTAACTTCCTAACATGGTCAATCTAGGATTGCCAATGCCATAAATATTCCTTCTGCTTGCCCAACAAATGGAATTAGTTAACATATTTGTAGATGCCTAAAGACTGGTAAGTGATTAGAAATATCCATTAGAAGCTATATCCCAAAACAAGGTAGGGTCAGCTGATGTGGTTCTAATCTTCAAAAGAGGGGGGAGTGGATCCAAGAAACTATAGATCAATTAACTTGACATCAATCCCTGGGGATATCATGGAAGAGATAATCAAGCATCAGATTTGTGTCAGCACCAAGAAATGAGCAAAACAATCAGTAGAAGCCAGTTAAAAGTTAAAGTTAAAAATAGATCATGCCAGACAAATCTTGCCTTATATGTCATAAGTGACTGAATTAGTAGATCAGAGAAATACTATGGACATAGTATACTTGAATTTCAGATGAGTGGATAGAAGAAGAATCCGTCATATTTGCAGATGACACCAAACTGGGGGAATTGCCAACACTTTAGAAGATAGGCTCAAGATTCAGAAGGTTCTTGACGAACTTGAATATTGGGCTTTATCCAACGAGATGAGAAAAACAAGGTGCTGTACTTAGGCAGGAAAAACCAAATGCACAAGTGTAGAATAGGTGTACCGGGGACAACAGAAGTGACAGTTGAAGACTAAAACATCTGAAAGAAATTAAGGTTGCCTATCTGTGATCAATAGAGAGACCATGCCAAAGATGACTATAATATAGACAATCTAACTTGTTTTTATGTTATGAAGACATAACATAATGAATTCACTACACATGAACAGTTGATAATAATTTGCAAAATATATTATAGCTTAGAGCCACTTCAATTGTAATAAAATGATGACACCTGCATGGTAGCACACCTGGTGATTTGTTCATGTACATGCTAAGATGCTTTAGTTATATTTGTGTTACCTGTACCAGCAAAAACAAGGCAGTGAATGCACATCTGGCTTGCATTTAGGAGGACCTGCATGTCTTTTTCAGGTATTTCCATATAGGAAAAAAAAAAGAGAATATAGGAAATGAATCCCTAGTTGAAGAAAACAATTTTGTTTTGTTTTTGCTGTGGCAGTAGTTGGTGATAGATTTAGAAATGGAGAATTAATCACTTAAATGATTGTATTCATTTTTAAGCACTCTTCATATGATTGATGAAACTAAGTAAATAGCAGTGAAAAGTTCATTTTCTTCTTTTGCCACATGTCATGGAAAGCATCAGCTAAGCAGTAAAATGCACACTTGAGAGAACAATGAATCTAGCTTTCTCCATAACAACTTGAAGGCTTACACAATGTGGTTATTTACATCCTTATAAATTTCACAAAATTCACTGAACAGATGGCAAATGAAAATAAAGCCTCCCTTTAATTCTCCTATAAACTAACTCAGATGGAAAGTTTTCAGGATTTTATAGATTATATAAAAATCACAACATAGGTTAAAGTGGCAACAAATAAACAGGGCATTCATATGAATAATTACTTGGAAATAATAAATCAATGAGATTTAAAAGCAAAGAAGCATGCTTCAGACTTAAGAGCTTACATGGAACAAAGCTCATAAAGGGAATAAAATTTTCCATTGTTCTGCCTGATTTTGTGGTGCTCCACCTTTCTAGAAGCAGTTTCCTCTCTGCCTGGCTTGGATACCAGGAATTTTCATCACTGGAATATTTAATTATATCAGGTTGGTAGCTTATTTAACAATATTTAGCAGAACCTAGATGGCATAGTGTTCCAATATTTGAGGGGCTGCCACAGAGAGGAGCGGGCCAAGCTATTTTCTAAAGCACTTGAAGGCCAGACAAGGAATAATGGATAGAAACTGAACAAGGAGAGATTCAACCTGGAAATAAGGAGAAATTTCCTTGACAGTGAGAGCAATCAACCAATGGAACAACTTGCCTTCAGAAGTTGTGGGAGCTTCATCACTGGAAGCCTTCAAGAACAGATTGGACTGTCATCTGTCAGAAATGGTGTAGGGTCTGTTTGGGTGGATGGGTTGGACTAGATGACCTACAAGGTCCCTTCCAACTCTATTAATCTGTAATTTGTAATAGTGAGATACAGTGCCACAGGGATACTAGCATTTGCAGCCATGCCACTTCAACCTTTCCTTTAGAACAATAAAAGCAAAAAAATATCCCAAAACCCTCAGTAAGTATTAGTTAAAAGACTGAAACCTGTCCCAATCATGCAGAATATAAATATACTTACGGGACCGCCTACTGCCATCGTCAACCTCCCGCCGCCCAGTACACTCCCACAGGGTTGCCCTACTTGGGGTACCGCCGCCCGACCGTTGTCGGCTGACGGCCCCGAGAGTTCGGGCTTTCTCTGTGGCAGCTCCCTCCCTATGGAATGATCTCCCCCTGGAGATACGGGCCATGACGGATATCCTGACCTTCCGGCGCGCAGTGAAAACCCTATTTTTAGACAGGCTGGCCTGGCCCAGTAATTGGGTTCCGGTTTTAAATTTAATCGGGTTTTAGTGGTTAATTTTATACTTCTAATTTTTAATTGAATCCCTGATTTTATACTGTTAAATTCTCAATTAGATGGGACACAGCCGGACTAATTTGTTTAATATATTTTTAATTATATTTATAGTATATTTATTATGTGTTTTTTAGTAGGCTGTACACCGCCCCAAGTCCCTTTTTGGGAGAGGGAGTGGTATAAAAGTTTGATAAATAATAATAATAATAATAATAATAATAATAATAATAATAATAATAATAATAATAATAATAATAATAATAATAATAGGGGCAGCCTTTATCCTGTATTTAGAATGCTGAGAATTGAATGGAACCCTCCTGTGCTCTGCCTAGAAGTCTGTAATTTCATCATCACAAGACCTTAATAAAGAAATTGAATGCTGGAAAAAAATCAAAGTAGTATTAGTAAATGTTAGCTTTGTTCCCAATGAGTTCTGATAGGCAAGGCATAATGAAGTATTGAGCTGATTGATTGTCTACTCATAGTCTCAGAAAGCCTGTCACTCCATTAATTGCCTTCATACTCCTCCTCCCCTCTCCTCGACCCTTAGGATTCTTACTATAAGAAACTGAAGTTGTACAATTGTCTGTAACTTCCCAGAAGAAGGAGAAACCCTCTGGAATTGTAAAATACTTGGAATGATTTTGAAACATTTCAAAACCACCTCTGTTTTGAAACCAGATCTCCATTTCAAGTTGAAAATCAACTTCATTGAGAAGCCAACTCTTTGCTGAATCAAAGGCCCCTTTAAAACTTTGTACAGCCCTATAAAATATAAATATTAGGATTAATTTGGTCCCACCAAAGAATAACATGTTCTGGTGTGCCTTGCTGGTAGCCCAAATTAAATGTTGGAAGAACCTCTTTTCTTTCATCAGAACGATATCAAAGTGCCATGCTGCAATCTCCTCCCTTTTGGAGCATGTGTACCATATCCCAGCACATGTAGAAGAGAGGCAGGGTGGATGTAGCAATATTGGAAAATTCTTTTCATCAATTTAACTACCTGTGTCCCAAAATCAGACTTATTTGCCTCTCGGCTATACAGTTCCTCAGCTCTTAGGGTTAAGACTAAAGATGAAGGGGGGGAGGGGGGAAATGGGACAGATACCTCCTGCAGCAACCTGCACCCCATTTTTGGCCTAGATCAGTGGTGGGATTCAAATTTTTTTACTACTGGTTCTGTGGGTGGGCATGGCAGAGGAAGGATCCTGTAAAATCTCCATTCCCTCCCCATCCCATTAACCTGTTTTCCAGCTCCATTCTCCTGTGCAGGGCAACAAAAGAAGACTCAGCCAATCAGCTGGGACTCGGGAGGCAGAGAATTGATGGGTGGGGCCAGTCAGAGGTGGTATTTGCCGATTTTCCGAAGTACTCACACTAATCTGCTTTCTAGCTTCTCTTTCCATCTAATACCATGGAACAAGAACAATAAAATGAAGAAAGTGATAGCTATCATTCTACCTGACAATCCCTGATCCAAGGTCTCACCCAGTCAGTGCCTGGTCAGCAAAAGGTTTGGGAGATTCTAGAAGTTTCTAACCTTTCTGCCTGCGCTGACTTCTGGCTTGTTCCAAGCTAGAGAAATGAGTACTCAGCCTGAATAAGAATATTTGGACTTATAGTGCTGACATATCTGGATGTTAGAGGAAATTGATTTAGAGGGACCAGATTTGCTATGTAGACTTAGAAATTGAGGAAGGCATTCATGGGGTATGATTTATTATTGATTGTCATTTTGTCAATCTGTATTAGTTTTTATAGCTATCTTCTATGATAGTCAAAAACTATTTGGTTAACTAATACATTAAACAAGATTGACAGAGGGGCACTGCATACTCAGTAGCCAGCAATACACATTTTTCTATGTGGCTGATCAGCAATTCCTAAACTAAGATTCCACAGCCAAGTTCATTTATACCAAGTAAATGCAAGGTTTTGTTCAGTAATATGTTGAAGTAGAAACTTCATGATCCTGCAAATAGGTATCAGCCTTGAAGAAACTCCTGTTTAAACAAGGAATAATTTATATGTTATTTTGGCATGTAATTTCACCCCTGCTGAACTGGAAACTCATTACAAGGGAGCTGGGATTGCTAATCAAGATTTCTAGGATCTATTCTCTTTCTGATAAGCCCCTACACCATTATATTATAATCTTCAGCTGATATCAGCTACTATCTAGTCTTGCCATAAATGATAAAATGTTACATGGTGTTCTATGGCCCTTCTAAGTATAAATGAATAACAGTAAATCATTTAGAATAAATTAACTTGTTTTGGGTTCTCCATTTCAAGTACATTCTTTACTGCATAGTATTTACTAATAGATGAAGTCTCTTCCCTAAATTAAAACAGAAGGGCCAAAATTGCATTTATTTTCCCACCTTGAAAAATATTGATATTTATCCTGTTTTTAGTGTTTATTTCAGCTTCTGAATTTCATTTTCCAAATATCTGAATGGTTGTCACATAGAAAATTGAGTGTATTTAGTCTCTATTGCTCCAAGGGCAGGATCAGAAGCAATGGAAGCTGTTGCTGTAACTATTGCTGCAGGTAAGAAAAGATTGGACAACATTGGTCCAGGATGGTACAAGGTCTCCTGTCTCGAGCAAAGGATTGGATTAGAAGACCTCTGAGATCTAGGAGCCCTAGGATTCTGTGAAAAGATTAAAAACTACAAAGAAATAGATTGAAACAAGATGTTAGTAAGCACTTTCAGATGGTTGAGATGTAAATCATGGTTGTCATATCCAGCGGTGATTTTTCTATCACTGGAGCATCTTCAGGCATTGGCTGAATGTTACAGGTGCTAAATTACCGAATAAGGGGTTGGATTTGATGATCTCTAAGATTTTATCCAATTCTAGGATTTTATGATTCTCATTCGTTAATACATGGATAAAATAATATTTAAAAATATGGGTTAAATTCCACATCTTTCCACTTTGGCTATATATTAAATCTGATTCCCCCCCACCCTCCCATATAACTGTATGTTCAGAAAAAATGCTATCATCTCATACTCAGGATTATTCAACAAAAATACCGAACGTTTAACCAATGTGGTTGGTCCAACCTTACTGGCTGTTTGAAAAATGTTATTTCCCAAAACATGTAGTGATTATTATAAATACTGTTGATTTTTTTTTAAAAAATTGTTTTTTGTAACCTGCCCAGAGTCACACTGTTTGAGCTGCATGATCAGACAAGTTCTTTAACGATTAGATGATAATGATAATGATAAAAATTACTACATTCAGAAGAGTTTCTACTCTGTTTGATGGCATTGTTCATACTGTAAAATCATGATATAAAGCCAGTGACATAGTTATTTTGTCAAACTTTCAAAATTTAGGCTTTCAAATGAACTTGGACAATAACTTGGCATAATTTCCTTAATCTAAATTTCTCCCAGCTGATATTTTTAGATGTGTTGGGACTCCAGTGAACAGAAATAAATCCTAGGTTGATCAAAGCTGCCTGAGTAAGTAAGAATAGCCTGCTTAAAAACTCTCTGTCTTCTGTCTGCATACTGATGTTGTTAAACTCAAGGTCAGCAGATTGTGTTACTGTTTGTAATTTGGTATTGACCTGCTATTGCCTGTTTGCGCTCAATTTTAAGAAAAAAAGTCATCAATTAGAATAATCCAACAAGTGTCATTACAAATTGATTTTCAAATTTAAATGTCAGTGCCTTTGCATATCACATCTAGAATAAAATGGATTTTTGTTTACCGCTCTACACACTAAGACTCAGCAATCTTTGCCAAAATAAACTATTGCATTTATCTGTTTTGGTTTGTTGCTCAAAAATTGCATTCCTTCCCCTGATCCCTTCTTTAAAAGGAATTTGTGCAAGATTCTTTTTTGTCTATTCATCATTCACAATGGTAATTTTCTTCTAGGAACCTTTTCCTTCTTCCTTTAAGATTGCTTGAGCAACTAAACTTTAACATAGACCAGGTAATGCATCATTGAAATAGACTGATGGAATTTAGTGGGGGGAAAATAAAGTTTAAATATCAAGCTGTAAAAGGAGTTTTTTAAAGTGTCATAGCACTGACAATGACCTGGTCTGAAACTTTTATTTCTGCTTAGCCGTGAGCCTCTTTCCATAAAAATGTATCTAAGATGTTTTAATTTCCCAGTGAAACAAATATTCTAAGTGAATGTAATCTAGCTAAACACAAAGAATAATATTTCACACAAAAGTTTTGGTGTGTTACATACTCTTAAAGATGGCTGGAAACTGCATATTAAGCACAAAAAGTTAAACAAAAGATGGTATTTCAGATTTCCGGTATATTTTTGAAAATTCCAATTCTAAGGAAGTTGCTTGATGTACAAACCATTCATGCTACAGAAAAGAGGATGAAGTTTTATATAACAATCTTCTCAACTTAAGCATTAGGTGTTTGCATCTTTCTGTGTTTTTAAAATGTTTTTAAGCCTACCAGTCATATACATAAAAACTTGATCTAACTATTTTATATATGGATTATGGTTTCGTAATATCTATATAGGTTTTCTATTATGACAATAGAGATGTTCTATGATTACATTTTAATAAGCACATTCCACAGTTTGATGTGATTAATACAAACGAAAGCCTTTTTATAACCAAGGAATCACATGCTAATCTTTTTAAAAAAATATTATTTGGATTTTTCAGTTATTCAGCATACATCAGCTGAATATATAAAGTACATATAAAGTCTCTTGTTCTTTGGCCTTTTCAAAAAACAGCTTCAACATCTAACATCTTTCTTCCCTTGTAGGTTTTTAACCTATGTTAAATGATCCTAAGAATTATTTTTCTTGCCTTGTGAAATTAAATATATTTTACAATATTTTGATGAGTCCCCTTTCTCTGGTATTGATATGTAGGCTGATTTCTTCCAATCCATTGGCCATTATATTCTTCAGATTTGTTGGTGTAGTTTGACTGGAAATTTTATATATTCCTCTTCTATTACTATTCAGTATGCCTTTTCTATTGAGTAATTCATTATCTGTTTCACAGTCTCTGGCTACTTTGCTGTAATAACTGAATTCTTTCAACTTCTTCAACTGAAGTATTAGTTTGATTTCTGTCTGGTGACATCTTTGTATATCAGCATCATTTTGGTTGTTTGAAAACAGTGTTAGCAATGAAGAAATAATTGGATTGACAGAAATTGATCGATTGCTTTCCTGCTGCTTTCTGTTTCCTAGGCCATGCAGTTCAATTACATCTTCCTCCTTAATATTTCCAGCTTTGACATCCTCCAACTATAGCAGTATGTCTTGCTAGCACGTTGTGTGAATTTCTGATTGAACTTGACAATAAAATTCATCAATTTCCTCTTGGATAATTTTCCTTTTAAAGAGTTGTTCATAAGTCTATCTGATGTTATCTGGTCATTGATTGCACTGTAATTATGTTCTATATCCTTCTTGATTATGAAAGCAATGTCATTCCTTCATTTTGTGTGTGTGTGTGTGTGTGTTCCCTGAGTAGTAAACAGTATAATCTTCTGATGGAAAGTGTCCAATTTTAGTCCATATCAATTCACTGGTGCATAAGATGCAATGCCTAACTCCTTTCATCTTTCACAATGTTCATGCTTCTAATGCTCTACATTCCCATTGTAATTTTATCTTGGCAGATTCAGATTTTCTTTTCCTGCATGGCAACATTCACAAGTAGATATCCCCAAAGCTTTCATCTCATCATGTCATAATCACCATTAGTACTCCAAAAGATCCTCAGGTCTTTCTCAGTAGCATCTGGAGGGCCATCTGAATGGAAGGACCCATCATCTGGCTTTATATCATCAATCACTTTATCTGTTTTCTTGCTAAAGATACAGAAGTAGTTTACTGTTGTTTTCTTCCATGCAGTATGAAATGGTGTATTTGCTGTTGTTACCAAAGTGATGTTCTGCCTCCAGGATCTTCCTATACAGCTGCTGCCCAATATAAAGTCTATTTGCTTTAGCTGGGCATCTGGGATGCCATTCATGCCTTTTTTGACTCTGTTGGGATAATATATCCTTAGCATAAACTTCTGACGTCTTTTTTTCATCCATATCATATGTTTTTCATTTTGGAGGGAGGGTTGATGTCTATGTTGATTTTAGATCATTTTAGACTAGGCTGTCGGTACTGTTTGACTTTTTTCTCTGTTTGTATGGATTTTGGGGGTTGAGTATATGTGTTTGTATCCTACTAGACTCCATTAGAGTTTGGCAGCAACCATAAAATTAATAAGTAAATAAGCAAACAAGCAAATAAATGTGGTACATTAATGGCTGCTAGTTGAATATATTTGAAAAGGATGGTTATCAAGATTCTAGATTTTCAAAAGTTAATTCTAAGCAGGATAAATGAATTTATGGAATTACTGAATGCTAAAAGACTTGTACCGGTGGATAGAGAAGCAAGTATTTTTTAAATTAAGAAAGTAGTTGAGATTGTTTTACTTACTAGTACTTCCTTTGTCCTTTGTTAGCAATTGAAACTTTGTCTTCTAAGATAGGTAAAAATTGACTTCTTCTTTTTTCTTCTTTTTGTTAAAGCAGAGAGTAGTTTCTTCACCAACTGAACCTCATTCATTTTATTGCAAATCCAAGGAGATGTTTGGATGGAATTGTCACATGGAAAATAAGTTGCTGGCAGCTACAATCCTTCATACCAAGTAGATGCATATAATATATTTTGTTCAGTGAGGTAAATGGATTGCTGCTTTAAAGATTCAGAGAAGGGAGGAAAGGCAGATATAATTGTACATAAATCTACAATTTTGCTGAGGTTGATTATTATTTTAGGTTGATAGTAAGATCATGGGCGTTCTTAAAATGCTGCAGCAATTTTACATGGGTGGCCATGCTAATTATCTTTTGTAAGTCTATGGCTGTGAAAGTTAACTCTAAAATTTTATTCAAAGGAGCATGACTGGATGCAATTGTGGCATTGTCTGCCCTCTTTCATCCTTAAGCCAGGTATTCAACCTCCTTTCCAGGACTGACTAAAGGTTTGGCAATTCTATAAGATGGAGATATCCTTTTTGGTTTGTGTTGCTATTGTTGTGGAATGCTTTCCTCAGGGAAGGCCATGGCTATCTCCTTTCGTAAAGGAGATTTGTTTCCTCACAAAACAGAAATCTAAAGCATTTGACAGTTTTATCAAAATGGTGAAGGAGCATTGCAGTGTCACAATGCAAGCTATGTCCCTTATGTAAATATGTGCACATAGAAAAGGAGTTGGGGCATCACGATGTCATGACACTCATTTTGCTCCCTCTTCCGGTCTCCATAGACAACTTTGTGAAAAATATTTTGAGAGATATCTGAATTTTCTGTGCTCTTCTATGTGGCTATACATAAACACATGCTTTATCACAGATTAGAAATATAATACACCTGTTGATCTCAGTGAGATTTGTTAGTCAAAAGCTGCAGTGAATTATACACGTTTATTCTGAATCTAGACCCAACCCATGTTTTACATAGCTTTTAATGGCCTAACTCTAGGGCACTTTGAAAAATATAATCTGGTGAAGTTTGTAAATAACTTAAAAAAAACAAATTGGTAAAGAAGCCCTGAGAGAATAAATATGAAGAACAGGAAGTGGGAGCTATCAAGACTCAATTGACTTGTACAGAGGGGATACAATTATAAGACAAGCATCATTGATGCATGTTGGCACCTATTTTTTCCCATTCTTCCATTTAACCATATCTGATTCTCAGAGGCTGTCAGGAAAAGTTCCTACAGTTTTCTTGGCAATGTTTTTAGAAGTGGTTTGCCACTGCCTCTTTCCTAGGGCTGACAGAAAATGACTAATCAAATCTAGCTGGCCTTGTGTCCAAGATGCAGGTAGAATTCATGATCTCCTGGTTACTACCTTGATGGTTGATGCCATAACCATTATACAAAGTTGGTGTCAAACTGCTCTATATGTCTCTTGCTTGACAAAAAAGGAAATACCACAATTCCATTGGAAATATAAACAAAAAAGGGTTTATTTATCCTTCTGCTACAAGGACTACACGAAAAACGGTTGTCAACGATACGGGTAAAGTCAGCTCTAAACTGCCAGAAACAATGTACAATATTTATACATAAATACATTTATCCATGATTAACTACTACTCACGATTACCCCTTAAGTACCGCCCCATATGCAATTTACATAAACCATAATGCATTAAATGAAGTAGAACTATGTCTGTAACAACATGGCTAGGTTCTCGATGTAGCTGACGCGATGTCACGATTCCTCTCATGTAATTTGGCTCCGACCCGCTATGGTTAGTGTGGTCGCGACATTCAGGCCCCCCTTTACCAGAACTTTGTCTATAAGAAAACATACACAATACATTAATATTTAACCTCATACTGTCTTAGGTTTATCGGGATATTTGGCATGGAACTGTCTAATGAGTCAACTGGCGCACATATCAGACTGTTTTACCCAAGTAGCTTCTGTTTCTGGGTAGCCCTTCCATCTGACTAAATACTGTACATTATGTCTTCTAATACGTGAATCAAGTATTTTATCGATTTCAGCATGTGTAGAATTTGTATTTTCCATGAGATCTTCTTCTGTTGTTTTAATATGCGATTCCGTTGGCTTTAATAAACTGGAATGGAAAACAGGGTGTATACAATGTAATAGCGGTAGTAATTTCAGTTTCACCATGACGGGGTTAATAATTCTTTCAATCTGAAAGGGTCCAATATACTTTGGTCCTAATTTTTTACTATTCAACTTGAGTTTTAGATATTTAGTTGATAAATATACATAATTGCCTACTTGAAAAGTTTTAGGTTCCTGACGTTTCTTATCTGCTTGTTGTTTGTATGTTTGAGTTGTCTGATACAAGGGTTTTTTCACAGTGTCCCAAGTCTCTTGCATTTTTTGTGCCCATGTGTTCACATTCTTGGGTAATGTATTATCTGATTTCCAATCGGGTATAGGAACAAGTTCTAATCCATTTACAACTTGGAATGGACTATGCCCCGTACTTTCATGTTTGGCATTGTTATACGCTATTTCAGCAAATGGCAACAGTTTTGCCCACTCTTTCTGTTGGTAAGATACATAGGATCTCAAATACCTTTCAACCATAGTGTTGGCTCTTTCAGTCGCCCCGTTCGTGCTAGGATGATGTGCAGAACTAAGGCCTTGTGCCAACCCTAACATATGTACAAATGATCTCCAAAATCATGCAGTAAATTGTACCCCCTGCTCAGAAATGATTCTCCTTGGAGCACCATGTAACTGATAAATATGTCTTATGAACAAATTGGCCAATTTCTTTGCTGAGGGTAATCCTTTGCACAGTATGAAATGAGCTTGTTTTGAAAACAGGACTATTACAGTCCAAATGACGGTATGCCCTTCGCTACTAGGTAGATCCACTATAAAGTCCATAGCTATGTCCTGGCATGGTTGATTAGGCTCTGTTACAGTCTGTAATAGTCCTAATGGTTTTCCTGTTCTTGGTTTAGTAGTTGCACATATGTGACAATCTCTGACATATTGCTCAATTTCTGTACGCATTTGAGGCCACCAAAATTTTCTCTGTGCCAAATGTAAGGTTTTTAAAAAACCAAAATGTCCCGCTTGCCTAACATCATGAATTTTTTTAAGACTTGTTTTCGACAAGACTTATCATTCTTCCAGATTAAGCCATCTTTTTCCATATAGTCATTCTTTCTATTTTGTATCCAGTCATCTTTTTCAGTAGCTTCTTTTAATTCATGTTTGCTAATTTCTTTTCCTGTTACCAATTTACTTTGTTCAAATGATATTCCTGCATCAATGATGGGTTGGATGGTTTCATGTTTGGTTATGTTATATTGTGGTAAACGTGTAAAGCATCTGCCATGAAGTTCTTACTTCCCGGAACATATCTTAACTGAAAATTAAAGCGCTTAAAAAATAAAGTCCACCTAATCTGTTTTGGGGATAATTTCCTTGGTTTTTGCAGAGTCTGCAGATTTTTATGGTCTGTCCATACTTCAAAACCAATTTTAATTCCTTCTAATAGATGACACCAATTACTCAATGCCCACCACCGCAAAAGCCTCCTTTTCCCAAATAGCCCACCGTTGTTCTGTAGGGGTCAATTTCCGTGAGGTATATGCACAGGGTTGTAATTGTTCATTTTTGTTATATTGTAGTAAAACAGTGCCCAGAGCAACCTCACTCACATCCGCTTGTATTATAAACTTTTTGTTAGTATCAGGATGCAGTAAAATAGGTTCTTGTGAAAATAAAGTTTTTAAAGCTTCGAATGATTGTTGACATTTGGCAGATCACACTATTGATTGATTAGGCTTTGGTTTTAGATTTTGATGTTTAGTTTTTAAAAGTTCAGTTAATGGCAATACTATTTGTGCGAATTTGGGAATGAATTGATGGTAAAAATTCACGAACCCTAAAAAACTCTGTAACTGCCTTCTGGTTTTCGGGGTTTCCCATTCAACCATGGCCTTAATCTTTTTGGGATCCATTTCCAATCCTCCATTCGATATTCAATATCCTAAACAATCTAAGGACATACAATGAAATTCACACTTGGAAAGCTTTACATATCATTTGGCATCCAGCAACTTTTCCAAAACAGTTCTTACTAATTGTATATGTTCCTCCATAGTTTGGCTATAAATTAATATATCATCTAAATAAACTAAGACACCCCGATATAAATGTTCCTGCAAGACTTCATTTATCAACTGCATAAAAACTGCGGGTGCCCCCTGGAGTCAAAAAGGCATAACATTAAACTGAAAATTTCCAAGTGGGCAATTAAAAATCGTCTTCCATTGATCACCTTCCCAAATCCTTACTCGATAGTATGCCTCCCATAAATCCAATTTAGTAAAATAATTTCCAGTGGATAGGGTTTCTAACAAATCATTGATTAACGGTAATGGGTATACATTATTCACACAAATAGCGTTAAGCCCACGGAAATCAACACAAAGGCGTAATCCGCCATCTTTCTTTTCCCGAAATAATATGGAGCAGCAATGTGTGATCTCCCTGGTTGAATAAATCCACGAGCAAGATTTTTTTCAATGTATGCTCTCATTTCCTCCATTTCTCTAGGAGTCATTGCATACATTCGAGGTTTTGGAAAGTTTTCCCCGGAATTAAATCAATAGCACAATCAGTTGCCGATGTGGTGATAATATGTCACACTCCTTTTCACTAAACACCTTTGCCAAGTCTTTATATACCTCAGGATAAGATACCTCATCAACATGTATTATCATCTCTCTATTCTGTATATTACAATGAGGAGCTACAATTCATATCTTGCGAAATCTATTTTCCCACCATAGTTTGGGTTTCCATTTGTCTAGCCAGACTAATTTTAATATCAGTGCTTCATGCATATTAGGCACAACAATGAATCGTAAAAATTCCCAATGACTTCCTATTTCCAAGAACCGTCTATTTGCAGGAACCGTCATTATAGTTGCAGGTTGGCCCCTCAATAAGGAACCATCTACCTGTTCAAAACACATAGGGGTTGGTAACTCCTGAACTGCCACTCCTAATTCCTTAACTACTCGTTGACTAATTAAAGATCTAGTACAACTGGTATCAATTAAAGCTCCATATTGACCTCTTGAATGTGTTATGAAATTTTCTAATACTACTGGTATAACAAAAGGGATTACAGGACTACTCACCATGTCATCCTCCTCTGGAGTTTCCTCTCCACTATCATACAGCCCCGACACTACTCTTTGTGACTGAGGTATTTGTGTTTTTCTTTGCCGATCATTCGACCCTGTCTCTGAATCTGTTACCTTTTGTAACAGACATTGAGATTTTTCGGAAGTGCTAAAACGTTTCCCTGAAGCTCGTGTTAATCCACTATCTTGTATGGTACTAGGCATGGGTCCTGGTACTCTAGCCACCAGTTTTTTATATGCCGTCTCCACTGAGGAACACTCTAATGCTCTATGTCCTATCCCTTGGCATCAGAAACATCTCATGGAAAACCTTCCCCTACTATTTGTTTTATCGACTTCTGCCATGCTCCTTCTTGTCATTATCGGTCCCATCCTTGATGGTTTAGTAGTATCAATTTTAAAAGCAAATTCTCATAATCCCATATCTAATTCTAGCACCGTTCTGTACCATTCTGTCAATTTCTGGGGAACTCCCCGATAAAGACAAGCCTGTCTTAACTGCTTATCTAGCCCAGATTTAAACTCCCTAATTAACAACCATTCAGGCAAGTACGTAATCTGGGTGCTAACCTTCTGAATTCCTTAACATATTCTATCACAGGTCTACCGCCTGATGTAAGGACATTAATGTTTCTTCGTATTGAGATATTCTTGTTCTATCCTCAAACTGAATTTTAAGTGTATCCAAAAATAAACTAACATCAACCAATTTTTTTGCATACATACTATGCAATTCAGTTGCTCAATCAGCAGCATCCCCTGTCAGAACTGCTGTAATGGTGACAATTATCGACCACTGTGATGGGTAACAAGAAGCATATAATTCAAGATGGTTTACCACTTGACTTAAAAATAATGCTAGTCTATCAGGGTTACCATAAAAGATACATTCATAGGTGGTGGGGCCCAAACCATATTTCGTGTCCATGGGGGAGAGGAACCCCATGAGGGCCTTGGTGGTGCAGACTGTTAATCATCTAGCACTTAGTGCAAGCTGCCTGCAATTAGTGCAGGCTCAAATCCCACCAGGCTCAAGGTTGACTCAGTCTTCCATCCTCTCGGGGTAGGTAAATTGAGGACCCAAGATTGTTGGGGGCAATAAGCTGACTTTGTAAAAATGCCGCTTAGGGGGTCCAAAAGCCCTAGTAAAAGGCAGGCATATACAATGGAATGAAGGCTATTGCTGAGCACTTAGCATGGTGCTCCATAGACTATAAGCCGCCCTGAGTCTCCGAGAAGGGTGGCATATAAATGCAAATTTTTTAAAAAATGATAATGCCGGATGTCTATTCCCAAGTTGTTCTTCTGTGGTCTCTGTTCTAGAATGTATTGGTTTAGAAGCTTTCCGCTGGGTACTTATTGCCCCCACCACATCTGCCAAAGAGACATCTATGTCAGAAGTAACATCTTTTGCAGAACTTCTGCTCATATCTCTGCTATCCCTTGGAAGTGAATTAAATAGCGATGTATTTTCTGTTCTAAAACCCATCTCCGGAGTGTCCCAATCACTCCTTAAAGAAACATCCTGGATACTGAGTTCACCATATTTCACACGTAGTAATTCCAATGTACTAGCATTTAAACTACTGGTTGAAACACTCCACTCATCTTCCTCTGTAATTCATCTCTCTTTCCAATTGTCAAACTTGCTCGGTGGCATTGGTATGAAAGCAGGCGGTTTTCTATGTGACATTACTCCACCTCTGTCCTCTTGCGAATCCAACCCGGACCACCGTTCCCTCCTTGTTTTCAGTCTTACCACACGTTCAGCATTATCCACATGCCATGGCTCGTTGGCAAACACAGCTTCGAGAGGAGAAACATTATTGGCATTTGGCTCCGAGGACTGCTCAGGAACAGCTGCTAGTTCATCTGTAACAATGTCCTCCCCAAATGCTGAAACGTCAGGTAATTGTACATCGGCTGTAATCCCCTCAGCCAGTTTCCATCACAATGCCTCAAAAGTAAAAATTTTAAAGTAAGGAGAGCTGACTTTTATGTCAAACCGCTCTATATGTCTCTTGCTTGACAAAAAAGGAAATACCACAAATCCGTTGGAAATATAAACAAAAAAAGGGTTTGTTTATCCTTCTGCTGCAAGGACTATATGAAAAACGGTTGTCAACGATACGGGTAAAGTCAGCTCTAAACTGCCAGAAACAGCGTACGATATTTATACATAAATACATTTATCCATGATCAACTACTACCCACGATTACCCATTAAGTACCTCCCCATATGCAATTTACATAAACCATAATGCATTAAATGAAATAGAACTATGTCTGTAACAACATGGCTAGGTTCTCGATGTAGCTGATGTGATGTTGCGATTCCTCTCGTGTAATTTGGCTCCAACCCGCTACGGTTAGTGTGGTTGCGACATTTGGCTCTTACTTTTTTTGGTAGTTGTAGGAACATACAAAAAAGTTCTTTCTCTCTCTCTGGATGAGTGGAACCCTTGAAAAATCAGGAATCTCAGTGGCAGGGACAAAAGGTAATGTGTTACAGAATTTATACATACACACTAGCTATGAAGCAGCTCAACTGTTAGTTGTGGAAAGGACACAGCTCAGGCCACAGGGGTGTTAAACTGGCAGCCCACAGGCCGGATGCATCACACACAGGCCCTGCCCACCCCAGCTCCACAAAGGGGAAAAAAGTCACAATATGTCACATGATGGCAACGTGATGCAGCGAATTTGACACTTGTGGGTTTTTCCTTTATATTTTATCTCCAGGCATACAATCATTTTGCTATGGAAAATATAACTTATTTTGCTACAGCAACTGAAAGAAAGTGATGGATGAATAGATGAGTATTGACAGAAAGATATAGAGGAGATAGAGGAGCATTCTTTTGAGCTGCTTTGGTACATTAAAGGAAAGAAGTTGAGAGTAAAACTAAAAACTGCAGCATTTGTATTTAGTGCTTGGGATCTTCTCTCTTCTCCTCTTCTCTCCTCTCTCTATCACAAAGATGGCAAGAAAACTGTATTGGGCTAATTACACGGCATGAGAAAAATGACATTAACTCTTCCCTCGTGCATAATTTCTATTTAAAATAGCCTCATCAGATTCTCTTTGCCAAAACAAATTAGTATTAATCAACAACAATACTATGGTACCAGTAGCATGCTTGGAGGAAGGGCCTTTTATTCAGAGGGCAATGTGGTGAAAAGGGTGAATTACTTCTTCCAATCCTAATCTACATCAGCCTTATTCCCCTCATCCCATGTTTCAAGAAAAAAATACAAAATGCTATTGTCCATGCAATTAACCTAAGATACGCCATTGCAAATATATATTTATGAAACAAAAGGACTAAGAAAGTCGTAAAGGCACATATATATTGAATCTTGAAAAAAAACACACATTTGGCATATAATAAAATTAATATTGTTAAGTGTTTCTTGTATGATTTTCACTGTGTATTACTGTGGGCAGTTAAATACTATAAATGTTAAACTGACATGAATTTCACCCATAACATTAACTGAACCCATCAGCAGTCTCTAGGGACAGAACAAAGGGATTTACCAAACAGCATGATTACCCATGATTCCTGGGTCACAAAAAAGAACTTTAGGTGGTCTACCTCTTTCTTCCTTAGTTATCTTATGCTCACTCATCCACCCAATTTCAAATAAAATAAATGAAAATCTTACATATCTTTAGGTCTTTGAAAAAAAAAAAGTCATGTCCTTTGTTGGACTATATGAAAATTTAAGTTTCAAAAAGCTTGGGGAAGAAATGGGCTAAGTAAAGATGTTAGCAATTTGTTAGCAATTAAATTGATGCTACCATGGGAGATTAAGTTGCTTGCAATGCCTTTCTGGCATTGAAGAATAGTCTGATTAAAGACCATTCAATCCATCTCATCAGGAATGGAAAGAAGAAAAAAACTATTTTCTACTAACAGTTTTTTCAGAGAGTCTTCCTTCTTAGTGTTGCTTTCTTAAACTGCAAAACAAAGGAACAATCTAACACTTCCATCATCCCCTGATAAATTAAACAAAAATTGACTCCATTGAGTGCAATATCACACTATGCTTCAACATACTTGGCAATCTTTAGCATCCATTTGACACAGCAGTAGATCAATTACACTTGTTTTCTTATTTATACCCCCACTAAGACTCAGCAACTTTAACTTTGTTTTCCTGGAGCTGCTTTCCTTATGCCAAAAGAAATGCCAGTGAGAGTTACTGATTGGTTTCCTGATTGTGATTTTGGTGTGTGGCTGCTTAGCAGAAGAGCCATTATTATAAGCAACTATGGTATGCCCAGTGTTTTCAAATGGCTTTTCTAGGAACTGTATTGGGTGAGGTGTGTGTTCAATGAGAAGAACAAAAATGAAAGGCAGGCTGATCCTGAATGACTTGGATTTTGGAGAAGAAAAAAACTTGAATAGGAGATTGATAAGAACACAAATTTTAATCTCCTCTCTTGAAAGGGAAGGTCTGAGAGTATAATATTTGGTGAAATGTAACTAAGATTTTATGGAATCAGATTCTCTACATGATGAAGATTAGCAGTGTCATGTTCCTGCTAGAGGATTCCATTTCTGTAGAGGAAGTAGAACTTCCTGAGGAAGATCTTAGCAAGTAAAAGTCTCCTCTTAGAAACTCTGAGGCTGAAGAAGTAGCTTTGGGCCCCTGGGAAAAATATGATTTTGAAGTAGGGAGTTTGGTTGAGATGCTAGGGAGCAGAAGTTGATTCCAGGTAAAGAAATGTCCAAATCAAAATTTAAAGGCTGAAAGTATTTAAGGAACAGGCTCCTTCATAATCAATCATTGATTGATGCTTTGGAGAATAGGGTTCTCCAGGACAAGGCAGGACAAGAACCAATGTGTGGAAACTAATCAAGAAGAGAAGCAACCTAGAACTAAGTAGAAATTTCTTGACAATGAAAACAATAAAACAATGGAATGACTTGCTTCCAGAAGTTGTGGGTGCTCCCACACTGGAGGTTGTTAAGAAGACATTAGACAACCATTTATCTGAAATGGTATGGGATTTCCCTGTTTGAACAGAGGAGTGGACTAGAACAGGGGTCTCCAACCTTGGCCACTTTAAGATTTGTGGACTTCAACTCCCACCTGGGAGTTGAAGTCCACAAGTCTTAAAGTGGCCAAGGTTGGAGACCCCTGGACCAGAAGACCTCCAAGGTCCCTTCCAGCTCTTTTATTCTATTATTCAGAGTATTGAATAATATTCTATTATTCAGAATATTGAAAATCTAGTCAACAAATTATGAGACCTTAGCTTCAGAGAATTTATTGCTGGAGTCACACAATTATTGCAGTTATTACACTGCTGTCTATTTTATTTATTTTATTTTTATTTATTTATTTTTGTCAATTGCTTACAAGATAATAGGTATAAGTTAAAACATAGTTATGAGTATATGGAAACATGTAAGAAAAATAAAAAAAGAAAAGAAACAATAGGACAGGGACAGTAGGCACATTGGTGCGCTTATGCAACACCCCCTACAGACCTCTTAGAAAAGGGGTGAGGTCAATAGTTGACAATCTAAGGTTAAAGTTTTTGGGGTTTGGGGAAGAAACCACAGAGTCAGGTAGAGTATTTCTCTACTGGTCTTTTTTTTAACTAACCCTGGGATTTTGGTTCGTGTTTCTGGTAAATGTTATAACCTGGACAGCTGAGACAGCTGTTTGCTCTTTAGTTTTCTCCTCTGACCTGCTTCACAATTTTGAAGCAACCAATCTACCTGACTGGTTTGGATCTTCTCATGTAAAAAATTGCAATGACTGGGACAGTTGTTTTGTTCTGTTTCCATGTTTAGCTCACTGGGTAACCTTTTTCACATTGGACTAGACTGATGCCCTGAAAATCTAACTTATATCTTATGTAAACTGATATTATGTGTAAGGAATAGACAATAAACCAGTTGTTATTATAATATCTCCATATAAATCCATGGTGCAGTGGTATTTAGAATATTGCATATAGCTCTGGTCATCACACCTCGAGAGGGATATTTAGGAGATGCAGAAAAGGGCAAGAAATTGCATGAGACAGGATGCAACAAGTTTGAGCTATTTAGTTCACAGAAAAAATGCTTATGAGGAGATAATCAAAAGGTCATTTTGATTAAGAGCAAAAGGTTCATAAAAATATGCTGGTAAATGCCAAGCCCTCACAGAACAATATGAACAATGAAGCAAGAATTACACAGATCTATATAAAGTGTTTTCAGTGGCAGGATTGGAGATAAAAGACAGAATTTTGGATACTGTGTTAAGAACCTTCAGCCCACATTTATTAGTGAATTCAATAAGGCATAATTTCTTGAATGAGTTGAATTTATTTATTTTCTGCGGGTTTTGCAGCCTGGATTGATCTTCTGTTTATGAAGTAAGTTACTTACAAACTCCTGTTATCTCCTTGTTGGATTTGGTTAATGTTCCTCCTGTTATTTTCCCAGCCTCCTGCAATCTCTCTGAGTAAAAAATGGAAAAAAATAAAACATTTCCTCCCTCCACTCAATCTCCATAGTCCTAGAAGTAGAGTCTACTCACACTGACTAGTAAGAAGATTTAAAACTGGTAAGAGGTAGCATTTCTTCATGCTGGACATAATCAGCCTATGGAATATACCACTACCAACATGGAACTGGCTGCTGGCTTAGGTGCCCTCAAAAGGCAAGTTGACAAATTATAGAAGACAGCTCTATTAGTGGTTACAAGACTTGATAACTGGTTGCCGCTAAGGCATGGAGATTGTCCACCATTACCTATAAGGTACCCAGGAACAACAGTGAGAGAAGAAATCTGCTTTGATATCCTATTTGTTGGCCTTTTAAATGCCTTTGATTGGCTACTATGTGAGGTAGAATGCTGGATAGATGAGCAAAGACTGATCCATCAGTTCTGCTCTGATGTTCTCCTAGAAAGCATAGGAGATTGCATTCAATGTCAACAAGTCATGATCCTTCAGTTGCATACTATCCTTTGTACAGCCATTGTAAAAACACAATGACAATAATATGGTTTCTAGTTCAGGACTAAATCAACACATTAAAAGAAAATAGTACCTACTAATAGATGTGCACACAACGTAGCCATTCTTGTGTTCATACAATGTTTAAACAACTAAGGGAGTGCAAAAGTATCCATTTAGATAAAATTGCTAACAGTATTCATTGCATAGGTAATCCTTGGCAATCCAACTAGGTGGGTTTTAAAACCCAATGTTAGCACCTTTCATTTGTATGAAAAAAAGGATAATAGCTGCCCTATCTCAGATATAACATTATCTAAACACTTAGCTTCTACAAGTACTCGAGTCCAGCTGCTAAATTCTGCACCATATTGCACTTTATGGACACTATTTAAAAACAGCACATAGAGTACACTGTAATAATCAAGTCTGGATGTAACAAGGACATATTTTATTAAAACAAGGTCAGCCTTTTCTAGCTAAAGCTGCAACTACTCAGCCCCCCAAGCTGGTATTCCTGCCCGCAGATGTCATTTGTGCCTGAATAGTAAGTACAGCATTGAGGATAATTTGGTAGAATGTAACCACATTCAGAAACCCTTGCTGATTTAGCTTCAAACTTGCTTGCCCTTATCTAACTCTGAAATTGTCCCCAGATACCTGTTCAGAGTTTAGAGCATCCTTGAGATTAGAAGATGGAAGCAAGAAGTCAAGCTGTGTGTCATCTACATTGTCATTGTATAGTACAATTCAAAATACAGTTAGGGTTTACATATACTGGCTTCCAAATTATTTGCAAGCATTCTTCGTAATTTTGCATTTCAGGACAATAAGAATACAATAGCATGATTATACTGATTTTTTCCCCAGTTCTTGAATAGCAGGCTTGACTTTTCTGCTTCTACTCATATTGTCCCCGGAAAGGAAAGAACATTTTGGGGAAAGTAGTCCCTGTATTATACATTAAACAGACTGCTTAGGAAGGGTTGATTGAGTCTCACACAGACACTCTTCAAAAAAGCTGTAGGGAACGTAACAGTATGTTTGTTTCCAGAGCACCTAAGACATTGCATCACCTTATTTTCATTATACATTAATTTTCTCTGTTGTGACTAGATTTTCATTTATCAGTGTGAAACCTATTTTGCTTTTTCTTCCATTTTTTTTAGTTGATTGATTTTCTTTTCTATTTTCTTTCTGTTGTCAATAGAAGCCAAACAGCTTCAAAGACCCTTTAAACTGATTATTTTTTTAAAACTAATTTAGTGAAATAGTGAAAGTATCAAGATTGGGGAGGAATACACCACCATCCAACACAAACATACACACACCAGGAACAAATATCTGCTATCCCTTTATTTGGAAAGCAAGATAATAGAGATTGGAAAGTATATGTGTGATAGATAACAGCAAAATGAATATTTCATGAAAAAGGCCTAACAAAAGGCAGAATGTTTCTTTCTGAAAAAGAAATCCATAACAAACTGTACATGGAGTTCAATGTTCATGAATGGGAAATAGAATATGGACAATGGAAGAGAAATGGAATGGGGTGCTGGAAAAGAATGAGAATGAGATGGCTAGAAAGGAGCACGTATAGAAAAGATGGGCAGCAATAGGAGAAAAATGATACATAAGGCATGGAGGTAAAATTCCAAATAATATTAGCCATTTGTAATATTGATTGGTTTCATTTTATTTTTGTAAGAGCCAAAGAATAACCTAGATACAATAAAGAGAATGAGTAGACAAGTATGGGACAGAAGGAAGAGTTGTCGAAGGCCAAACTGAGCATATGGCAAAATTATTGGCCTGTTGAAAATTGCTTGTGAGAATTGTGATGTGAAGAGATTCCTGTTGTGCTTGGTGAGTCAAACACTTGGGACTCCACTGATTCGTCCAGTGGGCTCAAGTCATAAATTAGAAAATAAGTGATTCAAGAAACAGTGAATTATAGAATAGTTAAAGTAGTTGGGCCACTGATCTAGCTTGGTGCTTCCCAAACCTGGGAAATAAATCGGGTGAAAAGTTGTTTTTTTTTTCTTGGACAACCACACACAAACTCATTATCCAATTATAACAGGGACATTTAAATTGACCTTGCTACATTTTTGCTACATTGGATAAAAAAGAACTTTCTGATAAGCAGTTGTGGATAACGAAGGAAAAAAGTTTGGAAAGCACTGATCTCACCAGCACTATCGCTGGAAGCAGCTGTACAAGCTGTCACAGTTTTCTGAATTTTCTGCATTCAGTGCATGTCCTGGCCTCTGGTTTTATTATTATAATTAGCTATGGGACAAAATGGCAGAAGCTGAGCAAATACATCTCCATCTCATTTCAGTGCTAGTGGATTGTTTATCAATAATTTTCTACTAGAGCTAGCAGTTAAACTTATGCACATGCACCGTCTTTTTCCAAAAGGAGGCTACTAAGGAAGAGGCCTTGAAAAGGAAGTGGGTTTTTCAGCATTTTCTTCATTTGCTGTAAAATGCAATGTTTCATTGCAAATTACCATCACCACAGCCTAATTAGCCATAGCCTGGCAATCAGACATCCTGACACAGGAGAATGTGAGTGTTAATTCTGATGAACTGAAACATATTTATGACTAGATATAAAAAAATACAGTCTTCATTGATGCTTTTCTATTTCAATGTTTTTTTTTTAAAAAAAAACCAACATCCCCAAAGTTAACAATTAGAATGGAAATCATTTTATTGAAGCAATTTAGTTACAGAACTTGCTGCTTTGTGGAATGTTTTGATATTAAAAGTTTTAGCTAATTGGCTTGGTAATTATAGCCTCAGTAAAAGAACAGCTTAACCAAAAATAAATGAAGCATTCACATTAGTGGAATCTCTGGCAAGGATTGAAAAATTTTGCTTGAGTTTTCAGGTGAATTAAACTCATAGTGGCTGGTTCTGTCTTGCCTAACCTTTGATTAAAGACCAATGTATAAGGATTCTGAACTAGTATGAAAGCAATTCTGTGATCTTATGGCATTGGCAGCATGCAAGAGCTGGATCGACAAGAAGTACACAAGTATATATATATTTATGTAATCCCATTTTTGAAAGACCCTTTAATCCCTTTATTCAGGGTGGAGTTGGGGTGAATAAATGGAGCTGAACTTTTACTGACCAGACACCCTTCCTGATGCCTACATGGAGTTCACAGCAGATATTTTCCCTTTTGTGCCCTGATAGAGAAACATCTATCGCTGCCTAGGGTTGAACACTCAACTTCGGAGTGGGAGGTGAGCATCTTCACCTCTAAGTTATCACACTGCTCTTTCCAATAAAATTGGGAAATGACTAAAGCTGGTTCATACTCAGAGGGATTTGTCATGAGAAACAGGAAAAGAATCTGGAAGCTGGGAAAAAGGATGCCCAGCAGTTGTAATTGGTTGAATGTAGAAAGAGATTATGGAGATGATATGGAATAAGAACAAATTAAGGTAAATAAATAATGGGAAAGAGATAAAGGGATTCTAATAATCAGAGTGGAGCCTGCAAGGAAGTTGGAATTAGGGACTTTCTGAAGCGGGGCAGAGGAGCAGAGGAAATAAAGTTTTTGAAAAAGTTTACAGGAAGAAAGAAAATGTAGAGTTTGGGAAGAGTTGTGAAGGAAACCTAGTTAGGAGAGGATCTAACAACTCTGTAAGAGCGACAGACAGGCTTGACAAAGATCTATGCCCAGAAAAAAAGAAAAGGAAGTGATTAATTTGGGGAGTTGATTTAAGGAGTCAGAGAAAGATTCCTCAAGAATAAAAGAGAACAGAAGCAAAGCTTTAAAGTGAGGAGAAGATTGCCAATGATTTAGCAGTGGCTTGAGAAGACAAAGGAGAGATAAGACACAAAGATTCCCAGTTAGGGAAGAGATAAAGAAAAAAGTAGAGGCCAAGCAAAAAACGTACAAGTCTTTTCTTTCTAAAGTTCTGTGCCTTGCTGAGATGTCTACCTGGGGCTTGAGGGGCAAGGGATGCAGACAGAGATGAATTGGCAAGTTCCACCCGTAAAGGGGAAACATCCAATCACCAAGGCATTGGTGATGAGGTAGGATTGAGACCAACAGGATGAATAGTTCCCAATGTGGACTGACTGGGAATGGACTGTGATTGTCAGAGTGAGTGAGTGAATGGGGAGCCATATGTATTTGGGTCAGAATCAGAAAAGGAGGAAGCTCAAGAGATCTGAAGCAGCCAGGGCTGTCAGAGTTCAAAGTTTGAGGCAGGCAATTTCCTTAAAGAATAGGTTTATTGGATATGTCACATTGGCACAGGCTGGTGAAAACTGACTCTGAATAATCCCACAGTTTTCATCTAATTAAAAGTGAAACTTTGTCACTTTCTCAAAACTATCAGTCACAGGGTCCAATCAGGATACTGTCCAGTTGCTAGGTGACTTCAGTCCCCTCCTTCCAAGCACCTGCAGGAATGTTCTTGGTTCCCACAAGAAAGTTTTCTCCAACTATCTCTATCTCCCCCCCTCCTGTTGGTGTGTCAACACTGAAGTTTCAAAATGGCCTCAGTCAGGCCGGCTTCAGGGTTGATAAGGGTATTGTTTCAAGGCAATGGTGGCTGAAGATCCTTGCCAAGAGAAAGGAAGAATTTAACTATCTGAGTAAGTACTATGTCTTTGAAATGTACACATTTAAGACATAATTGGGTGAGGGAGATCCTATACAAATCTCCTGACATTGAACTTCCAGCCCGTTGAATTAAATGCTAGTATTGCATAAACTTATTCTAGTTACTGTAAACTTACAGTAACCTATAGATGTATATGGTAATGGTTTCAATGCAAGTAGAATGGTAAAGGTATTCTGAACTTAAAGGAACTATTACTTCTGAGTGCAAGTAATCAAATAAGATTACTCATGAAATAACATTAATCTTTTTGTTCTTATTGGATCTATGGAAGGAAGTGGGAATGCCCCTGCTGGCTGAAGGCTTGGTTAAAGAGTTTCCAATAGAATTAAAGCTGGTAATGGAGGTTCACCTCCATTTGGAATTTCTTTTATAGAGCAGTTTACTGAGAAAAAAGGAGCACTACCAAAGGGATCAGTTTGCAACATTTCTGAAAAGCTCAGATATTTTCCATGCGGATTATGCCCAATTAAATATGTATATAATTACATACATATAATAGTTCTTCTGCCATTAGAATGGATATAATACCGCTATGGGGTATGACTTTGTTTTTTGAAATTACTATACTATGTACATGAGGGTGTAGGTTTGCAAGTATATTGTACATATATGCTGAATAAATATGGGTTCATTACATTGTTTCATTTACATATCTCTTAAAATATATTCCACCTTTCATTACATAATGGGATCTTTAATGAGGTTAACATTCTTAAACAACAACTTATATTAAAACAATATAAAAACTAATTAAACCTTTGTATTTTATTTCCTGTCTGTTACTTTTTTATCTCTATATTGGTCAGTGACTGTAATAAAATGAACTGATCCTGATATAAAAACTAATTAAATACAAATCTTCAAATCCCAGTTAAATTTATAACCATACTTATAAAACGCACAAAGAAAAACAACGAAGAGCACTATCTGAATAAAGCACAGGCACCTTGTCCAGTATTACATTTGTGACTGTGCACTCATAATTCTATGCTGCTAGTAATATGAGGATATTCTAAACATATGTTCAGGGAAACAGAAATCTCAAACCTTTTTATGTGTGTGTGTGTACATATAAGAACTGTTGGGTCAATGTATCAAAAAGAAACACCATTACAGAATCTTTGCCCCCTTCCATCACTTCTCTGTGAATGACAAGTGTGAATTTTGAAAAAATCAGAGGTGACCAGCAGCCAAGAAAGATTTCAATTGTAGCTTATATGATTTTATATTCCTTGAACTTGATCTTCTTTGTTAATAACTTAAGATATCATTCATGTTCTATCATATAATTAGGAAAAGAAGAACTGAAGTTCCACACTTCTGGAGCGAAACATTTGGGAAAAAATGGTTTATATATTATGTTAATCCTCTAAAATTTCCTCATGTTAATTCGCAAGTGATACATTTCCAATCCTGTCAACCTGACGGCATTTCTCCCCAATATTCCATTTTAACCCAGTTAGTTTAAGCAATTTCAGCTTTCACATGTATGCCCAGTTAAATAGACTTACTAATTTTTCAAATATGAATAGATTCTTTTATATGGAGTCCAGCGGGTAGGATTCTATTTTGGGCAAACCAGATATTAAAGTTACACTTGGTTTGCCGAACCAGTATTTTAATTAACCAACTGGCCCCGCCTACCCCACCCTGACCCTCCCAGGAGTCTCCACGCAGCCCATTTTTGATGGAGGTAAGTGTAGGGTCCGTGTGAAGGCTCGGGAAGGGGGAAAATGGGACTTCTGGATGACTGGAAATGGGCCTGTTTCTGTCTTCCAGAGGGCCTCCAGAGCCCACGGGAGGCTGTTTTCGCCCTCCCATAGTCCTGGGGGAAGGGTCCAGACCCTTGGGAGGGTGAAAAACAACCCTCCTGGAAATACTGGAAGTTTGGAAATGGGCCTGTTTCCAGCTTCCATGGGCCTCCAGAGCATGGGGGAGGCTGTTTTCGCTCACCCAGAGGTCCAGGGAAACCTCCAGATCCTTGGGAAGGCAAAAACGGCCTCCCCCAGGCTCTGGAGGCCCACTGGAAGGCAGAAACAGGAACTTCCGGTAGGCCACACCCACCATGGCCACGCCCACCTAGCAACTGGGCAGCGAACCAGTTGCTCGGATTTTTGAATCCCACCCCCAGTGCAGTCTTTTTTTTATAGCATATTAATAAACATAGCCAATAACAGTATCTTATGTAAGAATATAAATAATGAAATAATTCACATTTGGATGCACAGGTTTAGATAAAAGAATTAGAAGTAATGGAACATCCTGTCAAGTTAGAATTTCTGTTTCTTCTTTCCACAGAATAATTCACATTTATATTTTTGTGGTTTCTTTTCCTCTTTTTTGAAAAATAATATTCTAGCTATTGCCAATGTCATTTGTTATTGTTTTTTCTCTTAATTTGGTAACTTTTCCTGTTTTCCTGTAACATTCAACAAATGGCATATAAAGTTTGAATTCTTTAATGCAATCCTTCTGAAGTTATATTTCTTCTTATAAATCCCAATGAAGAGCACATTTTCTTCCTTGTATGGTCTGATATTTTAAAGTCCTCTCTTAGAGATATCTAAAATTTCTTTACATGCTAAAGAAATGGGTAGTCTACAATGCAGTGAAAGATGCATATGATATCCCTCACCTTCACAACACTATGCATTGTTAGAATGGGCTACACTTTTCTTATGAAGGCAACACACAGCCTGATACTCTCTTTAGCATTTCTGTATCAGCAATTTATCAAGTCATTGCTGGGGCAATATATTAATACAGAAGGCAAGCTTTATAGTGCTACGGCGATGGCTGGATGATGCATTATTAACAAACACCGGCACTAGGATGCCCTCTGCAGATGAAAGAAGAGTCTTTGGTACTCTCTGAACTTGGTTGTTTTCTTCCAGATATTTCATTACCCAAAGTAGGCAACATCATCAGTTACTAAAGTGATTTGCTCTCACTTTATATTCTAAAGGCTGAGGCTTTACAAGGGCTTGCAAAACAAGCTAACAGTAAACAGCCCAACCAAGATCACTCCCACCAACAGTGACAGGGCAAGCCATTAGAACAGGGGTATCAAAGTCACATCATCACGGTGGCATCACATGATGTATTGGGACTTTTTTCCCCTTTGCTAAAATGGGCATGGGCGTGGCCGTGCATCTGGCCGGGAGTTTGACAGCCCTGCATTAGAATATAAAGTGAAAGCAAACCCCAATCCTTATTAGTACTGTTAAGGTCACATAGTTCAGGTAATGAAATATCTGCAAAAAAAACAACAACTAAGAACAAAGACCCCTTCATTTCAACCCTGAGCTACAAATTCTCCTTTATCAGTACAGATGGAATATCTACTGCAGACCTTGCCTGGAGAGCAATTTCTTCGCATTTGCACACTTTGGTGTCTACTATAAGCATAAAGTGGAGGAATACTGAACAACCACATACTTTACGCTCTGAGTCGCTTCTGATAGAGCCAAGAAAGAAGATGGAGTGTAGCACAACAGATAAACTCGCTTACTCTCCTGCTGCAGGTAAAATGTCTCCTCCCAAAGTTGCTTTTGTTACATATTTGTATAAAACATATACTTTATTTCTTAGCTCTGTCAGCCAAGATTGAAATGTTGGTTCTGTAGCATGCACGCTGTTTTATTTTGCTTAGTAGAATTAGACAGATCTCCAAATTGCTTTCTAATTTCAGTGCCTGTATATGCTAAGTTAAAAGCATATTTGGAAAGAGGGGTGTATTGCTAGGCAGATGCTATGAATAACTCTAAGAAGTCCATGGATATTTTAATCGACAGGTTCTGCAATAGAGAGCATTTCTATTGAATAAGAGAAAGAAATAAGGAAATATGCTTTGTGGTTAAATGAAAAACAAATATTAATTTCTAGATAAATATTTGAACAAAGCAGGAATAAAGAACGAACAGTTTCTAGTTAAATCAGAATAACACCACTTCACTGACCAAGGATAATTCAAGTGGATTGGAAGGACAAAATTGTCCCATCTAGACTGGGCAATGCTGACTAATAAATTCTGGGAGTCCAAGTACAAACCATCTGAAAATCTTAGGTAAGAGGAAATTGCTGTAACAATTGAGGAGAAGAAAAGGGTCAATTAATTAAAAAAAACAACACTTTACCCTGCTTTTTTCTTCTTTTTTTTTTCAAGTTTTATTTGCTTTATTAGTATAATATATAAAAATTCCATTTCAATCAAACAGTGTTGTCTGGGTACAATTGTCTTTAGAGGATCGTAATCAAGATGTTTACAATAACAGTCATCACAATAACATTAGTACTGTAATAACAATAATATTTAGCTTGTCCATTTTAACAGATTTCCATTTTAACATTTATCCTTTTTATGTCCCTATCTTTTTAACTTCTGTTTTTATTGTCTAACCATTGATAAAATAAGTCCCATGTCAAAAAGTATTTAGTTTCTTCTCTGTCCTTAATAGTAAGTGTTAGTCTATCCATTTCTGCACATTCTAGTATTTTTTAAATTACATTCTCATCTGTCAGGATCTCATCATACTTCCATTGTTGAGCATATACAATTCTAGCTGCAGTTTCTCTTCTATTGTATAGCTGATACACACAATATTTTTGGTATCCTGGAGATCACTGTCCAAATTCAATTCTGATCTTTTCTTTGAGATAGACTTACTCAATTCAGCTTTAAAATGTTTGTATCTCTGCATTTTTTGAATCTACCAAACAGGATGACACTTGTTGATATAGCCTCCTTATTTCTTAGTGGCCCTGTAGGCTAAGCATTAACATTAACAGTGTTTTCTAGTAAAGGAAATAATGATCTCAGGAATCCACTTAATGGGATACTGTGCACCATGATACCATGTGAACAGTTGCACTCAACATTAAAAAGTAATTATATGATCTGTTCTGTGGTTGTGTTTGTGCTTGCATCAGTTAATAGATACAGATATAGCAACTTGAACTGGGTTAAAATAATAAAGAACATTTGGGTTTAGTATTGTTGTCTATAGCAGGTGGATTGGCAGCAGCTTCCCTAAGTCTAAGTTAAAGCCAAACAGTTCATATGATGGCTTAGCACATAGCAAAGATCCTGTTATGCAGTTTGTGCAGAAAGATTTCTTATAGGCAAGCAATTTTTCAGAAATAACCATAGAGCTGGAAGACGCCAATCACTGCTCAGTGCAGGATTTCAAACTAAAGCATCTCAGAAAGACTGCTATTCAGTCTCAGTCTCAGTCTCAGGCTGGACCCATCCAATGAAGAGAGAGAATTCATCTCTTCCCTAGTGATAGGTTCTATTCTCAAACTGCTATTTTCTTCAGAATCTTTTTTCCGCAATGTCTAAATATGGATTTAAGCGGAAATCTCCAATACTGGAGATTTTTATGAAGAGATTGGATAACTGTATGTCTGAAATAATATAGGATTTCCCGCTTGGGCAGGAGCTTGGACTAGAAGGCCTTCAAGCTCCCTTCCAACTCTGTTATTCTGTTATTCTATAAACTGTGTTTCTGCAACTTAAGGCTTCTATGCCTTGAACTCTCACATGATATAGAATAGGTCTTCTCTTCTGTGATATTATTTCAAGCACTTTATCATATTCCCCATCTTTTATTCTCAGTATTAAGCATTCTCCATTCCTTCTATCTGCCCTCATATATCTTAGTTTTTATTTCCCAATCATTGCTATTCAAGTCCCTTTATATCAGCAGAAGGTTTCTTTGCTATTCCTTGATGTGTGTGAGTTGGGCGGCCATATAAATTTGTTTAACAAATGCATTTCTTATATTTATTTATTTTATTGAACTTATATACCGCCCTATTTCCCTGACAGGACTTAGGGCGGTGCACAGCCGAATTAAAATACAAAAACAATACAGAATTAAAAACAATTAAAAAACCAAATATAAAGGCTGAAAAGTTAAAAAATATAAAGGGGTTAAAAGTTAAAACCAAGTAAGACCGAATTAAAAACACCCTAAAAACCCTAGGCCAGACTGGCTTGATGAAATAAATAGGTTTTCAATGCGCGCCGGAAGGTCAAGAGATCAGGGATGGTTCTCATCTCCGGGGGTAATTCGTTCCAGAGGCAGGGTGCCCCCAACGAGAAGGCCCGCACCCTCAGGGTCGCCAGCCATCCAGCTGGCAGCACTCCGAGGAGGCTGACTCTATGGGAACGTATTGGCCGACAGGAGGCCGATAATGGCAGGAGGCGGTCCCGCTAATATCCTGGTCCCAAGCCATGGAGCGCTTTAAAGATGGTAACTAGAACCTTAAAGCGCACCTGGAGGACCACCAGGAGCCAATGCAGCTCACGCAAGAGTGGCGTAACATGGGAACCCCGAGGAGCCCCCAACACCACTCGCGTGGCCGCATTCTGCACCAGCTGGAGCCTCCGGGTGCTCTTCAAGGGGAGCCCCATGTAGAGAGCGTTGGCATAATCTAGGCAGGAGATTACAAGGGCGGAGGTGACCCTGCAAAGCATGTACCCTTTTTCAGACATTCTTTAAATCACTAAGTTGTGTGAGGATATAGAAATAACTTTTCTTGCCAGTAACAGATGACTATATGAGTTGGAATTTAGGTAGCCAAATAGTGGATTTTAATCATATTTTATAATAATCTTATTGTTTCAGGAAAGTAGATATGAATAGTCATATTGAGGACAAAATTCAGAATGAAAAATTGTATTGAACCACTTTTATGTAGTGGAGAAAAACTGATACTCAAATAAACAGGTATGTTTCTGTTGGGAATCAAATATTAAAATATAAGACTTGTACAGCTACTTTGCCTATGGATTTGTTAACGTATTTGACAAGTTCAGCCAAATGGATGAAAGGCAAAACATTTCCTGATGATGTACAAGCTGAAAAAAATTCAAATTTAATATCGGTTGGCTTTCTTCAAAACACAGTTATGCTGGAGAAAAAAAATCGACATACCAAGATTAATCACAGAATTAATATTATTACAAGAATTTTTCTGCTATGTAATGTCTGAGGCAGAGATTTGCCTATGGTACTTGAAATGTAGAGGGCTTGAGAGACATTTATTATTCTCCAATTGGATTGTATCATTTGCTAAGGCAGTACATATTGTAGGCTTCCTTCTGAAATGGGACAAAATGCCATCACTTCCTATACTGTTTTCCATCTGCCTGATCAAAAAAGATGACTCAGTTTTAAAGTAATTTTTTAAAATGATCAGTTGTCATGCTTGTGGCGCAGACAAATTCACTGAAGTAATAGTGGACTTTTTTTTAACCAAGCTACACTTCAATTCAATAGAACAATATAATTACGTAAAATGAATAGCTTAATTTGGTCAATGTTTAGCCTGCTTATTCTTTTGTTTACTGTTCCTAACATTTCTTGACATGCCCATCAAGCATTGGGACCAATATCTTGTAGAATAATTCTTGTTTCTAAAAAGTAAAAACCTTCATATTGAATTTGACTTCTGGTTATTCCATGGATACTTCTGTGAAGTTTTCCTGGAAACATAACAAAGGTGATTTTCCATTGCCTTTGTTTCTCTGTCTTCTTCTTCTTGTGCCATATCCATCATCGTACATTGACGATTATGTTGGTGATCCTATTTTTATCAACAGCTGCACGAAAAAGTGCTGCTGAGTTTTGTCCAAACCAGTCCCTTAGATTTTGAAACCATGATGTTCTTCTGCTGCCTGGACCTCATTTGCCTTCAATCTTTCCATGGAGGATTAAGTGAAGTAGTTTCTCTGTCTGGCTGTGCATTTCTCAGTTTAGTTTACAGCTCTGTATTTCCCTGAAATCTCACTAACCTGGCCCAACTCTACTTAATTTCCGTACCAGATTAAAATTTGCTCACAGCGTTTGCTCACAGAGACAAATACATGCCAATATTTTAGAATGAATATTCTAATAGAAGTGTGTGGAAAAAACTATGGTAGCAGTTACTGATCATACACATCTTTGAATTTGGGATACAAACTGTACAATTTTGATTTTTATTGCATCTTTTGATTTCTCCCCCTGCCATTGCAAAAAATGTAATCTCCATAGCCTCTCATTTGGCACTGCAGGGCTGACCTGCTACTGTATTTATTGTGGTAATGCATATATAAATCGCAGAATCCGATAGGTACACCAGGAAATGGTTTTGCTGAATTATTATAAATGTGATAATGAATGACTATATATTACTCTGAAGGGCAAAAGTGGAAATATCTGTGATCACTGTTGCATACTTTTGATGTTTTAAAATTCCTCTTTCTCATGTTGTTTTGACTGTTGAAAGTTCCTTGTTATGGTTCAAGAAACTGCTTTGCTGTTAAAGCATAAACATGGCAAGATAGCAATAGCACTTAGACTGACATATTGCTTCATAGTGCTTTATAGCCCTTTCTAAGTGGTTCACAAAGTCAGCATATTGCCTACAACAATGTGGGTCTTCATTTTATTGACCTCAAAAGGATGGAAACTTGAGTCAACCTTGAGCAAGTCAGAACCGACTCCTGGCAGTCGGCAGAATTAGCCTGCAATCCTGCATTCTAACCACTGCACCACCACATGAGATGACCCCTATATTAAATCCAGAAGTTCAAAAAGAGCCACTTGCTTATTATTAGTTTGGTCTGGAGCTGTTTAATTACTGATATGTACATTCTGCAAGAAGGATAATGCTGCTGCCTTGTATATCAAATGGAAGGATTGGATTTAGATGGGAAATCCATCTGCCACTTCTGCAGTGTTTATAGTGTTTATTAGTTTACAAGCAAGTGAGGGAATCTATGATCAGGTTGGATTTTATGCACGAATAAATGGGAGCGATAAAGGGTTAATGGGCCATTTTAGATGCTGCATCTGTCTGCATACATGATCATAGCTTCTGAGTTGTATGAGGAGTAGAGCAAATAGAGCAAGAAAAATTATGGTTTTCCCTCATCTGGCAATGACTAAGATGTAAAAACCAATTAAAAAACCATTTGATGGTCATTCTAGAACTGGAGTTGTCCAACTAAAGTTGTCTGAGATCAGAAACTTGGCATCGGAACCTGAACTGCAGGAGAAAATATGCTGGGAACAAGGCAGAACATAGGAAGTAGCAACTGAAGAAAAAAAAAAAGTGAGTCAAATTTTTGGACCTCATTTAAAAAAACTGTGTTTGTCCTATTATCTTTTTAGCTATACCCATCCTGCTGTATTTCAAAATCTTGCTTTGATAAGGTGATTATTTTACTGGCTCAAAAACCATACTCTCCAACTTAGTGTATAATTTGTCATAAGATTAAGTAAGCAATAATGTTTGGTCATCAGAAACACCTTCACTGAATCATCTTATTGTGTATAAGGCATTGTTTTAACACCCCAGCAATGTCAATTTAATAACTTGGATTTTAAAAACATACCAGTTAGGTAGCTATTGATATATTCCATCCATCCAGTAAGTTTAAGAATAGGGTCGTAAATTTAAGGACATTATTCTTTAGCCCTGAAAGCTTTCCAGAATACTGTTTTATCATCCCCTTCCTTAAGGTAGTGGATTGAAATGGCTTCAGATATCTGCAAGGGAAAACCTATGGAAGCAGAGAAAATTACTGGCCAGATGAAATGATCTTGGGATAAACATTATAGCAGTATTCCTATCTGGTTGGTTTAAAAGTATTCATTTTTTTTCTTTAAAAAAAAAGACAAGTTGTTAATTGTAGAAGCCCATCCCATTCCAAACCCTATTATAAGAGAGGCTTAAAATAAGAGAGAAACTTGTCAAGGTGAAGAACCTTGGAAATAAATGACTTTAATTTGTTTTCATACTGCTAAAGCAGTTGAACTAAAGGAAATTGGGTGCCTGTAAAAAAGACAGTCACTTTAATTCTGTATGCCAAAATAGAAATAGGATATATATTATTTAAGAAGCTGAAAACTCCTCTTAAATGTCCTTTCAATTTCAGATAACTTTTAAAATGCCCACTAAAGTTCAAGAACAACTTGTTTTTTATTCATGTTCTAATTGGCCATTTCAATGAAGACACTAGAGAATGTTAAATTAAAGATTTAGAAACACAGAACACTGAGATTATTATGTTTAATTCTGGAGGATCAGTCTGAAGAAACATGGATTAGAATCAGACGTGGCATTGATTCAGAAGTCCCTGAGATGGTGCTTCTGAAACTATTGTATATGTCCCTGAGCACCCCCTTCTCCAAATGTTTCTCCTCTAGTTTCCTTTTCAGCTATTCTCTCTTTCTTTTCTTCTAACCTGCATTGCTTTATCTTTCCCTTGTTAAGACAATATCATATTTGCTGATTTGTAAGAAATGGATGTTTAATACTGGAACAGCACCTAAGTAATAGAGTTACTTTGTAAAGAGAGATGGATGTCATATAAATAAAAAAAAAAACATGTGAAATACATTACCAGAAGTTGTAGTGATGTTTACTAACAAGGATGGATTTAATTCATTCATTCCCTTTAAAAGAAATTAATTGAAGAAGGATAGATCTAGTTTCTCTCACTCCCTGACAGCAGTTTCAAGGGAATGAAATCTGGTTGACATCTGGTTGATTGACCCTGTGAGCTTGGACTGAGTAGGAAGGCTTGTTCTGACAGTCTTATCAATGAAAGGCCTCCTCAGGAACTTAGCGTATTGAATAAATGTCCTGTGATGTAATAGATATAGATGTACATTTCACATAAAACATTAGATGTAGATGAATACAGATCAGATTTCAAAGGTAGCCATGATGATGCAAATGGACAGAGAGTGAGAAAGATTCTGAATCTGACAGTCGCCAACCATTGCCATGATGCTGTACAGTCCCAAACTGCGTACCACTAATACATTCAACCAGTAATATCACCTGGTTTCTTTGTCTCTTTGTGTCTCCAATCACACTAAACATTAGCATTTGATAATTCTTTTCTTTCATCCACGCTGCTAACAGGGCTGTTCTATGGAAAATAGGAAGAAGGTTTGTTGGATATACTTGCTGCTTTGAGCTATTTGAAAAAATAATAAAGGCAAGAAACAGACAAACAAACAAATGCATATTCTCCATTCTTAAACTATCCTATTTTTGTCTAGCTATTACTATCTCTACATTATACACACCCATGAAAACCTCATAAGCTTGATTCATTCTCTTTTTCTCATATCTCACTTGAGTTTCAGACAGCAACAAAGCCAATGTAGTATAATAGTTCAGGTGTTGAATTGGGTCCTGTAGGATGAATGTTCAAGTCCCCAATTTTCCACAGAGCTCACTGGGTGACACTGATCCAGTCATGCTCTCTAAGGGTTGTTGAGATATGTCATAAACTACACACACACACACACACACACACACACCTGAGTAGGATCAAGAAAACAAGAATTGTACAAACTTCAGTATGATTAATGTTAATATTGGGAGAAAAACTGAATCTTGGAAATTGTAAAGGAAATGTCCAATACTTTCCAATAGTCCAATAGTTTCTTCCCAGTGTTTTTGAACTGAATTGCCATTCATAAACTAGCAATAGATTTTGCTCCTGTCTCTTGGTTGTTTAAGCTTGACATTCCTTCCATAATTTCCCCTGACTTCCTAGAATCACTTAGAGCACTGTTTTCAAACCTGGTGACTTTCAGGAGTATGTACTTCAACTTACAGAATTTCCCAGCCAGCAGGATTCCATGAATACTGTCTTCTGTTTCATAAGAAGGATGGAGAGAGTAAGCGAACAAGAGAAAGACAGTTGACATTGATAGACAAATAATAACTTCTACTATCAATTTTTTCTTTAAATTCTTTTACCTGAATCAGCCCGTTTCTGGAATCTCTATAATGAGTCTCTCTGAAGAAAACTGCAGTTGTTGCTGGTAAAACAGAAAATGGAATCCCCTAGGAAAAAGTTTGAATCTGATTTAAATCCAAGAAAGTTCTAAGCTATAATTTCCATGGAGAGAGGCACTGTCAATCATTTTATGGTTTGACATACACCTTAGACAAAGAAGCATCAAGTGAAGAACATATAAAATATATCTCTGATAATGGAAGTCTCACATTGGACACCCGTGATTCACTGGCATTCCATTACAAACTCAGGTTTTGCCTTTGTCTAATATAAGTATATTATTGGAAGACAGAAGTAATTTTTGATTACAGTATATCACAAGTTTTGGAGCCTCTCTAAGTTATTCTGGCAGCTTTTCCATCCCCTGCAGCAATTTCATGCAATGAAGCGGTAAGCAATATTCCCATGATGCATTGCTTGCATTGCTAATAACATCCGTTTTCTTCTGGAACCCTGTCAGAAATGCAGAAGTTTTAAAAGGCTAATATATGAATATGTGTGTGAAAATGCTAATAGATGATTTTACACAACAGACACGCACTCATTACTAGCTTTATTGCTTTGCTGGTTAATGGTTAAGTTTCACTGGAGAGGTGCATTTGGTTTACTATCATAAAATTTGCCCTGGAAAAAAAATTCTTTTAAGGCCTTTAGGGGGCTCTCTGAATGAAGACTTGACTTTTTTATTTGGAAAATGTGTAGAAAGAGTCTTTTTCCCCTGGATGATAGAAAATGAAAATATAGATGTGGAGAGCAAAGGCTTTATTTCAGTGATGTCAGTTTTATGGAGCCTGGAAGGCATTAGATCAAGATCTTCATGTGATTTTCTTCACGTCAAATTCAAATTGAAGAAGCAAAGAGAAGAGGCATTAGATTGTGCTGAATCCTTAGCTTGTACCTTCAGTACTTTGTTTATCCTAACCTTTTATTAATGTTTTAAAAAAATTACTGAACAACAAATAAAAACCATGGGTATCATCCAGATGTCAACATTTTAAAAAATGATGAAAAAACTTTGGAATTCAAAAAGTTTTGTTATAGAACAGAAGGGTAAAATAATACAAATTATCTCCTTTTGGCAAATCATACATTAGTTAAGAGAAATTTAAAAAAAACATTTTGTTTTTTTACAATGACTTTGAACTGCCAGCGTAAGGACAGTTGTGAGAATGGGTTAATTCAAAGCAAAATGTTTTAGTTTACAGACAAATATCCCTTAGATATGGAAGGAAAGGACAAAAGGCAGGGCTTATGAAGGATTTCAGGATAGGGGAGTGGAGATTCAAGATTGTCTAAAAATTCCATCCCCAAAAGAGGAAAATTACAAAAAATAAAATAAAAATCAAAAGAACCAACACACAGATATTTCATAAGCGGTAATAACATGGTAATTAGCAGTCAATATACAGTAGACCAAGAATAGGCGAACCAATGGCGATTATGAGATCTATAGGCTTCTTAATCTTGACCTCTCCCCACTTCAACCTCTTCACAGACTTCATTCTACCTTATTAATATGAAATACTTAACTTGACATGGGCTAAGTCCTTCTGAGTCCATTCTGTGCTACTCATCAGTTGAAGCAGAAACAATGATCTCCGGTGCCACTGAATGCTTGCCACCTGAAAACCAGGGAGCCTCCACAATGGAAAGGTCACCACCTGGTGCAGAATATAATGGTATACATGGGTGATGGAGTGAAGAGATGCTGCCTAGGGAATGATCAGATAAGAAAGAACTTAGCCTACAGCTCTGCACAGTGGGCAGAGCAAGAGACTCAGAAGGACTGTCCCTACGTTTTTGGGCTGTAAAGGTGATGGTGGAAGAGCTGTACTTTTGCAAGATTCTGTTAATATAGTTTTACAATAAAGTACAATTAGTTTATCTAGTAGTGTTTTCAGTCTGGTTGGTATCATCCCATCAACTACCATACAGGAAAACACCAATAGATATTTGGTCACTTCCACACATTTAGTTCATTGCTGCCATGCTGGCTGTCTCCACTGCTGTTACTGTGCCATTCTTTCCATTGCTCCTGCTGGTCTAGGTAGCGTGTTTCTCCAAAAAGACGACTCACTTTGAAAAGAAGCCCTATCATGTTTTTGAGCACATGCCATCTAATTAAGCCCCACCCACAAAATTAGCCCTAATTAAGACCCCACCCACCCCAGGGTACAGGTTAAAAATAAGCTAGAGTGGGGATGGGGGTGGTGGAGGAACTGCCCTACTTAGCAGGTTTCGCACACCCTGACATCTGCCGCGCCTTTTTCTGTGGCTGCTTGCAGCCACTCGCACACATCACCCTGGCCTCTGTCTCACTTTCAGATGCCTGCCAGAAGGCTTCTGCAGCCTACGACAGAGAACATATCTGTTATTGACTGCAGAGAGCTTTCTGGAAGGCATCTACAGCTGATAACATAGTTCCTGCAGCTTTGTTATTGGCTGCAGATGCCTTCCGGCAGGCATCTGAAGGCAAAATGGAGGGCGGGGCAATGCATGCAAGTAACAGCAAGCGCCTGCAGAAGAACTGTGTCAGCAGCAGGCTCCAGCTGGGCGGGGCTGTTGGTGCCACTGCTGCGAGGTGAGTCAATAATTAGAACCCACCAAAAAAGGCCTAGCCATTTTTTGAGGGGGGGGGGGGGCGTCAAAAGAAAATAAGTCCCAGCCTTCTTTTTGGAGAAACACAGGTAAGTAATACCAATATTATGGCCAAACTGGCCAAGATCACCAAGCACCTTCACACACCATCTGCAACTTCCTCAAAGTCCTTAAAATGAGCCTACCGAGCACATGCCACCTCAGTGTCATGATGGAGAAAAAAACCCTTTGAAGATGCCTAAATGTTACAAGTGAGCAAGTCTCATAGCCTTGCTAAAGTGAGATTTATAAAAGGCCTTCTTTGGATGATGTATCTAGGTTTGCATTGCAGTTTAGAAGCACAGAATTTATTCTCTACAGCTTATAGCTGTCAGTCAAAGGAAGTAAAAGCTGAGTTCTGGTTTTGTGACTCCTGGGATTTTTCAGGCTTCCGAACAAGAATGAGAATTCAGAGTGGATGAGCTATATGGCAGAGCTCTTGACATCCAGGAAATCTGTGTTTCAATTTTTCAATTTTTATTCATTTTTTTTTAAATGCTTCCAATTGAAGGTGATACAAAACACATTGGCTTGAGAAAGCTGATACACAGCAAATAATGCTGGGATATATGGACATGGTTATCCCTTTTAACTGTTAACTATGGCTATGTGGGCAATATTAATACTGCTATCTGGTCTACAAGCCCCCAGCAATGCTACATGAGATTAATACCTGTGTGCTTGTTGTTCATGCTAGCTAGGCGTTCTGGGGCTTAGAATCTTAAAATCTCTGCCTGTTTACTATGTCTTCTTTTCAACAGCAGCTTAATAGATGACTTTTGGACCTAACTTTAAAAAGTTGTAAAGTGCAGCTTCCCACTTACCATTTTAATTAGATATATCTTAATACAACTCATTTGGGAGGTAATCCATTTGGTTTCTGAGTCCTTTACCATTTTGAGAAATTCCATTTAGAAAGGATTGTATTTTTTTATTGTCATCATCACATCAGCTTCATGAAATTTCAGATCTGTGTTTCCTACCATAACAAGAAAAGGGCTCAAATATGTCATGCTAATGAGAGACTATCCACCAAAACATGCAATGCAGTGGTGAGGTTCAAAAATTGTTATTACCAGTTCTGTGGGTGTGGCTTGAGTGGGCGTGGCAGAGGAAGGATATTGTAAAAGCTCCAGCCAAAGGTGGTATTTGCTGGTTCTCCAAATTACTCACAATTTCCACTACTAGTTCTTTAGAACTGGTCAGAACCTGCTGAATACCACCTCTGATGTAATGTATATCTCATTGATACTATCTCTTTAACAAAGGTTGAATTACTTTAAGAAATACACCCCTGGATTTGTACTTAACAGAGTAAAACCACTTCCAGGAAAGCATCTTCCATATAATTATAAACAATAGCACTATTTCTAGAACTTGAGTCACTGATATTTGCTGGGTCATGGAAAAAGACCTTTTTTTCATTGATTAGAGTAGGAAGTAAATTATGGGATAGAGTTCTTTTCTACTCCTTGTCCCAATCCACATTTAAAATAGAACACCAAATATAATCACACCAGAACTGGAAAGTATGAGTTGTATTTACCGGCTCAAATTGATCTAGCTCTGCTGTGTCCAATATAACTTCAAGTGGGTGCATGACATAATGACTGAATGAATCTTTCAAGCTGGGATCACTTTGGCATTAGAGACAGTTGATATCTAATACTTAGTAAATTCTGCTCAATTGACCTATCAAGGGTATTGGCAGCATCTTGCCATAAAATTATAGAATCATAGCATGATTTTATTTATACATGTCTAGTAAATCAAGAAACCTGATGTTACTTGCTAATCATGTGAGTTAGTGTTCATTTTATGTTCCTTATAGACATAAACCCAAAGAGAATTACTGAATACTAAATATCTGAAACTGGATATAGGAAAAAGACAAAATTCTGTTTCTATAGATGAATATCTCCTCTCGTTGCTTTTTCTGATCTCACACTGAGTGAAGATGTGAGTGCCAAGCAAACACCTTGCTACCAGATTGATCCATGAACAAAGCAACAGATAGATGGAAAGCATCTGTCCTGTTCCAAAGAGATTGGTTTAAGTGTATTTACACCATACAGGTGGAAGAAACAAACATGAGAATTAGAACTTTGATTTTGCTTTAAACATCTCTTATTTGATGCATAGCACTTGGTAGAATCTTTTCATTATGGCTTCTTTATCTTTTCTGCAATAAATCTGATATCTGAAGTTCTTGTATTCTTAAGCACTCATTTGTTTCCAATGTAACTTGCTAGGAGAGGCATTACAGAAGTTTAAAGAAGAGTGGAATTTGCAAGCAAATTCAAACAAGTTCTCTGCACAGTTTGGGACTTTGCAAGAAGGCATTCAAAAGAATTCTGCATCCATTTAACCTTCATGATCATAAATATAGAAAGAAATATATAGAAATGAGTGAAACTGGTCTCAAATAGATGAGTCATTGGAATGTATATATGAGGGACCACAGCAAAGTGTCCACTAGTGGATCTTCTACACTGGTGAATCAACTTTCAGACTTGTTCTGTGATAGTGGCTATGTGGGCAATAGTATTATGGCTAACTGGTCTATAAGCTTCCAACAATGCTACATGAGATTAGTGTCTGTGTGCTTGTTGTTCATGCTAGCTAGGTAACCCAGGGCTTAGAATATCAAAATATTGGATGACAACTACATTGATAAGTTATTTTAATAATGTTCTTATATTTGCAATTTACAGCACAGGATATTTTGAAAGTTAATAGTACTCCAATCTTGATGTGTTTTATCCATGAACATCTGAGCTGGAAGCCTTCAAAAATCAACTTCCTTACCCTGTTGCTGTTATACTCTTATCAAGCTGTAGCCAATTTATGGTGATTAGTCTATATCTTGCTGACATGTGGTTCTTGGGCTATTGCCCTGAAATTTGAATAATATTAAAAAAATCTCTTCTTTAAAGAACTTCTTTAAAGTTTGGCATGGAGCTTTTCTCATATTCCTTGGCAGAGCATTGTCATGATCCTTATTGTTTCTACAGACTGGAAACAATGGCGATTCTTCTACCTTTATGAGGATTTAATCCACCTCAGGCTTTCCATGTTGCCAAATGTTTTGTAGAGTGTCTGACTTCTTCCTCAAACACTGCCTATGTTCTCAAAATTTTAATATCTTGAATATAATGTCAGCACAGTTGGTCTTCTTGTATACTTTTTCTCTGTATTCTTTCCATCTTCCCAATTGTTATTTTTTCTATTTGTCTACACTGTGAGTTAAGATATATTTCTTTTTTCTTGTTTGTTGGAAGTTTGCGTTGGCTGTTGAGTTTTTTCTAGGCTTCCTTTGGCTTTTGCAGGTCTTTATTCCTTAGCTATTTCTATGGCTGTAGAATTGTTTGTTTTGTTCTGGTTTTGCTATATACTTTATGATATCCATTACGATATCCACTTACTAGCATTTCAAGTACTTCCCACAATTCCTTAGGCTATCCCTTCTCTAGGACCAGATCTTTTTATCTGTTTCTATTAAGAACCATGGTGTTACAGTGGTTAGAATGCAATATTGTAGGCTAATTCTGCTGACTGCCAGCAGTTCGATTCTCACCGGCCCAAGGTTGACTCATATTTCCATCCTTCCGAAGTCAGTAAAATGAGGATCCAGAACTACAATCTTGTATTCTGGTTATGGATAAAATAAAAAGAGGAATTATTTGAGGGGGCCATCTCCCTCTGCTCCTATGGATATGACAGGAACAAAATCTAGTTTTCTATTTGTATAATTGCATTATTTCTAAAAGGAGTGATTCCCTTCCCAGAACAAAGCTACCTCATCCTTCCATTACCAACATGAAATAAATATGGCTCACCTTAACAAAGGCAGAATGAAGCTTACTTAAGAAAGCAGTGAACTAGTCTAAGGAACATAATAAGGTAAGGTCAAGCTCCTGTTCAACATATATATGAAGCCGCTAGGTGAGATCATCCGTGGCTTTGGGGTAGAGTTCCATCAGTACGCTGATGACACCCAGCTGTACATCTCTACCCCGGGCCACCCCGATGAAGCTGTTGAAGTGATGACCCGATGCCTGGAGGCCGTGCGGTGTTGGATGGGGCGGAACAGGCTTCAGCTCAACCCATCTAAGACTGAGTGGCTGTGCTTCCCGGCACCCCGATACAGCCGGCTGGTTCCATCGCTGGCTGTGGGGGGGGAAATTCTTGCCCCCACAGAGAGGGCCCGCAATCTGGGTGTCCTCGTGGATGTACGGCTGTCATTGGAAGATCATGTGGCGGCCGTCGCCAGGGGGGCTTTTGGACAGGTCCGTAGGATCTACCAGTTGCGACCCTTTCTGGATCGGGATGCGCTTCGCACGGTCACTTCCGCCCTGGTGATCTCCCGCCTAGACTATGCCAATGCTCTCTACATGGGGCTGCCTTTGAAGAGCATCCGGAGGCTCCAGTTGGTGCAGAATGCAGCCACGAGGGTGGTAATGGGGGCACCTAGGGGCTCCCATGTTATGCCACTTCTACGCGTGCTGCATTGGCTCCCGGTGGCCCTCTGGGTGCGCTTCAAGATCTTGGTCACTATCTTTAAAGCGCTCCATGGCTCGGGACCAGGTTACTTGCGAGACCGCCTCCTGCCACCATCGGCTTCCCACCGACCGGTATGCTCCCATAGAGTGGGCCTCCTCGGGGTGCCGCCGGCTGGACGGCTGGCGACCCCGAGGGCGCGGGCCTTCTCATTGGGAGCAATTGATGAATTGATGAAATTGATGAAGTTAACTCTTGCCTCAATCACACTATTTACAATAGAGGCAAAATCATATTCTAATACATTACATTATAATCTATTTAAGTGACATGAATAGTCTAAAACAATATAGAAATGGTTATTATATGAGGCCAAGCCTTCGATTAAACAAAAGGGATTGGAGTAAATGAATATGTAATTTTTAAAGTAAAAATGCAGCTGGTTTCTTAAAGCCTGGGAAATAAAATAGTGATCTTTAAGTACTTTCAGTATTAATACAGAATATGTCCATATTCTTTCTTGGTTAAAAAAAATGGGTACTAACTCCCTAATGGATCAATAGATTGTTAGCTTGTGGATCAAGAAAGCCCCACTCTAATTAACATAGAAATAAAGTGGGGGCTAAAATAAAGATATACAATTGCCAAGGTTTAGGCAACCTATTTCTCTTTTCTTTTTCAATAAATCTGGTTAAAAAAGATTCTCATAATTTTTCTTTTTTGTTGTAAGCAGATGTTAAGGGTTGATTTAGTGTAGTAAGAATAAATAAGAACATAAACAACAAGCATGATATTTAAGCTAATCCTAAAATAAACAAGAAAGTATTATTATGAAGCATTTTTCCCCATTCAGTTGTGTGAGAGGATGTAACTACGTGATCAAACATCTCTATGTATTTTCTTCGCATATTCAGCTTGATCTCTCCTTATCACTGACATACATTCTTCAAAGCTGGCTAGTTCTACTTTGTGGAGCTTATAAGACTGTTGAGAAATTCAAGAGTTCAGAAGGAGAAATGTCCAAAGAGTCCATAGGGTTGGTCCCTTCAGTGTGGGAAGTAGTGGCTTTTCCCAGAGAAATAGAGGGACAAGCAGCTAAATAGCTCCCACAGAAACCTAGCTGGCAAATTGGCCAGGAGTGACCCCAAACACAGAACTGACACAAGTTCCAAAGGTATAGAAAGTTTCAGAAGAAACATTTGATAAGAAGCAAGGAAAAAAAGGTAGCTTGGATAGTTGTACCAGGATAGCTGTCTAGGCAAATGGCTAGAAGGGGAGCAGTGGAGAATGGAGCTTGATGCAAAAGAGACCTGTTGCCAGAAGCAACCAGAAAATGGGGAAGGGTTAAAGCCAGGACAGTGAAATTTTTAGCTACTTTCTTTTCTTTCTTTCTTTCTTTCTTTCTTTCTTTCTTTCTTTCTTTCTTTCTTTCTTTCTTTCTTTCTTTCTTTCTTTCTTTCTTTCTTTCTTTCTTTCTTCCTTCCTTCCTTCCTTCCTTCCTTCCTTTCTTTATTTTTACATGCATTTGATAATATATACAAGTATAAACATGATTATTAATACATGAAATAGATACAAATAAAAGGGAACATTAAGACATGGATGGTAGGCACGTTGGTACGCTTAAAGACCTCTTAGGAATAGGGTGAGGTCAACAGTAGACAGCCTGAGGTTAAAGTGTTTGTGGTTAGTGGAAGAAACTACAGAGTCAGGTAGACCATTCCAGGCATTGACCACTCTGTTGATGAAGTTGTTTTCCTGCAATTGAGTTTTGTGCGGTTTACCCTGATTTGTATCTATTGTGTGTTCGTGTATTGTTGAGAATGAAACTGAAGTAGTCATTACGGGTCAGACCGAAGGCAGCATAGTCTAAGCATTATCTAAGCCTAAAATTTCAAGTCTGGAGGCATATTCTGTTAACTGTTGCAAGTAGAGGAGTGGAGGACTCTTCTCGTGAAGTATTTCTCACCTCTCTTGATTGTATTAATGTCTGATATGCAGGGTGGATTCCAGACAGATGAGCTATATTCAAGAATTGGTCTAGCAAACATTAGACCTAAAGTTTGAAGCCTCCATCTCAGCAATACAGTTGCTACAACTAAGAGAAGTGAAGCTTAGATGGAGACCCAAGATTTCAACTGTTATCAACAAGTAGCTACAGCTGGAGAACAGATATTTTTGCTAAGACCAGAGACAAATCCCAGCCAAGATCAGCAGCCCATCATTTCTGTCTAGCAACCAAGCTAGCTGAGAGTATCTAGATTTTGACAATAAAAGAATTGACAAGGAGAAGAGAGACAATCCCAAGAAGCCCCTATTATAGACCCCCAGGATAGTCCATGACTGTTTCCCTTGGTAGCTATTTTAATCTCTGAAGGGTGAAGCTCACAGGATAAGAGAAGTGCCAAGCTCTAACACAGCAATCATCAAGGAGAACAGTCATGGTGAACCTTCCTAACACAGCGTTGGCAAGCCTTAACCTCCAAGGAACCTCCAAGCAAAATTAGTAAAAAGGAAAGTGCCTCCCCAATACCAAATTCATGAGAAAAAAAAGCACAGAGGCACAAGTAGATCATTCCAATACTGACAACTTAGTGGTGTCTATTTGCTAAAAGATATGTTGGGACAGAGGAGTCAGCATTAGTTTCTCATGCTGAGCAAAAAGTTGAAAAGGGAGACGAAAAGAAACTCAGCGACTAGGAACACAGCAAGATTCAATCAACCAGCAGGTATTAATTTGGAACATTTTCTAGAAATCAAGTTTAACTTGAAACCTAAACAATAAAAAGCCTTAATTAGAAAAGAGAGACAGCAATTAAAACGAAAGACTCATTAAGAACTGATCTGTATGTTTCTTGGGATTTTAGTAACATTTCAACAGAATCTACAACAAGGTGTTCTCCCTAGATTTTAGTACTACAATTTCCAAAATAATTATTTATTTTATATAAGCAATGTATATAATTATTTATTATTAGGTATATATTATGTCCAGTTGGTTTATAGTACCTTCCATTTTCCCCACAACTCTTTTGCAATAAGAGTTGGCCAGTGAATTTCCATGGAGAAGAATAAATTTGAACCTGGATTGCCCAGATTTTGTTTTATTCAGCATGTTAACTGTTGCATCACACTAATTCATTCCCAGCCAACCAAACTGATGGACAAGTTTGCCTGATATATGTTTGCAAGATGACTTTGATGGAGATACAGTATGCAGGAACTATTAACTACAACAGGGGCTGAAGCATTTTAAAATCCCACCCCCAAATGAGATAACATCTGGGAGTCATATAAGAAGTTGCCACCTCATTCATGGATCTCTAAGAAGGAAAAAAAGGTACAGCAGAATCAGACTTGCAAGATTCTATTATTATAGCCAATTTCAGTTAAATGGGCCTGATAGCTGGAGATTTTGTAAGTTGCAGTGCCAACATATCTGAAGAGTAGTAGGCTAGAAAAAACTGTTGTTTTTAAGACGAATCTAAACTTATTCATATATAGGTGATCAGACCAACTGATATTAATAAAAGCACACAATTGATTTGTCTTATTTATTTAATTCTTCCGTTCTAATTGTGACTAAAATTGAATCCAGATATAGGGCAATTTTTTTAAAAAAAAGATTAATTTTACTTACATTTTTATTTTTCTCCCTATCCCAAGAAGGTTGAGAGAAAATTTAATAAATTTAATTTAGTGGTTATAATCTGATTAATCTAACATTTTGTGCAACTTGGTCCCAAGAGATTTTTTTTTTTTTGAGAGCTGACTGGGAAGAAATTCAAATGAGGTTAGTCAGAGACCATAAGGAAAAAAAAAATAGGTATCAACAGAATTGCAAATTATTAGCAAATATACATGAGAGGAGTGGTCATTATGGCTTCTAAGCATTTAGGGCACTACATTTTAGCATTTTGGATCAAGCCTAGAAACAAAGGACTCTTCTGAAATATTTAAAGAACAATGTAATGGTGTTTGTAAACTGCACACCTGCTGATTTTAGCTGTTGCATTTTATACTTGTAGTTTCAAAACCCTTGTCAAGGGCAGCACAGAGTATTGTACTGTATAACACATTATAGTAATCTAAATGACAGTCGATTAAAGCATAAATCATGTTTACTAAATAACAGCTGTTGATTAGTTATATTCTTGCCTATTTTTTAAAAAGCTCCTCAATATGACAGCTAAATCAAAACTTCATGGTCAGAGTCAGCATGTCCTTTGAAAGCCACTAACTGGAGTAAAACCAGTAGACAAAAGGCAGTTGCCCAGTGTGTCATCCTTGTGAACTTCTGAGAAGCAATACGTTGAAGGATCTTACATTAACTTTGTATTGGCTATTAGACTGGATAACAGGGTTTAAGGCCCTTCTTACATCTCCGGCAATGAGATTCATATTATTCTTGAGATAGAAGGAAGGTATGAAACATGCTTGTCCCCACAGCTAATCTTTTAATCACACTTCATTAAAAAGGTGAGTAATGTTGCTTTCCTCACTAACAATTTGAGTCACAAGTGATTTTTCTGAGAGCTAAGCAACATTCATTGTCCTAAACACCAGCTGCCCCAAGATTTGGCTTTCTACTTTCTGGACTGGCTTCCAGTTAATGTAGCTCTCCATTTTCTGGCTTCTGTGGGATCTCTCTTAACAACTTGAAGGACCCAGGCAGCATTAGAACTGCCTTTATGGGGTTCAGGTAGAAATGGTAGTAGAGTTTAGAAGAAACCCTCCCATACTACCACCTCTTACAATGCTAGATAACACAGTATCAACAGTAGAGACCTTCAAATTTCTAGGTTCTACTGTCTCACATGACCTAAAATGAACACCTAACATCAAAAACATCATCAAAAAAGCACAACAAAGAATGTTCTTTCTGCATCAACTCAGAAAACTCAAATTGCCCAAGGAGCTGCTGATACAGTTCTACAGAGGAATTATTGAGTCTATCATCTGCACCTCTATAACTGTCTGGTTTGGTTCTGCAACCCAACAGGACAGACACAGACTTCAGAGGATAATTAGGACTGCAGAAAAAAAAATACTACCCACCTGCCTTCAATCAAGGACCTATATACTGCACGAGTCAAAAAGAGGGCTGTGAAAATATTCACAGACTCCTCACATTCCAGACATAAACTGTTTCAACTCCTTCCCTCAAAATGATGCTATAGAGCACTGCACACCGGAACAACTAGACACAAGAACAGTTTTTTCCTGAAAGTCATCACTCTGCTAAACAAATAATTCCCTCAACACTGTTCAACTATTATAAAGTCTGCACTACTATTACTGCTAAGCTTCTCATCACTCCTTATCACCCATCCCCTCCCAGTTGTGATTGTAGGCCTGTAACTTTGTTGCTTGTATCCTTACGATTTATATTGACTGTTTCCTAGTATGATTTGATTGTTAATTGTACCCTATGACTATCATTAAGTGTTGTATGTTATGATTCTTGATTCTTAATGAATATATCTTTTCTTTTATGTATACTGAGAGTATTTACACCAAGACAAATTCCTTGTGTGTCCAATCACACTTGGGCAATAAAGTATTCTATTCTATTCTATTCTATTCTATTCTATTCTATTCTATTCTATTCTATTCTATTCTATTCTCAAAGAAACAGTTGGATAGCAGCACTCTTGCAAGGAGAGGAATCTGAGAAAAAAAATGTTGTGTCCTGAGTTAGGATAAACAATAAATGTTCGTTGGGTTTGTGGCACATACATTGAAATACTGAAAGATTTCCATGCGATTGATACTTCTTCTATAAAATAAAAATATATTTTGGTTGCCAGAGAGTTTCTGGTATCTCTAACAGGCAAAGAAGAACTAGCAAAGAAAGTCCAGTTCCCCATAGCTGAATGAGAGGAGATGATCTTACAGCAAGGATATTGGAGCTTAGCAAGTCACTGAGCTTCCTCAAATTCCTCCTACATGTGGCATACAATGTTTGCCTAGCAAAAGTCCTGTTCTGTTTCCAATTAATCTCTGGTTAGTTGACTTTGATCTGGCTTCTCAGCTTCCTTCAGCATCCACAGTAGGCTGGTCTTAATGTGAAGTTTTCATTCCTATGTCCCCAACACATAGGAAGCAGACAATTTCAGCACTTGGGCAAGAAAAGTGTACAGCCAAGTCTAATGACTGGGAATTAGCTTCCTGGTTCACCAACTTCACATTTAGCAGGGAAATAATTATATTATAGTTGCATGGAAGAAGTATAATAAAATTGGATTGTTATGTAAGGAGAAGGACAGCTTGCAGATTAGACGACGAACAATCTTTTTCATTAACCACACCATAAATCAAATCCAGAATATATTATTTGTCAGTTTAGTGCTTGCATATAGATACATATCTAATTAGACCATGCCATCAATGAGTTTCATTTCTATTCTGCTAAGACGGAAAGCATATGTCAGCATCTCTGAAGAAGCTTCCAGGACTGGCAATTTGGAATATCTAGATTTGAGAGTGTCAGGACTTGCTATTTACTGTTGGAATTAGAGAATAACTCTTCACCAGGGTAAGATCTCATTACCTGTTAGGAAATCCTGAGTTTGTATTTTACAGTCAGAGAACCAGACACATGTACACATTGACACATTGTGTCAAAAATTATGTGCCATCCATTTTCATTTTGTGATTAATATCTTTAATGCTGAGTAACCATTGATATCATTAAAAACTAACACTGCAAGAATTCTAAAACCAGTAAAAGATTCAATCAGGTATGTTTTAAATTTACCTCTAAATTGTTTTAAATTATAAAAAAGAAGAGGCCAATCTTAACTCCAACATTACGTTTTCAACTCAGGTGAAAAATTATCGAAACAAGCAAACTGACTAAAAACCCCCCTTTGAGTTCACCAGGGGAATTTAACTTGCACCTATGAATGCACTGAGGGTTCAAATCCCATTTTCATCAAGATGGGTGGAACAGTTAGACCAACCATGTAATACCTCTCTGATTCTCTGCAATATGCTGATGCAATTAACTCCAAAGATCAGTTCTTAACCTTATTGCATTTTGGAGACATCTTTATTCCTTCAGCATAAGGTATTTGATTGCTTTCCCAACGTTTTTAAAAGGCCAGAATAGAACTGGTTCTTCAAGGGAGAAGGTCACTAACTTTTCCTTCTTGAATCATTGGGGCATCCGTGAGAAAGATTTGGTCACTTACATTTGCTATTGGGAAAATTCTGTTTTAGGGAAGGCATCTATATGCTATTTGGATTTAGATGATAACTTTACAATTGAACTTAATGAGGAATTTTTGAAGGAATTTTGAAGAGGCACCCCCAATTATTTTAGCAGTGCTAGGATAGCTATTCAGTAGAATTGGTAATCTTATCTGTAAGTAATGAAAAACTACCATTTTTGCACTGGAAATTGTGTGTATATGTAAAAGCAGTATCTTTGATAGGAATCTGATTCCTATCCAAGAACATAGCAGATATGGTTATTTCATCATAGAAATACGTTTCACTGGGAGATTATTTTGAGCTAGGTGCTTATACAGTTTCAAAATGAATACAGTTTCAGAAATAAATACTGGTGTAGGCTTCCTGGAACCAGTCCTGGCTGGCCAAGGAAGTTGCATGCTGGACATGGACCACACACAAAGTAGAACTATTTCTTTTGCCCTATTGATCCTCAATTTAGCTATGGCGGAGAAGGCAGATGAATACATTACCAGCAAACACCCCCCCCCCCCCCCGAATTCCAGTTACCTTCAATTTCTATTTTGGAAGAAAATTTTGACAGCTCATGTCAAAGATCCCAGAGATAATTCTGGAGATAAAATAGATGCTGGATAGTGGTATTTAACTTTCCAGATTTTCCAACTTCATTTTTATAATTAAAAACGGGAAAACAAAGAGAGAGAAAGGGACTGTTAATGGTATATTTAAATAAGTGTGTATTTGATTAATAGAAAATCTTAGGATTACTTAGCAAAAATCTATTTTAGAAAAAATAGGAACAAAGACTGACTGTGAACTTTTAGAACAGAACTTTAGTAATTAAAAACACAATATATGTATTAATTCTATTACTGGATTGAGAAGAGGAAAGTAGTGCTCTACTAGGAATAGTGGATGGTAGATTGGAGAGAGCTGATACAGAAGGTTAAAATGGTGACAATATCCTCTACAACTGTAAAAACTGGAAAGAAAATAACTACAACAATGTCTTCACCTGCAGGGCAGAGATCCATAGATGAAACGTTACTAGCAGAAAAAGCTAGCTCAGCTCAAACCCTGCAGACAGTACAAACAACACTTAATAGGATGCAGGAAATGATGGAAAAAACTCATGAGTTAATGGCAAAGAATCACGAAGACATAAAAACAGAGATGAAAACAGAAATAGGAGGTGTAAAAAATAAAATACAAAATTTGAATACTAAGATTGGAAAGATGCAGGAAGTAGTATTAAAAAATGAACAGAAATTAAAATTAGTAGAGACAACAACGGAAATGGTGGAGAAGAGATTAGAGGATTCAGAACAAAATTGGAAAGTATTTTATTGTGAGCTTAGGGATTCAGTGGTATCCATGGAACTAGAGAAGGCATCTTTTTATCTTAGATTTCAAAATATGATGGAGGATAGAAAGGAAGATCTCCATGCAATCATTACAAATCTCATAGCGGTAGCTCTACAGAAATCCAAATCAGAAATTGAAAGTGACATAGACGAAGTCTATAAAGTATACACTCATTACACAAGGAGACACAGATTACCACTAGAGGTCCACATCAGATTTGCGAGGAAGATAACACGAGACCTGCTTTACAGTAAGACCAGAGATGAACCCCTTATATATAAAGACCATGAAGTGGTCACTCTAAAACAAATACCCAGGAGAATTAGAGAACAGAGAAGGGCCTACCAATTTCTATCAACACAACTTATCAGAAACGGTATTCCGTTCAGGTGGCTTACTCCTAAGGGGCTGTTAGTCTCGTGGCAGGATAAAAAATATAAAATAGATACAGTTGAAAAGGCACAGGAATTCCATGAACAATATTTAGGACCAGAGGAAGAACAAGAAAGTAGAGACAATTTAACTATGAGAAATCAAGAAGAACAACTCTCTGAAAAAGAATCTGATACACAATCCAAACCCCAAAACTCTAGAGAAGAAGAAGAAGATAATAGACCAAGAAGAAGAGAACCCAGAACTAGGAACGAAATAAGAAATGCATCCCACACTCAGTGATATTGATAAGGAAATCACCTTATTTTCAGTTAATATTAAAGGCTTAAATTCATCATCCAAAAGAAAACAGATATTCGAAAAACTTAAAAAACAAAATGCTGATATAATTTGTATCCAAGAAGTGCACATCCCAGACACTCAAACAGATCTCTTAAAAAATGTAAATCTAGGCAAAATGTATTTGGCACTTGCAAACACACAAAAAAGAGGTATTGTAGTATATGTAAAAGATTGGCTTCAACATAAACAAATATATAAGGATCAAGAAGGGAGAATGCTTTTTATAGAAATAATTTTAAACCAGAAAAAGGTACTGCTAGCCACAATATATGCCCCGAATATAAATCAAAAAGACTTTTATAATAAACTTCATCAGAAGATAATAGAGTTCCAATATGCCAATGTATGCATTGTAAGGGACTTCAACGCAGTTCCAGATAAAGACAAAGATTATAAAGCATCCAAAAAAAAAAAAAGAAAGGGAACAGTACCCATGTCCTTTAATAACATGATAAGAGAACTTAATTTGAAGGACGTGTGGAGAGAACTAAATCCAAATAAAAAGCAATATACTTTCTTTTCGAACCCTCACAATTCCTGGTCTAGAATAGATCAGATATGGATGGACCCTGGGCTAATGGAGAATATTGAAAGGATTGAAATCTGGCCAAATTTATGGGCTGACCATAACCCGATTCAAATTAAATGGAAAGGAGAGAGAAAATCTGGAAGATGGACATTTAATAGCACTATACTAAGAGATAAAGATTATATAGAAATGATTAAGAAATCATGAATATGAATATGAATATGAATATATTTTTTGAAATAAATAAAAGAGAACACACCTCTTTACAGAATCTTTGGGATACAACTAAAGCTTATGTCAGAGGTTTAACTATTGCTTATAATATCAAAAAGAACAAGGAAAAAAGGCAGCAACAAAACAGATGGAGGGAAAATTTGAAAGATTTGGAAACAAGTAGACAACAAGATCTGAATAATTTAAATATTAAAAAAGAGATAGATTTGGTAAAGCATAAGATAAACTTGGACGTACAGGAAGATTTGGCTCGAAAAATTAAGTTAGCAAAACAAAACTATTTTGAAAATGCAAACAAACCGGGGAGATGGTTAGCCCATAAAATAAAAAAAGAACAAGAAAAGAGAACGATAGTAGCTCTCCGAGATCAGGAAGGGAACTTATACACGCGGACTCAAAAAAAGAAAGAAATTGTTAAAGACTTTTTTACGAAATTATATGACCAGGAAGAAGTATTAGAAGAATCTATTAATCAATATTTGAATGAGAAGAATCTGCCTGAAATCACTGATGAAGAGAAACAAAATTTGAACACTAAAATATCTATAGAAGAAATTAGGAATGCAATTAGATCACAAAAAATAAATAAGACCCTGGGACCAGATGGAATTCCTTTTACAAGGAATTTCAAGAAATAATAAAGGAAATGCTGGTAGATTTGTATAATGAAGCCTTAATAAAATGCCATTATTCCTAAAACATGGCAGGAAGCATATATCACTCTTATCCATAAACAAACCACCTGTTTGTTGGATCCGTGTCCCTCCTGGCTGGTTTTGGCCACTCGGGAGGTGACACGAGGCTGGTTCCAGGGCATTATAAACATTTCCTTCAGAGAGGGGCTGCTGCCTGCTGCCTTGAAAGAGGCGATGGTGCGGCCCCTCCTCAAGAAACCGTCCCTGGACTCAGCATTGTTATCTAATTATCGTCCTGTCTCCAACCTTCGTTTTGTTGCGAAGGTTGTCGAGAGTGTGGTGGCACATCAGCTCCCGCAGTACCTGGATGAAGCGAGTTATCTTGACCCCCTCCAATCGGGTTTCAGGCCCGGGTACAGCACGGAGACGGCGTTGGTCGCGTTGGTTGATGATCTCTGGAGGGCTCGGGACAGGGGTTGTTCCTCTGTCCTGGTCCTGTTAGATCTCTCAGCGGCGTTTGATACTGTCGACCACAGTATCTTATTGCGGCGGTTGGAGGGGTTGGGAGTGGGGGGCACTGTGTTGCGGTGGTTCACCTCCTTCCTCTCTGACCGTTCGCAATTCGTGTTGACAGGGGGGCAGAGGTCGGCCCCGAGGCCCCTACTGTGTGGGGTGCCTCAGGGGTCAGTGCTCTCGCCCCTGCTGTTCAACATTTATGTGAAGCCGCTGGGTGAGATCATCCGTGGCTTCGGGGTGGAGTTCCATCAGTATGCTGATGATACTCAGCTGTACATCTCCACCCCGGGCCACCCCAACAAAGCCGTCGAAGTGATGTCCCGGTGCCTGGAGGCCGTGCGGAGTTGGATGGGTCGTAACAGGCTTCGTCTCAACCTGACCAAAACCGAGTGGCTGTGGTTTCCTGCGCCCAGATACAGCCAGCTGGTTCCTTCGCTGGCCGTGGGGGGAGAGGTTTTGACCCCCGTGGAAGGGGCGCGCAATCTGGGCGTCCTCCTGGATGTACGGCTGTCCTTAGAAGAGCACATTGCAGCCGTCGCCAGGGGGGCTTTTTATCAGATTCGTCTGATCCACCAGTTGCGGCCCTTTCTGGATCTGGGCGCACTTCGCACAGTCACTTCCGCCCTCGTTATCTCCCGCCTGGATTATTGCAACGCTCTCTACATGGGGCTCCCCTTGAAGAGTCTCCGGAGGTTACAGTTGATCCAGAATGCAGCTGCGCAGGTGATTGTGGGTGCCCCTCGGACCTCCCACGTTACACCGCTTCTCCTCAGGCTGCACTGGCTTCCTGTGGCCTACCAGATTCGATTCAAGGTGGTACTGATGGTATTTAAAGTGCTCCATGGCTCGGGACCTGGGTACTTACGGGACCGCCTACTGCCATCGTCAACCTCCCGCCGCCCAGTACGCTCCCACAGGGTTGCCCTACTTGGGGTACCGCCGCCTGGCCGTTGCCGGCTGATGGCCCCGAGAGTTCGGGCTTTCTCTGTGGGAGCTCCCTCCCTATGGAATGATCTCCCCCCGGAGATACGGGCTATGACGGATATCCTGACCTTCTGGCGCGCAGTGAAAGCCCTATTTTTTAGACAGGCTGGCCTGGCCCAGTAACTGTGTTCCGGTTTTAATTCAATTTTAATTGGGGTTTTATTAGAGTTTTTTAATTTTTAATTGAATCCCTTAGATGGGACACAGCCGGACCAAATTGTTTAATGTATTTTTAATTGTATTTATATATATTTATTGTGTGTTTTTAGTAGGCTGTACACCGCCCCGAGTCCCTTTTTGGGAGAGGGAGCGGTATAAAAGTTTAATTAATTAATAAATAAAATAAATAAAGAACAATCAGATCCACAAAATATCCAAAATTATAGACCAATAGCACTATTAAATGTAGACTATAAAACAATGGCTACAATACTAGCAGAAAGATTAAAGAGAGCATTAAGTAGAATAATTCACACTGACCAGAACGGCTTCCTTCCTCATAGACAAATAAAAACAAATACAAGAACTATTTTGGATATATTAGAATACTATGAAGTGCATTCAACTAATACAATGGCATTAATATTTCTAGACGCCCAAAAAGCATTTGACAATCTGAATTGGAAATCCTCATTAAACAATTGGTTGGTATGAAATTTGGTAAGAAGTTTATAGGATTTATCAAGACAATCTACAACATGCAGACTACAAAAGTAATAATAAATGGGGAAAGTACAGACACCATAAAGATAGGTAAGGGAGTAAGACAAGGCTGCCCTTTGGCTCCCCTACTGTATATATTGGCAGAAGAAACTCTACTAGCACAAATTAGAAAAAATCAAGAGATCAGAGGATTAAAAATTAAAAAAGAGGAATACAAATTGCAAGCATTTGCCGATGACATGGTATTTATATTAGAAGAACCTCTAGAAACAAGTCCTATATTATTAAAAGAAATAAAAGATTACGGAAAAGTAGCAGGGTTAAAAATTAATAAAGAAAAAACAAAAGTATTAGCAAAAAACTGTACAAGAGTTCAGAAAGAAGAATTAGCAAACAAATTAGGTATGCAGGTGGTAAACAAAGTAAAATATTTGGGAATATTGTTAACTGCCAGATGCTCATCAATTAAAAAAGACAACTACGACAAATTAACAGCACAAATAGCTAAAGATTTAGAAAACTGGGCTAAATTACAGATATCGATATTGGGACGCATTGCAATAGTAAAAATGAATGTTTTACCAAAATTGTTGTACTTATTTCAGATGGTGCCAGTCAATTTGGAAACAATTTTTTTTGCAGAATTAAATAGTTTAATATCTAAATTCATATGCAGAAGAAAAAATCCAGAGTGAAATATAAATCATTACAGGATGCTAGAAAAAAAGGGGTATTTGGCCATCCAGATTTTGAATTATATTATAATGCAGCTGTAGCAAATTGGGTTAAGGACTGGGTTAAATTGGAAAACAGAAGGTTATTAGTATTAGAAGGATTTGATCTCCAAATTGGCTGGCATGCATTCATGTGGGATGGAAAATCTAAACAACTCATACTTTCAAAGGCACCACATAAGAAATGTACTGTTTAAGATTTGGGAAAAGATTAAAAAGAATCACTACTTATCCACATTGGAAGCAGTTACTCACCCAAATGTATTGGACTATGAAAATATTATAAGGTATAAAGATTTACTGTATGATACTGGAGACCTCAAAAACAAACACCAAATACAAACTCAAGGAAAAAAAATAGCATGCTGGCCTTTTGTACAAATACAAACCCACTATAAAAGAGATAGAGAACAATTTGGCTTTAATATGATTCCACAAGAATTAGATAAAATATGGTTTGGAGAGGAAAAGAAAGCAATCAGCAAATTATACAAATGTTTCTTGGATTATAAACTTAAAGAAGAAACAATTACAGAATCTATGACAATTTGGTCCAAAAATTTAGGCTATAGTATTGATTTAGATAAATGGGAACACATCTGGCAAACAAATTATAAATTAACTATGTCAGTCTCGTATAAAGAAAATCTATATAAGATGGTTTATCGTTGGCATCTACCTCCGGTGAGACTGGCTAAGATGTTTCCTAATCTACCACCCAATTGTTGGAAATGTAATCACGTACAAGGAACATACTTCCACATGTGGTGGCTCTGCTCATATGCTCAGAAATTTTGGAAAAACATTAGAAAATGGATTTTAGATATAACAAAACAAACATTAAAATTTGAACCCGAAATCTTTCTACTAAGCATGATAGATACAAACACGGAGAAAAAATATCAATATTTAATTTTGCATATTATAACTGCGGATAGAATAACATATGCACAAAATTGGAAGACATCCCTCACCCCCATCAGATGATATGGTAATTAAAAAAATATATTAATGTGCTGAGATGGATAGCTTAACTAAATTGCTGAAAAACAAACAAAATAGTGTATACTATGAAATATGGAATATTTGGTATGAGTGGTTAAGAAAAAGGTAATATTGGATACTTGGATAAACTATTGAAAAGATAGTAGACGTGCGTTTAATTAAAAAAGATGAAGAGAAAATGTAATATCAAAAGAATGAAGGACTACTTTAACAAGGTAGATCACGTCAATGATAATGATAAAGGAAAGAGAAACCATTGGTCAACGTATGCTGTAATATATATATATATATATATATATATATATATATATATATATATATATATATATATATATATATATATATATATATATATATATATATATATTTGTCTGTTTTAAACATATGTCATATAAATGTTTATTAAAAAAAGAAAAAAAAAGAAAAACATTTTTTAAAATATAAAGCTAGATGGGCTGAGAGGACTGCTTAAATGATTGTAAGAACTCTGAAGCCTCTGAAGATGAATCTTTGTGGTGTTGTGTTAGACTATTTCCTTGAAACAGTCTGACCTTGTAGATTGGGTCTAAGGATGAGGGCTGGAGAATATTATACTGTTAAGCTACTTATCATGATAGTCAGAATATGTTATTTATTGTTTGAATTGGTATTTCACCACAGTGAAAAAGAATCCCGGCATTTCACATACATCAATAGGAATCAGACCAAACATCCGTGGTAATAGAATATAAAAACAATTAATCAAAAGCAAATAATCACATAATAATAAATCAGTTTAATGGCATCATCTCATCCCCTTCAATGACTCTTCAAATCAAATCAGTTTTGAACAGCTTTGAAAATACCAATTGAATGGAGGTAGATTGGATTTCTAGGGCAAATGTTGAAATACATACATACATACATAGTTGGACCAGAGAGTAAAGTTTAGATCAGCTCCTCTCAATGAATCTATATTAACTATTTTCCCCCCTATATATCTGGCAGAACAGAAAAGGTCAGCTGTTTTTTTTAAATTTCAAGCAGGCTGAGACTGGACAATTTTTATTCAACTCTCAAAATTATTGATGACCACGTGGGCAAGTTTAGTCATGTCTGACTCTTGGTGACTTTATAGGCAAATGCTCTTCATACTATCTTGTTGGATGTTCAGCTTCGTATCAGATTTGATGTTATCAAACCAGTGTGTTTTTTGCTTGCTCCTTCTTGTTCCACTAACCATTCCTAGCATCATTGCCCTTTCCAAATAGGCAAGTAAGTTTGCCCAGTTCAGGCATTTGTTACAAATGCAAGGGGGATCTTAAAGCTAACCATGAAGCATTGGGATTAGGTTATCAATGGGTTAGAGCAGGGATGTCAAACTTGATTTCATTGAGGGCCACATCAGGGTTGTGTTTGACCTTGGGGGACCAAGGTCGGCATGGCCACGGTGGGCATGGCCAGCTCGACATCACTCATATCGGGGGCACCTGTGATGGTCCAGGTATGGTGGGGCGATCCTTCCTTCCTTCCTTCCTTCCTTCCTTCCTTCCTTCCTTCCTTCCTTCCTTCCTTCCTTCCTTCCTTCCTTCCTTCCTTCCTTCCTTCCTTCCTTCCTACCCATCTTCTCTTTTTTTATTTTCTTTCCTCTTTCCCTTTCTCCTTTCCTGCCTCTTCTTGCATGGTCAAATGCAAAAGGGGAAACATTTCTCCTTTTGTTTTGTTTTTAGCTTGTTTTGCTAGCCCTCTGCTAGCAAAAACAAAGCACAGGTGGATGGCATGTGGCCCTTGGGCTCCATTTTTGACTGTGACGGCCTCCTGCAGCCCTCTGTCAGGGAAAACAGAGCTCAGAAGGGTCCTCCTGGACTCCATTTTCACTGGCAGAGGAACCACAGGCCGGTCCTTTGCTGTTTCAGGGTGTTCCATGTCCCAGATCTAAGCACTCTGTGGGCTGGATTTGGCCCAGGGGCCTTGAGTTAGACACCCCTGGTTTAGAGGAAGGGGGCCTTCAAAAGAAAATGAATGTTGAAGGAGAACAATGTTTAGAGGCATGGTAGTCCAACCAGAACTTGGAATGGATAGAGCTGAATGTTGCTCATCAGGTGGCTATTGGGAGGAATATCTATTTATATTTTGTTTGTTTATCTATTAATATATTTCAGGAGGAATGATTCATTGGAATTGCTACAGATACAGTTGCTTAGAGAAAACTGCTGCCAATTCGTAATGTATAATAGAATATTCATTTATAAGAATACCACTTTCCATAATACTTGTCACAATTGGAACTGCAACTTGTACCTTCACATGTTCTGACAGGTCATTAGTAGATAGTGTTGAGCAACTGGGTCTTGAACATGGGACATTGAAAGGGATATGTGGCTATTTGTATAGTAGCATTAAATGAACAGCTTACCCATACCCTTTGATAACAGTTACATAAAAACCATTGATGATGTCATATCATGTTTCTTTTAATAATTATTCCGAGGAGATGCAGGTGGAGTTGAGTTAAACTATACCTTCTGTAAAATGTCTGATTCTGTGCTAATGATTGCACAATCTTTCAATGGGTATATCAGATTCAAAGCATTTATTTCTGAAAACGTACATGCAGCTTTCTTTCTAAACCAATTCTTAGTGGGATAAATTCTTGCTCTGGAGAGAAAAACAGTATTATGATGTATTGTTCTGATGCTCTTCGGTGTTTTGCAACTAGTGGAATGCTTATGGTTGGAAGAGAGGGAAGCAACACTTCATAAATCATGGAATGAGTATGAGACAAGGCCAGCAACATGCAAGAGGGGGTAAAATTGGGGTTACCAGGTCATGCTGTAAATAACTAATGAAGAAAATACTCCTGGTGTTCTGTAGCTGGTTAATTACTTCTGTGTGTGCATGGGAGCAGAGGATGCCAGTATCACTGGAGGCCAGCCAGATCCTTCTTGCTTAAGTGTTGAATCACATATAAAGCTACAACTATAAAAGTTTCTGGGCACTAATCATTCATACATATAGACATATAGAACATATAGAATACTTTATTGGCCAAGTGTGATTGGACACACAAGGAATTTGTTTTGGTGTAAATACTCTCAGTATACATAAAGAAAAGTTACATTTGTTAAGAATCAAGAATCATAACGTACAACACTTAATGATAGTCATAGGGTACAATCAACAGTCAAATCATACTAGGAAACAATCAATATAAATCGTAAGGACACAAGGGACAAAGTTACAGTCATACAGCCACAAGTGGGAGGGAATGGATGATAAGGAGTGATGAGAAGCTTAGCAGTAATAGTAGTGCAGACTTTGTAATAGTTGAACAGTGTTGAGGGAATTATTTGTTTAACAGAGTGATGGCTTTCGGGAAAAAACTGTTCTTGTGTCTAGTTGTTCTGGTGTGCAGTGCTCTATGGCATCGTTTTGAGGGAAGGAGTTGAAACAGTTTATGTCCGGGATGTGAGAGGTCTATGAATATTTTCACAGCCCTCTTTTTGACTCTTGTAGTATACAAGTCCTCGATTGAAGGCAGGTGGGTAGTAATTGTTTTTTCTGCATACGTTCCTCAAACAGATGCTATCCATGTTGTCTGAGAAAACTTGTTCAGGTTAATGAAAGATTTTCCTCCAAGCATCTTAGGAATAAATAGAGACTCATGCTGGGCTCAAAATTCAGTAGCCTTGTAAGATATATGGGGAAGATGTGTGCCCTATAAGACTTCTGGTATGACTTCACATCTGTTTGGTACAATTGTCTTGACTCGACTGCTGGTTCTTTTTAGCTTGTTCTTCCTATACTAATTGAGAGTAGCTCTCCAAATTTTCTGAAAAGAGTCTTAGCTCCTAGAGAAAATCGGGGCCTTATGCATAGAAGCATGCCCCATATGAATGAACTTCCCAAAGACTTCTACAATCACATGGTGGCCTTATTTATGAAAGACCCTATTCTGTATGTTCTCCAGATGTTCACTGGGGAGATGTCATTATGCATGAGTAGGCAAAGCTCCAAACAGTACTTCAAAGAAAATGATTTTACATTATCTTGATAATCACCTCCCTTTTCTGAATGCAACCTATACTTAGAAGAATGTAGGCTCTTAATTATGCCAAAGGAATGGATGTGATTATACCGATGACATTACAGTTTAAGATGGTTATGATACCATTAATGTTTTTAATAAATAGTTTAATCATTGTTCAGGTAAAACTATTGCAAATATTTAAAATTTGATTTAAAAATTTGAGCTGTTAGTTTTAATTTCAGGAAAGGGAAAAGATGGGAAGCCAACCATCTGTGTTGCTCTAATTTTCAAGCCAAGAGGCAGGCAGCCAATGAAAAAAGCCATTAGTAAGGCTGATACCTCCCCACAACCTGCCTTAGTAGAGGGTTTGGGCACAGCATCAGCAATGGCAAAATTGACCGAGCAGCTTGGAGCAGTATCTGAAGAGATGTTGTAATGGGCAGCAAGCTCTGAATTTTAGTCAGGGGTCAAAAATCATGTAGCTCTCCATTCACTGAAGAAAATAAAATGCTTATTTTATAGCCCCCAAGATCTGAAATTGCCAATATAACAGGCCTTTTATTGTATGTGTTAGGCTAACTGTTGTGAGCTGTATCTTGCATTTACAAAGTGTCATTTTTGTGTTATAGCATGCTCTTGAACAAAAAGAGTTGCTCAATGACAAATTCAAGGAATAAAAGATAATAAGAGGAACCACTATAAATCATAAATGGAAAGCAAGTTTTGCAGGCAGAAAGGTCCAGATCCAGTTCCTGAGCTTTCCAGGTAAACTAGAGAAAGACTCGGGACTTCCAGTGAAAACAGAATATTGCAAGTATATATGAAAGTAGGAATCCTTTAGTTGTTGATAGTAGCAATAGCACTTAGACTTATATATTGCTTTACAGTGTTTTACAGCCCTCTCTAAGTGGTTTACAGAGTCAGTATATTGCCCCCAACAATCTGGATCCTCATTTTACTGACCTCAGAAGAATGGAAGGCTGAATCAGCCTTGAGCCTGGTGAGATTTGAAGTGCCAAATTGCAGTCAGCCAGCAGTGAGCAGAAGTAGCCTGCAGTACTGCATTCTAACCACTGCACCCCCGCAGCTCATAATAATTGCATGTTTACTTCAATAAATGATGATCATAAAAAACCCCAGAGATAAATTTGGAGAGAAATTTTACAACTTTCTAAATGAATGAGATCTAACAGAAAAATTAATCTGCATCATACATAAGATGTGAATGAGATGCAAGAATACAGAAAAAGTGATCTAGACCTTTGGAGGTACAACTTTGAAAGAGAATTGACACTGTTGTTGAGTTTCAGGTCAGAAGCAAAATGTCTTCAGGACTTAATATAAATCTAGAAAAATAATTGATTTGTTTGTTTATGATGAAATATTGAGAGAATTAGTGAGAAATACTAGAGGATCTGATTATAAGACATAGCTTTTTTCCTAATGTGAAACTGAATCTTGTGGAAAAATAAGCATAGAAGAAAAAGAAAGTCACTCACAATAAAAAATAGAACAATAGCAATCGGGAAATTATTAGACTTTTGTGCGCATTGAAATTATTGCTGCAAAAAAATGAAGATAAGAAAAGATACTATAGAAAAAATGTGTAGAAGAAAAATGTAGCTGCAAAGAATGCAATCTAAGAAAATAAGCCATGGCTGAAACTAAAAGAGGTGATTTCCATGAGAATATGTATTTTAGAAAAGGCTATGGAAATGGGTGAAAAGGGCTAAACAGGAAGTCTCCAGCAAAGCAAATGAATGGAATTAAAAAGTGATAAAATCATTTTTATGAAACTGCAATGCAAAAATGCTAGAAAGATTTGGCAGGGAAAATGGCATGGATAATTACTAGATATACATATTGGAGAGAAAAAAATCTGAGCTAGCAATGAGTTTGTTTACTTTGGTAAAATCTTTACTCAAGATTGGATGGAGAAATTTTAAGATATGGAAATGTTAGGTAATGGGTAGCATGGAATCTCTCGAACATTTGTTGAAATAAATGAAAATGTCTATGTATAAGTGTATGCGTCTGCTTACTTTTTATGATGGAAATGAGTATTGATATGTTAGGAGAAACAAAGTAAACTGAATCCAATGGGAAAGGATGTAAGTAGTTCTCAACTAAAAAGCCAAGCAACCATTTAAGGTTATAACAGTTGGGAAAAAACGTGAATTATGACTGTCCCTTGCACTTATATCTGTTGTAGCGTCCCCCATGGTCACATGATTAAAATTTGGGCACTTGAAAACTGACATGTATTTACAGTGGCTGCAGCAACCCAGGGTCATGTGATCATCACTTGCAACTTTTTCAGGAAGTTTCCAGCAAGCAAAGTCAATGAGGCAAGCTGGATTGTCTTAGTATGTATAATTTGCTTTACAATTGTAGTGATTTGCTTAACAATTGTGGCCAAAAAGGTTGTAAAATCAGATATGACTCACTAAACCACCTGGCTTATCAATGGAAATTCTGGCCCAATTGTGGTCATAAGTTCAGGACTGTACTGAAGATGTGTGTATGAGATAATACCTTATATCACCAGAATACCCTATATCACCAGACTTGAAATTTTGGGCTTGGACAATCTTAAACTACGCCGCCTATGGTTGGACTTAAGCATAGTACACAAAATTATCTGCTACAATGTCCTACCAGTCAATGACTACTTCAGCTTCAATCGCAACAATACAAGAGCACACAACAGATACAAACTCAATGTTAACCGCTCCAAACTTGATTGCAGAAAGTACGACTTCAGCAACAGAGTGGTCAATACCTGGAATGCACTACCTGATTCTGTAGTTATATCCTCAAATCTCCACTCCTTTAACTCAAACTATCCACTATTGACCTCACCCTATTCCTAAGAGGTCTGTAAGGGGCGTGCACAAGTGTACTATCGTGTCTCCTGTCCCTGTCCTAATGTCCCCATTTAATCGTACCTATTTTCTGTATTCTTACTCATATTTATACTTATACCTATTATCTTGTAAGCGATTGACAAATCAAATAAATAAATAAATAAAATAAAAATAAAGCAAGAAGAGAGAAGATCAAGAATGATTAGGTCCTGAATGATTGTGGATCTAATACAGAAATTCAGAGTAACTAACATGAATCATACTGAGAAAGATAACAAATGAATTTGGAGTAACAACGGTATCTGTTATGGGCTGCCAGTTACACAGACACAGCCAGCTTCTGATATGAACTCCAGGCATTTATTTTAGACACAATTCTTTTAGGAAAATAACACAAAGCATGCCACAAAGTTGCCACTCCTGGGTAGAAAACAGTCAAGAGAGCTTCTTTCGCAGAAGATTCCTGAAAGAAAAATCTCAAGATCCAAGAATAGTGCATTTCTAGTCCAAGAGTCTGGATAATGACATCATAAAAACAGACCCCAAAAAGGAAATTAAAACATTATTTGCTTCTGAGATGTGATCACACTGTTCCCTTTTTTAAATAGCTCTGACCACCAATTTAACTAATTTTTTGAGTCACACTTCTTTTTTTCAAGTAGACAGCTTTGTTTTCTTTGCCTCTTTCCATCATAATTTATGAGATGTTGCCTGGCTCAGGACCTTCCCTAACCTGGAATATGAATAAACTTAAATTAATCTGATTAAGCTGATATCTGTGTCTTCTCAGATATCTGCACTTGGTTCAGGAATTCCTCTGGTGCAGGCTGAGACGAATCTGCTCAATTTCGTCAGCCTCTGAATCTCATCGATCTGAAGAAAGAATGAATGGACTGAAAAGAAGAAGACAGAGAAAGCCAAGGTTGGATGGAGCAAAAGGTGATTGGTGAGAAGTTTGAAGAAGAAATTGCAATGTGTAGAGCAATTTATGAGCATGGTGGAAGCAATGATGATTTGCAGAACAGAAAGGATTTTATTTTTTATTTTTATTTATTTTTTTATTTTATTTGGTTTGTCAATTGCTTACAAGATAATAGGTATAAGTAAAAACATAGTTATGAATACATGGATACTGTACATATAAGAAAAATAAAAGAAATAACAGTGATGGTAGGCACATTGGTACGCTTATGCACGCCCCCTACAGACCTCTTAGGAAAAGGGTGAGGTCAATAGTAGAAAGTCTAAGGTTAAAGTTTTTGGGGTTTGGGGAAGAAACCACAGAGTCAGGTAGAGTATTCCAGACATTGACCACTCTGTTGCTGAAATCGTATTTCCTGCAATCAAGTTTGGTGCGATTAACCTTGAGTTTGTATCTATTGTTTGCTCTTGTATTGTTATGGTTGAAGCTGAAGTATTCATTGACAGATAGGACATTGCAATGTATGATTTTATATACTATACTTAGATCGAACCAAAGACGGCGTAGTTCTAGGTTTTCTAGGTCTAGAATTTCAAGTCTGGTGGCATAAGGTATTCTGCAACAAGTAGAGGAGTGGAGAACTCTTCTTGTGAAATATTTTTGGACTTTCTCAACTGTGCTAATATCAAATACATAATGTGGGTTCCAGACTGATGAGCTGTATTCAAATATTGGTCTAGCAAATGTTTTGTATACTCTAGTTAGTAGTGTGATATTACCAGAGAAAAAGCTATGCAAGATTAGGTTAACAACTCTTAATGCCTTTTTGGCTATGTAGTTACAGTGGGCTCTAGCACTTAGATCATTAGAGATGAGTACTCCAAGGTCCTTGACAGAGTTAGGTTCGTCAACAAGGTCTTAACTATTCAGCCTGTATTTTATTTTCTGATTCATGATCCATGGTATTGTTGTAAACTAGTTTTGACAGTATCTTTTTCTATTTCATGCTTTTAATTTCATGCTATGTCTTACTCCTTTTCTGTATTCTACAAAAAAGTTGATTACCCCAAAAGAGTATAGCATGATGAATTCAGTACATATACTTTCAAGGAAAACTTTAGGCAACCCTTATCCAATTGATTGTTTCAATGATTCTTTTAGTTCATAGAAGCTTACTCGAATAGTATGAGCAGTTGTTTCAGATTCAAAATCAGAACACAGTAAATATTACAGGTACAGAAGTTTGGATGCCTTTTTGTCAGTACTTTGTAACCCATTCTTTTGGCAGAAATAACAACTACCAAATGTTTCCTGTAGCCAACTAAGATTCTTTCTATTTCTGCTTTTTTCTCTCCCATCCCTCCCTGGCTTCACTGGAGAGCTCTATTAGCCCAGAAATGTTCATAGGTCTCCTTTCATTTACTGCATGCCTTGGATTTCCCAACAGATTTTCCATAATATTTATTCGGAATCAACCACAGACAGTTAAAAGATAATAATAGATATAATTCCTAGAACATCCTTTTAACAAGACTGAGCAATTTTGCTTGTGTTTCTAATTATCCTCTGAGATTAGGTGGAAAGATTGCACCTTGATCTTTTTCACTGCTGGCTTGGAGATGATTTGCATCAACTCGATATTTTCTTCATTAATAGACAGTGGAGTTTGGAGATTTTTTTGGTCCCTAATTTGGTAGGAGCCATGATGGTGCAATGGTTAGAATGTAGTATTGCAGGCTAATTCAGCTCACTGCCAGGAATTCAGTCCTCATCAGCTCAAGGTTGACTCCGCCTTCCATCCTTCTGAAGTTGAATCCGAGAACCCAGATTCTTGAGGGGCAATGTGCTGCTTCTGTAAACCATGTAGAGAAGGCTGTAAAGTGGAATATAAGTATGAGTGATATTGCTATGTGCTATTGCTATCAAGTAGTAAGTCAGGTTTCTCACAACAGTGACACATGTTCTCATTATCATTTGCCTGGACTACTGCAAAATGTTGCACCTGGTCTTCCATAGAAAACCACCATAGGCTAGAATGCTGGGTCCTGCCTGATGGCTGGTACACACCCACAACAGCACCTTAGATCTGTGCCCCAGGGTCAGTAGCTTATAAGTACAATTCTAAGTCCTGGTTTTGAACTTAAAAGGCTTATATGGCTTTGCTCTGAGGCATTTTCCAGAGCAGATTTCTCCAAGCAGTCTCACCTCCATTCTACATGAAAGTCCTGGAATAGACTTGTAGTCTTCTTCATTTTTGAAATGTAAAGAGGAGAGGAGCTTGTAGATGCTGTTTTCTGTGGCAGAATTTAACCAGTGAATCTCCATTTGAAATATGAATTTATTTATTTGGAAAGTTTATATAGCCATCTACTCACTCACAGTGACTCTAGGCAGCTTATAAATAATAAAAACACAGTGTAGAAAAATACTAATAAAAAGATACCTCCCAGTAATGGGATTCAACCGGTGTTACTACTATCGGTGACTACGTTTTGTGGTGCATGTAAAAAAAAATCAGCTGTGCCACCTGGACAGCTGAAATGCGCTGTACGCAGGTGCGCAGCATTTGAAAAGTCTCTTTTTTCCTGCTTTTTCAACCTCAGCTATGCCGTGAGATTGAAAAAGCAGGAAATAAAGGACAGGTAAGAGCCCAGGTGGGTGGGTGGGCCAAACAGCACCAAACACAGAACCGGTTCAGTGTCTGGTTCTATAGAACCGGGCAGAACCAGTAGCATCCATCCCTGATACCTCCCCCCTGCGACAACACATGGTCAAATAAAATCCTAGCTTAGCAGAATTTTGTAAACTGCTCTTCTAAAGTTATTTGGAAAAGTTTGTGAATTGCCGTCAATGTGGGTTTTAAAATTAGTATTATAATTGGTCTTTATGCTTTTTATTAATGTACGTTTTGAAATTTTGTTTTTGTATTATTCATATTGTTCCAATGGATCTTTTAATGTATTAGCTAATCTTATAAACTGCCATTTTATTTCATCAAGTAACAAATATAAATAATCACAGGGATTAATACTTTCCATTTGAGACTATAAAGTCAATTAGTTAAAATATAAACCTCAATATTATTTTTAAAATATTGCATTTCCCAATTCTTCCTTTAAAGGACCATTTAGGTTTATGAAGAAAAAGAAAAAGCCAGTTTGACCTACCTTAGGTGTAAAGCCAGCTGCATGACCAGATGCTTTCTCCTAGCCCTAGGAAGGAGGCAATGGCAAACCGTGTCTGAAAAACCTTGCCAAGAAAATGGCAGGGACTAGCCCAGGCAGCCACCTGGAGTCAACACTGAGTTGAAGGCATCTCCTATTCCCATTACCTTGTCAGGGTGCAGTCTAAGGCAGTCTAAACTTGGCAACACCATAGTCCCCCAAGTAATTGGATTTTCCTCTAATGAGTTGCACTAAATAATAACCAAATAATAACTGCTATGGTTAGCAAATGGTTTTGACAAACGGATAGACTCATGAGTTTATCCACTTCATAAAACTTACTCTGGATTTTGAGCCTTGCTTTACCATTAGGGATGTGGCCAGAATTGTTCTGACCTAGGTGTCACAAAATCATGAAGCAGACTCCTTATCCTGACAAAACCAGAGGTGGTATTCAGCAGGTTCTGACCAGTTCTGGAGAACCGGTAGTGGAAATTTTGAGTAGTTCGGAGAACCAGCAAATACCACCTCTGACTGGAGATTTTACAGTATTCTTCCCCTGCCATGGCCACCAAGCCACGCCCACAGAACCAATAGTAAAAAAATTTGAATCCCCCCTTTTTATTAGGCTAATATAAGTTTCTATCATTCACATCCAGCAAAATCCTGGCAAACAGTATTTCAAGAGTAATTTACAACTACAGACCTTATCAGGCTTGGAGAGTTGCCAAGCCGATAGCTTCCAAGTGTAACGCTGTACCAGAAAATACTTGGCAAGGAGTCATGACCAAATCTTCACCCTATTTAAATGAACTAATTGTCTCCTGCAAACACAATTCCCTTTCACTCCTCTTTATTCCCTATGGGAGGGGCCATTCACTGTCCACCTGTGCCTTTACTCCCAAGTTGATCCTTGTTCCTTAACTGTTCCCTTCTTCTGGCAGCTCTGCGCATGCACACATTGGGAACAGGCTCCATCTGTTCTTCTGCCCCAACTGATCTCTGATTCCGAAGGCAGATGGTAACTGTCAGAGAGCCCTGGCCCCATCTCTGCCTCCAATGCAAAGCATTCGTCAGAGCCTTCCTCAGACTCCAGGAGTGGCCCATGTTCCTCCCCAACCTCCTCACTGTCCGAGCTCTGCTGGCCGCTGGCAGGACACAACAAGAATAGCAGAAGCGAACTTTGACATTCTCCAGCTTTGCCTGATCAAGGAAATTGTGACCCTTTCCTCCACACCCTCCAAGTTGCTTGTGATGCCTTTTGTAGTCATGACAAACAGTGCGAGAAAACTGGGTCTAAAGCCACCAGAACTTTGACCCATTTTTCTAAAATCTGCAGTGCTGCAACATTCACCATGTGAGCCCTCTGGATACAAGCCCATCTTCTGCTGATGTTGCTCAAATACTGCAGATAGTTACAAGTAAAACCCAAATATCTACAGGATAGAAAGCTTTTCAGGTATGCTGTATGTGTTTAGGCTTCCAGCTGAGCGAGGATATCGGGGCCCTGACTCACATGAAAGGCAGCAGGGCTTTTGTCCTGCAGCTATTTGCTTCTCAGTGCATGAGTGTCTTTAGGAGTCAATATTGTTTGAATAATGTGAATAGATGCAAGGTTTATCTGGAGTAGACACACGTTTTTTGTATGACTGAACTGGGCCCAGGACTACCTCTATACATCCCATGAAGCCTCAGGCTCCAGTCTTAGGTAAAATTATTTAATAGAATTCCCTGGGAGAAGCAATTAAAAAGAACAATGCCAGAGTCAGTGAGAAGAATTATTGTGTCTAAGTCAATAAGTCTCATACCTTGCTCCATTTATCTTCTTTACTGTAAGCAACACTAAGGAAGCAGCTGCAAGATGACACAAGTTGTTAGGATCTAACTTATTTCTTTAACTGGTGCTCTACTGCCAGAATAACAGTAGAAAATCCCATTCTTTCAGCCAGCATATTTTCCTTGTGGAAAGCAGCCAAGGTAAGTAAAGATGAGGGAGAAATTTGCTAACTACCATAGCAACAGAAACACAGCTGGAATAGTTACAGCTTTTATTAAATAACATTCTAATGTTAGAGGGAGTTCTAATGCATCATAAAGACGTCAAGTCAAGGTTATCATGTGAAATGGGGAAAACATAGCAAGCCTGAAGGCTGCAGAGTTCGCAACAATTTATGTAAATATGAAGAATTCTTAAAAACACAATAGTACCATCTGATGTTTCTTAATGTGTGTCTGTAAACAATGTACTGTATGTCTACCTGTCTATAATTTAGTTCCCTAATGAAAACTGGTTTTGGAGTGATTGGTTATATTTTTTGTTCAGTGGCAAATAATCATCCACTTCATTGACTGTGCTTATCCAAAGCTGGCAGTAAAAATTGCAAATGGTGATCACACGACTGCAGAAAGCTGGGAAATTGTAATTGTATAAATAACAGATAATCAGAGTTGGAAAGGACCTTGTAGGTCATCTAGTCCAACCCCCTGCCCATGCGGGAGACCCTACACTATTTCTGACAGATGGCAGTCCAATCTCTTCTTAAAAGTTTCAAGTGATGGTGCTCCCACAACTTCTGAGGGCAAGCTGTTCCATTGGTTGATTGTTCTCAGTCAGAAAATTTCTCCTTATTTCCAGGTTAAATCTCTCCTTGTTCAGTTTCCATCCATTATTCCTTGTCTGACCTACAGGTGCTTTAGAAAATAGCTTGACCCCTTCCTCTCTGTGTCAGCCCCTCAAATATTGGAAGACTGCTATCATGTCACCCCTGGTCCTTCTCCAGTGAATTATTGGTAGTTGCCAACCACCCAAATTGTGATCCTTTGATTGTAGAGATGCTGCAACAATTGCAACTATGAGAATCTGTTATAAATCCCTCTTGTTTGACACTATCATAACTTCGACACTAATAAAAGGTTGCGGAATGAGTGGCCATTGTGATGATTACAGAAAAAGGAAAAAAATCATTTTCAAATCAAACCTGATCCTGATAATTTCATAAATATCTACAGATCTTTTTTTTCAGTTCTGAAAATTCTCTTGATTCCATAATTTGGAAATGGTTTATCCCAATTCCTTGTGAGATATTTCTTCAACTTCTCACTTTAACTGGGGGAATATTAGTTAAAATAGGTCTTTCCACCCAAGGAGCATAACATTTGGAGCCAGTATTCCTTTGGGTTATATTTGATGATTTTTCAAAGCGCCATCATCCCATTAAATGATGGGGTTGCTTTGTTGAAATGTTGTTGCAAAATGCAACCGATAGAGCACTGTACTTTTGTTTTTTCCTGCCTTTCTTTCTTTCTTTCTTTCTTTCTTTCTTTCTTTCTTTCTTTCTTTCTTTCTTTCTTTCTTTCTTTCTTTCTTTCTTTCTTTCTTTCTTTCTTTCTTTCTTTCTTTCTTTCTTTCTTTCTTTCTTTCTTTCTTTCTTTCTTTCTTTCTTTCTGAGACATCCAGCTATTGTGCGTGAAATTATCCTATCCTCTTCCCCACTATTCACTCCATAATAGTTCAGTCAGGTAGGTTAACTTAGAAATCAGTAACTTGCCCTAGGCTATTGGCTGTGCTTTGTGACTAACCAGCAATTTGAACTTTGGTCTCCTTGGTCTATCCACAACGTAGGCTTTATTGTATAGCAGCAAACCCATTGACGGATGTACAATAGCTATTCTTGCTTGTATAATGAGAATCTAGCGCAGTAACAGAACATTAATGTTCTTTTAATTATTTTTAAAAGAATGCATGCTTGTAGCTGTTTCCTTTCATGTTTTATAAAATTCATTATATTAAGAATTAAGTTGATTATTCAGTATAGTGTTGGTGACCTAATCTTCAGGATATTGCAGCACATTCAATCTAAACTGCTTTTAGAGGACATGAGGTGAAGGAAGGTGATTACCTATTTACTGACCTCACTAGTCACTAGAGACCAGCACAATAAATTGCTGTTGCTCAAGAACTGCTATATTATTAGAGTTTACAGTTGGCCTTCCTTCTTCCACTGGCTCTTTCTGTATCTAATTTACAAAATTGCATTTAAATTAGTCCCTGATGAGAGACCCAGAGCTGACATTTTTCCTTTAATAGACATGCTAGTCACTCTGCATGGTAAAATTCCATAAATAGCTCTTTACAGGCAAGATAACTATTATACATCACTCAGATCATTATATTCCTAAATTCACCTTGGGGAATTCTTAGTAGCCATTGCACATTTCTTTCACAAAGGAGCCAGGATTTCTTTGCTGGCTAATTCCTTCCTTCCTTCCTTCCTTCCTTCCTTCCTTCCTTCCTTCCTTCCTTCCTTCCTTCCTTCCTTCCTTCCTTCCTTCCTTCCTTCCTTCCTTCCTTCCTTCCTCCCTCCCTCCCTTCCTCACTAGCAATTTGTAAAGGCTACAGTGGTAGTAAGTCACTAAGGTAAAAAATGGAAGTTCTAGTTCTGCTTTTGGCACAAAGTACATGGGGTGACTTTCAGCCAGTCACTCTCTATCAGTCCTAAATATAAGACAATGGGAAAATGTTTTTGAAAAACCTTGCTAAGAAAACTGCAGGGAGTTGTCCAGGCAGTTGTTAGCAGTCAAGACTTTCTTTTTCTCTCTCTTTCTCTCCCCCCCCTTTCTCTCTCACACACTCACACATACACACCAGAGGTGGTATTCAGCAGGTTCTGACCAGTTCTGGAGAACTGGTAGTGGAAATTTTGAGTAGTTCGGAAAACCGGCAAATCCTACCTCTGACTGGAGTTTTTACATTATCCTTCCCCTGCTACTCCCACCAAGCCATGCCCACAGAACCGGTAGTAAAAAATTTTGAATCCCACCACTGATAAACCACACACACACACACACACACACACACACACAGAGACACGTATAAAGCTTCTTGATCAGATTAACACAGTACAGGTAATCCTTGGGTTACAACACAATTGAACCCAAAATTTCTGTTGCTATGTGAAATATTTGTTAAGTGAGTTTGCCTTAACTTATGACTTTTCTTGCCACGTTGTTAAGTGAATCATTGCATTTGTGAAGTTAGTTAAATGGTTGTTAAGAGAATCTGGATTCCCCACTGACTTGGCTTGACAGAAGACCACAAAAGCTGACCCCAGGATACTGCAACCATCATAAATACGAACCACTTGCCAAGCATCTGAATTCTGATCATGTGACCATGTGGCTATTGCAATGGTCAAAAGGTCAAAAGTCACTTTTTTCAGTGCTGTTGTAACTTTGAACGTTCTCTAAGGGAACTATTGTAAGTCGAGGATTACCTGTAAAATGAATTAAATATGCATAAGATTATGTCTGCCTTTAGGTATGACTCCTGAATGTTAAATTGTGTTAATTTCTAGCTTGCTCCTAGGCACTGTGCTTTGAGGGAAGCTCAGGTTGAGAAGAAAAAAATCTCTCCAGAGAAAGAGAGTGGACCAGTAGGGAGACCGATATTGTTGGAACACTACACTGAGATCAGAGGTCTCAGTCCCATTCAGTTCATCTACTTTACATTTACACTGTCACACTTATTACTATCTAATAAGTATGATAGACCATTGCATCTAGAATTAATATTAATTTAATTGAACTAGAACAGTGGTGGCGAACCTATGGCACGCATGCCAAAGGTGGCATGCAGAGCCCTCTCTGTGGGCATGCAAGCCATTGCCCCAGCTGTGTGCATGCACAGGGGGATAGAAGCATGCATGGGGGATGTGCATGCATTGCATTTGGGGAGTTCGCGCATGCTTTGGGCACTCAATGCCGAAAAGGTTAGCCATCACTGAACAAGAACATGAATTATGCCTATGACCACCACCAGGACAGCAGGTAGAAATGCTGTATGGATGTTGCTGTTGCCACTGCTTTGTTTAGATGGTTGCCTCTACTTGAAGAATTATCCTGTCCAAGTTAAAAAGCCATAACAAAGGGAAGAGAAGGAGAGAAGAACCTAAAAGTTTGCAAAAAACACCATGTAGAATTCAAGGTGAATTGCAGATTGTTTGGTTGCAGTCTTCCCTACAATGGGGAAAATGCATCAAATGTTTATGTATATTGCAGGTATAGATTTATTTTTTATTTATTTATATCAGATTTATATACCGCCCTTCTCCCGAGGGACTCAGGGCGGTGCACAGCCAAATAAAATACAATACCAATTACAAAAGTTAAAAATAGATTAAATTCAAGGCTGCTGCTAAAATTATACCTTAAAACCCCAATAGTTAAAATATAAAGCCAATTCTAAAATCCCAATTTAAAACCCCAATTTAAAATCAGCCCAGGCCGGCCTGCTCAAAGAGCCAGGTTTTCAAAGCACGTCTAAACGCCCTCAGGTCTGTGGTTGTCCGTAATTCAGGAGGCAGCCCATTCCAGAGGGCGGGTGCCCCCACAGAGAAGGCCCTATTTCTCGGGGTCACCAGATGGCACATAGATGCCGTTGGGACCCGGAGGAGACCCTCCCTATGGGAGCGCACCGGTCAGTGGGAGACTACTAGCAGAACGCGGTCTTGCAAGTAACCTGGTCCAATGTCATGGAGTGCTTTAAAGGTCAAAAGCAGAACCTTAAAGCAAACCCGAAAGGCCACCGGCAACCAATGCAGCTCACGCAGGAGAGGCGTCACATGGGAGTTTCTTGACGCTCCCATAACCACCCGCGCGGCTGCATTTTGCACCAGTTGAAACCTTCAGGTGCTCCCCTCAGGGAGCCCCATGTAGAGGGTGTTGCAGTAGTCCAGGCGGGAGGTGACCAGGGCATGAGTGACTGTGCGTAAGGCGTCCCGATCAAGAAAGTGCCGTAACTGGCGCATCAGGCGAACCTGATAAAAAGCCCCCCTGGAGACAGCTATAATATGATCTTTTAAAGACAGCCATGCATCCAGGAGGACGCCTAGATTGCGAGCTCTCTCTGTGGGGGTCAAGATCTCTTCCCCAATAGCCAGCGAGGGGGTCAGCTGACTATATCGGGCCGCCGGAAACCACAGCCACTCAGTCTTCGAAGGGTTGAGTCAAAGCCTGTTCCTGCCCATCCAAATCCATATGGCCTCCAGACACCGGGATATAACCTCCACAGCATCGTTCGGGTGGTTTGGGGTAGAGATGTAAAGCTGAGTATCATCAGCGTAAAGATGGCATTTCACCCCAAAGCCACGGATGATCTCCCTCAGCGGCTTCACATAAATGTTGAACAGAAGAGGGGAGAGGACTGACCCCTGAGGCAAATTGCGAGCGGTCAAAGAGGAAAGATGGTACCTGCCAAATGGTACCTCCAATTCCCAACCCCTCCAACCGCTGCAATAGGATACTATAGTTGATAGTATCAAAAGCCGCCGAGAGATCTAATAGGACCAGGACAGAGGAATAGCCTCTGTCACGGGCCCTCCAGAGATCATCAACCAATGTGACCAATGCTGTTTCGGTGCTGTACTTGAGCCTGAAGCCTGATTGGAATGGATCTAAGTAGGTCGCTTCCTCCAGGTACTGAGGGAGCTGACACGCCACCACACTCTCAACAACCTTCGCCACGAAGGGGAGGTTGAAGACTGGACGGTAGTTATTTAAAAGAGCCGGGTCCAGGGCAGGCTTCTTGAGGAGGGATCGCACCACCGCCGTTTTCAAGGCAGTAGGGAGCGATCCCTCCCTCAACAAAGCATTGACAATCCCCTGGAGCCAGCCTCGAGTCACCTCCCTGGAGGTAGAAACCAACCAGGGGGGACACAGGTCCAACAAACATGTAGTGGTGTTCAGCCTCCCCAGCAACCTGTCCACGCCCTCAGCGGTCACAGAATCAAACTCCTCCCAGATAACCGTCTCAAGACTTGCCCCGGACACCTCCCCCGGGACCACCCAACTGGAGTCCAGCCCACCCCGAATCTCAGCGATTTTATCATACAGAAATCGGGAAAACTCCTCTGCCCTACCCTGCAAATACATACATAAATTAAAACACACACATTTTTATTGAAAATCTATTTTTTGGGTTTTGGAGGAACATTTTCTTCTTTTCCATTATGTTCTAGGAATTTGGGAGGTGGGGAATGGATCAAAATTTTGTAGCAATAAAATCTGGATCCATATAAAACATGTAAACTGAATCAATTACAAACTCTCATTTCTTATTTTGCAAAAATTATGGTATATACATTTATTCTGATCTTGCTGGTCTCCTGTGAACATTAATGGTTTTAGGTTTGGACACTTTAGACTTAAGTAGAAATTGTCCATTAAAGGTAGAAAAGTGAATGTCGCAATTATTAAGCCAACCAATAGTTAGCTATGAGCCAGTTTCGGCAATAAGTGGAAGTAAATGCCAGTTTTCAGCAAAATCTTTGTAAAATATGGTCATATGGTTGTGGGAAGCTACAACTGGTCATAAATACGAGTGCCCAAAGTCTGGTCATGGTACCACAAGTGGAGCAGGGGCAGCTGTCGGCACTTCAAAACTTGGTCATAAGTGGTTGGAGATTCCGTCATAACTTCAAATGGTTACTAAGCAACTGGCCATATATTGAGGAACTCAACCTGTATTCAGCTAGCTTGTAAACATTTATTACAGAATAAATTGCCACAGTACACAAGGCTATATGATGCTAATGATATCAATCTTGCAGCCCATGGATTTAATGTAGTTATCCTCCTCTGTTGTAGAACCTAGATGACTCCATAAAAGCCCTTTGGGATGGGCTTGCAGAGGTTTAAATAATCAATTTAATCCCTTCAAACTCTCAACTTCCCCCAGCATTGTACTAATTTTTCCCATGGGGAGATTTAAGGAGTGTATTAAGTTCAAGGGAGAAGTTTTTAAACACTGCAACTCTTATTGTAAGTGTTGGAAAAAGTTTCTGTAGGGATCCGGGATATGTTGGAAGCACATTTGAGAACAACACATTATCAAAGAGTCCCGTGAGATGGACTAGGGCAAATAAACTCGTTGCTGACAGATTTTCCATAAAAGTAACCGCCTTCGCTGCTTTTCCCTTGCAGAGAATTAAAGTCAAGTATAGTGTGCTATTTTCACACATTCTGAGTTTGTCAAGAGTAGCAAAATGCCCATGATTCTCTTTTGAACAGCTCAATATGCTGTAAATCTAGAGAGTAAAGTTCTATCTTTTATAGCTAGACAAGAGCTACTAGCAAGGGCTGTCTATGGATAGCCACACTTGTCTATGTTTAATAAGAATGGACAAGATTGTGTGTTCAGGAAAGGGTGCTACTATACATTGAAGAAAGCAACAATGCCTACCAGTAGATCACTTTATTTACTAATTAAATTTATATGCCATTTATCTTGTGGTTCAAGGTGACTCTGAATGGCTTACAGTATACTAAAACATATGGAGATAAAACAATTATAAATATAAAAACAGATTAAAATTACAAAATATTACAACAATCCAAAAAACATGGGTTTGGAGCAGAAAAGTGGTGGCAACTTCTCTGTTACTGCACCAGCCACCTCCAGCCAACAGCTTCTCCTTCAATGCCCCATGCCAATTGGCATAGCTAGATTTTAAGGCATTTCCTGAAGGCCAGACCTCCAAAAGATGGAGGCTATGGCAGAAAAGGCTTTTCTCCTGGACCCCATTAGCCTAAATTCCTTGACTGATGGCAGCTACAGAAAGTCTCTTCTGCCAGCCCAAGTGGGGCTGACCAATCCCACTAGGAAAAGATGGCTCCTTGGATATCCTGGACTCATGCCATTAAGAGCTTTAAAGGTAATGACCAACACCTTAAATTGGATTCAGAAACACATTGACAGCCAGTATAGCTCGCATAACAGTGGCATTATAGGGGCCTCCAAAACTGTCTGTGCTGCATTCTGGATTAATTGTAGCTTCCAAATATTCTTCAAGGGTAACCCTATATAGAATGCAGTGTAACCCTATATAGAATGCAGTGCAATAATCCAAATAAGAGATGACCAGCTGTGAGTGACTGAATGCACGACTTCATGAACCAGAAACCTGAAGTTATACAGAGGTTCTCCTAACCATGATTGCCACCTGTTCTTCAAACAGGAGTTGCAAGTCTAGGCGAACTTCCAGGTTGCACACCTGGTCTGTATGGGGTAGTGCCACCCCACTCAGAACCAAGGACAACAAACCTTCAGATCCTGAAGCTCCTTCGATCATATAGAAAAGTTCTAAGATTTCCTATGACAATGTAAAAGGAGCAGGAAGCAAGTCAAGGAAAAGACTACTGCCTATTAGGAAACACAAGACTGAGTAGGATAATTTGAGAAATAACCTAACTATGGAGTTCTTGGTCCTCTCTGAATGTAGTTGTTTACTTGCAGTTATTTCATTACCCAACTAAGCAATGAACTTCATGTAACTTGACTTGCTATATAATGATGTTATATAACATCATTATAGAGTGAAATTATGGTATATATCATGATAAAAGAGAACTGGACATGATATATGGTGATGTCTATTCCAGATAATATCAGATGAACATTTCCTATACTCCATCAGCCTTCATTTGAATAAAAAGGAACATGGAAAACAGTGAAGCAAAAAATAAATAAACAATAGAAGAAAGAGCTGTGTATTTTAGATTTAAGTTCCATTCACACAATAGAAAATTAACTTTTAAATTTTGCCAGGCCTGTATTATTTTGAACGACTGTTCATATATAGCAGTGGAATGATTTAGAAGAAGCAGAATTTTATTTGCGGGCTTAAAATGGTATGCTTTGAATTAGGTAACCCATACACACACATCTCTTGAAATTGAAAAAAAAAAATCCAGCTAGCAAAGGAACTCATAAAAAGTCTCAAGTGTAGCATCCAGAGGCTGCAAATAGCTATGCTGATGGCTCTGTTCTGATGTAGAATGTGCTCTCATTTTGTATAACTCTACAAGTACAGGGGTAGTTTCGCTCTTCAATACCATACTTGTATAATATACATAAGAAAGCAGCTGCCTTAGATTGAATGCAGTGCCATTGTTGGAAATGAATGCAACATAAGGAATTGGAACCTATGGCATAAACGACTCAGCTGAAGCCAATTCTATTATTCGTATTGTAACTCTATATAATAAAACTATTGCTCACAGATTGGAAATTTCATATCACTATATTTGTGTTATTTGGAACAACAATGAAGCTGGCAGTTATGGTAGGATTCAGTGGAAAACTGTGAGTCTGAAAATGCCTGGGAGTAGAACATGCTCATCTTATATTGACTTTCCTTATGAGGTCTGAAAAGTGAACAATGTTTAGCACATTGCACTAGCAGAAATGAACTTGGAAAATTGACCCTTTCTCTGATTCTTAGGAAACATTGTTTTAGTTGCTGCAAGAGTTAGGGCTTTAAGAAAAGCAAAGGTTGTTAGGTCACTAAATCTATAGCTCCTAATTAACCAATGGTCTGAGGGTTGTTTGGCATTTTTAAAGTTTAGCTGGATCCCAGACGGCCAGTTTCCATTTGTGGCCAGCTTGAGAGTAAGATATATTCAAATTCTAGGTTAAAAGCTAGTTTCTTTGCACAATGAAGAATAGCCTTTTCCTTGACATGCATTATTTTATATCCAAGGATATTTTCAGCATGTTGGGACATGGTTATCAAGGAGGAAGAGGATATACTAACATTTTTGAATAGGCATGTGTAATTTCAAACATCAATAATATTAGAATCAATATATACTTAGTAGATTTCTAAATTGCCACAATTAAGCAACTCTTGGCAGTGTACATAGTTATAAAACATATAAAAATAAAACACCCACAGTGTAATATTACAGCAGTTACAAAATTAAAAACAGTAACTTAGAGCAATATTATGTAAACATCTATGTGGTGTTTCCTCAATTTAAAAAAAAGCTGATATTTTAACTTGTTCTCAAAGGACAATATCTAGAACAATATAATTTTCTCAGATATTTTTCCATGTAATGTAAGAACCAAAAATTGTAAGAACCATGATCAATAGCACTACAAAGTACAAAACTCTTAGATAGCAAACATGCTTTGAATTTTCTATATGCTGTTCCTGAAAAAAACCCAGCAAAATTTAACATGGTATGTTGTTCCTAATTTCTCTGCCCATTAAAAAGTCTTTGTTATATACAAAGGTTGTACTAGAAAAATAATCCATAGTCATTAGCAGAAGTCTCAACTCCTCATAAAAAGTCATTTGGCTGACAACTTTATAGCCCATCTTCCATTGAATTAGAATCCCTACACCCTGGATCCAGAAAATTCCTGTGATGCCATTTCATCTAGGAAATTTAACCAATGGATTCTGAAAAATGGCTACAGAAAATATCCCACGTCACAGATGTTCTAAAATTGCCCATTTATGTTCTGTTACAAGTGTTGAGGGCTTGTTAGTACAAAAATTTATAGGTAGGGATTTATAGGTGGGGATCAACATGGATAAACAAGAGAAACCATAAACAGGGTAAAAATAGTGCTGTTATTAAAGCAAGAATTAATTCTGATGTAATGAGAGTCCCCTGCCATAAACAGCCAGAGAGGTAATGAAATACCTGATTCTTTTTCCTGAGAGGTCATTATTAGATGATGCCAATGCTTAGAGAGCTCCAATTAAAGGTTGCCTCTCGGTTTTTACTCCTGATTTAGACTTCAGGGGAAAAATAATACTGAAAACAACCCCTACCCCCTGGACATTTGGAATTATTTTCATGTCTCTCTTCTAAAATTCAGAGATGTAATTTAGTTTTGGAAGCTTACTTAAAGCTAAGCATCATAAATATGGCAGTGTTTTGTCTAATTTATGGTTAAAGCCAATGACCATTTCATAGTTTTAAAGTATTTTATTTGATGCCATTAATAAAAATTGCAGGGAATTTCCTATCACTCCCACTTTCAAAAGGCCATTTGATCTGGGGATGGTTGTGCTTTTGGTCCTGAAGCTAGGCAGGTAGTAGCTAATATATAAGAGCAATTCAATATTATTTTATCCAGCCATGAGAAACCCAAATATTTTAAACAAATCAATAAATAATAAAATATTGAATTAGGAAGTTAATTTATAATTCCAAGCTTATGGATTTCAACTATGTTTACATGTGTGTTTAGATGTAAGGCAACGGTGTTTAGATGTGTGTTTAGATGTAAAAGAAGATTATGGAGTAATATTTTTTATTTGTGAGCAGTTCATAGATGTATGGCAAAATCCTAGCTTAAAAGTCCTCTTATGGGAGATTTATGCTGCAAACTTCCTTTTTCACCCATTATGGACTGATGGAATCCTAAGGAGTTCTAGGATGATAGAGAATGATAGAGATGATAGATAAGAAACCAGGGGCCAACAATCCTTATTCTGTTTCTGAAAAACAAAACATATGCCAAAAAACACACACATATTATGTCACCAGGAGTCAATCTCAATTCAAGGGAAATTTATTAAATTTCTCTTTCACTAAAATACATTAAATATAATTATTCATTACTTCACTTAAAAGTCAAATGGAACAAATCAAAGATTATTTAATCCTTCGTGACTCTTTTCCAGATCATCATAGTATTGTGGAGATTTTCCTATATACTGTAGTTTACAATATAAATTTAAAATAGCCTCTTAGAGATCACCAAAGCTACCAATTATTAATAGGAGTAGAGAAGTTGAACAGTTTTAGCTATAGACAAAGCTTACACCTTGAGTTATAAATTCTTCTGGCCTGTCTCCAGCATTTTGCTTAAATTGGATTCCTGATGCTGCCATAAAACAAGGTTTTTCTGTATTTTTTTCCCCATGGATACTGCCAGTAGGATTCCAAATGACCTACAGAAGGTTTTGTTGAACTAGTTAGCTGCATGTTGCATTGGAATAATTTCTTGAGGAAATAGTAATGGTTCTTATTGCTTCACTGACATACATTATACCCAAATGTAGCTATTGACTCCTGCAGATACAGATCCATTTAGTGTCTTGGAAGCCTGAATAGTTTAGATGTTTGCTTCAGCCAAATAAAAGTGCAATGGAGATTTGATTTGGGATCACCCTGCAGTTTGTGAAATGTGTGCTGGCAATCAGGAAACATTTGGAGAGGCTTTAAAATCAATAATGTATTTGAAAATGGAACTGTGGATGACCTCCCTTTATAAATAGTCCTTCTTTCTGAGCTTGCCAGCCTGTTTCAGTTTGAGCAGGGTTTGAAATTTTAAGTGACTTTTTTTTTTAAAGTCATAATTACAGAATGTATGCAGATTTATCCAGCACTTTGCATGAAAGTCCCTATAAATCTACCTGTTTAAGGAGTGCTACAATACCAGAATGCAGTATGTGTCAGTTTGACCCATCTTGCAATAGAGAATGTCATCAGGGGTGCTTGCTACAATGGAGATGCCCTTCACCGTGGGAAGCCAGGTCTTCCACTAGATTTAATTACCTCAAAAAGGACCAGCAGTATGTCTAACCATCTTAAGGGAATTGGCTCTAAGAGCTTTAAAGAACTACAGAACAGATGGTTCCTGAAGTTAGAGTAATGATTTCTACTTTCAGAGGGAATAAAAGAAAACTTGAATAGACTGGACTTTTTAAAGGAAGCATTCCCTTTTCAATGACTTGCTTCTTCACTGTAAGACCAAATATTTCATAGCCATATCTCAGAAATCTTAACAGGAAATATGCACACAAGGTAAAATAATTGTCAAGGAAGTTCAAAACAGCTGACTTGGGTGCCAGAACCCCCCTCCCCCACGTATTCATCTATAACTTTAGTTATAAGATTTCTGCATTTCTCTATGAATGAGCTTGAAATCTACTGTACTTGAAATGTTATGCATGTTTTAAAATGGAGTTTTTAAAATCAAAATGTATTTTCAAATGTATGTTTGGGAGGCTAAAAGCAGTGTTGCCACATCAGGGAAATAGAAAAGCCAATAGATAATTCCCAATCGCCTGGGATATATGGATAAAATCAATTCACATCAGAATGAAGAAAAACCATGGTGTTTTTCCAAGTAATTCTACCGTACTCTCTGTGGGCATTGCCCTTGGAGGACAATAGGGAAACAGAACAGCACATGCAAATTCAGTTACAGAACTGGAATACAGTAATAATTTTCCCAAGATGTCTTCTAGTTCAACACAAAGGGCCTTCAAGAAGAAATGTGGAATTTGATAATAACTATTCCCATTATATTCCGGTTACACCTTTGAATATAAATATTTTGTATGGATGATGCAGAATTGCTCTGACAATGAATGAAACCAGAATTCAAATTCACATTCTAGATATGCTGTAACCAAGATGTGGAAATTAGACTTTCAAATTACTTAAGTGAAAGATGCAAAGGCATGCTCAGTCCTTTGGGGCCCACTTGTCTCCTGCTGTTCTAATGCAAGGCAGCAATGTCCACAGATGCCCAAGGACACAAAAAGTCCAACCAGCAGCAGACAGAGATAGCAAGAGGAAATAGACTCAAGGAAGAACACATCATAATAATTATAGAAACAGGTTGTTCATGCAAATGCTTTTGGAGGTTGGTCCTTTGTTGGAAAGTGAGAGGATTAATACGTTAGAACACTTATTGCAATCAACTTTTTAAATCATTTGTTGCAAAAGGAATTGGGGCAGCCCAAAACTGTGATGTGGCAGAATAACAGAGTTGAAAGGGAGGTCCAACTCCCTGCACAAGAGGAGACCCTAAACCATTCCAGACAAGTAGTTATCTAATCTTTTCTTAAAATCTTTCACTGATGAAGCATCTACAACTTCTAAAGGCAAGCTGATTAATTGTTGTTGTTATTAGGAAAATATATCCTTAGTTCTAGGTTGCTTTTCTCCTTGATTAGTTTCTATCCATTGCTTCTTGTCCTGCCTTCAGATGCTTTGGAGAATAGGTTTACTTGACTACCTCTTCTTTGTGGTAACCAGAGGTGGTATTCAGCAGGTTCTGACCAGTTCTGGAGAACCAATAGCAGAAATTTTGAGTAGTTCGGAAAACTGGCAAATACCAACTCTGACTGTAGATTTTACAGTATCCTTCTCCTGCCACACCCACCAAGCCACGCCCACAGAACTGGTAGTAAAAAAAATTGAATCCCACTACTGGTGGTAACCCATTAGATGTTGGAGAACTGCTCTCATGTTACCCTAGTTCTTCTTCTCACTAGATTAGACAAACCCAATTCTTGTAACCATTTTTCATATTTTAGCTTCCAGCCCCCTAATCATCTTTATTGTTCTTTTCTGTCCTTTTCCCAGAGTCTCTATATCTTTTTTATAATATGATGACCAACACTGGAAGCAGTATTCTAAGTGTGGTCTTACTAAGGCTTTATAAAGTGGTACTAATACTTCGCTTGATCTTTATTCTATCTCTCTATTAATGCAACCTAGGATTGCATTGGCTTTTTTGGCAGCTGCTGCACACTGTTAGCTCATATTTAAATGATTGTCAATTAGGACTTCAAGAACTATTTCACAACTACTGCTATTGAGCCAGATTTCACCTAATTTGTAATTGTACATTTGATTATTCTTGCCTAAGTGTAAATCCTTACTTTTCCTCTACATTGAATTTCATTTTGAATGCAAAATGTTGGAACCAAAACATTGTTTGATTCATTGTATTTTCTTTTTTCTTTTAATCTTTTCTGTATATTAAAGATTATAAGAATGGTGACCAGATGCTCTGATACCTACCAGTATCTAGTTTGTGGGGGTGGGGGGAGACAGAAATAAAGGGGGAAAGAGACCACTGTAAGGGAAAAGAGAGAAATTTGAATAGCAAGGAATCAGTGGAATGGAGCTAATGGAACAAGATATGTATATGTATCAGTTCCTCAGAGACCATCTTTTACCTCATCCTAGTGGGATGGAAGTATAAGGGTACCAGATGCCTGCCAAAAGAACATATCCTCTTTTTTCCCTCTTGTCCTCCATCCTTTTAGCCTTAAAATCAAATACTGTCCAGCTTTTTGAGTATTCAACTAAGTTATCTTCTCCCTGGCACAACATTTCTCTAATAAGTGTTAAGAAAAAGTTAACCTACTCAGCTCTGTGATTTTAATTAGTTGATTAGCCTTGATCATCTTGTGCTTCTGCTGGCAATTGACAAGACTCTAATCAGGTTACACACTGAAGGCTTTTGCCTAGTAACTGGAGGTCTCAGGTGCACTAGGAAAACAGATGGCATTAACACATTCCTCTCCATGTGCATTCCTGTGATGTAGTAAGGAAGTGGATTCCAGAAGTGAGGGGGTGCATTCCAGAGGAGTAAGAGGGAACTCAGTCCAGATATTTATTATGTGTGAGACAAAGAGGGAGAAGCTGTTTACAGTTCACAATATTGTAAATGCAAGTATATTTATTTATTTATTTATTTATTTATTTATTAAACTTTTATACCGCTCCCTCTCCCAAAAAGGGACTCGGGGCGGTGTACAGCCTACTAAAAACACATAATAAATATACTATAATACAGTTAAAAATATATTAAACAAATTGATCCGGCTGTGTCCCATCTAAGGGATTCAATTAAAAATTAAAAATATAAAATTGACTAATAAAACCCAATTAAAATTAAATTAAAACCGGAACACAGTTACTGGGCCAGGCCAGCCTGTCTAAAAAATAGGGTTTTCACTGCGCGCCGGAAGGTCAGGATATCCGTCATAGCCAAGTATAGAGTGCTTAATTTGGCAAAATTTTGACTATAAGTGTGAAGCAATAAAGAACTCAGTTTGGAAGAATCACTACGTATCTTTCTTGGTTTGGGGCCTGCCAATTCCTCATTGTGTGCCTGTTTACTCACATGTAATCCTTTCATTTCTAATTAATGTAAATTAAACAGTGGTCTTCTTTCTCCCCATTCGTTCTCCTTTCCAATTATCCATGATCTTCTTTGCCTGGTAACCCTATTCTATCAGCACTATTGGTTTAAACCAGTTCCCATTTTTATAGAGAAGGCTCCCAAGTGAGGGAGAATGAGTCAATAATTAAGTATTCTCAAAATTCAAAGTTCTATGGAAGTTCAAGTTACTATAAGTCGCCCCATAAATTAAAGACGGCAAATATTAGCTGTGGTCATAAATGCTGCTTTCCTGTGTTCAACTGAGTTATTTTTCCAACAATAAAGACTAGGCTACTTTGGAATGAACTCATTTTACAAGATACATTTCTTGCTCCCAGAACACTATTAAATATGGCTTAAAAAAGTTTTTTCTTCCTGTCTTTTAAAAATGTAATAAAAATAAACAGAAGCTTTTTATATAAATCTGGGCCCATGATAAAATTAAAGACAGGGCGTCAATGCAGTACTTCTCCCATATGCTGCTTAATTATAAATGATATGTAATAAAGGGATATGAATGGCAGAACAGAATTATATGAGAAATGAAAGTCTTGATTATTTCTTCCTTCATTTTAGCCTACTAAAACAGAGATTATGATTCTCATAAAGGAAGTGTCTTTTGAATAATATAATAGAAGTTATTCCTCTATTGCATACAATGTATTAGGTATATTGTGCATAAGTATATGTGTGTATATATGAGAGACAGTTTGATATAATGATTAAGGCATCAGCTAAAAAATGGGAGACCATGAATTCTCATCTCTCCTAAAACACACTCCTAGCTGGATAACCTCGGGCCAGTCACTTTCTCTCAGCCCTAGGAAGGTGGCAAAAACAAAACACTTCTAAAAACCTTCTAAGAAAACTGCAGGGACAATCTCTGAGAATTGGACACAATTGAACAGTAGGAAAAAATGTACATGTACTATACTATGTACAAATTTCGTGGGTTTAGAATTGATCTGCTATAAATGTATCAGTATATTAAAGATATATGAAGAAACTAGTTATAACCAATATCTGTGCATCATACTAAACTGTACATATTCTATGAATGGGATATGCTTCATCACTTATGGTTTTGCAAGACTAATTTACCATTACTTGCTTACAATTAAATTCAATAACATTTATGCTGTGATTAATTAAATCCTAATGTTTTCTTGTAGCTTCTGCAGATATTAAGCATCAACATGAGTTTTCTCTACCATCACATTTAGAATGCAGCAAAACTAGTGACACAGCAGTGTCACTTTGGTTAAAAAAATTATTTGCATGGCATAAAGATATTTAAAAGCATAGTAGTCAACCCCACCTTTAGAATTGGTAAGCTGAAGGAAAGTACAAATTAGCACTAAAGCCTCTGAGGAGTGTGTGTATATATCTATATATATCTATAGAAAATAGGAGGAGGAAGGAATATGAGGTATAATAAAGGTGGGATATAACTATATATAACTATATAAAATTATATAACTATATAAAACTATATAACTATGTAACTATATATAATATAACTAACTATAACTAACTAACTAGCTAACCAACCAACCAACCCACCCACCCATCAACCATATATATATATATATATATATATATATATATATATATATGGATTTTTGGTTCTTCGGGTTTTCTCCCGCGTAGAGTTGGAAATATCTAGGCGACGTTTCAATGAAGTCTCATTCATCATCTTCAGGCTTGTGTCTTCGGCCTTGTGCTTCTCAGAGTGATGTGAGCTTGCAGCTGCTTCTTCCTTTTAACTACTAGTGGGGGTGTGACTTGATTGGGTGGGGGCTTGGCTGTGTTCTGATTGGGTGGGGGTGTGTTCTCATTGGTTGGGGGTTTGGCTGTGTTCTGATTGGTTGGGGGGTTGGCTGTGTTCTGACTGGCTGGGGGTGTGTTCTGTTCTGGTGGGGGTTTGGTTGTACTCCGGTGACCAGACCCACACCCACGAGGGCCACACAAGAAACTACCACCACACTTCCACGCAGAAAGCAGACTCACACCCACACAGAAGATGAAACACGACTACGGACCAGAAGCCATACCACAGCTGCATCACTACCTGCTTCAAACCCCCCCAACCCATACATGAAGGGAACTGATGCCCACTATGAAGATGTGGCACGACCACGAACGCGAAGCCAAACAATAGGATCACAGCTCACCAGCTCAAATCCCCCAGCAACTGAGACTAACCGGAGATATATATAAATATAAATATATATATAAAGTTTTCACAGGTATTTATATGTATGGTATTCAGCTTTGTTCGGATATTTTCCCACGTCATTATAGTTGTGCTTTTAAAGTTGTAACGACATTTCGGCAGAATCTCATCTGCCATCATTGACTCCACCAGACTGTCAATTATCTGGAAGCCTGCACTCACAAACAAACAAAATTTCCACACCACAAGCCAAGCAAACACCTGGGCACAAACAGACACCCCCCCGCCAATACCTCCAGCTCAAACACACCCCAACCAGGCACCCAGATAAAACCTAGCTTCCTAATAAATGATAGTCATCCATTTACCCAAAGCCAAGCTGCACTAAAAGCCTCCAATACAGGAAACAAAATGTTGCCAGCCAATCAAGACAAAAAAACGCTACAAAACAGACAGAAGACATTAGAAACACCAATCAAGCAGAACACAGCAAACTCCAAGACCAATAAACACAGACCAAGACTCCCAACCAATCAGGATGAAGAAAAAAACATTCTAACACAGCAGTAGGCTAGCACCAAATTTAAAACAGAAACGGCTGTGAAAGCCTGACTCATAGATGAACACAATACACTAGCCTGATGATGGCAGATGAGATTCTGCCGAAATGTCACTACAACTTTAAAAGCACAACTATAATGACGTGGGGAAATACCCAAAAATAGCTGAATACCATATATATGTGTGTGTGTGTGTGTTTTGGGATTCAAATATTTTAGCCACTGGTTTGGTGGGTGTGGCTTGGTGGGCGCGCTTTATGCACGTGCACAGACTTTGTGTGCATGTGCGTACCAAACACATATTTTGCGCAGGCGCAGAGGTGTTTGCTTAAACGCAGAGGCATTCTAACTCACCTCCTGCAAGCCTGCATGATCCAAGTTACTTTAGCAGCTGCCGTGCAGCACTATTTTGTGCCACACAAAGCAACTGCAGAGCAACGGAGAGAACTGATTCAGTCTCCGCTGCTCTCCTCTGCTCATCACTGATACCGGCTCACCAGAACCGGGCCGAATCAATAGAATACCACCACTTATATATATATGTATATATATGTATATATGTATGTATGTATGTATATATATATATATATATATATATAGTTTTTGTAGATTTTCACGGATACAGGTATGCAGGTCTTGGCGTGTTCGGGTCTTTTCCCGTGTAAGATTGAGAGTATCTTGGCAACGTTTCAACAAGATCTCACTCACCATCTTCAGGCTGGTGTTTTCAGCTTCGTGCTTGTGCAAGCAAAGCGTGATCTGAGCCGCTGTGTCCCTATATATACTGGTGGGGAGCACCAGCCTGAAGATGGCGAGTGAGATCTCGTCGAAACGTTGCCAAGATACACTCAATCTTACACGGGAAAAGATCTGAACACGCCAAGACCTGCATACCTGAACCCATGAAAATCTACGAAAACAAATATATATATTTGTGTTCGGGTCTTTTCCCGTGCAGCTGCAGGTGGATTGGGCTGAGAGAGATTGACTAGCCAAGGCCATCCAGTTAACTTTTATGCCTAAGGGTGGATTAGATCTCACAGTCTCCTGCTAATATATATATTAGCAGGAGACTAGTATATATGATAAAATGATATGATAAAATGAAAATGCATGATTGATGGATGCATGATTTACATATATAGTCAATCCATCAATTGAGCATTTTAATCTATTTGAAATGCATGTGTTTTTCTATAGAAAATACAATTAGTTCATTTTATCATTCTGATTACCTTTTCTAATTCTTGCTTTGTTTCATATATTTGCATGAACATCTATAATATTATTGTGTATCTCAGGTAGATCATTCAGAATGATGAAGAAGACACAACAAGGCAAAAAAAAATTGGCACCTATAGCTTTGAGGTTAATATACATATCATTAAACAAAAAGACACAAGTTTTAGGAATTTTATTGTCTGTTTTTCTTCCTCCACAGTCTTCAATTCCTCACCTGTTTTAACAATGGTGAACATTTCTTAAATATCAGTATGGCCTCAGCTATGTCCTAGTGGTGAAAAGCATGACATTTTCAGGAAAGTATGATAAAGACATCTCTGAACTTATAAGCTTCTGCAATTGGGCACCATCATTTGCATTGAATACAACTATAATTACAAATCAAAGTTTGTGTGTCCTCAGTTGTGTTGCCTAGGTAGATGTGCCATGGCACTTCTGAAACATAAGAGGTTAGGAAAAGTTGAGGTAAATAAAACTAATTTAGATGACCTGATGAACCAAAACAATGTAGACTTCTTTTTATTTTTACAACATTGGGTTATTACTGGTTAGTTTTTCTCGTGGTTAATGTTTATGCTAGCATTACATCCATGATGGAAGTAGCCAATTTGGTTGATCTTAAAAAGTAAAGCAGAATTGGGCTACCGGAATAATCTGGAAATGGAGACCACCAGAAAATCCTAAAGCTGGAGAATGCTAGATTGAAGGGTTAGAAAAACTGCCCCAGAAGAAGGCAATAGTAAACCACTTTTGTTCAAGAAGATTTATTTTTTATTTGACTTATACAGCTACCCATCTAATGTACGTGACTCTTTGCAATGAACAATTTTAAAATAAATAAAATATATTCACGTACTAAACTGAACTTAAAAAATCAATGATAGAGAATAAAAGAAATAGCTGCTGAAGATAGCAATACCAATAGCATTTAGACTTCTATACCACCCAGGGGTGGGATTCAAAATTTTTAACAACCGGTTCTGTGGGTGTGTCTTATTCAGTGGGTGTGGCTTGATGGTCATGTTATTGGCTGGGTGTGGCCAACTCAATATCACTCACATCGAGGTACACATCTCCTCTCATGACTGTGGGGATGCTGCAACAGTCATAAGTATGAAAAATGGTCATAAGCCATTTTTTTCAGTGCCATTGTAACTTTGAATGGTCACTCCACACAAGCAAAGTAACAGCAAAGGAGGGAAAAAAAACTCCAGAGAAGTTCCAGAGACAGGAAGTCTAGTCCTGCCAAGAATGTAATAAGGGTTAACATAGAGGCAGTTTCTGTAAGCAACACCAGAATGTTTCCTTCCTGCCTTCCTTACAGGATTAGGCCAGTAATTTCTTCCAACAACCGGTTCTCCGAACTGCTTAGAATGTTAACAACCAGTTCTAGCGAATAGGTGCGAACTGGTAGAATCCCACCCCTGATACCACCTCATAGTGCTTTACAGCACTCTCTGGATGGTTTATAAGATAAAAGCATTATTTGCATATTTCCCCTAACAATCTGCGTCCTCATTTTACCAATGGAAGGATGGAAGGCTGAGTCAATTTTGAGCTGATCAAGATCGAATTCCTGGCTGTAGGCAGAGTTAGCCTGCAATACTCTATTCTAACCACTGTGCCACACAGCTCCTAAAAAGCCATCAACCTAGCTAGGAAATGGGCCCATCACACACCTAGGGCCCCAGCTCAGGTACAGAACTTTCCAAAGGCCATCAGTGTAGAGGGTCAATTGAATTACATAAATACATAAAGTCTATTAAATCACAAGAAGTTAATCCAACTTGCAGGAGGCTTTACGTTTGCCACAATACAGCAAAAAAAGTACAGAAAAATGAATTGAAACTTCAGAAGATCTCTAGTGGTTGAGGTGTATAAAAAGCAATCTGAAATTCTTCATTCTTTAACCATTGCGCAAATTAGGGATGATTAATGGACTATGCATTTTTCTGAATGCTCTATGCAATTCCAATAGAAATGAGGTTGAAAATTGCGTAATAGTAGGGCTTGGTTATATTGGGTAAACATCATTTTGAAATTGCATCTTTAGCTTCATTATACCAGATTCAGGAAAAAATGTAGACACCAATATCTATCCTCTACAAAGAAATGCATAGAGAAATCTATTTTGGTTAAATCGCTGCTTGATATCTATGTATTTTGCATGCATATTGGATAAATATTTGCTAAATATACTCAGATTTGCTATTTTGTCTGCAATTTAAAAATGATCTTGAAATTCATTTGCTAGGCAAAGTGTTTCTAAAATACTAATAGGTTAGCAATCCTTTCAATTTCACAAAATCAGTGTTTTGACAGTGATATAACAAAGGGGTTCCTGAGCTGTCTAATAGCTTTTGTTTTGATTTATTATCTTAAGATTTGAAATAGCAAACAGACCCAACTCTAAGAGTTGGCTGATTTTTTTCTCCCCCAGCAAGTCTTTCTCCACTAATTAGCTCCCAAGAGGTGAAAGAATTTTGTTCTGGCTTCAGCTTTGAACGGAAAGAGCCAGACTTCTTTCTCTGCCTTTTCATTGGCATTCAAAATGTGTATTGTTTAAAATCAGAAGCCATAGCTGATAGCCATAAATGATTAATATGCTATTTATGGGATACAATTTTCTGCAATGCACAATAGGCACATACTGAATCTGACTTCTTTCAAGGCTTTCACAGGCAAATTATACTGAAACTTTCTTTTTGAAAGTTAAAACAGCAAAACGACCCAACTTTTAATTAACAAATGATTCCATGTCAAATAGAAATCTATTTTCGGGCAGTAGAAACGGTTAAGCTGAGGGTATACTGTCCAATGCTGTAATGTTCCTCTCCTTTCAAATTATTTTACTATCAAATATTACCTTGTACATATCATGCATATTCAGTTCACAATGGCAAATTCACACATTGTGCTAAGCCTGAGGAAAGACATATTTCTGGGAGGAAGGAGTACATGGGGATTCTGAGTCTATGTCACCAGTGTTTCCATAAAAACTTTGCCATATTGCATATTGAGAGAGGGTTTGTTTATTCCTACAATAGTTGACATGATAGGTATGGCTAATCATAAAACACCTGTTTACCCAAAGGCAAACCGCTGTTCTTACATCCAAACCCTAAGGATGCTTCCTAAACTCTAGCTTACTTACTTTTTTATCAAATTTATACACTGCCCATCTCACAATAAAAATAACCTTACCTATAGCTGTCTTTGTTCCTGAAAAGATGGGCTGATGTACAAAGTTACTGGTCTCATTGTTATTTTTTTTTAAAGCCTAAAGATAAAGACCTTCAAACAAATAATTATATTGGAGACTTGATTCTGTTCTACAGTGTGCCAGCTCCCGGTTACTCTTTTTAATTAAAAATATTGGTTAGAAAATAAGCTGTGTTTCTTCTCCCTGCATTAAACCACACGAGAAGAATTCAACGTGCTTTGTTCCAATTTGTGCATATGAACCAAAACCAATGTGCTTAATTTTTAACACTGGATGTAGGATATTGATGAAGATTTTGAAAATCTTATTATGGCTGTTGCTTTAATTATAAAGGTGAAAGAACGTAGTGTTTATTTCTTAGATTTAGATCCCACTTTTTCCTGCCCGGCTTTCCTTCCCATTTGTCCTCACAAAGATTTGTCTCTCTCTTACTCATGGATATTCTGTTTTGAATTATCTTGGGAAACCTGAAAAATTGAATTTGTTTTACTTTACATGATTTTAAGATAATTCTCAAGTAGTCAAAGGGAAATTCTTTTGAGAAGCAATAGCAATAATACACACACACACACACACACACACACACAAACTTTATAGCACTCTCTAAGCCAGGAGTGTCAACCTCAATTTCATTGAGGGCCACATCAGGATTGGTTTGACCTTGTGGGGTAGGCCAGGCCAAGGTGGGCGTGGCTACCTCAACATCACTTGTTTCAGGGGCACCTATGTTAGCCTGAGGAGTCTGCCAACGAAGTCAGGCTCCTGAGCTCCATTTTTGGCTGTGACGGGCTCCTGCAACCCCCTGCCAGCAAAAATAGAGCTTGGGAAGGCTGCATAGTCTTCGCTATTTCCAGAGCAGCCCTACAGGCCAGATCTAAGCACCCCACAGGCTGGATCTGCCTGCAGGCCTTGAGTTTGACACCCCTTTTCTAAGCGGTTTACAGAGGCAGCATATTGCCCACAACAATCTGGACCCTCATTTTACCAACCTCAGAAGGACAGAAACCTTGAGCCCTGTCAGGATCGAAGTCCAGGCTGTGGGCAGAGTTTGTAATAAAGAACAAATGCTATTGAACAAATATATGAGCCCAAATTATGGCATCCATGTTGAGCATATATTTATTTGGAAGAAAATTTGTATTAACTGGCTTATCACTTATCATTTAATTATGTAATTATAAAGTTTAAACCAGAATTGTTCTTGTTGGGAATAATTAAAAGGAAATATAAGAAAAAGATTAAATATATTCTACTACATATATTGACAGCAATGAGAATAGCATTCACTCAATGTTGGAAACAAAATAACACGCCCACAGAGGAATTAGTACTTAAAAAAATCTTAGATTGTGCTGAAATGGATAAACTTACATTAAAATTAATGGATAAAGAAGAGTTGGAGTATTATGAAGTTTGGGACAATTGGTATAAATCCATGATGGCGAGCCTATGACATGCGTGCTGGAAGTAGCAGCACATGAGCTGTTGCCTGGAATAGATCCATCACGCATGCAAGCATGTCTCCCACTAGCCATCTGATTGTCGGCTACCTGTGGCACATGCGCGGGAAGCAGGGCACGCATAGGAGATACTCGCGCATGTGCAGGTCAGTGGGGCATGTGTGGGGGGGTCGCACACACATGCACAGGGGCGGGAGGTCATGTGTGCATTCCATTATGGGTGCAGGCATGCATGGGTGCATGCACATGTACTTTCGGAACGCGACAATGAAAAGGTTAGCTATTACTGGTATAAATGATTGAAAAATAGAAATAAGGATAATGGAGATAAGAAAAATATAGATAAATGTATATGAATATATATGAATGTATATAAATATATTTATATGAGATTGGTATACGTAATAATGATGTCACTGTACCATTAATATTAAGATTTGTATAATATGAAAAAGAATATTAAAAAAAAAACATTCAAATATAATTATGTAATTAAATGATACTTCATTATAAAATAAATCAGGAATAAAAAGCATCTGCTTTTAGGCAGGTGCTTTTCAATGAGCCATTTTAGCAAACTAGGAGAGTAAAAATAAAGAACATGATGAGACTAAGACAAAAACTAAATTTAAATTATATTTAATATTATGTTAAAGCCATGACATGAAATTAAGGTTATTGCTCCCTAAGTACATTCTTTCCAGTCACATTAAAATTTACAATTTGATGGTTATTTATGGTGGTCTTATTGTGGACATGTCCAAGTCTTTGGAGTCTTATGAAGCTCTGAAAATACAGATTGCACATCCTTGTATATGGATAACGAACATTGACTCCTTTTAACTCTAATGGCTAACTCAGTGGCATAGTCAGAAGCCTGTCTTATTTATTATGTCTTTTTGAATCTATTTTCAGAAACTATATTCTAAATCTAGAATATAGACCTTGGCAATGAAAGCTGTCTTAAATTTCTTTTATTCAACAATTCTTTCATAATTCCTACATTAAGACTTCTGTGAAAAATACATTGTGAGATGCTGGATAAATGAAAACCACAGTGTGACTTGTTTCTTTTCTTTTCGTCTTGTACTCTTCTTGCTATTCAGATTAATTTCGCTATAGGAATCATGATAGAAATATGAAACAAGCGTTCCCCATAATTAGGAATCTTGCTTACTGTCCTTTCATTGCTGTTCAATATAGTGAGAGCCATGAGATTTTCTCACCTTAATTTTATATGCAGCAATTTTCTTTCAAACATTTAAGCTGTTGACACAAGTAACTTCATTTTTTAAAAAATGTGATGGTCTTTCTAGGATGAATCCTTACAAGAATTTTTTTTACTAAAAGTATTTTTATAACAGCCTTTATCTTAATCTTTAAATAAGATTAAATTCTACAATTAAATTAAAAGGATCAAAATTGAGGAAGTAATAGCCGTACAGCTCCAGATGAATTTGCATGAAGCTGATTACCTGGGCTTATTTCAATCACTGTTTGGGGTAGACAACATTTAGACAAATAAATAATCCTAATAATCTAATCCTCATTAAATAACTTAATTTGTTTATAAATAGTTTTCTTGATTTTACAATGCATCTCTATTTAATCAGTATTAGTTTCTCTTGGCAAGAAATATATTCCTTATCTTGTCTCCCTGACAAATGGTTTCCTTTGGCTAGGACCCAGACTTGTTCATCCACTAACAGCTCTCAAATCGTTTTGCTTCCGGTTCCTTCTTCCTTCTGGAATATAACCTGGGAGCTGAGATTTGATTAGCTGCATTCATCATAGGTGTCCATTAACACAAATACATTGGGATACCTACAGAAAGTTCTGGGAAAGATAACAACTCAAGCACTATGCCTTTTGTTAAATGTTTATTTTATTAGTCGACACACTGATCACTTATATACAGTGTATATTGTATATAGTTAGTTTGACACACTTACATTTTCTCTCTCTCTCTCTCTCATCTCTATCAACTATCAATCTATTATCTATTTCTTGATGAATGTATTTTATTTTTTCTTTATGTACACTGAGAGCATATGCACCAAAGATATATTCCTTGTGTGTCTAATCACACTTGACCAATAAAGAATTCTATTCTATTCTATAGTATATCTTATTGTAAAATTCAAAATATGTTCTCCCTCCATGGCCACAACTATATTTCCCATCACTTGCTATCTAATTCTACATGAACATGCAGCACTTGTACTTACTTCACTTGTACATATTTACTTGAATTATTTTTATCTCGGCTGTTTCCAAGCAACAGCCATCAGTTAAGACTTTGGTGACCACTCTGCATTCTATTGTGCCTCACTGTTGGTTGTTAAATAGGTGGCCCTGGTCAAAGAATTAATATTCTTTCAATGGCCAGATTTTGAATTACAGTAATAAATTAGGAAAATATGCTATATGGAACTACAGATCTTTTAAAAAACTATTTTATTTCAAAGAATTTAGCTGCCTCTATCTCCAACTCAGTTTCAGAAACTAATTCTAATAAATAATCTCATCTTTAATCAGTCTGGTTTTTAAATTACATTCCCATCGGTTAATGTTTAGTTACTGATTAAAAACAGAGTAATAAAATTTAATGAAGCCATCTTAATAAGAGGAATCATTCAGGCTCTTAACTATGGTAAGTTGAATTCATATTATCCATGATTTCAGAGGCTACAGCTTGGCTCCCACCCAGGCATCTTGAAGAAGTGGGCTAGGTGAATCATTCATAATTTTTGCAATTCAGCAAAATAGAGAGAAATTTAACTTTAGAGGAGAAGGATTTGTACCTAAAAGAGCTAATGCAACTGTGATGGTTGTGAGAGTAAAACAGAATTGCTGTGAGTGCTGGGATATAATACGTTTGGAAAGCACATGGGGGTGTTTGGAAGAGAGGAAAATCATGTACAATTGATTCAGGGATCTTGGCAAGACAGATAAAAAATATATTCTCAAATCTCAGACAGGCACTTGAGATGGATGGGTGAGTGACAGGAACCAGGGACTTAGTGATGGTTCCGAAAAAACCCTAGATGGGCAATTGTGTATATTTTTAATGATTTTAGGTTTTGATCAAAGTTTTTAGGATTGCAGCATCAAATGAAACCCTAGGAGATTCCTAGACCACACTGAATCCAAAAATTTTAGAGAAGTCCTGGAAGCTTGGCATTCAGACAAATCAGCAAACATAGAGATAAAGATTTACGTACCATTTAAAAGAGATAATCAAAAATCTAAAAAGGAGACCAAAAAAAATCAAACACCTCCTGGCCCGCTAACAAAACCCTGATAAGCAGAGACTAACACCAGGATTAATATCAAACCAACAATCAAAAGTAAACAATATCCCAATCATGGAAGTATCAACTCAGAGGAACAAACAGTAAACAAAAACAGGCTTATCAAGGAATTACCAAGAAAAAAACAACACTCATACCAACACTGACAGGGCCCCCTTGTACTTTTGCTATATTTTCCATTTGAATAACAGAGATGGAAGAGACTTTGGAGATCTTCTAGTCCAACCCCTTACTCAGGCAGGAAACCTTATATACCATTTCAAACAAATGGTTGTCCAAACTCTTCTTAAAAACTTACATGGTTGAAGCAATCAAAGTTGAAGGAATCTGGAGGCAAGTTGTTCCTCTCATTAATTCTTCTGTCAGGAAACTTCTCCTGAGTTCTAGGTTGCTTTTCACCTTGATTTGTTTCCATCCATTGGTTCTAATCCTACCTTAAAAATGCTTTTGAGAATAGGATGACTCTCTCTTCTTTGTGGTAACCCGTTAGATATTGGAACATGCTATCATGTGACCCCTAGTCCTCCTTTTCATTAAACTAGATATACCCAATTCCAGCAACCGTTCTCTATATGTTTAGCCTGCAGTCCCCTAATCATCTTTGTTTCCCTTCTCTGCACTCTTTCTAGAGTCTCAATCTCAACATCTTTTTTACATTGTGGTGACCAAAGTTGGATACAGTATATGTACATGCATGCACAGTTTCTGGGCATTTCTAATGTGTACATTTTCACACAGGTTTTTTCCAAATACATCACATCTTGCAAGAAGTTTTGCCATCATAAAAAAATGTACATGATTGCACATTGTTAACTATATCACAAAAATCTAAAGAATGGAGCTTTGAGTGTGTGTTTGATGGTCATGCACTTGGCCGTATTTAGTTAAGAAGTCTAAAATAGGCAAATTCATCTAAAAACACCAATTGGCAATTTATTTCATTTATTCTTACATAAGATAAGCTTTATTTGATTTTAGATGCCACAGAAATTTAACCTCATTTTGTTACGAGGATAATATCTTAGCATTACTCTAGTTATTTTATTATTCAGTGATGGCTGCACATTAAGTCATGGCTTATATCCCCTAGGTTTGTTTTCCTACTGCATAAATTTTATATTGTAAATGATTTTGCTAATCTATGTTTTTATTGCTTATATTGAAACATTGTTGGCTGCTCTGGTAATCTTTTTTTTTTGCAAAGTGGTAATGTTTTGAATTAAGTATAATAAATAATAAATAACTGTGAAGGGATAGCCTTGATTCATGAAAATAAGCTTAAAATATATCACATTCACAAGCAGAATATGGGATGGAACTGGCAGGATTTATGCATCTAGACAGATTGAAAGCAAATAGGGATGAATTAGCAGGAATAGGAGAGGCAGAAATATTATCCATTAAGGTTTGAGCTAGCAGAATTAATGTTCCACCAGCGATGTCATATAATGACAATGCAGCCTTATAGCTAAGACCTGAAACTTGACTGGGTATTCTTGAATTGTGCTTTTCCTTCTCCCTGGGGAGTCCTAAGAAACTTAGCAGGAGGTCTTTTTTTTAAAGAAAAAAAAAGATTAGTCTTGAAAAGGCAAAATGGAAGCTCTGTCCAAAGTCACTCTTACTTTGCCTTAGTCTTGTGCAAGTGAAGAAGAGAGCAATCCTGCAGTCCATTTGAGAGAGCTAAACTTTGCCATGACTAGTGGACGGTTCCTGCCATTTGATGACTTTTAGCCTAGCAAGTGGAAACATATATATAGTTTTGCAGTGATTTTAAAAGTGTGCATATTTAAAAAAAAACATTTCTGGCCTTTCAAATAAAAAGGTTTTAGTGGAAACCAAGGAAAAGCTAAGCACGACCACTTTACAAGTAGTGCTGACGCAAGGATGAAAATTATATACATACATTTATTTATTTATTTGGTCAATCCTAGCCCCAATCAAATCATTTGTAGCCTTTGAGTGCAGAATTCTTTCTAGGAGTATAGAATTCTTTCTAGGATTGCTTAAACATAAAAAAATAGAATAATATAGATGGTCCTCACCTAATGACCACTTGTTTAGTGCCTTCACATTTGTGATGTTGTTGAATCGTAACCTCAGAGTTCTGTGTCTCATGGTCACCACTGCAACCTTCTTTGCTGACTTGTGAAAAGCAAAGTCAATAGGGAAGCCAGGGGAAGTCAGAGGTTGCAACTGCCAACCTTATGATATCCTCACTTGAAAATGGAATGGGACCTTCAAGTTCCTACCCTTGGCCACACCTCCTTCTCCTTGAAAATCTACTATGATTCACAGGAAACCGGGAATGCTGGAATTGCTATTGCCTTATGGCTTGGTCTTATAATGCTGGTCATTATCCCCATGTCATGGAGTGACAGCAATTTTGGCCCCAATAACCATAGTTAACCAAGAATTATCTATATATTAATAAAACCAACCTTACAAACAAAACATTATAAACTTTAAGACCAGTGTTGTCTGCTGCTTGGGGAACAAAAATAGCCAGGTAACACGTCCAACATTGTGATGGAAGACCCACTACACATACATACAGTATATAAATACATAAATGGGGAAAATAGGAGGCAGGGATATTCTATATATTTCCTAAGAAAAGTACCCTTTTTCTGCATCTTGCACTCTATATGATTATCTTAAGGAAAATAATCATCTTACAGTATAAATTGAGATATTTATAAGTCATAAATTATGGCTGTTCTGATACACATTGTTGTTTATATGAACTAAACCGATATGTGCAATAGGCTGTCATAAAGCAAATAGGAAACCATTGAAATATGTTCAAATTACCTTTGCTCTAAGAAAAAAAATACTTACATCAGCTTTACCACTTTTCTGTGCCTATTAGTAATGAACTCTCTTCAGTCATAGGTATACAAAATATAAATTAAGAGGAAAGGTTCCAATAGAATATATAATACTTACATGGTTGTATGTAATTTAAATTGAACATAGGTGATTCTTCATAAAATCTATTGCTAAACTACCATTCACATATTGAACTTTTCTGATGCAGTTTATTCTACTCCTGAACATTATGTGGTATGAAAATATAAGAGATTATGGGCAATTTTTGCATATTCCAGACAAAGTATTCACTGTGCCCAATATACCTGGTATAAATAGGTATTCTAAACGTGCTCGGCTTAGAAATGGAAGGTCTTTCATAATACACAACTATCAACTATTATTCCTATAGTTTCACACTGATAGGAGATAAATGTCTGTATGTTTATGTTGGCCATGCACACACATACATATTTCATTATCAGCCTGAATCAATCCACTACAGGATGAATGCTTCTTTATTGAAGCACATTTGAAGCCCATAATCTACCATACTGATTCAGTACAGGTAAATAGATGTTTTATGATTGCCTAGTCTAGGGCTCAAAGGTACTGACTTACTGAACCAGGTTCTCTGTCTAAGTGGGGATGGGGATGGGGACGGGAGAGAAATGAGAACTAGAATCAGGATTTCCCTATTCCCAATTGTCCACATTAGCCACTACATCCCAACTCTTGGGTTTAAAAAAAACCTTAATCCTATTTGACAGCTACATGTTTGTGTGTGATAAAACCAAGTCTGCTTTAGTTAATTAGAGCCACGATCAACTTTGTTTTGTACCTGGTGTCTGTATAGCTTCATTTAAAGGAAAGGAGATAATTTTTACATAAAGCAGAGGCCTCAGTCCAAAGATAATTAGCGCCCATTTAGTTATCTCATAATTCCATATTTTGTGGTTAATTATTTCTCTTCTGATTGTGCAACATAATTCTTTTCAGCTCCAAATGTTTTGGCATCCTTTAAAATTGGGTACCTGCTGTGTATGAGGAAAGGGTATGTCAAAAGTTGCCAAAACATTTGGAAACAAATCCTAGGCAACATCCTAGCCATGCTATACTCCATTTCTTTTCTTCACAACAACAAACCAGATAAGTAGTTTGGGAGTATAAAAAGAATGAGCTTATGTGGCTGAAAGTAGGATGCATGCGGAATAGCCCAGATCATAGTCCAACCCCTTAACTAACTGATCACTTTGAGTGGATTTGTTATTATAATCATACAGGGGTATATGTTAAGGACTACTGAATCTTCTGAAGAGGAAGGATCACTGTCAGCTGGTGCTCCATTGAAAATCCAAGAAAGAAATGCTTAGACTCCATTGGTTAGAGAAAAGATATCGTTTACTGGAAATCAAGTGGTAGCAACAAAAGAATTCTGAATCTGAGAAAATGAGAGCGTATGACAGCCGAAAGATGCAAAGCAAAAGAAGAGAAGCAAAAGAAGAAAATCTTGAAGGCTGACATTCGGCCCTCCTGCAAAAGAGACATTAGTCCTAGAAAAAATAAGAACAGAAGATTATAGAACATATACATGTAACATCAGCATTAAAGTTCAGGGTTTATCAGGATACTTAGTGCGAAATGCCTTCAAGAGCTTGGGAGCTCTAACATCTCTCTCATTTACCCATTCAGACTGGGAAGAAGGAAAATGCTTCCAAGCAACCAAATATTGGATTCGACCTCTCTTTTTTCTAGAATCCAAAATTTCTTTAACTTCAAAATGTTGTTCACCTTCAATAAGTAATGGTACGGGGGGATCTACTTGAGTTGGTCTTAAATCAGAAGTATGTTCAGGTTTTAATAAACTAACATGGAAAACAAGGATGGATCCGTCGGAGGGTTTTAGGCAATTTTAATTGGATTGCCACAGGGTTCACAACTTGTTCAATTGGGAAAGGTCCTACATACTTAGGTCCAAGCTTTTTTGATTTTTGTGTGGTCTGAAAATATCTGGTTGACAAAAAAAACCTTGTCACCAACTTGATATGGTTTTTGTGGATTTCTCTTTTTATCTGCAATTTTTTTATGAGGTTGATGAGCATCATCTAATGCTTTGCGGGCAACTGGCCAAGTTAGCTGGAGATGTTTTATCCACTCATCTAATAAGGGAATGTTAGGTTTCTCCTGTGGAAGCTCAGGTATGGGTACAAAGTCTTGTCCCGAAGCCACTTTAAATGGAGTAAATCCAGTGCTGCTATGTACTGAATTGTTATACGCCACCTCAGCGAATGACAGTAAGTCAGCCCAATCATCCTGCTGATAATTAATGTAACATTATTGCAATGCTAATATAATGCTAATTATATTAATATAATGCTAATTATATAATATAATGATAATTATATTAATATAATGCTAATTATATAATTAATATAATGCTAATATAATGATAATCCTGCTGATAATTAATGTAACATTATTGCAATGCTCTCTACATGGGGCTCCCCTTGAAGAGTCTCCGGAGGTTGCAGTTAGTCCAGAATGCAGCCGCGCGGGTGATTGTGGGTGCTCCCCGGAGCTCCCACGTTACACCGCTTCTCCGTAGGCTGCACTGGCTTCCTGTGGCCTTCCGGATTCGATTCAAGGTGGTACTGATGGTATTTAAAGTGCTCCATGGCTCGGGACCTGGGTACTTACGGGACCGCCTGCTGCCATCATCAACCTCCCGCCGCCCAGTACGCTCCCACAGGGTTGCCCTCCTTGGGGTACCGCCGCCCGGCCGCTGTCGGCTGACGGCCCCGAGAGTTCGGGCTTTCTCTGTGGGAGCTCCCTCCCTATGGAATGATCTCCCCCCGGAGATACGAGCTATGACGTATATCTTGACCTTCCGGCGCGCAGTTAAAACCCTACTTTTTAGGCAGGCTGGCCTGGCCGAATGAATGGGTTTTGGTTTTAAATTGGGTTTTAGTAATTAACTTTTAATTTTTATTTAAGATCCCTGATTTTATATTGTTGTATTTGGTTCTGATGGGATACAGCCGGAAAATTGCATTTAATATATATTTTAATTGTATTTATAATGTATTTATATGTTTTTAGTAGGCTGTACACCGCCCCAAGTCCCTTTTTTGGGAGAGGGAGCGGTATAAAAATATGATAAAATAAATAAATAAATAAATAAATAAATCTAAGATACTGTTCCAATACCAAATTAGTTTTCTCACAAGCCCCATTGGTTTGTGGATGGTGGGCGGAGCTTAAACCCTGGGCGGAGCCTAATAATTTCAGGAACTCTTTCCAGAAATTTGAAGTGAACTGGATGCCCTATCTGAGATTGTGCATTCAGGAATTCCATGTAACCTGTAGATATGCAGAATAAACAATTTAGCCAACATTTTCGCTGATGGGATCTTCACACAGGGTATAAAATATACTTGTTTGGAAAACAGATCTGTTACTACCCAAATAACTGTATTTCCTCCACTGTCAGGTAATTCCACTATAAAATCCATGGAGATTTGCTTCCATGGAGCAGTTGGTCTAGCCACATTCTGCAATAAGCCTGCTGGTTTACCAGGCGGCCGCTTGGCCGACGCACAGACAGGGCAGCTAGCAACATAAGTCTCAATGTCCTTTTTCAATGTGGGCCACCAAAATTGCCTTTTGACCAAGTGTAGGGTCTTCACGAATCCAAAATGTCCAGCAGTTTTAGAATCATGAGCTTGATGTAAAATTTGGTTTCTCACCTTTGTCCGTACATATAATTTGGCCCCCACCCAATCCATCTCTAATTGTACAGTCATTTGAGTGGGTTAGGAACCAATCATCAAGTTTTAGAACTTCTTTTAATTGTGCAAATAAATCGTTTGACAAATCAATTTCCTTTTTCTTCTGGGTTCTGGTAACCATTTGAGTGGCCAACTGTTTGGTTGGGATAATAGGTCGTACCACTTCTTGGCGAGCACTATTATACTGAGTAATCTAGACAAAGCATCTGCCACGAAGTTTTTCCCCCCAGGAATGTACTTCAATGAAAAATTAAACGTTTAAAGTGCTGCGCCCAGCGAACTTGCTTGGGAGACAGTTTTCAAGGCATTTTCAGAGCCTCCAAATTTTTATGATCTGTCCATACCTCAAAAGGGTGTTTGGCCCCTTCTAGGAAATGCCTCCAGGTTAATAGAGCCCATCGAACTGCAAAAGCTTCTTTTTCCCAGATGGCCCATCTTCTCTCGGTTTCAGTTAGTTTATGGGAGGTATAAGCACATGGTTGCAGAGATCCTGTCTTGTTTACTCCAACTGCTATGTCACACTCATCAGCTTGGATTACAAAAGGAACATCCATGTCTGGGTGCTTGAGTACTGGCTCGGCAGCAAACAGATGTTTCAGTTTTTCAAAAGCAGCTTGACACTCCATGGACCACTCCAGTGGTTTACTAGGCTTTGGTTTCATCTCTCCCTTTGGTTTTAAGGAGATTTGTGATCGGCATTGCGATCTTCGCAAATGCAGGAATAAATTGGCAGTAAAAGTTGGCAAACCCCAAGAAACTTTGCAGTTGTTTCCTGGTATGGGGAGGGGCCCATTCCAAGACAGCAAGCACCTTCCCTGGATCCATTTCTATGCCATCAGGTGATATGCAATAGCCTAAATAGTCAATTTTTTCCTGGTGAAATTCACATTTGGACATCTTGGCATACAATTGAGCTGCTCGAAGCTTTTCCAGGACTGACTGCACTAGTTTTACATGCTCGTCATGAGTCTCTGTGTAGATAAGAATATCATCAAGATAAACTAACACTCCTTTGTATAAATGTTCTTGCAATACTTGATTTATCATTTGCATGAATACTGCAGGCGCCCCCTGTAGGCCAAATGGCAGGACGTTGAATTGGAAACAACCCATCGGACAGTTAAAAGCAGTCTTCCATTCATCCCCTTCTTTAATTTGGACTCAGTAGTATGCTTCTCTCAGGTCAAGTTTCGAAAAATTTTTTCCTTTAGCCAGGTGAGCCAACATGTCCTTCATCAGAGGGAGGGGGTACACCGAAATCACAGTGAGATTTCGGTAGTCAACTACCAAGCGTAAGGAGCCATCTTTCTTCTCCCGGAACAACACTGGAGCCGCCACCTGGGGCCTAGCAGGTTGGATGAAACCACGTTCCAAATTTTTATCAATAAATAATCGCAGCTCTTCTAGTTCCCGCAGTGTCATCGAGTACAGTTTCGGTTTTGGGAGTTTTACTCCTGGCAAAAGTTCAATACTACAATCTGTTGAGCAATGTGGGGGGAGCTCATCCGAGGCCTTCTCATTGAACACCTCTTTTAAGTCCCAGTATTCCTCTGGAATTTTCTCCTCCCTTTCAAAATCTCAGTGCCAGTGGAAGCCAACTCCGTGGGAGTCTTAGTTCTCAATTGGGATTTCCCCTCCCCTTCTGGGGTTTAGTCTGTATGTATGCATAATGATCCCCTCCTCCAATTAACTGGGGGTTCCATTTCCGGACCCAGGGCAAACCCAGTATTAGGAGGTGCTCCATCCCAGGAGCCACAATAAAACACAAAGTCTCTTTATGTGTCCCCATTGTCATCTCTACTGGTTCCATTATGAAGTGAGCAGGGCTGCCCCGGCTACTGATCCATCCAATTGGCAAAAAGCTATGGGCGTTTTTAGAGTCTTTAACCTTAAGCCCAGCTTCTCTACCACCTCCGAACTGATTACGCACCTTGTGCACCCAGAGTCTAAAAGCCAACATGTCCCCTTTGACTCCTGATGTGGGTACCCTTAATCTCACTGGAATGGTCATAGGGCCCTTGTTTGGACTTACCAGTGAGTCGTCTTCTGATTCGGATTCACTCGCTTCAGAAGAGGTTGGAGTTCCCAGCTCCTCTCCTTTGGGAGGGGCGACCTCTACAACCTCCTCTGCTTTAAGCACCATTTCACAAGGCTTGGTTGGAGGTTTTTCAGATTTTCTCCCTTTTCCTGGCGCCCCCTTTGGTTCCAGCTTGGCACGGCAGTCTGCAGCCCGGTGACCCTCCTTCCCACATCGGAAGCATGCAGTGGTCCTGGGTTTTGCCACTGGTCCTCCTTTTTGAGGTTTTAAGGCTTCTTGAGGGCTGGTGGGAGGAGATTTCCTCAAGCCAACCCCCCCCCCCCCCGGCGTCTGTTTCGGGTCGGGTCAATTTCTACCTCGGCTGCCAGCAGGTACCAGTGCTGCAGCTCACCAGGGTCTCTTCTGGCCACACAGCGTTGATAAACATCTTCATTCAGTCCATCTTTAAAAGCTTCTATCAGGGTTCCCTGGGACCAGCCTCGGATATGGCACGCCAGCTCTCTAAATTCCTGGGTGTAATCAGCTACTGATCTCTGCCCCTGATTTATGGTTTTCATCCTAATTCTAGCCTTGCACTCAGCTAGAGGATCTTCAAACCTGGCACGCAATGCTGTCATGAACTGATCATAATTCAACAGTTGAGGGGCATTATCATTATGCAAAGTCATCATCCACTTTGCAGCAGTTCCCTCCAGAGCCCTAGTCACACATCTGACTTTGGCTGCTTCTGAGGAAAAATCCTGCCCATATTCCTCCATATAGCTCCAAACTTGTGCTAGCAAAAATCCTAACTCCTGGGGATCCCCTCCATATTTTACTTCCAGCGGAAGTAACTTCGGAGTTCTATGCCTTCTGGCAATTATCCCCCCAGCTGGGGGCCCCTGGGCTGCGGCTGCCTGTTGCGCCGGCCCAGGTTGATTTATGGGGGTGGCTGCTCTGGTTCTTCTGCCTGGGGCTACCTCCCTCTTTTCCCCCTGTACCTTTGATCAGCTTGAGCCTCTCCGACAGCTTCATGTAGAAGGTGCATTTTTTGTGTTAGTAAGAAATTTCTTCTTTCTTTCTCTTGCCATGACTCTTCCTTCCCTCGACGATGGGTCGTGGTCACTCCTGGAGGGGGACTTTCCTCAGGATCCTCCCAACCAACTCCCAGGGACCATTTGGGCTTTGCAGCTGGGTTTTCGCCAAGACTTAGTTCTGCTAAGAAGTCGGGATCCCCTGTTTCCTCCATCAACAGGGAGTCTGGTCCTCCAGTCGCTCCCAGGTCTTCTTGGTCGCTGGCTGGATTAGACATTGTTTTCAAACCCCCTTGGAAGAAAGTTTGTATTTCTCTGGGTGGGCCGGTTAAAGGGAGATTCAGAATAATGTCAGCTGGTGCTCCATTCAAAATCCAAGAAAGAAATACTTAGACTCCATTGGTTAGAGAAAAGATATCTTTTACTGGAAATCAAGTGGTAGCAACAAAAGAATTCTGAACCTGAGGAAATGAGTTCGTAAATCACATATACAAAGTGATGGCAACGTTCCCACCCCCAATAGTTCAATTCGCTCCTCCAATTAAAAGTGGTGTATAACATCATGTGGGCATCTTCAGGTGGTGATGAGGCCTCTGTCCGTTGACCTTGGCATATTTTGATAAAGAGTTCCAGTTGCGCATAGCATAGAATAGAAACCTAAGCAAGACTCTCCTCCCCCTCAACTTATACAGTTTCATTTCTTAACAACTCCAGCTCGCTTCCCATAATAATCATATCCCTCTCCCTCGCCCCGTTACTTATGACAACCGAAAGATACAAAGCAAAGGAAGAAAATCTTGAAGGCTGACAGATCACCTTGTCTCCATTATCATGGTGAACTTTGGTCTTTAAAACATCTAGTTCTAAAACCCCTTTTAATACCAAGACTGGTAAAATATCCTTGCATGGAGAAAGTGAGCTAGCATGCCAATCTAGACAAGACAATTCAACCATGAAACACTTTTGCAGTAAATCAGTAGCTGATTTATCTTAAATTTAAATGTTAAAAGCTTGTTGAATCTTGTTAAAACAATATTTCCATACATTCTTACCAGCAATAAAGATTCCCAGACCAGGCCAATATAGCTGATGATTTCATAAATTTATGTGGCAGTTTAATAATATAATTTATTGCTCTGAAATATGAATTAGCTTTCCAGTGAGAGCACTAAAGCTGTGACTTTGCTAGTAAACTAAGTGGGTACCTTTTAAAAGAAACCAAGGACATAGTATAAGATACGCAAGATCCTTTTGTAATCATATATTAACTTTTATGAGATATAGATATAAGACAAAAAATCTCATTTACAAATGAATCCCAATTTTATAGTGATAATAATTGAAGGAATGTATATGTATAAAAATCATGCACAGACACTCTTTGGCAAATGAATGTTTAATGCCAATAAAAACAGCTGTAGCATCCTAGCTTATTGAAATTCTGTTAATAATCTTTGCCCACCTGGTGTTTTCCAGATGTGTTTTTATCTACAAATTCAGAATTTTTATTCCAGCTCTCTGGAAACTTGGGAAGGATAATATGTTGTGGAGAGCTAGTATAAAACATTGGTTTTTTAAATAAATAAATCAAATTGATTGTATTCATGATCATTATGCTACAAAATTACATTGACCAGTATGCAATGATTGCTTACATATGAAAATATTTATGAAACTGCTTTATGGTTTCTTTATTTTATTTGGTTTGTCAATCGCTTACAAGATAACAGGCAAGTATATACATAGTTATGAATACATGAAATGGGTACATATAAGAAAAATAAAAGAAACAATAGGACAGGGACGGTAGGCAAGTTGGTACGCTTATGCACACCCCCTACAGACCTCTTAGGAAAGGGGTAAGGTCAATAGTAGACAGTCTAAGGTTAAAGTTTTTGGGGTTTGGGGAAGAAACCACAAAGTCAGGTAGAGTATTCCAGACATTGACTACTCTGTTGCCGAAGTCGTATTTCCTGCAATCAAGTTTGGCGTGGTTAACCTTCAGTTTGTATCTATTGTGTGTTCTTGTGTTGTTATGGTTGAAGCTGAAGTATTCATTACAGGTAAGTCATTGCAATGTATGATTTTATATACCATACTTAGATCAGACTGAAGACGGCGTAATTCAAGGTTTTCTAGGTCTAGAATTTCAAGTCTGATGGCATAAGGTATTCTACAATGAGTAGAGGAATGGAGAACTCTTCTTGTGAAATATTTCTGGACTTTCTCAACTGTGCTAATATCAGATACGTAATGTGGGTTCCAGACTGATGAGCTGTATTCGAGAATTGGTCTAGCAAATATTTTGTATACTCTAGTTAGTAGTGTGATATTACCAGAGAAAAAAACTACATAAGATTAGGTTAACAACTCTTAATGCCTTTTTGGCTATGTAGTTACAGTGGGCTCTAGCACTTAGATCATTAGAGATGAGTATTCCAAGGTCCTTTACAGAGCTTGGATCATCAACAAGGTCTTGACTATTCAGCTTGTGTTTTATTTTCTGATTTTTTTTACCAATATGTAATACAGAGCATGTATTTGTTGAGATTTGAAGTTGGCATTTGTTTTACCATTCTGATACATAGTCAAGATCTTTTTGAAGGGTAGCAATATTGTCTGTGGTATTGAACAGCGAAGAGAACACAGTTGCTCTTAATATGATCACAGAGGTCATTTATGTAGAGCATGAAAAGAGTTGGTCCTAGAACGCTGTCTTGGGGGACACCGCTATTGACAGGTACAGAATTTGATAGGACATTCCCAATTTTGACCATTTGTTATCTGTTTGACAGGAATGTTTCTATCCAGTTATGCAGTTGTCCAGAATTGCAAGTGATGGTGTTCGCACTTGGTATCTAGCCTGACTCTGTTACCAAATATTTTGGGGTAGGAAAATTTAGGGTGTCCTTTAGCATATTCAAGACATAATGGAGATGTCTAACTCATTTTGGTTTTGATTCATGAAGTTCCTTGTGGAGTTTTGCTTCCAATAGGCGATTTGGAAGCTCAGAATTTTTTTTCTTTTTATTTTAAGAAATTATTTTTTATTTCTCTTGCAAAAAATACTTGATGGGGAATGAAGTGAAGGGAACATTGCAGGGATGGGATCCGACTGGTATAACTACTGGTTCTGTTTATTAGTGTCGCATGCGCATGCACGAGTAACGTGAGTCATGCGAATGCAATTTACAATCTGCTTAGCTGCCTGGACAGCTGAGCAGTGCTGCGTGCAAGTGCGCAGCGGTTGGAACAGTCTTTTTTCCTGCTTTTTCAACTGCAGCTGTGTCACGCAAAGCAACTGCAGTTGAAAAAGCAGGAAATAAAGGTCAGGTAAGAGCCCGGGTGGGCGGATGGGACACAACAGCAGCAGACATAGAACCGGTTCTATGTCTGCTGCTCTTCGGAGCAACCTGTTCTACAGAGGTGGACAGAACCAGTAGAAACCCACCCCTGGAGCATTGGAATTAATAATTGATCTGTCTTCCAATAGGAGTGAATTTGGGATAGGATATTGAATTCTACTATTTGGATAGTTGGCAAGCTTGTGTAGCTAGGAGAAAATGATGAATGTGTACTTTACTGTCACTTCAAGTGTCTAGTTTTCTACTTGAGTGATTCTCTCTGTGATGATGCTCTCTTATGAACAACCCATCATCCTCAATTTTACTTGACCCTTCGTCATTTAATGTTTTTTATGCAACTGTCCACCCTTTTCCTTTTCCATCACTTCCTTCCCTCTCGTTCTTTAACAACAGAGAAATTCCAATTCTAATTCTATTCAGTGATATTTTTTAATTTTACTTGTTACTTAGTCGTTCTTCCCCCCTTTATCCCACAAACCATTCACATTTTTCGTCTCTGTGAAATTGCAAGGATAGGCATGTGAGTCTGTCTATTGACCTTGCCAGCAGAATTCCTCCTGCTTCCCTCATTCCATCTTAGCTGTCCATTTTGGTATGCATGCGAGAATTATGTCTTAGTTAACATCACCGAATAGATCAAGGATGGAAATGATGGAGGAAAGGTTCTACCGAATTGCATTGGCAAGAGATTACTAGGAGCTTCGACAATGCTGCAGCAATGCTCTGTATTAGTAGTTACTAACCTCAAAACTCAAAACTAAGCTATTGATTTTGACAAAGTTTCTTGGGTGGTTTCTCCTCATAATTTCTGCATGTTTCAGTTTGTGTAGATAAAAACTAAGAAGTTGTTAGTACTACTAGAATTGTTGTCTTTGACAATGGAAAATGGCAGCTCTGAATTTTAATTTTTCCTGATTCATTCCAGAATTAAAAACAAGTAAAGTTGTCGTTGTAAGTGCATGCATGTATGTGTACAAACACAAACGTACATAGAGAGATGGGGGGAGGGAGGCAGACAAGAGAATCTAACATGAAGCAGGTGAGATGAGATCCTTACATCTCTCTATTTCACACTTATACTTTTGTTGCTTGAAATTTAGTGTAGTTGGAGCATGAAAAATCAATCTTACTTAAGCCAAATGGTGAGTCAGTAGGGCAGCATTGTAGCCATAGTTCTTCATCTATGGAGGCCTTGTTTTCGTGCAGGTGCCAGAACAGTTCTCTGATAGGATAGAATACACATAACAAGAACTGAGTAATCTAAATTTAGGAAAGAGTGCATTATTTTAACATTCATGGGTGTGCTTAGAAACAGAAATTATTATCCAATGCTCTTTTCTAATTTTTTGGAGCCAAGAACCCAGAACATATGTTAAAGGAATTCAAAAGTGTCAAGAGATGAGCTGCATTATTAAAATCAGCAAATGTTGCAAGAAAAATGAAACAGGAAACATATTTTTGCATGAAATTTAATCTTGTAACTACATGCAACTTTTATTTTCAAATAGAATTTTCCTTTGTGAAAAATCAGTAGCATTTGATTTGATTTTATCATTTAGGACACTCTAGTTGGAGAGTTGATTATTGATCAACCCTCTTTCTCTCAAATTGATAGGTGCTGAGTGTGAATTTTTCCTTTTCTTTCTATTTTTCACTAAATTATGGAGAAATTTTCTCTGAAAGGTGAATATTTAGCCAAGAACAAAATAGTCCTTTATCAAACATGAAAATTGACATGTATATGTATAGAATATCTCTTCAAAAGCCTAAAAGAGAAGGAAAAAATCAGAATCCTGTTTCTTATTCAGAGAAAAGCAGAGAGAGAGAGAGAGAGAGAGAGAGACTGACTTATGTATATATGCTATTTACATTTAATACAAAACTCATGCATTTTGCATTTGTTTGCCCTTACCTGAGTTTTCGTTTCTTTTTTATTGCATAGTGGGAATTGTCTGCCTATTCAGTTGCTGAATGTGATTTGACTGTACTGCAGTTATAAACTAAGATAATAATACTGTATTTCTTTGTCAATCTGGACAATCTCTAGCTTTACATTTATTATCTTTGGTTGCTTCTCTAGTGTTCATTGATATGCTTTGGTATTGATTTCTGATCCTGTCGCTCAGGGGCTAAGCAAAGGACGGGCTTATATGTGTATTCTTCATTTCATTTCATGGTTTGTAGCACCAGTTATAGATTATTTTAGTACAGTCCATAAAAGAATAATATAAGCTAGGGGAAAACAAGCATGTTTCTGTGCTCCACTAACTTCAATGGAATTTAAGCACCTTTTAATGAGCTTTCTGTTCTTTATCCAAGTTTTTTCCCACCATGAATAGCAATTTTTATGTTTTGGTGGTCCTGTATCTGAAGCCACACAAAACTAGTTTAATGCACATAGCACTACTAGATATGGTTTCAATTTGCTTGTGGAGTGGATTGAATAGCCTAATGATCAATTAATACTGTTAATGTACCTTTCTTAACATGGTTAGTCCAATACAATATTTCTGTGGCTGTACTATTTTATTTTATTTTATTGCACTTTATTTCGAAAAAGGAATTTTTTTCAAAGTCATCAGACAGCAGAACAGAAATTACTGTTTCCCTCTGAAGGGTTTGCATAGATGGCCTCTTTGGGCTTTGGAGGAGACACTTGATTCATGGCACCTTCCAGCTTTTGGTAAGAGTAAGGCAGGGGTGGGATTCAAATTTCTTAACAACCAGTTCTGTGGGTGTGGCTTAGTGTTCATGTGACTGGCTGGGCATGGCTTGTATGTAAATATAAATATTTATGTAAATATTGAATTTTTTATAAAAAAGAGCAACTTTTACCCAAAATTAGGCAAAGCAGTCAGTCAGATTGAGTTGCTCACAGAATTACAGATTCATTCAGAGATCTATCTTTCAGCAATCGGCTACCTGAGTCTGTACTGAAAAATAGAGGCTTCAATCCACAGGAAGGTTCAGCTCTGCTTTTAGATTAGCTAAAAAGCAAGAAATTCAGTGGTTCCCTGCTTTCTAACTATTTTAAATTTCCCAGCACAGCAGAACAGCTGATGGTCAGGAAAAAAAAAGGAAAAATAGCAACTTAACAGGCAAGTTTGATGGCGTGCATGCCAGGTAAGGAATGAGTGGGTGGGGTGGGGCCAGCCAGTGATGCGATTTGCTGGTTCTCCAGCAGGTAGAATCCCACCCCTGGTGAGAGTATGTTTTGTGTGTGTGGGCTGAGCATTTCCAAAAAACCTCAGCTGTGCGACCTGAACAGCTGACAAGCACTGTGCGCAGGTACGCAGCATTTCAAACTCCTCTTCTTTCCTGCTTTTTCAACCTCAGCTGTGCCACGCAAAGCAGCTGAGGTTGAAAAAGCAGGAAATAAAGGACAGCCAAGAGCCTGGGTGGGCAGCTGGGCCAAACATAGCAGCAGACACCGAACCGGTTCGGTGTCTGCTGTTCTTCAGTGCTACCAATTCTATAGAACCGGGTTGAACCGGTAGCATCCCACCCCTGGAGTAAGGCCAAGTAAAGGAGCCAAGCTACTACTTTTGAGGACAGGACAAAAAACTGGGGAAAAGAATTAAGACATGCAGCAGGGCTGTGTAGATGTCAGATTCAAAGGCCAAAAAAAAAAAGTTTCAGGACATTTGAGCATGTGAAAGTAGTACAAGCATGCAGTCCATTAAATCAGTGTGTTTCCGCTTCAGCATCTTTAAGATTTGTAGACATGTTGGCTGGGGGAGTTCTGACAGTAAAGTCCACACATCTTGGCTGAAACATTGGCTTACACCCGGGGTCTCAAACTCCATCTCATTGAGGGACTCTATCTCATTGGCTTACACCCTGGGGTCTCAAACTCTATCTCATTGAGCATCTTTAAGATTTGTAGACTTGTTGGCTGGGGGAGTTCTGACAGCTAAAGTCCACACATTTTGAAGTGGCTGAAACATTGGCTTACACCTAGGGTCTCAAACTCTATTTCATTCAGGGTTGTGTTTGACCTTGTGGCCAGATTGGGTGTGGCTAGGTGGGAATGGCCAGCTAGATGTCACTCAGGTCAGGGGTGCCTGTGATGGCTCAAGTGTGCTCTGCCAGTGAAACTGGGCTCTGTTTTTGGCTGCGACAGCCTCCTGCAACCCACTGCCAGTGAAAACAGAGCTCCATTTTTGCTGGCAGAGGCACCACTGGCTGGTCCTTTGCTGTTTCCAGAGCAGCCCTGTGGGCCAGATTTAAGCATCCCATGGACCAGATCCAGACCACGGGCCTTGAGTTTGACACCCTGGGCTTAGACCATTCAGTCCAACCATTATTGGACAATAGCTGAGCTCTTATTGGCTGAAATATCTACATTCAGCTATTGGGCTTGGAAGGACATGTCTTGTTTACTGCTGGTTCTCAAGATGCAGTGTAGTCTCCTGGTCAGAAGTGTGTAGAATTACCTAGAACTTAAAATGGTGAGAAAAGCCCCTTCATGATTTGCTGTATTTCAATTCTGGAAAAACTTGGATAACAGGTTATCTGAAATATCTTCAGAAAACCATTCTGTTAGACTTAATTATTCATATGGTCAGTCTTCATGTCAATTGGAACCAACATTTCAGTTACTAAGTGTCACAGTCGTAAAGGACAATGTCACATGACTGTGTTGCTTAGCAATGGCAGTTCCAGCACTTCCCAGTGTGCTACTATTAAGTGAATCGGCATGGGTGGTTAAGTGGGGACATCATACAGTTGCTAACGACAATGTCCTTCTAGCTTCCCCAGTGTTTTTGCTTGTAGGAAGTCAAAGGAGATTGCAAATGGTGACCATGTGAACCTAGGACAGTACAATGTTATAATTGCAACCTGGATGTTTACTATCCAAATTGTGAACATGTGACTGCAGGGATGCTGTGACCGCTGGAATTTTGAGAACTAGTTATAAGGTAACTATAGTTATAAGGTTAAATGGTCACTGAATTAGTGGTCATTAAGTGTGGATCACCTGTAAGACAAAGACACAGTCTGGTGAGATTCATGCTTCAGGATGGTTAGAATCACTCACTGGTTTCAATATATACAACTAAGTTGAATAGTTCAGAAGCAATTACAAAAACAAGGTGAAAAAAAAACAGGTTTCCCTGATTGGGGTCATTTACTGGGGCTTATTTATATGTTGCTGTTGAAGTACAATTTAGAATGTGAACAGGTCAAAGACTATGTGATTAATGGATACAAAATTAAATTGAACAATTGAGGTAACAACAAACATTTTTCAAATTTATGGTTGATACTACACTTAGAGAAAATTGGTACAAGATGTTCCATGGATGGTAAATTATCCTGGTATTAATTTTGAAAATAGACCATTTACTTTCTCAAAACAGTTGAAAAAGCAATTATACATTTGAATATATTTTTCACCTTTGGTGGCAATTTATTAAAGTTCAACAATAATAGAAAATAATGTACAGTGTAAGCGAAATAAATTTTAAAGGTGAATTCCTCTTTTCAGGCTGCCATTTTTAAATTAAATATTGCTAAATTAAATATTTATAATACAGTGCTGGCTTTGTACATAGCAACAGCTGCTAGGATTCTTCTACTTCTCATTGGAAATTAAAACCATTCCTTCTGTGGAAGAAAGGCAAATTAAATTATGGAAGTATGTGCTGATGTCAAAACTAACTTCATACCCAAAAAACAAATCTGATATAGAATTTAATTCAATGTGGAATCCATTTTGGGATTACGTAATGTCACATACAAAGTGAAATGAATAAAGAGATTGGCTTTGAAGGTCAGAGGGAAATGACAAAGGTTTCATTCACAAAGGTAAATGAAAGTTAAAACCATGTAAAGAAAAATAGCTTATGAAAATATTTCAGACAACCCCCATCCTCATTAAAGTAAAAGAGGGAACAAGAGAAGCACATTCAGACTTGCATTATTCTGTTAAAATAGCTTTAGGTCTGGACAGTGTCTGTTTCTTATATGACTGACACAAACATTGATTTTTTCCTAAAATAAAATGATAATTTTTAAAAAAATATTTGTTAAACTTGCTCAATGTTTTAGATTGGGCCAAAATTACTGCAATTCATTCATTCCAATGTACACATTCTAATATGAGTTACGTTGTCATAGATACTAATTGTTGTATAGAACCATAATTTTAATATTCATTCACTTTAACGTAATCTTTCAGTATGAGGTAATTTAATGTGCAGGTTTAAATGGCTGTTATTTTGAAATGTAAGAGCAAATTTTATGATGCTTGCACATCTTTTTTCTACTTCTTTCTTTCTTTCTTTCTTTCTTTCTTTCTTTCTTTCTTTCTTTCTTTCTTTCTTTCTTTCTTTCTTTCTTTCTTTCTTTCTTTCTTTCTTTCTTTCTTTCTTTCTTTTCTTTCTTCTTCTTCTCTTGTCTCCACCTCCCTGTATATTCAAAATAATATGACTAAGTCACTTTATTAAATGCCTTGATGCACCTTGCCATAAACTTGGGCAGGAGGGAGCAGGTGATCTTGAATATTAATTATGCACTTACTCCATGTCACTTTTCCTTTTGTAGTTTTTGTTTCAAGAAAGTTGTGCTTATAGGCAGGTTAACTCTTGGTCTTTGTGAAAATTGAGGTGAATGGTGGTACAGGTAATCCTTGACTTACAACCATTTATTTAGTGACCATTCAAAGTTTCAAGCCACTGAAAAAAATTACTTATGAGCATTGCAGCATCCCCATGGTCATATGATCAAAATTCAGATACTTGGCAGTTGGCATGTAGTTGCAGTGTCCCAGATTTATGGGATCACCTTTTGCGATCTTCTGACAAACCAGATTCACTTAATGATTATCTTACTAACTTAACAATTGCAGCTATTCACTATGCAAAGGGTCATAAAATGAGACATGACTCTCTTAACAACTTCCAAGCAACACAATTTTTGGGCTCAGTTGTGGTTGCAAGTTGAGGACTATCTGTTCACAGTAGGGAAATATTTTTTTAGTTTACTTTATTGCGCCTCGTACAACGAAATCAAACACCGTCTTCAGTGGACATCATGACCATGAAAATAAACACAAACACACATCCTTCACACTCCACATATTGAATTGAAAACCCCTGATATTGCATTAATATTGCACTATACAGTAGGATTCAATAGAGTTACTTCCCTGGGATAGAAGCTGTTTTTCAGCCTATTTGTCTTTGTTTTTATTATTCTGTACCATTTGTCAGATAGTAATAGTTCAGAAAAAAAGGGGTCCCCAGGATGAGATGGATCTTTGAGAATGTTTTGAACTTTCTTAAGGCAACAGGAACTATACAGCTGTTCCAAAGAGGGGAGAGGGCAACCAATGATCCTCTGGGCAATGATGTTAACCCTCTGGAGTGCTGCCCTATCTGCCACTATTGGCAAACCATGCACAGGTGCGGTAAGTTGATACTCCCTATAATGTAGAGGTAGAAGGTCATCAGCAGTTTTTCATTCAGTTGTTCTTTTCTGAGAAGTCTTGGGTAGTATAATCTCTGCTGGGCCCTTTTGATCAGTGCTGCAATGTGAGCACCCCAGGTCAAGTCCTCTTTTATTTTAACACCCAGAAACTTAAAATTGGCCACTCTGTCTCTATTAATAAGCAAGGGTTGGATGTCTGATCTGTTCCTTCTATAGTCCACTATAAGCTTCTTAGTCTTGTTAGTGTTGAGGACCAAGTTATTGTCTCCACACCATGAAAGCAACCGGTCCAATTCATCTCAGTAGGTAGACTCATCTCCCCTGGAGATGAGTCCCACCACTGTTGTATCATCTGCAAATTTAGCAATAGCATTACTAGCATGAAAGCCTGTTGTCTTTGCAATAATTTGACGAGTATTCAGCAAATTCTGTTTTTAAGGTGGCATAAACAACTTAAAGCTTCTCAGAGTCGTCAGGGAGTGAGATGAGAGTATTTAAATAAAAATAAAATAAAATAAATAAAACAAATTTATTCGCAACTGAAGATTTTCTATGGTCATAACTTAATTCTTCTCACCCATGTCGTGATATTTATTGTGAGTCTTCTACAATAGAAAATTGGGAAGAGAAGAATTCCATTGCATCTTCAAAGCAAAGAAAGATTAATTAAAACAAGGCTAACCCTGAGATTGTAGGCTTGATTTGCTTACTACTTTTCAACTTCCCCTTATTTATATTTCCCATCTGCAATTGCTGCTCCTCCCCTACCATACCTGATCTGTGCTCAGACATATTCCCACTGCCAAGTTATTTTCTCAAACATAGTTATTTCCCCACAGCTGAGTTCCTCTGCATTTGCACTTCCCCATGTTGCCTCTCCCATCTCATGTTGTTCATCTGATTGGTTAAAAACAGTTAAGGACAGAGATTATATCATATAGTTATTCAGCTGAATAGTAAAACTTTGTATTCTTTTAATCCTTCCCTCAGAAGTTTCCCAAAATAGGACTGTATCCAAGGCAGAGGTGGTATTAGCAGGTTCTGACCAGGTCTGGTGAACCGGTAGCAGAAATTTTGAGTAGCTCGGAGAACTGGCAAATACCACTTCTGACTGGCCCCGTCCCCATCTATTCCCTGCCTCCTGAGACCCACCCAGCTGATCGGTTGGGTCTTCTTTTGTTACCCTACACAGGAGAACGGAACTGGAAAACAGGTTAGTGGAGTGGGGAGGGAATGGGATTTTGCATTAACCTTTCCCCTGGAGTGGGGTGGGAAGGGAGATTTTACAGTATCCTTCCCCTGCCATGCCCCCAAGCCAAGCCACGCCCCCAAGCCATGCCCACAGAATTGGTAGTAAAAATTTTTGAATTCCACCATTGGTCCAAGGCTATGTTTGGTAGAAATGTCAACATTGCAAGGCCACCATAACCTGGAGGTTAGTTAGAATGCATACTTCCATCCCAACTGGAGGTCCAGGAAGGGTTTCAAAGGTCCTTTCCACTGAGGTCGCAAGACAGAGATCCCCTCAGGTCAAGCCAGGAAAGGAGAAGAACAACAAGTTAAGTTACATGTAGGCTCAGATCCTAGTTCATTATAAATAATCCTATGCAGCATGTGTAGGTAGTGGCAGAATAAACCAAAATAAGAAAGATTAACATAGCTGCCAGTTTAAAAACACACATGAATGATAATCCAAAAATTATCTTGAAAAACAATTTGAGTTTACCTCCAATTATTGATATGAATGAAAAAAAATTACTAGAGCTATGGTGGCACAGTGATTAGAATGAAGTATTTACAGGCAAATTATGCCAATTGCCAGAAATTAAATCCTGAACTGCTCAAGATTGACTCAGTCTTCCATCCTTCTAAGGTCGGTAGAATGAGAACCCATATTGTTGGAGCCAATATGCTGATTTTGTAAATTGCTTAGAGTGCTGTATGAAGCAATTTGTAAATCTTGCTATTGGTAGAAAAGCAATGAGATGTTGCAGAGGGTTGTACCCAATTTTTTTCTTTTATTTCTTTTCTTTTTATTTTCTTTTGAAATTTATTGTCCACCCATCTTATTATAGGATAACTCTAGATAGGTTACACTATTAAACAATAATGACAATGTTCTTCATCTCATATAAGGATTTTTCACCCATTGGACTCCTTCCATAGAAAGTAGACCTCATCATTTGATCTCCAAGTATAATCCAGGTATTTTGAAATCAAACTAGGATTATTAAATCAGAAAATATCCAGGTGAGTGCTAAATAGTAAAAAGGGATGACAGATTTCTATTTCCTGCTGTCTGGTGGTTATGGTATTAGCATGAATCCAACCATTGTGCTTATAAACCAAAATTTAGGCTTAGTCCTGTATTCCAGCAATGGTATAACAGATCATGATTTTCCAAAGGTGCTTCTCTAAAGACAACTAGGCTTTTTTTGTTTTGCTTCTCATCCAAAAAGCTTCTTTAATTCAGAACTAAAAAATGGTTGGAAAAGCACCCTAGAAAAGCACCTTTGGGGCAAACCATCACCTGGATAACTGAGAATCTCCATAGACAAAATCATGATTTTGTATGCTGGGTGAAGCCTATCAATCATAGGTATGCTTTAATGTCATTTTTTTTTCAACCCAGATACTAAAAAATTGGCCAGTGTTGAGAATTCTGGAATAGATGCAGGTTGAGAAGCCTTATTCTTTCTCACTGGAACAAATACATGGCAATGAATTTAAGTACACTAATTTTAGTAGAAATGAAGCTTGATATATTCTGGAATGATTGGGTTAAATTCAGTTAAGCCTGTGTTGGATTTTTTTTTCTAATCAGAGTCTTCTTCTTCTTCCCTATATATACATGCCATCCTATTTATACATGCCATCCTATTTATACATGCCATCAACATCTGTTTCTAAAGATTGGAGGCTCTCCAGAATAAAGGTGGGTGGATCTGTCTAAATTGATAACAATGTCATAGGACTTCATCATTGCATTTCATGAAACATCCTCGGAGCTCCCACGTTACACCGCTTCTCCGCAGGCTGCACTGGCTTCCTGTGGCCTTCCGGATTCGATTCAAGGTGGTACTGACAGTATTTAAAGTGCTCCATGGCTCGGGACCTGGGTACTTACGGGACCGCCTGCTGCCATCATCAACCTCCCGCCGCCCAGTACGCTCCCACAGGGTTGCCCTCCTCGGGGTACCGCCGCCCGGCCGTTGTCGGTTGACGGCACCGAGGGTTCGGGCTTTCTCTGTGGGAGCCCCCTCCCTTTGGAATGATCTCCCCCCGGAGATACGGGCTATGACGGATATTCTGACCTTCCGGCGCGCAGTGAAAACCCTATTTTTTAAACAGGCTGGCCTGGCCCAGTAACTGTATTTTAGTTTTTTAACTTAATTTTAATCGGGGTTTTATTAGTTTTTAATTTTTAACTCTATTTTTGGGTTAGACAGCCGGATCAATTTGGTTTAATTTATTTTAATTGTATTTATTGAGTATTTATTATGTGTTTTTAGTAGGCTGTACACCGCCCCGAGTCCCTTTTTGGGAGAGGGAGCGGTATAAAAGTTTAATTAAATAAATAAATAAATAAATAAATTTTCTAGTTTTGAAAAAAATGATATGATGTCTGTAACTACTTGCTACATATATTTTACTTTCTTCAACATACATTTTTAAAAGGCAATGATTTCTTCTGTAACTGGATTTGTTTCTCTGTGTTTCAAAAAATCAATTGCTCCATGCTCATTTGTATATAATTATATAGGCAATTATATAATGTTTTCTCTTTTATATTTTAAGAAGAAAATGATTCCATTTATTGTTGTCAATTGACACCTGGGCTAAACATTTTGATAGATTATGCCAATCTACTGCCTTTGAAGTCCATGTTGAATTTCTTTTATATTCCTTTTATATTCTTTTATATTTCATTGCAGACCATGGAGGTTTGGGTGGTAACTTAGGGAGAAAATTTCCTTACCTGAACAAAAGCCCACAGTGTTGGGTTTCTTCCATTGAAATTATATTTTTATTGTGTCCGCATCTTGACAAATCTGTCTATATTTGAAACTGAACCAGCAGAACTTACTGTAATTTCAGGTGTAATTATATAAGCACTTAAAATTCTTTAGGGACTGCATTTTCTCAAAATTGTTTCAGAATGTGTATATGAAGAGAAGGCTGAGAGGGATGGGGGGTGGAACAGCAGCTATATTTTAGCTTTTAGCCCCTATCTAAAATTATGCATACCATTGTAAGAAGAACTGTCTAAAGTGCAGTATAAAAAAGTATGGATCCACTTTGACACATACCACAGAAGGAACGAGACTTTTGTTTTTTGCTACAGCTCTATGCTGGGGTTAATAACATATATAACAAATAGCTGAGGAAGATATCTTTGAGTCTGATTACAATCTTTCAGGAAGCTGATCAAAACTGCTTTGGGTGTGGGTGTGGGTGTAGTTGTGTCTATGACATGAGGACAAGGATCAGGTTTGTTTCTGGAAGGGCATTTTCTTTTTCAAAAAACAGCTTGAGATAATGCTGGTATATCTTTGCAGAGTCAGTTAAACAAGGAGAAATCCATCTGTAAATCTAAGTTGCCTTTAATTTCCTTTAGTATATATATTTAAATCTATCTATCTATCTCCAAATTACAGAGAATTCATTCCTGAGCTGGAAAGATGCCAGAAGTTTTTCATTTAGCCATTGTAGGCTGCAATCCCCTCACTCACTCTCTCTCTCCCCCTCTCCCCCTACTCCCTCCCGCTTCACTTCTGATGCCTATAGAGTGAGCTCAACTCAAAGGTTTTGCAGTCTCACACTTGCCTGGTATTCTGTAACAGTCAGATCACGCTCTGTATCATACCAAAGAATACTGTGGCAATATCTGATTTCTACCTTCTCTTTTTTCCTCTGCAGGTGCTCTAGCAACTTCACAATGCATCTGGTAATGTATACCTTTTATTAAGTAAAACATTCAAGGCTTGTTTTCTTTGATCTTTGTGAAGCTTTATTTTCTAAGTAAATTGAATAAGAAGACGGTGCTTATTGGAATATTGATGTGTGTGTTATCTATAGATATCTGTGTATGTGTAGTCACAATTATGTTTATAATCTTAAGGCTGAGTGTATCTAAAGTCTCTGTGTAAACGTTTCCTATTCCAGTGAAATTTCCTTCCTGCACAGTGCTTGGGCAGATATAGATTAATGAACAAGCAATTTATAATGAGTTAAGTTTTGAAAAGCAAATCAAAATTAAAGCTGCTGTTCACACCCGTGTGTGTCAGCTCCGTGATGAGGTACTTCTCTGACAGCAGTAGAGCTAAAGCAGGACTGAATAAATATCTAGGGGCTATGAACTCTGAAATGGCAAAGATTTTGCTGCTAAGGCATAATTTCTGTAGATTTTAGAAATATTATTTTACATTTTTACTGGAAATGCTAGTAGAGGGGAAAATGTGACTGTACATACTTCCAAGAAATCTCACAAGGCTTTTCGGCTTCTTTAGTCAGGAAGCACTATGGTCGTCCTAAAAATGAGATCGTGAATCTTAATTGGATCCTGAAGTCAAAGTTGAGTTGTTTGCCTATTTTTGTGGGTTTGTTTTTGTTTTTCAAGGGCCATGTGGCCACACATTTGTGCTAAAAAGCCATGTAATGTTATTAATGTGTGATCTGTCTAATTGTGCTGGCAGTGGGACTTTGAGCTTAATTATAAAGCAGTTCTGGAGGCATTCAATTTAAATTGCTTTTGAGAAAAATGTCACTAGCCTTACTTGTGCAAAAGCATATGATAATTCAACTATGAATTAGCTTAGAAGAGAAAAGGCATCAATGTACTAAAACTATACAAATATTACTCCAAACTACAAATTCTCAGTGGTATTTCTTGATAGACAGGTGTAATATAAAATCTTTATTGATTTACGTTCCTTTCTTTAAACTGGCTTTGGAATAAACTTCACTCAGTGGTATGGGATATAAACCTGAATAAACTTTCATAGGATGGCGCTGTTGGATTGCATAAGAACCTATAAATATATAATAGTTTAAAATAAAATCCTTATCTTTAAATTTTTACTGTATTCCTTTCTAATAGAAATACTGACAGTCTTTTAAAATTGCCATTTTTAATTAGTCCCCATAAGTATAACATGGAACAATGATTAATACTAGTATTTATAAGTTCATATAGATTTCTTCTGAATGTTATTACTTAATTGAGTAACTTAATAAAATGAGCAGTTTTAGAAAGAAGAAGAAATGCTTGTATTTTATAGAGGATAGTTCGTTATTAAGTCCAGATGTGCTTTACAAGTTGATGGGTTGATTTTCTGCTAAACAGTATTCTTATTTCATTATGTTATTCCTTTGAACTTTTGGGATATATTGCAGTCTTATTCACGATGTTCTGCTACATTGACGCATTAGGTTGTGACACAAGTTAAGTGACATCATGATTTTGCACCTCCTTGTAACAGTTCCCAATTTACTGCATACAGATCTCAAAGCACCATCTCATAAGCAATGATACTTGAAAAAGGAACCACAGGGTGATATCGAGCACAGCTAGTGAAGATAAAACTGGAGATAAACTGAGTGAATTCATACTTTTCTGTGTTTGTGAAAAAGGTGAAACATGTATCAGGGAAATTTCATCAGTTTTTAATCTATGTTTTACTGCAAAAATGAATTTGTGGAAATTAGTATTTGAAATTAATATAAATTATATTGTGAAAATCCTATACTTTGCTAATAAATCATGCAACACAATTGAAAATTCTATATATCCAAAGCGACATACGGTGTTACAAGTGTTAACTTGTAGAGTTAGAAGTGTGAAGAATGTTCTGCATCTTTAAAAAAAATAGGCTAATAATTTCCCATATGTTACAATATCTCTGAGTTGTATTTTCTAATTTTCTCATAAAGAAATTTATTCTTCTTTATGAGGTTCCATTTGATAGAATATTCATGGTGTTGCCTGATTTTCACATAATACTTAGCATAACTTGTTTTTCTTTTCTATTTTTGGTTCCTACAGAACTATGTTTAACAAATCATGGTTACAAATTCTACTTAGCATGAAGTATGAATAAAGCTAATGGTTGATAGAGTTTAATGTAAAAATGATACCCTTATATCAGGTCGTAGTTTTGCATTTGCTCAAAATATTTGCTAATATTTAGAGAATCTTTTGTTGAAATTATTTATTTTATTCAAGGGTGTTTTTCGATTGTTCTTGCAATGCATCTTGGCTTGAAATTATGTACTGGATATTTAGGCATTCAGAACTCATCTGAGTTTAAGGTTCTATAATAAATGTATTTGATAGTTTATTGCAGACTATTTTGTTAATTCACACAAATGTACATGTTGATTTGTGATGATTATGTTATCCAAAGAAGGTTAGGTTTTAATTTCTTCCCATTGTCCAAGCCAGAGCTTTCAAATCCATTTAATAATAGCTGCCCATATATTAGAAATGTCACTGTATACAAACTGCCAACTTTGGAACTTAATTACAGAGTGAATGCATAATTTATTTGAAAGTAACTTCAGTGGCATAAAATACTATAATTGTGCCCTGTTTGTTTACAACTTAATTTAGTTTAAGATTCCAAAGCTTCCATTATGGCCTGCTTTTGGTTTTTATGTTACATCGAAATAACAATTGTGGCAAGCCTATTAATGGTGGTTTTCATTTAGTTTTTTTAATGATAATTTACATTTTTGTACAAAATGTACAGATAAGTCAATCAAATCTTTTAATATTTTGAAAATTCTACAATTGGAGGTAAAGCATAAAAAAGGATCCATTTCCAGGTCTATGAAGATTCTCAGACATCTAGGTCATAGTTGTCCCAATTTCAAAAGGCAATGGGACTTCTTCCTTGAAGACATTGCACTTCTCATCCAAGAAGCTTCTTCAATTCTGACTGAATAGTGGAGAATGGAAGGATTTATGTTCCCTGCAGTCATTCAGTTGTTAGCACTTGGAGGCTTATTTGTGCTCTCAGGGTCACCTGAATAGTGCAAATGGGTGTAGAACTTCCTTTTAGCAGTTCTAAGAAGGTTCCACACCCATTTGTACTAGTCAGGTAATCCTGAGGGCACAAATAAACAGGTGACTGCAGGGAATATACGATAAACCTTTCCATTCTCCACCATTCAATCAGAACTGAAGAAGTTTCTTCGATGAGAAGTGCAATGTGAAATGTCTTCAAGAAAAAAACAAAGAAAACCCAGTTGCCTTCAGAAAAGCACCTTTGGGATTCACAATTCTGTTCAGCTATTGTACCAATTATTTCTCTTTCTTGCCAACTTCTCACAACTATTGTCAAAAGGGGGGAAAAGTGCAATTCAACATATTCTGCTTTGTGATGCATAAAAGGGATGCAGCTATGATAATTATTTAAGTTTAATTTTTCCTGGGCTGGTAAATTCTCTGAAATCAGTTATTGTTTGAGTTGTACTATTGGCACAGGTTGATTTCAGTCATTCCATGTAATTAGAGAGCAAATATTGTGGAATACTTTCCAGTCTAGCTGTCAGATGTGATGGGAGAGGGTTTGAGAACATTGGGCTAATGACTCACATAGGTCATTGAGGGCAAGCTGAAGGCAGATTGTGAAGAGATGCTCAAGGTAGAGAGTTTTATATGATGAGCCAGAAGCAAGGTTACAACATTTCATAGCAGCAATAAATTGACAAATAGAAGCATAATGGAACAGGAAGGAATTGGAAGAAATGGTTAAATAGTTTGAAACCACGGAGTAGTTCCACTTTTACACTAAACAGCAAACTTGCTGGTTGTTGGATCTTAAAATGTATAAATTGGAATGACTTTTCATGAAGTAACTTTTAAGGATGAATACAGTAAATAAATTCTGATATACTATGTATCAAACCAAAATATATCTGAGGAATTACCTATACAGTACAAGTACAAGTAAGATGAGAATTTCTGTCCATAAATTGTGAGGTGGGTTTTTTTGCAAATTTGTAGTAGAGTGTTACAAATATCAGCACTCTCTCAGTGACTTCTAATTTATGTGGGACTGATATTTAGAATGAGTACTGAGAATTGTATAATGTGTTTTGAAAAGAGCTTGTGGGTACACGAGGCATTTAAAAAGCACTCTGGAAAGCAGCACAGTTGTTGTTGTTTTTTGCAGTTTGCAGAGGTTTCCATGAATAACTGCCGAATTAACAGAGAAACAGAGAAGTGAACAGATGTGTTATGTTTAGCAGTTCTGAATAAATTTGAGAAATGCTTCTTCATTCATATAAAATCAGGCACCCTTGTGCTTAAAGCGATTAAATTTCCGGTATGTAAGAAAACTTTTTCTCGCCTCCATTCATCCTGTTTCTCTTACATGCAACCGGCTGACTCACGCAAGTTGTTGCTTCCTATAACCTATTAAAATTAAATGGATCTTTCGGGTGTTGAAGTACTTAACCTATGTCCTGCATTGGTTATCTATGCAGTACATCTATCTATCTAATGAAACCCCATTGAGAGCAGTGAATTTCTTCTCCAACAAATGAAGATTATCACTTCACATTTTATTATTTAAGCAAATAATTTTAAGTGTCTTTTGTGTAAAAAAAAAGTATTTGTCTGTTGAATATATTATTTTATCTGGTAGTTCTAACCAGACCTTTGATGTGATTCTTATTTGGTCTAAAACTGATGTCGTTGTCAGTCTTCTAATTTATTAAACAATAGCATTTCCAAAATCATACTTCCAATATCTCTTATCCATCTTTTAATATTTCATCTTTGAATCAGTTTGTCTGGACAAGTCCCTGCATTTTTCTTGGCAATATTTTCAGGAATAGTTGGTTGTTATTTGCCACCATCTTCAAATTCTATCCTGGTGTCCTTAACCACTATCAAAGTGGCTTAATCTATAAACAAATGAGATAATAAATAAATTAAACTGATGCAGCAATTTTTTGACTTTTCACAAACCTGAAATACAGGAAATTCTGAAGTCCTTTAATAAACTTTAGTATTTATCATAGCTTAGCAGGCTGTAATACAATTGTGCATACTTACTACTTCTTGGCATGTTTGTAGGGAGTTGCCTAAAGAAAGTCAATAAATGTTTGTCATACCAGTTGAGTGAAAATTCTAGAGACCAATGCTTTAGATCCATATAATAGAAAATGTATTTAGACATAAATAATATATTGATATTAGATATATTTCTATAACTACACACAGTTCTGTAAGATAAGCATAACCTATATATAAGGTATGCCTAACTTTCATTTCCATGTAACAAACTGGACAATAACACCTTTCTAATGATGGTCATTTGTGATTTTGTGTACAAAATATGTATATCTTGAAGCAGACTATCCATTTACACACTAGTTTTTTAATCTATATTTCTCCATGCATTAGCAATAGGAACAGCATTTAGACTTATATACCGTTTTACAGCCCTCTCTAAGTGATTTACAGAGTCAGCATATTGCCCTCAACAATTCGGGTCCTCATTGTACACACCGAGGACTTTTCGGAAGGATGGAACGCTAAATCAACCTTGAACCTGGTGAAATTTGAACTGTCAAATTGCTGGCAGCCGGCATTCAGCAGAAGTAGCTTGCAGTACTGTACTCTAACCACTGCACCACTGTAGTTCATTACCTTTCTCTTGTTAACATAATACATAAATCAATCTACTTGCTTTCATTTGTACCATTTACATACAATTTGTTTATTTATGTATAAATTGTTTATTCCTCCAATGCCGCTTGGTCTTCATTACATAAACTTTCAAAGTCATATTTCTTGGTGCTTTACACAATCTATCTAAAGTTCACTGCAAAACATTCAGCTTCTTAGTCAATATCAAGGCATCATCTAAGGACAAAAGTACACACATGCTCAGATCTCCAACCACCATACCTCTAACATCACTACAGGCATTTTTATACATTTATATATAAATATGTTAAACCAGGGATCCTCAACCCCTGGTCCGTGGATCGGCATTAGTCCACAGCATGCCAGAAACTGAACCGCAGAAACAAGTGAAGCCCCATTTACGGGATGCAGGCAGCACATGAAACCGTGCCTCCTCCTGTCTGCGGAAAAACCTCTCTCCACGGAACCTATGCTTGGTGCCAGGGTTGGGATTTTACCAGTTGACACCTATTCGCTAGAACCGGTTGTTAACATTCTAAGCAGTTTGGAGAACTGGTTGCTAGAAGAAATTACTGGCCTAATCCTGTAAGGAAGGCAGGAAGGAAACATTCTGGTGTTGCTTACAGAAACTGCCTCTCTTATTACATTCTTGGCAGGACTAGACTTCCTGTCTCTGGAACTTCTCTGGAGTTTTTTCCCCTCCTTTGCTGGTACTTTGCTTTGTGGAGTGACCATTCAAAGTTACAATGGCACTGAAAAAAGTGACTTATGAGCATTTTTCAGACTTACAACTGTTGCAGCATCCCCACAGTCATGAGAGGCCAGGGGAGGAGATGCATGCTTCGATGTGAGTGATATTGAGTTGGCCACACCTAGCCAATAACATGACCACCAACCCATGTCCACCAACTTAGCCACACCCACAGAACTGATTGTTAAAAAAATTGAATCCTACCCCTGCCTGGTGTCCAAAAGATTGGGGGCCGCAGCCGCTGCCTTAAACAACCAAATAGACCTACATATTCTTGTGTTACTTCTTGCTCAATGTTAAGCATTTGCTAAGCATTCTCTGTATTCTAATGCATGCTTTACTTCCTTTACATGTTGCATTTATTGCATTCAAAAGGCTACCTTCACTTGTATATTTGTGCAAAATATTAATTCAAGCCAATAGATTTCTCTAAATCAACAAATGTTTATATAAAATATATTGCAGATCTAGCTTCTCAAATAATCTGCAAATTCATTAAAATATCTGGGATGAATGTACAATTTCAAATCCTCTGTTTTCAGAGTATTGGTTCCTAAATTATACAATACAGTAAATTCAATACCTGCCAAACTCATTTGGTTACTTATCATCTCAGACAGGTTCTTATAAAATGACAGAGAAGATAATAACATTAGCCTGAACTTTTTTTATTTATTGGCAATTGAAATGTCCATGCACTTAAAGACTTCAATTTGAAAGCTTCATTCACATTAAGTAGTGAGATATCCTTTTTGGCATTCTCTGTTTACATTACCATTTGTTTTTTTCTATCAATTGCTTTTTTATTTTTTTTTAATCCAACTTCAGGGGCTTTCCCTAAATATTCTTTAGCTTTACTGAATCAGCACAGATACTCTGGCATTTTGCACTGTAAATGTCACTTTTATTTGGCTAGGCACTTCCTCCTCTGTAGTTCAATTTCATTTTGCAGAGTTTGGAGAATGACTCCTGCCTCCCAAGAATTTTCAAGGGAGTTGGTTATACTGTCAATGTGAAAAATCCAACATTGTTTTATTATTATTATTATTATTGTTGGTTGTCCAGTCTGCCAGATGTTTATATCAGATTTGGCATTTTTATTCTGTCTAGTCCTTCTCAAGTATCTGGAATAGAAGATACTGTTGTTTCTTTTTTTATAAAAAATATGCTTTATTTAATTTCTACAAAAGATAAACTATATATTAAAAAAGGAATTAAGAAGGAAAAACATGGAAGGAATATGCAAAGGAATAAAGAAGAAGAAAAAAGAAATAGAAAAGGGTAATGTCTAACTTTCTTTGATGCATTAACCTTTGATCTAAAATTCAATTTTACACAGTATTTCTATAATCATAAAAATTGTAATAATCAAAACCCAAAATTTATATAGCATTTCTTTTGATTTTTAACAAAAAAGTACAAAATTGGCTTTCACATACAAACAAAGCCAGACCAAATCCCTTCTTTAATCAAGAAAGTTAATTTTATTGCCTCGATCAGTTCCATTAACTTCATTATCTATTTTTCTCCTGTGGCAATCTGTAAGTCTTTTCATGTATGTGCATACAAAAGTCTAGCTGCAGTTATCATATATAAAAACAAAGTCCCATGGTTTTTCTCCAATGGTGTATCCATCAAATCAGAAAGATGAACCAGTGGTTTCAATTATACATTTATTTTAACAATTTTATGGATCAAAATACATATATGATCCCAATAATTCTTAGCCTTCTTATACGTCCAAAAAGGTGATTGATATTTCATGGTATTAAAGCAGAAGTGGTATTCAGCAGGTTCTGACCAGTTCTGGAGAACCGGTAGCAGAAATTTTGAGTAGTTTGGAGAACCAGCAAATACCACCTCTGACTGGAGATTTTATAGTATCCTTCTTCTGCCACACACACCAAGCCACGCCCACAGAACCGGTAGTGAAAATTTGAATCCCACCACTGTATTAAAGGTATTGTCACAATGTAAGCAGTTGCAAGTGAAGCTGCCTTTTGAAAGTGATGGTGATTTTGTCAATATAAATGGTATTCAAGTGGTGCTCCAGATTACATCTAAAGTGCCAATTGGTACCATTTTTGTTTTCTTTTGTCATAGATGTTCTACTTCTATTTGCAAATCTTTGTATGTGGTAATTTTCTCCAGTATTTTCTCTTCTATTTTGCTGTCTTCAGATATTGCCACGTCCATTACTAACAGTTTTTTGTCTTTTTATTCACAAAGTCTGGAATATTCTATGACAGGTAGTGCTGATTTTAAATTCTAAAATCCCAGAGCACTTGAGCTTCTTCATTTTCTATTGCTTTGTCTATTTTGTGGCCTCACCTGTTCTTGCTTGCAGGAAAATAGTATATTTCTTTCAGATCTACCAATGCACAATTGTTGCTACTTTATCATGCCACTGTTTGAAGTCAGTTTGTGCAATCTTCTTGCAGCCCCTAACTAGGTGATCCCTAGTTTCTTCATTTCTTTGCAGAGGCAGCATTTGTGCTGTCTGTTGCTATCTTCTCAATTCTGGGTAATTATTATCCTTTTCATATCAGGTAGATTACTTTGTCTATAGGTATGCTTTAAATTGGTGAATTAAGGGCTTGCGATGAGATACAGTGGTTTTTAAATAATCCAAAACTATCAAAATGATTTGTGCTAAAACCATGAATCTCAGCAATTGCAAATGTTGTGGTTTGCCGGTAGCCTGTGTAGATGGCAGTGGGATCGGACAGTGGGGATGAACGGGGACCAGTCCGGGAGTCTGGGGAGGACTTGGACAAGGGTCCTGTATCAGATGAAGAGATGGGGCCAGGACCATCTGGGAGTGGTGTGCTGACTCCAGAGTCTCCTGAGCTGCGAGCAGAGGAACAAGGGGAGCAGAAGAAGGCAAGAGCAATTAAGACAAAAGGGGTGACTCGGGAGTAAGGCTTGTAGGTGATTGCCCCTCCCATAATATATAAAGGAAATGCAAAGGTAGAGAAACCTTTGCAGGAAGCAACATTGTTTGCTCTGTTCGGATTAAACCTTGAAGCTCTTTGTGCACTTTGTACTTTGGTTGTTTTTTTATAGTTAATTTGGCACTTTAGTTGTTGGCAGCAATTCAAAGGAGAGAAAGGTGAGTGCTTATCTCGAGGGATTGTTTGGGACTGATTACAGGCTGTGAATGAACATAATTCCCAGTGTTGAAATAAAACAAGAGTTGTTTTAACTAAGTGTATGCTTAGGAAGTCTCAGGAAGCCTTGGTCAGAACAGCAATAAGGATTTCTCCAAACTTACTCACCATAAAAAAAAAACTGGAGAAACAAAGCAATCTCTATGCACTTATCTTACTGTCCTTGGCCAATCAGGTATAACTTTTTGTTTATATGATAATAAAATACTAGAGCAAGTTTCAAAACCATTTATATTTTTTACTTATTTAAGTTCTAATTTATTCATGGACAAGGTTCTCAACTATCTAGTTGCTACATCATACAGTTAAAGTTATAGGTGTCAAGGATTTCTCTCTTGCTTTGTAATGAATTCCCTGTACCTTTCTGTTAAGTCTAATATTATGAGATTTCCAATATCTTTTTGCAAGTTTTTACATGCATTTATTCACAACTGAATACAGCAAGAACTAGACTGTAAAAGTAATATACAAATATTTAATTCCAAAATATCTCACAGTACGAATTCCCAAGGGTTCTTTTTCCTAGAAATTAGAATTCATCTCCATTATTTATGAGTTTTTATGAGTTTATTACCATCCACTTTAACTAATCTTAAATAAAACCATTAATCTTCATATTAACGGACAATGTAGGTTAATCACCACAGTAGATAATAATTCCTATGCATAGTTCTGTTTTAGTTAAAGAAACACTAAACAGGAAGAGAAGATAAAATGTTTTGATTTGAAAAAAAAAATGTAACTTGGAGATCTACAGTACCTTAAAACACAAAGATAAATAATTCCTTGTTTTCAGGGATTATATATCACAGATTTATTTTTCCACATATCAATTAACATTTTAAGAGTAATTAAAGCTATGTCACTTGTGATGGAGAGGAAAAAATAGCCTGGGAAAAATGCCCTCTCTCTCTAGGGAATAGAAATGAAAAGTTGAATAAAACTAAAAAAGATAACAGATGATCCAATATTCTTTCAATACGATTTTCAACATGTCTAGCAAGGAACTACCAAAGAGAAAATCAGATCCCCAGCAACACAGGCAAAGTAAGCTACTATATATAAACAGAAAGTGAACCCAGCACTTACCAGCACTAAAGATGTTATCTAGTTGGGTAATGAAACATCTGCAAGCAAACAACCAAGCTCAGAGAGCACCAATCAGTCCACAGTTCAACTTTGAACTATAAATATTTTCTTCTATAGGTCTCTGGATAATTGTCACCAAAAGTCTGTAGAGATTCTCAGTCATCCAGGTCATGGTTGTCCCAAAGGTGCTTTTTCAGGATGCAACTGGACTTTCTTGTTATTTCTTCTCATCCAAGAAGCTTCTTCAGCTCCAATGTTCTTGGGTGAGAAGCAAAATGTCTTCAAAAGAAAAAACAAGGAAGTCCAGTTGCCTCCTGAAAAAGCACCTTTTGCACAACCATGACCTGGATGACTGAGAATCTCTACAGACTTTTAGCTGTACAGTTTGGAATGTACACCCTTTGAATGATGTGGAAGTAAGGAATGGATTTCCAGAGGAAAAATTTCAGACTACAGGAACCAGGAGCATTATTCAGGTGACCCTGAGGACACAGATAAACCTTCAAGTGCTTGAACAACCCTCTAAAACAGAGATGTCAAACTCCCATTGTCACAGCAGTGTCACATGATGTATTGGGACTTTTTTCCCCTTCACTAAACCAGGTGTGGGCATGGCCAGTGCATGATGCATCCAGCCTGTGGGCTGGGAGTTTGACAGCTCTGCTCTAAAAGGATGCAGAATACCAGCTGTTCGTAAGGAATATAAATCCCATTATCCTGCGGTCCGATCTAAGTATAGTATATAAAATCATACATTGCAATGTCCTACCTGTCAATGAATACTTTAGCTTCAACCATAACAACACAAGAGCACACAATAGATGCAAACTCAAGGTTAACCGCACCAAACTTGATTGCAGGAAATACGATTTCAGCAACAGAGTGGTCAATGTCTGTAATACTCTACCTGACTCTGTGGTTTCTTCCCCAAACCCCAAAAACTTTAACCTTAGACTGTCTACTATTGACCTCACTCCTTTCCTAGGGGGTGGGCATAAGCACACCAACGTGCCTACTGTCCCTGTCCTATTGTTTCTTTTATTTTTCTTATATGTATCCATGTATTCATAATTATGTTTATACTTATACCTATTATCTTGTAAGCAATTGACAAATCAAATAAATAAATAAAGAAGCTTCTTGGATGAGAAGTGAAACATCTTCAAAAGAAAAAACAAGAAAGTCCAGTTGCATCTGGAAAAAGCACCTTTGGGAGTCTCACCATGACTCCTTCCAGCTGTCATTTTGAGCAGTCATTTTCAGGGCTTTCTTCTACAATATCTGAATATTGTATATTTGAAGAACAAAACCCATAAATCAGGTATAGAGATTGAATACCATATTGATAGATTACAGTATTTCTTGAGTCAGCAGACTTCATTGTTGAAAGGTTATATATCATTATATGAAGAAGTTATTTACATAAAGGTCTGTTTACTTTCCTATGTTCCATTTGTGTTGTACTAGACAGTATGCTGAGGTTTGTTTTATTGATAATCTCAGACAAAGACTGAATATCCTTCTCCCTTGATTTATGAACATATACTTTAGATATTATTTTGCTGAAAAGAGTACCATAAATTCTGTTGGCAGTTATCTCACACACATTTTCTTTCTCTGTTTTTTTTTTTTAAAAATAATCTGTAATTATATTTAGAATAGATTCAGGCAAAACTATTTCCTAAGACTGAAGAGTTTGCTACTTCCTGTTACATAATCAGTTACAATATTATTGACATTGCCATAAACATTGCTTGTTAAATTGATATCAGCTTTTGGAATTATTAGATTTTCATAACATGGAGTCTCTTTTACCCTATAAGAACTTTCATCATCTTAGCTTTAATGATTAATAAAAGAAAATGGATATTAAATTTTGCTGTGATAATTTTGTTTTCTGTAAACAAGAAGAATATTTATTCATATCTTTGACATTCAAGCTATTGCAAGTATTCATGTGTGGACTACTTGATAAATAAATGGATTATATTGGCCTTATGTGATGTGTTTATTTTTGTTCGCCAAACTGAATACTATTGCATGCTAGATGTTCTGCTCATACTGTCACTAACAATGTTGACAAAAAAATTCCTTTGAAACAGATTTGGTTCCAAAGAATCAGTATACTATCACTTGTTAAGGTAAATTTGGGACTGACTCTCACTAAAGATATCTATTGTCCTACCAGGTGAGATAGGGTTGGCACACTCTTAGTTCCCTTCCTGAAGTTGTTGTGGCCTGTCGGCAGCCGGCCCCTCCAGCAGACAAAGTAGATGAGGAGGTGGCGTGGGAGTCAAGGCCAGCATCAAGGCAATCTGAGAACTCTGAGGGGGAAGAAGGAGTGGAACTGAGGGGGAAGAAGGAGTGGAACTGGAGATAGAGCAGAGGTGGATTCTGGGCTGCCCTTCAGCCCTTAGATGGAGAGTCAACAGCCCCCAGGTCTGGAGATGGTTGATGAGGAGAAGAGGAGGAACAGCTGGGTCCAGTTCCTGACACACGGATGCCCAAAAGGCAGAGGAGAGGAGAGCAGTGGAAATCTATGGACTGATCCTTGGGACGGAAGAGCCACTGCTGCAAGCGAAGTCTCATCCTAGCTCTGGAGATAAAAGGCAGGGAAGAATAGATGTGGCAGACAATTATTCATCTCCCTGCTGGACAGACTTGTTAGCCTGCTGTGAGAGGGAGAGAGATTTTGTGCTAGGGCTGCTGGCACTCCTAATAAAGGGAACATTTATTTAACTAGAGAGGGTTTGTCACATTTGTGAGCCAGGTCAGAACAGAAATATTATATTCTAATGAAAGCTAGGAAGTGTGCTTTTTCAGTGGCAGTCCCTGGTTTATGGAACATCTTGTCCCCTGAGATTTGGCACACCCGCATGCCTTTTAGCTTTCCATAAAACCTTAAAGACTTGACATTAGAAGTCCTTTGTAAAGCTGTTCCCTGTGTGAATAAGTTGATAGGCAATCTGTTGCATGCAAGCCATTGTATGACACATACAAGACTGGGTATATCTTGCATTAGTATGTTAATTGTTCTTTCACTATTGATAAAACTGCAACACTTTCTAATTTTTCTACAAGTTTAATACCAGCCAAGACATTCTGTCCTGTGTCTTGCATATTAGATAAAATGGAAAGAAACTAACCATAAATTCAGGCTGACAGAAATGAGAATGCTGTGGTGAGTTATGGTTTTCTGCTACAGCAGTATCCGTGTGCTGTATAATCAATGTAAAATGGTTATGAAAAGAAAATGGATCATTAACAACTCTTACTATCATCATATTGTTCCTTCTAGCTCTTTTTTCTTCCCTCTTTAGGCAAGAATTATTGACTGTTTTTGTTTGTATTTAAGGTTTCCCAGGATGGCTCAAAAGCACAATGGATTAGCAGCAGTGCTATAAAATAACACTGACCAACCCCTTCCATTTTTTATTTAAGACTCTTCCCTACTTCAATTTTAAGCTGCTTGATTCTAATGCCTGAAATGGCCACAGTAAAGGCCCAGTGTTCTGTATAAGCCAAAACATTGCAACTTTAAGATATGTGGACTTCAATTTCCAGAATTCCTGGCTGATGGAATTCTGGGAGTTGAAATCCACACATCTTAAAGTTGTTAAGGCTGAAAAACACTGGTCTAGAGTCTAGACCATACTTATCACAGTCCTTAGTTGATGGATTCCCTTGTTGCTTTCCTTCTCACTTCTGTGACAGCAAAACAAGTACCAATTGCTTTCTTTTTGATGGACTTGGAAAAGACATGGTTTCCATCAAGAACCCTGATGGATTATCCTTCTTTTCCAACTCCCTTTGTATCTGACACTTTCTTATTCAGTGATAGACTGATAAGACTGAAGAAAGCGTTTTACCATTTTTCCTATCACTTGAGTAAAAGGGTAACTGGCAGAATTCTTGTCTGTTTTACTTGAGTTTAAAAAATAATAATTAAAGAAAATCCAAAAAGTCCTGCATTTCACCGGTCCTGTTAAGGCTTTTAGGTATGGCATTGATGGACCTTCCTCTCCACCTTGGACTCCATATTATCACCCAGAAACACAGGGAATTGCAGCTGGGGGCTTCGCCTTTAAGAGATAAGATTTGAAATCAAAGTCTGCTATCATTAACTCACTGAGACTATCCAGAAAGCTAGCTGTTTGGAGTACTACATTAAAGCAACAGAAAGATACATCGATGGTAAATATAGAGTCTTTTTCAACAAATCCACAATGTGCACTATTGCAGTTACGTACAATCTCAGCAGAAATGCATTGGGAGACTAAGCAAATTGCCAAATGTAATTACTTGAAATTCATTCAATGTAGCTCTCATTTGACAATATGCATTCAATAAGAATGTAATGATGCACTACTAATTAGGGATTCTTTAAATTTTCAACAATGGAAGTTTAGATAACTTTCCTTGTGTTGGACACCTAATAAGTGGAAACAAAAATTCTATGCTTTATAGAAGGGTACTAAAAGATTCTTCAATTGTGATATTTCAAACATTATTAGAACAGGGGGAAAATGACCCCCCACAGAACTAAGTACATGAAAATAGTATTACTTTAAATTTGAAGCAAAAAATAACCCAAGGGAGGCAGACAGGTGGTCACTCCAATACCTGAAAGGATTATTAAAGGAGGACAAGGAAATAGCTGAATAGCTGAAAAAAAATGTGTGTATTAGTTCTTATTGAGGAAGAATTTGTGTAACTGTATAAGAACTGTATAAATATATCACATATGCATCATCTTCAGAGGAATTCTAAAGACCAATGCTGCATACAGTATATATTTTTTCTAAATTACGTTCTATGGAATCCAATGGTACTTTTTCACATGGAAGCAACTTAGTTCAATGTTGAACTGGGTCATGGATAATGATTGGTTGAACTAGTGCAGTGGTGGTTAACCTTTTTGGGCTCCTATGCCAAAAAACCCATAATACAATGTGCCCCCCATATCCTCTGCGCATGCGCATGCAACCCCCCCACCAGTCCCCCACCACCCCCTTACCTGCACTGCATCTCACAGCTGATTTTTTGGCTGGTTTGAGGTCTTTTTCAGCCTCCCAGAGGCTTGGGAAAAGCCTCTGCAAGGCTTTCAGGCCAAATAATATGCTCGTTTCATCACTTCTGGTATTACAGGAAGTGATGAAATGAGCCTATTCGTCCTGAAAAGCCTTGTAGAGACTTTTTCCAAGCCTCTGGGGGGCCAAAAAAGGCCTCAAACCAGTTGAAAAATCAGCTGTCAGGAGCGTGCATGTGCAGTGAAGTAAGTTTGCCTGTGGCTTGCATGCCAACACAAATGGCTCTGCGTGCCACTTGTGGCATGTGTGCCATAGGTTTGCCATCACGGAACTAGTGTATCATACAAATAGGAAAACTATGTAAGTTGACCCGGCCAATGTATTGGAAGTTTTGTTTGGAGCTAAGGTAGCTCCCTGCTTTCATGAAGTCTAAATGTATAAGCTATATTTATTTATTTATTTATTTATTTATTTATTTATTTATTTATTTATTTATTTATTTATTTATTTTTATTTGTCAATTGCTTACAAGGTAATAGGTATAAGTAAAAAACATAGTTATGAATATATGGATACATATAAGAAAAATAAAAAATATATAAAAGAAACAATAGGACAGAGACGGTAGGCACGTTGGTACACTTATGCATGCCCCCTACAGACCTCTTAGGAAAGGGGTGAGGTCAATAGCAGAAAGTCTAAGGTTAAAATTTTTGGGGTTTCGAGAAGAAGAGTCAGGTAGAGTATTCCAGACATTGACCACTCTGTTGCTGAAGTCATATTTCCTGCAATCTATATGTACAGTATGTACGTGTGTGGCTAGCTGGAGTTGAAATGCACAAGTCTTAAAGTTGCCAAGTTTGGAGACCTCTGGGGTATACCGTAGGTTTTAACAAGGCCTTCCGCCACCCCGAGTATGCAAAGACATAGCAGAAATGGGGACAGAAGCTGATTTTGGTCTCTTTTCTTGCTCAGGCTCACTATGGCAGACTAATAATTATAAAAATGAGAAACAGAAAAGGACGTGTGAGCTACCAATCTCCTTTTTGGCACCTAGAAGGACACAGCAGACAATGTAATCACATTTAATGTAATCCACCACAGAGAAATCATCAGTTGGTCAAGGATGGTCACCAACTGTCATGGAAATCTGGTCAGGTTCTATATGATGGCAGCAAGAAATTCTTGAGGTCTTTGAAACATTACAAATGAAGTTGACCTCTACTAAAGAATTAAAATGATCCCTCCCCAGCAGGAAATGATGAAAAAATGCTGAAGGAAGAGACTTAGTTATTAGGCTTTTGGAGAATTCACTAATGAGACAACCGATGAAAGGAAAAGTGAGCATCCATTTAAGATTATTTAACCAAATAGATTCAGTTCCGTTGAAGTATATTTAATCAAATATACTTGTCATGAAAATTCAGGAATTGTTGTCAAGTAGGATTACCATGTCTAGACAATTTAATTAAGCTAATATTGTTGATTAGATGTGTTTAGGTTTGTTCCATTAAAAATCTTTTTGTAGACTTTACTATGCTGTTTACTGACATTTAAGCACTTCCTTCTATATTAAGCCTATCAGATTTTTTTTAAAGATTAAAAGGGAAACAGAACTTCCAGTTCTATTCAGAGAAGAAGCATTGCTGATGGCTGCTTCCCTGAGAAGAGCATCATTACTAAACCTGGGAGACATTTCTTGGATATGGCTGAAAAAAGAGATAGGAGTAATGTCAACAGAAGATAATATTTATAGCTTAGGGTTGAACTATAGGGTTCTTGTTAGTCTCTGAGTGTATGGCCATGGCATGGAGTGCAGGTGGAAGTTCTCAAAGAATTCAAATGAAAATAATTTAATGAGCAATAAAAATATGCGATTTGTTCCCGAATTTGAGCTCCTTATTCAATTTTAAAAAAAGGGAAATTAGAGTCCCTTGTAGGTTAATTATTTTATAATGACCTCTCTTGGGTAAGCTGAGAGAAAGCATGATTGGAAGTGGTATTATTGCGTATACAGCATATAGCTGTACTGTTGCAGTCCAGGAGCTTCATATGGTCTGCTGGGATGTCCATGTCCCTTCAGAGTCTTTAGCCTATTAGTCATAAATAATCCGTACACTTCAGTTCCTCTTGCTCTTGGCCAACTGTCTCCTTTATAGATATATGTGTGCTTTTCTGGGAAAGCACATTAATGCCTTTGTTCAGATAATCCTTAATCTATTTTAAACCCTGGGAATTAAATGAGGTATGAAGGGATCACAATGAACTGCCTAGAATCATGACCGAACAGGTTGGCCTGTACATTTTATAAATAAATAAATAAGCAACCATATGTATGCTTATCTGCATGCATACTTAGATAAAATTTAACAGTTTTAAAATATCAAATATGATATTTTACATATGCATAACGGGTTTTAAGTAAAAATTACATAAGTGGTATTCCAACCCAGAAGTAAACCATAAATGTGGACCTTTAATGTTTAGTATTTTAAAATTTTTGATTAATATGTCAGGAAAATCAAACACTTACATTCCAAAAGAGTACATGAATTTATTCTAATGCAATTTCCTTCATTCTTTTAAAATAGAGGGATTTTTTGTTCCCTAGGAACAAATACAGACATTTAAAATAAGATAAGAAATGAGTTTTGTAATGCCCTATAGGCATATTTCATTCAAAAAGTTTTATAGCCACCTTCTAGAATATATTAGTCAGGTACTGATTAAATTAACTGGAAGCAATTAAATTCATCTTGAAAGTACTATCTTCCATACTAATAGACCAAAAATGTATTTTTACAGAAATAATGATGCATATAAAAAGTAGTTATAAATATATAAACTCTTTGTTAAGATATTTCAGGAGACTGCAAACTAAATATCAATCCTTCTTCTTTTATGACTGAAAAACAGACATAGTCTTTTCAAAATGTTCCTGGGTATTTAGTGTCCTTTGCAACGGAATCCTTTTTCATGGAATGCCAGCTCCTTCTAGTCCTGATCCATCCAGTTCTGTTAGCAGTGTGCCACAGGAGATCATGGGATAGATTGGAGTCACTCTAGGAGAATCAAGGGAAATTTATTCTACAATTAGAGGAGATGAGACATTCATTCATTCATTCATTTGATTTTTATGGCCACTCATCTAACAAAGCAACTGTGTGGCTCACAGCAGCAACAAAACTACAAAATCATAAAATTAAAACTAAACACCCAGTGCCTCAGTAATCCCCCCAGAATGTCCCAACAATTATTCACAGACTTCTATCGCTCTAGTCCAAGGGCAGCCCATGAAAAGCACATAGAATAGAATAGAATAGAATAGAATACTTTATTGGCCAAGTGTGATTGGACACACAAGGAATTTGTCTTGGTGTAAATACTCTCAGTATACGTAAAGAAGGAACATTAGTTAAGAATCAAGAATCATAATGTACAACACTTAATGATAGTCATAGGGTACAATCAACATCAAATCATACTAGGAAACAGAGGATACAAGCAACAAAGTTATAGACACAAGTGGGAGGGGATGGGTGATAAGGAGTGATGAGAAGATTAACAGTAATAGTAGTGTACACTTTGTAAATAGTTGAACAGTGTTGAGGGAATTATTGGTTAGGGTTAGGGTTTACCTAGTCAATGAAAAGCACATTGAAGTAAACCAAGCAGGAAGTCACCTAAGCATGAGTGACTTGATGCACAAAATACATCTGTACAAAAAACCAAAGTCACACACTCTTATCAGGTTTGAGTCAAAATGGATTCCTCCCCAATAAGATACTCACAGCCTCTAGATACTCACTTGCCCAGCTTGGGGTGTATAACATCTCCGTCCCAAATATCATACCACACTCCATGCTGTTTCATGTCATTATTAAGTAGCTTCATGTAGATATTAAAAAGGAGAGGCAGGAGACCCAGGCCTTGAGATAGTGACTTTGCAGGGAACCTCTCCCTTCTAACACTGACTTGAACTGTTCATGGAAAAAAGAGAACCACTACACAAAACAATGCTTTCCATTCCCAGTCCCCAAAACTGGTTCAGCAGGATACCATGGTTGATCACATTGCAAGCTGCTGAGAGATCTAGTGCCTTGTCCCAGACCAAGCATACCCATGCACACAGAGAAGAAATTGCAAACTTTACTGATAAGTTTTAAGAGGAAAGAGGAAGGAAATATGAGTGCAAATGTGCATGTGTGCACACAAATGCACACAAACAGAGAGAGTAGAGAAACTAATCTCCAAATGTTCAGCAAACTTGCCTTAAAGAGTTCCAATCCAAAACTGAGCCCAAAGTCAAGCAGAGTCCAAGGTTTCAAACAAAGTCAAGAGGTCTCAAATTGGGAGACAAGGGCAGATGGAGTCTGGGTAAATAAACAGTTGTTACCAATGGACAGGCTTGAGCTCACTGCTCTTCTTAAATAGAAGACCCGTGATATGACTCATTTAGAAGGCTGAGGTTCCTGTCTTGTAGAACCTTGTAGGAGCTTTGTAGAACAGGGGTGTCAAACTCGTAGCATGACTATCAGGACTTTTCCCCCTTTGCTAAATTGGAAGGGGCCAGCATGTGATGCATTTGGCCTGTGGGCGATGAGTTTGACACCCCTCTTGTAGAACATCATTAGCTTAATTGAATTGTCTGCTCTTCTCTCTTATATGATGAGCCCTTGCACTGCAGAGGAGGGCAGTTGCAAACACCCATTGCAACTGTGCCCACTGGTTACCTGGTGGGTGGGGCTAACTTCTTTTGCCTGCAACTGCTCAGGTAGCAGTTTATCCGGCAACTCTGGAACTAGCTGTTCATCGTTGATCTCCTTATCTGAGCTCACCATGACATCCAGGAGAGTCAAGATGGTTGCCGTGCCCCATCCTGAATCCCTCAAATGCTATCTCAGTACTGTTCTCTGTCCAGAACTTAGAATGAAATGCCTCCCCTGAGTTTGCATGTACCTCTTTATTCTATTGTTGACAACAGCAGCTTTTATTTTATTTTCACATACCATTTATTGCTAGTTAACACCTCCAGCTTTCATGTTATTGAAAAACTATCCTGGAATAATTCAGTATAAATGTTTGTTTAATAATAGATCCTTACAGGAAAAAGGGATAGATGAAAATCCAAAGACCAGATAAAGACTGATAATTGTTCCACTAGAAATTGCAAAATGAGAAGCATCCCAACATTCTTCCAATAGGCTCTGCCAATTCCTCTCTTTTACCATATATTGTACTGTCACATGCATGTATGAATGTGCTTATATGCCTGTGTATATATTTGTGTGCATGTGTGCGTAAAATACTGCTTTGGGAAGACAGATGATTTGTCAAAAGGAAGATTAATTATACAAACCGGCTTTGCTTGTGGATATCTGCATTATATATATGACATCATTTCTGTTCCCCCAAATCTCTCAGAATATTTTGAAGCTGGTCATATTACTACCCTCAGTCCTGCAGATTGATACATTGGCACAAATGTTGCAGAGGAAGGACACTCCAATTTTCTTTTAAAAAAAGAAGCTTTGGGAGAGGGGGCGGTATATAAATTTAAATAATAAATTTAAATAATAAATTCTATGAAGGATGAAGCACACACCTTTCCAGTGTAAACCAACTCTGCCATATATTCATATAACATTTTAGCATAAACTCCCCCAGATATTGTTACAGTAGCAGGCAATTTATTTGGACTATCTGTCCAAATAAAAATAATAATAATAAAAGAATAATATCAGGGCTAACTGCTGTCCATGTATTTCTAGTATCTAATTATGAAATGTTATTTAAGTTTTTGTTCAGCCTTATAACATAGAAGGTCTAATTCACACACAACTGCTTCAATTTCAATTCTAAACATATTTTTTTTGATAAGCACCACTGAACACAGAGGTGATATGCTTCTGAATAAACATGATTATCTACCAATAATGGATAAAACAGCCAGTATTTCTTACCTTTGTATATTCACATATTGATCTATGCCTAAGAGATTCAGAAGAGAATTTATCTGCCATTCACTACTTCCCCTCCAATAAAGTTAATATCATATTTGAGTTCCCATGATTTTGTTAAAATCTCATCTTACACAGTCCAAGTAAATAGTATAACTTGGCAGTGCTTTTACTTAGAAAAATATATTAAAAGAAAAATCCAGCAAGAGTAGGGATTTCTACCATGCAATTTTTCTTGGAATAAAAATATCTTGTTATGATAGTTATTGATCTTGAAATCTTTCTCTAAATGGAAAAAAAATGTATCATGTTCTGCAGTCTTTGACAACTGTTAGTGATAACAGTTAACTCTTAACACTATTTTTGAAGTGTGCTATGATAACCATCTTTTCTTGTGGATCATAAAAATGATCAGAGGTCTTACTTAGTTTGAAAATGGATATCCAATTTAGTTAATTGAAAGTAGCATTTTAATGCCACAATTAAAACAATAACAGTAAAAAGAATGATCAGAGAGATTATCCCAGAAAAATAACAAATGACAGTACTCAGAAATTTCTTTTTTTTAAAAAGCCTACAGTAAACAAAAACAAAAAAAAATCAATATAACTGTTGACTGATTCCCCCCCATTTTTTTTCTGCACACACGAAGTAACTTCCATCTATATGAGGAATACCAGCAGTTATGTATGAATCTATAGGGCTGCATGACACTTCAGGGAAGCAATTTTTAGGATTTAAATGGCTATTCAAGTAGTTCTTGTTACTATTGCTACTATTATTATGGTTCATTGCATAGTCCGCCAGATGTTTAAACTGGATTTGGCATTTTGGTCCATGATGGTGATTTTGTCAATGCTAATGATGTTCGAGTGGTGCTCAAGATTCCACCCAAAGCACCTGTTACTATTAAGACTATTTTTGCAATTTTTTTTGGTTAGAGTTGTTCCACCGAACTATTTAAAGATCTTTGCATTATGTGATTTTTTTAATCCAGTTATTTCCTTTCTGCTCTATTGTCTCCAAGTACTGCAATGTACGCTGTCCTCTAGTGATATGTTTGAAGTGTATTCAGTCGGGAGACTAAGTGGAATATGGAATTTATAATTGTTTGTAAGATTTTTTTTTAGAGAATAAGATTGCACAGAAAATATCAGCGCCATTTCTATGGACTTGTTTACACAGCTGCTGTTTTCTATGTTTTCCCATAAAACTGTATTCGACACAGCTTAAAGGAAAAATTATGTGCCCCTCAAACTCTTCTTGAGCTTAATGAAATGTAATATCATTAATTCCAATGGGATGGGGATCTGCCACTATTTCAAGAAAATATGCCATGTGCTTGGGAAATATAGGCTGTAGCGCAGAATTGCAATAAGGCCTTTCATGGAAATCTAAATTACACATTTTTATTGGGGTTGATTTGTATCAGCAAATTAATGCCTCAGTTGAAAATTTAAGTTGCTGCTCTGCAAATTAAAACCTACATTTGCCTTGATTTCAGGAATGGAAGTAACATTTGTGAGTGAAGTTTTGTAATTAAAAGTAAAACAGGGGCCTGAGGATGATCGATGTGACCTGCAGAGCCAGCATACTGAGAAGCTCGAGCAATTTTTCTTTGGCAAGGGGGTTGGTGGTAGATTTATCATTAGGACAGCAAACATATTCACTTGGATTGGGGGTGGAAGAAGCAATTAAATATAGACCTTGGTGACAGCACTTGTCACAAAGATGGCTGTGAATATCCTTACAGGAATTTTAAATTAAAAAAAAACGGAGGTTTATTGTCCTTTTGAGTAACTTCATGTTCCTTTCATAAGCCTAGAAACAAGATTAGTGATAGATAAGTTTTGTAAAATTCAGCATGTGGAAGCATTTTGGGCATGGAGAAGAAAAGCAGGTTGTTAGTGGGGCCTACTATCTGATTCACAATAAAAGAAAATATAAATCTAAGTGTGGGGTAATAATTGAAAGTCTGGCGTGTTATAATAGACTAGCTAGCTTCCATAGCAACCTCTGGCTGCAAAAGTAAGCATTTCCAGCACAGCGCCTTTCATATTCACTTAATTCGCAGTCAGCATGACCATTGGAGAGCATTAGAGTAGAAACACTGGTTTTGTTCTGCTGGAGTTGGCTCTCATAGGTAGCGAACATTCAATGGCAGAACTGAAAATGCTTGAATTTGGAAGCATTAGCCCAGGGTTCAATGGCCTAAAACTTTGAAAGGACTGGCTTATTAGGATCAATAATGAGTTGAAGGGTTGAATCTCCCTCTGACGAGCTTCCATCTATTGCTTCTTGTCCTGCCCTCAGGTGCTAGGGACAATAAATCTACCTCCTCTTCCCTGTAATAGCCCCCCCAAATACTGAAAGACAATTATCATAAGCCTTCTCTTCATTAGAGTGAACATATCTAGTTTCCTTAACCATTTATCATACAGTTTAGCATCCAGACCCATTATCACGATCTCAGCATCTTTTTTGTATTGTGGTGACCAGAACTGGATGCATATTCTAAGCCTTATTTGAACAGTAGAGAGGAATACTATCACTTCTTGTGATCTTGATGCTATCGTTGATGCAGCCTAGCTGCCTTGGGTTTTTTGGCAGCTGCAGTACAGCGCTGGCTCATGGTCCACCGAGACAACTAGATCCCTTTCACATCAGTGGTGCATTTCAAAAATTGTTACCACCAGTTCGGCAAGCATGGCTTGATGGGCACACTTTGTGCATGCGCACACACTTTACACGTGTGCCCCAAACACACACTTTGCGCAGGTGCAGAGGTGTTTTGACTCACCTCTTGCAATCCTGCACTCTCCCGGTTGCTTCTGCAGGTGCCGCGTAGCAATTGCTGTGCCATGCAAAGCAGCTTCTCTTCAAAAGCAGGACATAAAGGTAAGTATGGGAGCCTGGGCGGGCATGTGGATCCAACATAGAGCATCTGAGAAACCCGGTTCGGTCTCCTCTGCTTATCGCCGCTACTGGCTCGGCAGAACCGGGCCAAACCAGTAGAATACGACCACTATCTCACATGCCCTACTATTGAGCTATGTACTGCCTATTTTGTAGCTTTGCATTTAGGGTTTTTTTTCTCTCTAAATGCAGGACTTTGTTTTTCCCACCACTGAACTGCATCTTGTTGGATATGGCCCAATGCTCAAGTCTGTCAAGATCTTTCTGACAGAAGGAACTTATAGGAAAGAAAATCTGAATTTGGACTTCTACATGAAATAATGGACAAAGTGTATTGTGCGAGGGGAAAACTCAGACAACGATCACTTCTGCATATGTATTAGCATGATCTCTTTTGTTCATGTATCATACTATTGTATGCCTTGTGAATTTATGAATACAATATATATAAGGAATGTGGGAATAAAGCAAAGTAATGCCATTTTTTCCAGGTAGAAGTGACTGCTGTTTGTGGTGGGAAATTTTATTAACAGATACCAGCTTATCTCAACTGACCCATTAAACTGAAATGTTTCTATATTAAATATGCATTCAGAGGAAATACAAATCAGTTTTGATTCTCCTTCTGCTTCTTTTTAACAAATCTAAAGGTTCACTTCATTTAAGTCAGGATAGGCAACTTCAGTGTTATTCTTTTGAATAGGAACAGTTACATTTCTGGCTATCAATGATGGAATTAATTTTAAAAATAAATAACCTAATCAGAAATAAACTTATTTTGATTATTCTGGTAACTGCAATGCATAACAAAAATAAATGATTTTAGACAGTGGACACCAGAAATTGTAAGCTAAAGAAAAGAATATACAAAGTTTGATATTAGCTTATACAGCGATTTCTGGAAGGATACATAATGTTATAATATCAGAAATATTCAAGGAGATATTTGAAGAATGGAGCCAGAAGTTAATAACTATAATACCAACACTGTCAGTAATGTCTGTTTCTCTTTTTCTTGTCAGAAGGACTTGGGCTATTAATTGAAAATATTTCTTTTTAATGTTAAAGTAATAATTGGCTTGCTTACGGCTCTCTGCTTAAAAACAATACCTATAAGACCCTTATTATTTGTGTTAGTGTAATAGTTTAAGGAGTTTAACTGAAGCAATATCTTCAGCCAAGCAAACTGTATTCACATTCCTTTTGGATTTCATACATAGATGTAAATATAGAAATAAGTTTATATTTGTTTAAAGCATGTCACAGAATTAAGCATTTGTGTCTTTTCCAATGATTGCTTATTTTCTTCTAAAGGTTTCATTATACAGAAAAATAATTTTAAAGTCAGGCTCCAGTGCACAAACTAGGCAGAAGCAACTCAGACACTTAACACAGCATGACTGGATCAGAATATTTATTGCCTACTAAGATGACAATAGTATTATTGTCATTTATGATGATTACTTTCAATAAACACAAAATGGAGATTCTTCTTATGACAGTTGATGTTTTTTTCTACTCTTCCTACTATTTAATAGATTTTTTTGCCTTAGGTACTGTACATTTCCTGAAGTAATGCCTTATCAGAAAGCATTCTTGTTTTTGACTGATTTTTCAACCTAGGTGATGGTTCAAGAGGTTCTAGAAATGTTACTGTCCTCCCCCACTTTTTTTTAATCAATGTCAGGAGTCACTAGCTCTAGATGAAAGCTCACTTTCTTCAGTGTATCATACTCTACCACATTATCTCAGCCATCACAGTGACAAGGATGTAGGGATTGCAAAATGATGCAAGGGATGATGGTAGGGAAGATCCCACATTCCCAACAAAAGTTTGAGTTACAAAATAAAAGCTTAAATTATAGAGTCAGGAACTGTACACTTAGCTCGCTAAATTGTAACCCCAAGTTTACTGAAGGACGAGATAAACAGGTTTATAAATGTTAGAGCTAAAAGTGGGCAATTGAAAATAGATGTTTATTGGAAGAATAATGTTATAGAACATGTAGAAATTTTGCAGTTACCATATGAACATGTTAGGATGTTAGGAAAAGTATTGCATATATGTAAACATGCTAAGACATTCCTATAAAGGGACAGGGATTACTGTAAAAGGACACACAAAACATCTTGTGATATTGTGATATGGAACTTGTGATAAATGCTCTATAAAACTCAGCAATGGACACTGGTGGGGTACCCAGGCTTTGAAGGGGTCTCCCTGTGGTCTTTTTCTACATAATTTGCAATCTTAGTATATGTTCAGTTTGAAGAAAAAGGGCACATCAGGTAGCAAACTCAGTGTTGGGTGGGACAGCAGCAAGACCTTTGATTAGACTCCACAGCATTCTTCACCTATTAACATCTTGAAAGTGAGGATTATGGGTCTCTTGCCACTCACTTGCATGTGATCCTGACTGATGACCATGGAATTAGTAAGGTAGAAGCAGTGACATAAAACATTTGCCTAAATAAGGCTTAGAGAACAAGTGTATACTGTGTTTCGGAATCTGGAAAGCTGTTCTGCATAAAAGTGGTTGGAAGAGCCACTAGGCAGAATGCATGAAAGTAGAGAGGCCACATAGTCATTTGCAGAAGCTTCTTAATCCATCATTCTTCAAAACAAGTTAAGAAATCCATTTCCAGATTTCAGCGCATTTTCTACTTTGGCCGTAAGGTAAAGGTTCCCCTTGCACAAACATGCTAGTCGTTTCTGGCTCTCATCTCCATTACAAAGCCGAAGAGCCAGTGTTGTCCAAAGATGTCTCTGTGGTCATATGGCTGGCACAATTAAATGATGAAGGCGCAGGGAACACTGTTACCTTCCCACATAAGTGGTCCCTATTTTTTTATTTGCATTTTTACATGCTTTCGAACTGCTAGGTTGGCAGAAGCTGGGACAAGTAACGAGAGCTCACTCCGTTACGCGGTGCTAGGGATTCGAACTGCTGGCCTTTCTGATTGATAAGCTCAGTGTCTTAGCCATTGAGCCACCACATCCCTCTACTTTCACCATAGTTAGGTATTGTATTATATAACTTTGGCCATAGTTAGGTATTACATTTAGACTGCAGTTAACATGGCCTCAATTGATGGATTCACCTGCTTGTTTACTTCCAACTATGCATGAAAGCAGTCCTCAATCACTGTCTTTTCCATAAGTAAATCTTACAGACTTTGAAGACACAGAATAGGAAGAGTATTGACTATTGAAATTTAGAAAATAATATTAGAGCATTATAAAACACTAAGTATTCTGCTTTGGCACATATGCAAGACCCTTTTCTCTGAAAGAGGTCTAATGCTGGGAAAGGTAGAAGGAATGAGAAGAGGATGACCAGCAGCAAAATTGAGGGACTGGGATACATTGGCAATGAGTACAGTATTGGGAGACTTGAAATATCAGGTTAGGGGTAGATCATCATGGAGAAAGGAGCTGAAAATGACAATGTCATATAATCAATTCTTACAATGCATTTTTAAGAATATATTTATTTATTTGTTTGTTTGTCTGTTTGTCAAGTATTAGATAACAGGTATAAGTACATAAGCATGGTTATAAATACAGTAAATGGATACGAATAAAAAAGAAACAATAGGGCAGGGATGGTACACTTATGCATGCCCCCTACAGACCTCTTAGGAAAGGGGTGATAGTAGACAGGGTCTGACCCTATAATAGGGTCAATACTAGACAGTCTGAGGTTAAAGTTTTTGGGGTTTAGGGAAGAAATCACAGAGTCAGGTAGAGTATTCCAGACATTGACTACTCTGTTGCTAAAGTCGTATTTCCTGCAATCAAGTTTGGTGCAGTTTACCTTGAGTTTGTATCTATTGTGTGCTCTTGTATTGTTGTGGTTGAAGCTGAAGTATTCCTTGAAAGGAGGACATTGCAGGAGATAATTTTATGTACTATACTTAGATTGGACCGAAGGCAGCGTAATTCTAGTTGTCTAAGTCTAAAATTTCAAGTCTGGTGGCATAAGGTATTCTGCTATGAGTAGAGGAGCGGAGAACTCTTCTCTTGAAATATTTCTGGACTTTCTCAAGGATCTGACCGAACATTATTGCAGTCCCATATTAGGGCCTATTTAGTAGTGATAAGGGCAGCAAAGCAGTCTTACTTTTCCGCCCTTATTGCGTCCGCAGAAAATCGCCCAGCCGCCCTTTTTAGGGTGACCCGCTCCCTTTTAGATGTGGGAGTGTGGGAGGATCACCTGCAGGGATGGGCTGAGGATTTTTCAAGATATCTGCAGGACAAAATCGCTCAGATTCTAAATCGGTTGGACTCTGACTGGGCTACTCTGGACGGGGTGACTGGGGCAGATCCCAGGGAGGTCATTTGGGGCGAGTTTGATCCTGTGACCCTGGAAGACATGGACAGGATACTGGGTGGGCTTAATGCCACCACATGTTTACTGGATCCGTGCCCTTCCTGGTTGGTTTTGGCCACCCGGGAGGTGACACGAGGTTGGTTCCAGAGTATTATTAATGCTTCCTTGAGTGAGGGGGTCATACCTGCTGCGTTGAAAGAGGTGGTGGTGAGGCCCCTCCTCAAGAAACCATCCCTGGATTCAACATTATTATTGAACTATCATCTGGTCTCTAACCTTCGCTTTGTGGCGAAGGTTGTTGAGAGTGTGGTGGCACGACAGCTCCCACAGCACCTGATGAAGCTGTTTATTTAGATCCGGTCCAATCGGGTTTCAGGCCAGGGTACAGCAAGGAGACAGCGTTGGTCACGTTGGTGGATGATCTCTGGAGGTCCCGTGACAGGGGTTGTTCCTCTGTCTCGGTCCTGTTAGATCTCTCAGTGGCTTTTGATACTATCGACCATAGTATCTTATTGCAGTGGTTGGGGGGGTTGGGAGTGGGGGGCACCATCTCGGTGGTTCTCCTCCTTCCTCTCCGACTGTTCGCAATTTGTGTTGGCAGGGGAGCAGAGGTCGACCTGGAGGCCCTTGATTTGCGGGGTGCTTCAGGGGTCTGTTCTCTCGCTCCTGCTGTTCAACATTTATGTGAAGCCGCTGGATGAGATCATCCGTGGTTTTGGTGTATAGTTCCATCAGTATGCTGATGATACTCAGTTATACATTTCTACCCCAGGCCACCCCAACAAAGCTATTGAAGTGATGACATGGTGCCTGGAGACCATGCAGAGTTGCATGGGTTTAAATAGGCTCCAACTCAACCCTACCAAGACCAAATGACTGTGATTTCCTGCGCCCAGATACAGCCGGCTTATTCCATCGCTGGCTGTGGGGGGAGAAATTTTGACCCCCAAGGAGAGAGCACATAATCTTGGTGTCCTCCTGGATGTATGGCTGTCATTGGAAGATCATATAATGTCCGTCGCCAGGGGGGCTTTTTATCAAGTCGGACGGATCTGCCAGTTGCGGTCCTTTCTGGATCTGGACATGCTTCGCACAGTCACTTCTGCCCTCGTCATCTCCTGCCTAGACTACTGCAATGCTCTCTACATGGGGCTGTCCTTGAAGAGCATCCGGAGGCTCCAGCTGATACAGAATGCGGCCACGTGGGTGATTCTGGGGGCTTCTCGAAGCTCCCATGTTACACCGCTCCTGTGCGAGCTGCATTGGCTTCCGGTAGCCTTCCGGGTGCAATTCAAAGTGTTGGTGGTCATCTTTAAAGCGCTCCATGGCTTGGGACCGGGGTACTTACGGGACCGCCTTCTGCATCGGCCTCCTGCTGGCCTGTGCGCTCCCATAGGGTGGGCCTCCTTGGAGTGCTGTCAGCTGGACGATGCCGGCTGGCGGCCCCGAGGATTCGGGCTTTCTCTGTGGGAGCACCCTCCCTTTGGAATGAGTTACCCCCGGAGATGTGGACTATCCCTGACCTGCGAACCTTCCAGCATGCATTGAAGACTCATCTTTTCCAACAAGCCGATCTGGCCTGGTAATATTGGAAGGTTTTAAATTTGTTATTTTTTCACCCTGTTTTTATTATTTTATTGTTGTCTTAATTTCTCAGCCATAGATTTAATCCATTTTTAATCTGTTTTTAAATTTTATATCTGGTATTGTATTGTTTTTAGTTAGGCTGTGCAATGCCCTGAGTCCCAATTTGGGAGTGGGGGGTGGTATATAAATTAAATAAAACTCAAACTCAACTGTATTAATATCTGATATGTAATGCAGAATCCAGACTGATGAGCTGTATTCAAATATTGGTCTAGCAAAAGTTTTGTATGCTTTAGTTAGTAGTATGATATTACTGGAGAAAAAGCTACGCAGGATTAGGTTAACAACTCTTAATGCCTTTTTGGCTATGTAGTTACAGTGGGCTCTAGCACTTAGATCATTAGAGATGAGTATACCAAGGTCCTTTACAGAGCTTGGATCATCAACAAGGTCTTGACTATTCAGCTTGTATTTTATTTTCTGATTTTTTTTTCCGACATGTAAGGCAGAGCATTTGTTTGTTGAGATTTGAAGTTGCTATTTGTTTGACCATTCTGACACATAGTTGAGGTCATTTTGAAGGGTAGCAGTATTGTCAGTGGTGTTGAATAGCTTTACATCATCAGTGAAAAGAATGCAATTGCTCTTAATATGATCACAGAGATCATTTATGTAGAGTATGAAGAGAATTGGTCCTAGAACACTGTTTTGGGGGACACCATTATTGAAAGGTATAGAATTTGATAGGATGTTCCCAATTTTGACCATTTGTTGTTTGTTTGACAGGAATGCTTCTATCCAGTTATGCAGGTGTCCGGAGATATCATAAGATTTTAGTTTTAGGAGTAGTTTGTCGTATACCACTGAATCAAAGGCTTTATAGAAGTCTATATAAATAGCTTCAATTGCTTTGCCCTGATCAAGTTGTGTAATCCAAATATTTTTGCAGTGTAGGAGTTGCAGATTACAAGATAATTTTTTTCTGAAACAAAATTGTTTACTAGAGAGTAGGTTGTTTGTTTCCAAGTATACGATAATGGATTGGTTAATAATTGATTCCATGACTTTACAGGTGACGTAACATAAAGATATTGGCCTGTAATTTTCAACTAGGCTGGACTCTCCCTTTTTGAAGATGGGGATGACCATGGCTAGTGACCATAGGTTTGGCAAGGAGCTGGTCCTGAAAGATTTTTCAAAGATCATGCTTAGAGGTTCTGCTATGGTCGTGGATAGCTTTTTAAAGAAGTAGGCACATATTCCGTCCAATCCAATAGATAGAGATGGTTTTAGATTGCATAGTGCTTTTTCAACATTATCTTCTGTAAAATCGATATGTATTAGATCATTGTAGTTGTCTGTGGTTCAACTAGGAAATATTGGGCACGATCCATTTCTGTTTACAAAGACTGAGCCAAAGAGGTTGGCTTTAATGGTGTCATCATTACAGTCTTTACCGTTAAGTCCTTTCAGGAGTGGGATGGACCTCGAGTCTTTAAGTATCTTGTTTACAAAATTGTAGAAAGTGCAGATGGAATTGGTGCGTAGAAGGGCAACCAGATTTGTTTTTCCGTCAAAGGGATTTCTTTGTAGATTGGAGCTTCCTTATTGTTATGGGTAGTTTGTTTATGCTGTAATATAATGAATACATGCTTTGTTGCATATTATCAGGTCATGCTACTTAATATTTGTTAATCTACTGCTTTATTATTGCTTCAGTAGTATAATGCGGTTAGCATGTTTGCCTCATCCATACCTTGTTCCATAGTTCAACATGCATAGTAGAGCTAAAAATAAATTACCATCAAACAGTATGAACATTGAGAGTTCATAGTAAAAGAACTCTCAATGTACAATTGCCACTCCATAGCTTCTCTAGAAGTGAAGGTGAAGCATTATCTAGCTAGGTTTCAGTAATGCATGCCAGATCTATCTTATCCTTCCCAGTGAAATTGCAAATGACATTGTTTTATTGCAGATAGGCCTGGTATTTAGTGCCATCAGCTATAGGTCAAAGATTGTAAGTCAGTAACCAGTCCATTTCCAGGAAAATTTAAGCAGGAAATTAAGTAAAGTTACAAAAGCTTTTAGTTAAAAGTTTGTAGATATTCTCAGTCATTCAGGTCATGGATATCCCAAAGGTGCTTTTCCAGGAAGCAACTGGACTTTCTTGTTTTTTCTTTCATTTGTCATCCAAGAAGCTTCTTCAGCTCTGACAGGATAGTGAGGAATGGAAGAATTTATATTCCTTGCAGATAGCTGGTCTTTTGCATCCTTTCATAAGGTCGTTGAAGCAGTTGGAGGTTTATCTGTGTGCTCAAGGTCATCCTGGTTCCTGCAATTTTTCTCTGGAAAAACATTCCTAGTCCCACACCATTCAAAGGGTGTTCATCCCAAATTGTATAGCTAAACATCTGTAGAGATTGTCAGTCATCCAGGTCATGGTTGTCCCAAAGGTGCTTTTACAAGGCCACCAGGAAGTAAAAGTTTTTCTCCTGCCTCCTTTGGGGCAACCATGACCGGGATGACTGACAATCTCTACAGATTTTTAGCTACACAATTTGGGATGAACACCCAAATACAGGAACCATGAACACTACTCAGGTGATCCTGAGGACACAGATAAACCTCTAAGTGCTTCAATGACCCTCTTAAAGGATGCAAATGACCAGCTGTCTGCAAGGAGTATAAATCCTTCCATCCCCCACTATCCTGTCAGAGCTTAAGAATTTTCTTGGATGAGAAGCAAAATATCTTCAAAGAAAAAACAAGAAAGCCCAGTTGCTTCCTGGAAAAGCACCTTTGGGACAAAAGCATTGAATGGTTACCATTGGTAAATTGTAGAAGTTGAGTGTATTCTCATAGGACCTGAATCTAAAAGTTTCCCATATTGCCTCATTTTTTGACAACTGAGAGTAGGAGCAATGTTCTAAGCAAAATGCCTCATTCCTACAATTACATGAATTTACTAATACTTCAAAATGGGAGTTTACCAGATTATTCTCATGCATACTAGTCATGTTTTCTATAATGTAGATGTATGCTTTTTGTGCAATAGTGTCACTTGTCTCTAGAGATTCTTAATCATCCAAGTCATAGTTGTCCCAAAGATGCTTTTTCCAAAAAGCAACTAGACTTTTTTTCTTTTTCTTTGAAAACATTTCATTTATCATCCAAGAAGCTTCTTCAGTTCTAATGACTAGCTTCTCATGCATGAGAAGTGAAGATTTTCAAAGGAAAAAAAACAAGGAAGTCCAATTGCTTTTTGAAAACCTTTGGGACAACAGTGTCACTTCTCTTGAATAGTAGGCAGAGTTCTGCTGGCTCTTAATGAAGCCTCAACTTCAGAAGTTTCCAGTGTGGGAATAAAAGAGTAAATGAAAGTGTATAGTGACATTTTCCCTTCCTCACAGAATCTCAAGCAGACCTTGATTAATGCAATAATTTTGTCTGGGGTTCCTGACAACTAGCTCATTTCATAATTCATCAAACAGTCCATCCTTGAACTAGTCAATTACAGTAAGTCTCTTTCATTCCAATCAATAACTGAAATTCTGTAATTACTCTGACACCAAACATTCTCCCTGTCATAGATGGTGGATCTCATGGGCAATTGTCACCTGTCTGAAAGAATCCCTGAAATTAGTGCAGGGGGGGAGGGGGGAGGGAGAGGGGAGAAGGAGGGAGGGAGGATAGCAGGGAAGGACAAAGGAAGGAAGGAAGGAAGGAAGGAAGGAAGGAAGGAAGGAAGGAAGGAAGGAAGGAAGGAAGGAAGGAAGGAAGGAAGGAAGGAAGGAAGGAAGTCCAAATCAGGATTGGTCAGAATCAGAAGTACAGTTGCTCACATAGTAACTCTCTTAGCTCACCAAAAATTTACATGGGCTCAATTGGGGATTGTTCTTTGGCCTTCATATCATTTTGATGGTAATTTTTTTGAATTCCCATTGTATTCATTTGATATGAAAATTGCAATCAGCATCAGATGGCTATGGTGATGGGAACTATAGTAGCTCTGTCATTTGCTGCTAGGTGTGTAGGAAGACCATGTCTCCTTGTGGTGGCTGATGCTGTTCCCACATGCTTAGTTAACTGGTTTTCATGAAAAGAGCTGATGTGGTTCCCATCTTCAAAAAAGGAGAAAAAAAACAGACCCAGGAAACTATAGACCAATCAGCCTAACATCATACCCGGGAAGATACTGGAAAAGATAACAAAAAAACAGATCTGCCAACATCTAGAAACAAGTAAAGTAATAACTAGAAATCAGCACGGGTTTGTTAAAAACAGATCATGCCAAACCAATCTTATTTCATTCTTCAACACAGTGACTAAATTAGTAGACCAGCAAAATACTGTGGATATAATATATTTAGATTTCAGCAAGGCATTCAACAAAGTAGACCACAACCTACTTCTTAGTAAGCTAGAAAAAAGTGGAATAGATAGCACCACCACTAGATGGACTCACAACTGCTGGCAAACCATACTCAACAAGTAGTCCTTAATGGGTCTAAGTCAGTGGGGTGCCACAAGGTTCGTCTTAGGCCCAGTACTCTTCAATATTTTCATTAATGACTTAGATGAGGGAATAGAAGGGGAACTTACCAAATTTGCAGATGATACTAAGCTGGCAGGAATAGCTAACACCCAAGAAGATAGGCTCAAGATCCAGATGGATCTTGACAGACTAGAACACTAGGCCATATCTAACAAAATGAAATTCAATGTAGAGAAAAGTAAAGTCCTACACTTAGGCAAGAAAAACCAAAAGTACACATATAGACTGGGTGAAACCAGGCTCAATAGCAGTAACTGTGAGAGGGATCTTGGAGTTTTAGTGGACAACCAGCTAAATATGATCTAGCAGTGTGCAGCAGCAGCCAAAAAAGCTAATGTAATCCTAAGTTATATTAACAGAGGGATACAATCAAGATCAAAGGAAGTACTAATACCACTCTATAAAGCCTTAGTAAGACCACACCTAGAGTACTGCATCGAGTTTTGTTCACCACATTATAAAAAAGACGTGGAAACTCTAGAAAAACTACAGAGAAGAGCAACCAGGATGATTAGGGGACTGGAGGCTAAAACATAAAACGAACGGTTGCAGGAACTGGGCTTGGCTAGTCTAGTAAAAAGAAGGACCAGGGGAGACATGATAGCAGTCTTCCAATATTTGAGGGGCTGTCACAGGGAGGAAGGGGTCAAGCTATTTTCTAAAGTGCCTTTAGGCCAGACAAGGAATAACGGATGGAAACTGAACAAGGACAGATTTAACTGGAAATAAGGAGAAACTTTCTGACAGTGAGAACAATCAACCAATGGAACAGCTTGCCCTTGGTAGTTGTGGGAGCATCATCACTTGAGACTTTCAAGAAGAGATTGGACTGCCATTTGTCAGAAATGGTGTAGGGTGTCCCGCTTGGGCAGGGGGTTGGACTAGATGATCTACAAGGTCCCTTCCAACTCTGATTATCTGTTATCTGTTATCTAGACTACCTGCTCCAACTGAATGACCATATGGTTCTAAAAGGCTTCAAGCTGGACAACTTTTTGTTGTTGACATAATGGTCATGTTTGTCTGAGAAACTCAAGTTACCAATGTGCTCATAACTTTTTATTAATCATTTTGCTTTTAGACCTGTTAGGGTTTTTTTGCGCTGAAAAATGAATTATATAAGTGCCATTAAATTTATCCTCTTTCCATATCTATACCTGAATATCAGGTTACAAAAGTCAGCCTATCTATAGCTCATGTGGCTTTGTGCCACAGTAAATAATGGGTCTATGAACAGTGATCATTTTTTCACAATTACACCACATATCAATAGTCTTGCTGGTTTAGTAGCTGATAAGTTTATTCTAGAATTAAGAATTTAATTTCTAATTGTAAATAAGTGTTTTTGTACCTATGAGAAATTAATAATATCTGATGAATGTTCATGAGTCAACAATCTTCCCTAATTTTTATCCCTGTAATTAGGAGTGGGTTTTTTTTTTCACTTCAGCAGTCAAATAATATTCCTGTTCCTTGAGTTGCAGAACAATTTCAAGTATTGGGGAGTGTAAAGTATGATTTCTATGTTCAGCAGAAGAGTTTGTTTAAATGCCAATATTAACTACAAAAGTAATATATGAAACTATTCTAATTAATAGTTTCAATTAGCACTTGAAAAGCAGACAGATATCTTTTGGCTCTATTTCTACTTTTAATGTAGATCACTTTTTCTTTTCCTAATTCACTTTCAAAGCCATCTAATTTGGCGGCCATCATCATATTTTGTGGGCGTTTACCCAAGTTAGTAGTGCTCTTTTCAAATAATATTTTTTGTGGTGGAACTAAAATTATTAACGTAAGTGGAAAATGATTAAGTTTTCATGGAACCTGTGTTAGCATTAATACCTTATTTCTTTATTTGAATGATTTCATAAACAGCTTGTTCCCACCAAGTTACAATGTCATTGTAGCTCAATTGTCTTGTTATCTTAGTTCTGAAAATTATACTATATATTAAAGATGGTATTTATATTTTGATGATATATATCAGTTTTAATTCACATGATGAGGGTCTTCCTTCCTTCCTTCCCTTCTTTCCTTCCTTCCTTCCCTTCTTTCTTACTTCCCTCCCTTCCACCTTCCAGCCTTCCTCTCTCCCTCCCTTCCTGCCTTCCTTCCCTACCTCCTTCCTCCCTACCTCCTTGCTTCCTCCCTCCCTACTTACCTACCTGGCACTGAGATAATTTGTAACTTTTTGTATTGACCGGCCTTTTACCTTTAACTTATCACATACGTTCTCTCCCGCTTCTTTAATTAATTCAGTTTTTCTCAGTTAGTTACTCTCCAAATGTGTTGGGGATTGCAGTTCTCAGAATTCTTTCAAGACTTACAATTCCATTGTCTCCAGAGGGGGCAGCTATGGTAGTTTGGCTTGAAGCCATGAACTGAATCACATTAATATAATGGAAATAAGTTATTGCTGGTGTACTAATTTAAATTCATATCTAATAGATTATTTCCAACTTTTTTGTGCAGAGTTGTAGATGAAAATGCTGAAAATGGTTAAAAATAAAAGATCAAAGAATTGATCATTTCTTAGATTGCCAATAGTTGTTCTATGTTTGCAGCAAAAGTTGCCAAACTTTTCATTAGCTTTTGTGTGTGAGACAGCTATATTTCATGAGATTTCAACATTCTCTTGTAATGCCATGAATTTTTATACCTTGATATTCTCACAAAAGATTGTTCAAAATTATGATGGTTTATATGGACAAAGACACCTGTTGTGGAAAATTAAATAGTTTAGCATCTGGAATAATTATCAATCCCTGAAACTTAATGTATAGCATATAAAATAAATATATGTGCAACTATTATATAACAAAGCAAAACAATACTAAAGATATTAAACTGGGGAATAACACACACACATTCTGGAACACATACATATATGTATGCACACGCACACATGCATGCGCACACACACACACACACACACACACACACACACACAAAGGAACAGCATACACTGTTCCAAGTAACAGCAAAATTTACAGGAACATCTGCACAATATATGGGCTAGACCCTTCCAAGTCTATGGAGAAGCTTCCACAGAAGGTAGCAGAAAATAACAGAGCTAAGATTCTAAAGGACTTCCAGATCCAGAAGGACAGGCAGGTAGTGGCCACTCAGCCGAAAGTCATGGTAATAGATAAGAATCAGAAGACAATGTTGTTGATAGATGTAGCACTGCCAAGTGACAACAACATTCAAAAGAAGGAGAATAAGAAGCTGGAGAAATCACAGTGCCTCAAGTAGGAACTAGAGAGGACATGGAAAGTCAAGGCCAACATAGCCCCAGTGGTGGTAGAAACACTTGGAGCTATGGCATCCAAATTGGGACAGTAGTTCCAATAGATCCCAGGTGCAACATCAAAGTCCAGAAGAGTGCAGTGCAAGGAACAGCTAAGATACTGTGAAGAGCCCTCAAACTCCTAGGCCTCTGCTAGAGGATCCAAGATTGAGGAAGACACATATCACTTAAAAGATTGAGAAGATAACATATGTATTACAGTATAAATGTACTGTAATGTATAAATATAATGTATAAATTACAGTATTTGGGATTGATTTATAATGCTCTACTATAACTTCCAATCTGAATTACATGACATTCTGAAACTCTGAATGAATACATGCTCTTTTTTTGTCCTTCAGACCTACAAAGTTATGGTAATGTATGTTTCAAGGCTGGATAAATCAGTATATAATAATTGTCTATTTTGATAATAGTTATGTTTCACTATATAACATTTATCAGTCAATAAATAGAAACACAAACATTCAATCTCCATTAGTATTGAAATGCACCTTATTTTGCACCAAGGAAAACTTTTAAACCCTGAGGGAATCTTTTTATATATTTGTAAAGGTATGTACTATTTTCTTTCATTTTATAGGGGAACATTAATCTATATCAGTTTTATATCAATACAATGTGCATTCAAGTATTAAGTCTTTGTTGTCAAATGTTATGATTCAAAAATACAATAAAATTGCAGTTGTCACATGTATTGTTTTCTGTTGCAGAAGGATCTTTAGTAGATTCCTCCTCCCCCTTCCCCCTTCTCCTCCTCCTTCTCTACTTCTTCCTCCCCCCTCCCCTCCCTCATCCTCCTATGTTGTGAGATAAACCATTCCTGTGGTACACTGGCCTTTTATCTCTTGGATCCAGAATTCACAAATGCATACACATATACACTGTGAAGCTGTAGGATCTTTCAGCCATTTAATCATACTAGAATAGGTAATTTATCCTGTCCTACAAAGAAATTATCCACTGCCCCCAATTTAATATTTTGATTTCTTTATCACTAGGCTTTGAAAGTGATAGACTATCATTTTGTTCCTTGATTCCATTACTTTGAAAACATAATATTAGCTTTAATATTAGCTTTAATATTAGCTTTAATATTCCAAATAGTTGCAACCAAATATTAGTAACCAAATAATTGCTTTAGCATAATTCCCAATATACATAGTTTTTCGCAGTGAATTTTTCCACACAAAAGAGTATATATATCTGCTACCAGTGATGTGAAGGGATGTTTTGTAACTACTGAGAGTTTAGTGGGTTTTTTTAAAATATAAAAACTTCTTAGAAGATTAACAAAAGTATTGTATTAAATAAATAGAAAATCCTGGCACCAAAATTCAATTATTTTCTATTGAATCAAGCCAATGTATCCAGTGTTTGCAAGTACTACTGAAGCTCTATTGCAAATCTCTGGAAAAGTCAAGGAAGAACTATTTCAGAAAACGGCATGAATAATGCCCATCCACTTCCTGGATCTTCCTATATGTAAAAAAAAAAAAGTGCATTTCAATGGTGGAGAATATAATTTACATGCAAAACTCCCAGGCTAAATCACAGGCATTTCTTTAAAAAATACAAAAACTTGGAGTAAATCAAGGACCTTTATACTACATGAGTCAAAAAGAGAGCTATAAAAATATTTACAGACCTCTCACATCCCGGACATAAACTTCATTCAACTCCTTCCCTCAAAACGACACTATAGAGCACTGCACACCAGAACAACTAGACACAAGGACAATTTTTTCCTGAACTCTGCTAAACAAATAATTCCCTGAACACTATCCAACTATTTACAAAGTCTGCACTACTATTACTATTAATCTTCTCATCACTCCTTATCACCCATCCCTTCTCACTTGTGACTGTATGACTGTAACTTTGTCTCTTGTATCCTTACGATTTTGACTGTTTCAAAACTGTTGACTGTTTCCTAGTATGATTTGATTGCTTATTGTACCCTATGACTATTATTAACTGTTGTACCTTATGGTTCTTGATAAATGTATCTTTTCTGAGAGCATATGCACCAAGACAAATTTCTTGTGTGTCCAATCACACTTGGACAATAAAATAATTCTAATTCTAATCATTCATATCTCTTTGCTCATTTATTTCATACTTTTACTTTCTTATGTTTATTATTTCTTATTATTTTCCTGAATTTTGCATAATATTACTTGCTCTCAAAGGGAATCATCTGATGGGGTATATGTACCAGTATGTGTGTTGAAAAAATGTAAAGCAGGTGAAAAATCTCTGCCTCGCCTTAGAACAGAATAACCTTTATAAACTGGCACTATACTAAATACAGCTAGTCCTCAATTTACAACAATTCATTTAGTGACCATTCAAAGTTACAATAGCACTGAAAAAAGTGACCTGCGACTGATTTTCACAGTTTTATGTTTATGTTGTTGTTTATGTTTATTTAATTTATATACTGCCCCCTCTCCCATTTGGGACTCGGGGCGGTGTATAGCCAGCTTAAAACAATGCAAAGAAATTTAAAAACAGATTAAATAAGTGGTTGAAGTTAAAAATAATAAAAACAAGGGTATATAAAATGACAAATTTAAAGGCCAGACCAGCTCGTTGAAAAAGATGAGTCTTCAATGTGCGCCTGAAAGTTCGCAGGTCAGGGATAATCCGTATCTCCGGGGGCAGCTTGTTCCAAAGGGAGGGTGCTCCCACAGAGAAGGCCCATACCCTCAGGGTATCGTCCAGTTGACGGCACCCCAAGGAGGCCCACCTTGTGAGAGCGCACAGGCCGATGGGAGGCTGATGGTGGCAGAAGGCGGTCCCATAAGTACCCAGGTCCCAAGCCATGGAGCACTTTAAAGATGACCACCAATACCTTGAATCGCACCTGGAAGGCTACCGGAAGCCAATGCAGCTCACGCAGGAGCAGTGTAACATGGGAGCTACGATAAGCCCCAAGAATCACCCACGCAGCCGCATTCTGCACCAACTGGAGCCTCCGGATGCTCTTCAAGGGGAGCCCCATGTAGAGAGTATTGCAATAATTGAGACGAAAATGACAAGGGCAGAAGTGACTGTGTGAAGCATGTCCAGATCCAGAAAGGGCCGCAACTGGCAGATCCGTCGGACCTGATAAAAAGCCCCCCTGGCAACAGCCATTATGTGATCTTCCAATGACAGCCATACATCCAGGAGGACACCAAGATTGTGCGCCCTCCCCGTGGGGATCAAAATTTCTCCCCCCACAGCCAACGAAGGAATAAGCTGGCTATATCTGGGCACAGGAAACCACAGCCACTCGGTCTTGGTAGGGTTGAGTCGAAGCCTGTTCATACCCATACAACTCTGCACGGCCTCCAGGCACTGGGTCATCACTTCAACAGCTTCGTTGGGGTGGCCTGGGGTAGAAATGAATAATTGAGTATCATCAGCATACTGATGGAATTCTACCCCAAAACCACGGATGATCTCACCTAGTGGCTTCACATAAATGTTAAACAGCAGGGGCAAGCGAACAGACCCCTGAGGCACCCCGCAAATCAAGGGCCTCAGGGTCGACCTCTGCCCCCCGCCAACACAAATTGTGAATGGTCAGAGAGGAAAGAGGAGAACCACCCTAACACGGTGCCCCCTCACTCCCAACCCCCCCAATCGCTGCAATAAGATACAATGGTTGATAGTATCAAAAGCCGCTGAGAGATCTAACAGGACTGAGACAGAGGAACAACCCCTGTCACGGTACTTCCAGAGATCATCCACCAACATGACCAATGCTGTGTCCTTGCTGTACCCGGGCCTGAAACTCGATTGGAGCAGATCTAAATAAACAGCTTCATCCAGGTGCTGTGGGAACTGTCGTGCCACCACATTCTCAACAAACTTTGCCACAAAGCGAAAGTTGGAGACCGGACGATAGTTCAATAATAATGTTGGGTTCAGGAATGGTTTCTTGAGGAGGGGCCTCACCACCGCCTCTTTCAAGGCTGCAGGCAAAAGTCCCTCACTCAAGGAAGCGTTAATAATACCCTGGAACCAACCTCGTGTCACCTCCCGGGTGGCCAGAACCAGCCAGGAGGGGCATGGATCCAGTAAACATGTGGCATTAAGCCCATCCAGTATCCTGTCCACATCTTCCAGGGTCACAGGATCAAACTCACCCCAGATGACCTCACCAAGATCCGCCCCCGTCATCCCATCCAGAGTTGCCCAGTCAGAGTCCAGCCCATCCCAAATCTGATTGATTTTGTCCTGCAAATATGTTGAAAAATCCTCAGCCCGTCTCTGTAAGGGATCCTCCCACACTCCCACATCTAAAAGGGAGCGGTCACCCTAAAAAGGACAGCTGGGCAATTTTCTGCAGATGCAATAAGGGCGGAAAAGTAAGAATGCTTTGCCGCCCTTATCGCCACTAAATAGGCCCTAATAGGTGTTCGGTCAGATCCGGAGCAGATGGCCCGTCAACCACTCTCTAGGCATCTTTTCCGGCGCTTCATCTCCCTCAGCTCCTCGGAAAACCAAGGAGCTAATTGGGATTGGCACCAAATCAGAGGCCACAAGGGTACGACCCGGTCAAGGGCCTCAGCCGCCACCCTGTCCCAGATGGCCACCAAGTCCCCAACCGAGTCATGTGTGAACCTCGGGAAAAGGCCCAAGCTCCATCAGGAACCTATATGGATCCATCAGGCACCTGGGGCTGAACCATTTTATTGGCTCTGCCTCCCCGTGGCAAGAGGGTGCAGAATGGAAGTCCAGCCTAAGGAGCAAATGATCTGACCATGACAGGGGCTCTATGACAATAACCCCCATACCTAGATTATCTTGCCACTGGCCAGAGAGAAAAACCAAATCCAGGGTGTGACCCCCGATGTGTGTGGGGTCCTGAATTAATTGGGTCAGGTCCATGGCTGTCATGAACTCCTAAGCAATCCTGGAGGTCCCGCCGGCAGAAGGTAGGTTGAAATCCTCCATGACCAGAAGCCTAGGGGTCTCAACCACCAGGCCGGCTATAATCTCAAGGAGCTCAGGCAAGGCCAGTGCCATGTAGCAGGGAGCCAGGTACATGATCAGTAGGCCCACACTTCACAAAGAGGGATTCACATCTGGTCATCTGAGGAACAGTGGATTCCCTAGGACATAGATCTTCCTTAATAACCACCGCAACCCCTCTACCCCTCCCCAGTGCCCTCGGTCGATAAAAAACCCGAAACCCGGGTGGGCACATCTCTACCAGGGGAACACCCCCCTCCTGGTCCAGGTCTTTGTAATACCCACCAGGTCCAGTCCCCCCTTCCGAATCAGATCATAAATGAGGGGGGCTTTATTTACTATGGACCTGGCATTACACAACATCAACCGAAGGCCCAAGGCCCAATGATTTGGACAACCCGGGGGACGGGAAATGCTTTGGGGGTCAGAGCATGCACCACACACAAACAGTGGGGGCGTGGTCCCAAAACATGATATGGCCCCCTACAGCCACCATATCTGGCTCTCCCGCTCACCGTGCAAATAAAATTAACCTCTCCCTCCTGGAAATAACCCCCCATCCTCGATTTGACCCTCCCCAACCCCGAATTCTCCTGGCCATGCTCAGCCACCGGTCTGGCCCTCAACTCAAACCCGGTCACCCGCCCTAACCCAGATAAAAATTTGAATAAAAAAGAATACAGTTGGGTTCTACCCCTAAAAAGTTTCTTCTAGCCATGCCACCTCTAGGGATCCCAGGATCTGTCCTTAAGGTAGGCCGCTGACAGTCCAATGGGCCACCTCAGGGAGAGGGGGACATTTCCCAGGGCCCATAAGTCCGCTGCTGAATAGGTAATTAGCTTAATCTTAGTCTTATGCCGCGCGATCGACCGCGCCACCAAGGGGGCTGGAAAAGGTCCCGAAGGATTCCCATGAACGGAATCTGGCACAGGCGGACTATGGTATCGGAGGCAGAAAAGCTGGGCGAGCTGAGCCTGGCCCGCTTGGTGCTGGGCGGCCCGTCCAGCAAGTTCTCCGCCATGGCCTCCGTCGCCCGCCGCTGCTGCAACCCCGGTCCTCCCCGCGGCTCCACACCCTGCAGCATCCCCATTATCATGTGATCAAAATTCAGATGCTTGGCAACTGGTTCATATTTATGACCATTGCTGTGTCCCAAGGTCATGTGACTCCCTTTTGTGACCTTCTGATAAGCAAAGTCAATGGGGAAAACAGGTTCACTTAACAACTGAGTTACTGAAATATCAACTGCAGTGATTCACTTAACAACTGAGGCAAGAAAAATTGTAAAATGGAGTAAAACTCACTTAACAAATGTCTCACTTAACAACATAAAATTTGGGCTCAATGGTGGTTGTAAACTGAGGACTACCTGTATGATTCCAAAATAATAGCACTAAATATATTTCCAATATAAGAAATATTATAATTATATTTTTAGAATTAGATATGTTCAGATGAGACTCCTGGGCTTTAGAGCTAGGATGTTCACTGAGAATAGCAGGATATGAAGGAAAGTACTGTAGATACATAGCAAATCCTAACAATTAAAACTTGAAGATACGATTGGATGATCTTTTTGAGAAATCATAGGTGTAATGCCATATGATTGCAAAAGTAGGAATAGGACTTGGATGCCTACAGAGCACTCTAATACCATGTAAAATGCTGGAATAAATTATTAAATACAATTTGATAAAAGTGTATTGTTTGTCAAGAAGCAACATAGATTGATCAACAGTGACCAACCTGATCTCATTTTTTTCCCACAGAATGAGCTGTTTAGATGATTACAGGAATGGGGTAGATGTACTAGAAGGAAGAGGTGAGAAAAAAAATGCTGTGTGGCTCCATTCTAGGCATTGTGTTTTTTTAAACATAAAGCAGAAGTGGTATTCAGCAGGTTCTGAACAGTTCTGGAGAACCGGTAGCAGAAAATTTGAGTAGTTCGGAGAACTGGCAAATACCACCTCTGACTGGAGATTTTACAGTATCCTTCCCCTGTCACGCCCACCAAGCTATGCCCACAGAACCGGTAGTAAAAAATTTGAATCCCACCACTGACATAAAGGACTTATAAACAAGGGATTAGAATATCAAATTTGCAGCTGACAGAAAGATAGGGGAATAATAAATGTCTTAGAATGACAGTATCAGGATTTAGGAAGATATTGACAAGTTGGAACAAGGAGCCAGGAAAATAAATTTGAACAAAGACGAAGTCTACATTTGGAAGGATGAGGAATGGAGAAGAATGAGACTGGGCAATAGAATATGCAAAGCTACCTGACTGTCTTGGTGAAAGAGAAGCTGAACATGAGCCAACAATATGATACAACTCAAAGAAAACTTAAACCTAGGCTGGATTGACACAAATATAGTCATTTTTCTTTTTCTTTTCTTTTTTTTTTTTTGCATTGTCATCCCACATTTAAAATTTCGCATCTAGTTCTGGGCATAGAATTTGAAGAAGAAATTTAACTAAATGGAGCATGTTCAGCGGAGATCAAACAAGCAAATGGAGGTCATAAAAGGGAAAACTTATAAGGAGTGGTTGGTATGAATGTTTAGCTTAGAAAAATTAAGACTCTGGGAAACATGATAATTTTTGTAAAGTATCATGTATAGCTATCATGTAGGCCACACAAGAAACAATGGATTTAAATTATACAGAAGTAAAGCTTTTATTGGATGCAAGAAAAACATCCTGAGAAGTTATTGTTTAATACTAAAACAACCACTTGAAGTTACAGTGGATTGGCTTTGCTGGAAGTATTTAAAGAGGCTAGATATCAATCTATCAAAAGATTCTGTGGTAAATAATTGTTGCTGTGAACAGAACATTGGAGTAGATTATCTCCAAGGTCCCTTTCACACTTCACATTCTATGATTCTATGGAGACTTTTTTTTAGCATTTGTAGATTCCATAATAGCTAATTTTTAAAACAATTATATAGGAAATAGTCCTAAATGTACGTGTGCTTTTAGTAACTTATTCCTTGTTTTCTTGGCTAGGCTAAGTTTAAATACATTTCCATATCTTTGCACTTGTACAAGTTCTAGTCACATTTTCATGGACTATGCTCAGGAGAATTGCATTCCCCTCCTGTCCCCACTGTGACCAAATGTATTAATTTGAATGTTTTTGCAGCACAAAGGAAAAAAAAAAAACCACTTGCACAAACACCGCTAAACTTCACCAAGCATATGCTTGGTGAGGTTTATGTAAATGAGTTTAATAAAGGAAAATGAAGTACTTAATAAGTTAGTCTGCTGTTCAATCATGCATGTGAATATAAGATATTCAATAATCTTTTATTTAGATCAAGATTATTTAAACAAAATCCTATTTGGTGATGAACATTTGGGTTTATTTTGGTCATAGTGAAAGATGAAGCATTTGTAATATTTCTCATTTTTCTAACTTTGCTCAGAGTTTTTTTTCCTCTGGGATTCTTTTCTCTCCATTTTATGATGACAGAATAGAAATTAATTATGTGTCAGTGCCAGGATACAATAATTTGTTTATTTTTTCAGATTTTCAGTCACTTATCACTTATCTTCTGGAGGAGTATTGGAATTTCCAATCTGCCTATAACACCTCCAACATTAATAAAGAGAGAGGTTGGTCAGAATCTTTCAGTTCAAAGATGAAATAACCACTTCTAGACTATTCTTGACCTGGAAATAAGGTCAAACCAACAGGGCTAACTTCTAAGGAACTACAAAATTATGCTGCTAGTATATATAGGTGCATTCAGAAATTCTTCAACCGGTTTGTAGACTTTGATTAATAAAGTTGTTCTCTCTTTCTGTTTCTACTCTATCTACTGAATACAGTCCAAAGCACAATCCAACACATTGTGTGGTGAAATGCACTCCAGATTTCTAGGAGGAAGGCTCTGCTTTCCAGAGGCAAGAGATAAAAAAGCTTAGATAGTTTGTGTGGGAGAAAGTTTTTCTCTATAAGTTCTCAAGAGTATATTTTTTCATAATACAAACAGTTTGCTTTAGTTTGGCAAGATTTCTGTCTATAGATGGAGAATCATAAAGGAAACTGCTGAAAAAAAAAACTTCCTTAGTTTTGGGCATCTGATATATTGAGGTTAACCAACATATAGGAGAAGTGTGCTTATTTGTCTGCTAGACAATTGCAGGTGACCATATCTGTAGAAGTAATTCCATTTTCTTCTCATGGCATTTTGGAATTGCAGAATACTTAGTCTAATGACAAAGACAGATTCATATAGTTCATATACTTCTATCTCTATCTATCTATCTATCTATCTATCTATCTATCTATCTATCTATCTATCTATCTATCTGCATACACTGCTTCAAATCTTGTCAAATTTAGTACTCAACACATTTGATGTGAAAATATTGTCCCAGTACTCGTTTTTGTTTTGTACTTGACACACTGTGATAAAAAAAGAGGGAACAGATAGGAAGTCAGCCATGTTGGGAAGGTCACTGACATAGGAAAAGGGACAAATAGGAAATCCTCTTGGCCAAAATCAAGCATCATGTGGTAAGTCATGTGGTTTGTTTGGTACTCATTATTTTTAGTACTTATTGCACTACTCAGAACCAATTAACGATGAGTACCAAGGTACCACACACACACAGAGGAATCTTGATACACACATATGTATACTTTATATATCAATTATATGGCACATTCTGCAGATGTCATTGGCTGTAACTTCCATTTACTTCCATTTAATCAATTTGTTCATTCTTCACTATATCATAACAAAAGAGAAGAATTATATTGATGCAATTGTAATATCAAGTATGATTCCTTCATTGGCAGTCAATTGGCGAAGAAAATATATCCATGTGCAGTAGCACATAATCACAAATCTCTGGTTAAATGAAGAGCAGATATGTGGGATGATTTTCCAATAGCCACAAATTTTTTCTTGGTTCAGCTGCAATTACTTTCTCAAGAAATAACAGGGCAAATTAAGAATTAACATTTATAGCAAATGAATTAGCCAATTAAGACAAATGAACAGCACTGATTGATAATGAAATCTTAATATATAATCAGATTCAGATTATTCCACTCCACCTCCCACATTTTCCTCCAGCCAATCTGAATCTAGCTTTCTGTTTCTCATATCCCTCCTGTCTGATAATTCAGCAGTCTTTTCCATGTCTAGATGAAATTAGTTTTCTACCAGTGCTCTGATGTAACAAAAGTGGTTGAAATACTACCCCCCTCTTTTTATGGTAATCTGATATGAGTAGAATTTCCATGGGAAATTACCTACATTTCATCCCTTCATTTACAAACTATGTACAAGTACAATACAATAGCAAAAGGGAATATTTTTCCTTGCCCTGTTTTTAAAGAGATGTTCTTGGAATTATCATTTATGCCAGGGCTCCCCAAACTTGGCAACTTTAAGACTTAATGGACTTCAACTCCCAGAATTCAAGTCTTCAAGTTGCCAAGTTTGAAGACCTCTGATTTATGCCAACAGCATGGAAAAAATACAGGTAGTACACAATGTATGACCACAGTAGAACCAAAAGTTTCTGTTGTTAAGTGAGACATTTGTTAAGTGACTTTTGCCCCCACTTTACAACTTTTCTTGCCACAGTTATAAGTGAATCACTGCAGTCGATAAGTTAGTAACTTGGTTGTTAAGTGAATCTGGCTTCACCATTGATTTTGCTTTTCCAAAGGTCACAAAAGGTGATCACGTGACCTTGGGACACAGCAATGGCCATAAGTATGAACCAGTTGCCAAGCCTCTCACTTTTGATTACATGATTATGGAGATGCTGAGTTGGTAACTGTGAAAAACGGTCATAAGTCAAGAGGCGCAGTGGTCAGAATGCAGTACTTCAGGGTACTTCTGCTGACTGCCAGCTAGCTGCAGTTCAGCAGTTTGAATCTCATCAGCTCAAGGTTGACTCAGGCTTCCATCCTTCCAAGGTTGGTAAAATGAGGACCTAAATTGTTGGAGGCAATTGACCTCCTGTAACCATTTAGAGAGGGCTGTAAAGCATTGTGAAGTGGTATATAAGTCTAAGTGCTATTGCTATTTCAGAGCCATTGTAACTTTGAATGGTTATTAAATGAACTGTTGTAAATTGACGACTACCTGCATTAACCCTCTGGTAATGCTTATATCCTAGTTCAGTTGACATAGATGACAGTGAAGGTAAATTTTAACCTTAAATAATTTTGAAGAGGTTTTGAGTTAAATGAACCCCTACTGATTCCCATGACAATAGTAATGTTTGTAAATACTCTGGCCCCATGATTCAGTTATTAAGTTTAACATGTGAACACAGCCATTGGATAGAAAAAGGACAATAGTTGAAAGCTTGCATCTTGATATTTTTTATTCATAATTCTCTGTTGCCATGCCCATCACAATATTTTCAATTTTTTAAAAGAAAGTAAAAGGGAGAAACAAATAGAATATTTTCCTGATTTGTCAAAGCAGTGTATCAAGAAAATCTCAATCTCAAATTTGTTAAATCTGTAGCTTTCTAGATGCTGCTGCTCTTTTCTAGATTTCTGCTATAAAAAATAATGGAGATGATAATCTTCACTGTCAATGCCCAATTATTATTTTAACCAGCAATGGTTTTTATGACAGTTCTTAACAAGAAAGCAACCAACTATAACAAAATTTATGAAATGAAGTATCTCAACCCCAGGATTATATATAATTTGATCATTATATACAAGTTTAAAGACTTACTAGGATTTTCAGTGCCTAGTAGATAAAATAAATGAAGTTACACTTCATGTATTGGTGGATCTAAGATATTGTCATTTTACAAAGGATTTTTTATACCATAAGATGTTGCTCTCTATCAGTGTTTCTCAGCTTTGACAACTTTAAGACATGTGAACTTCAATTCCCACAATTCCCCACCCAAGAATTCTGGGAATTGAAATGCACAGTCTTAAAGTTGCTAAGGTTGAGAAGAACTACTCTACATTTTAATCTTTATCAGAGATAAATAAGCAAATGTAATGTTTATCATCTTGTCCTAATCCTTTGTAAACAGATCTAAAATTTCATTTCATTATGTAAACTTCTGTGCAAAGAGCAATAAAATAAAAAGGTGCTTACTCATCCCTCATAAAGAATTTTATTATTCTTGCACTCTAAAATTAGAGCAAATATAATGTTAAAATGTACTAACATAAACACCACTTTGTATTTGTGCACTGTAATCTGATCAAGAAAATTTGTCCAATTTGGCACAGAAGGGTTGATTTCCCTGGAACATTTTCTAAAATATTTTTGGCTTTTGTTTCTTCTGCCTCATCCTCTCCAGGATTCTTGGACCAAGATTAGCCTAGCCTATATAATCCAACAGCTGCAAGTATTTTTTAAAAATAGTTATACTTTGTTTTAACCTCCACATTTTTTTTCTGAGATATACAATTTGTGGAGACAATATGGAAGCAGGAAAAAGTTAAATCTTTTATTTGGAAAAGTGGGATGAAGCTATCATGGTGTGATTGATAGGGGCTTGATCACATGGTACTTATGTTTAAATTACATCAAATTTCCTGTTATTAAAAAAGCTGTTTGGTATTTCATGAAACCTTTGTTTAGCCCTTACTTGGCTGTCACAAGACTGCTTTTATTTAGGCATGTGCTGCTTGACAATGATTGATGATACATTCTTCTACCCAATCTCCAGCCCCCTGTAGCCTGGAGCCCCATTAAATGCCTGGCTAAGGCCTGCAACTATGGATTAACTCTGTAGGCATGGATTTTTAATTTTAAAAAAGCAATGGCTGTATATATCTAAGCATTGATGTGACCATAAAATGTTCATTCGTCTTTGCTGCATTGCAGAAGTGAAAGAAATGCATCTCAATTAATCTCATCATCCCAGGAAATTGACTTCCTGCAATAAACTCTTGTCACCAGATTGAATCCCAAGAGCGAATATCACAGCCAGTTTTTAGCAACTATAATAACACAAGCATTATTTGATAGACAGATGAGGCAAATTAGAGCAGATTTGAATTAGCATGTTTCTACTACTCTAAAAGCATCTGCTTTATTTAATCTGAATTAATTGCTTCACATTTTTATTTTCAAACATTTAAACCCACCCATTCATGTTTGGTTGATAAAGAAAAAAAATTACAGTAATTGTGCCTTCTATAGAAATTTATTTATTTATTCATTTATCAAATTTCTTCATTGCTCATTTCACTTATGAATGGTTTACAAATAAAAACCATGAAAAGTGAGGCATTTAAAAAAAATAGTAAAAACAGAGTTAAAATGTTAAGAATTACAGAGGTTAAAAAAGTTCAAAAGGATAGAGGGATAACCCCCAAGTTGCCAACCCATTCCAGAAGTGCATGTCATTTACACACACACACACACACACACACACACACACACACACAATGCCAATTGGTGAAGCCAGGTCTTGAAACTTTTCTGGAAGGTGGAGGAAGGTGGGGCTTGTCTAACCTCTCTGAACAAGATTTCCATAGGGCAGGAATAACAGCAGCGAAGTCTTTACCAATGGTATTCACAATATACCTTACCTGCTTTGTGAGGTGGGACAGGTCAATGAAACAGGGACATGACAGTTCCTCAGGTAGCATGGTCCCATGCAATGAAGGGTTTTAAAGGTGATAACCAACACTTTGAATTGGAAATGGAAGCAGCTCACCATTCAGTACTGTTCTTAGAGCAGAAGTGTTCCATGCATTGAGATATACAAATTTACTCATGCTGTGTTCTGACCAAGGCTTCCTGAGACATTTATTAAGCACACACTTAGTCCAAACAACTCCTGTTTTATTTCAATGCTGGGAATTATACTCGTTCCCAGCCCATAATGAGTCCCAAACAGTTCCTTGAGATAAGCATCCTCCTTATCTCCTTTGAATCGCTGCCAACAACTAAAGCGCCAAATTAACTGTGAACAACCAACCGAAGTACAAAGTCCACAAAGAGCTTCTAGGTTTAATCCGAACTGAGCAAATGACTTTGCTTCCTGCAAAGGTTTCTCTACCTTTGCACTTCCTTTATACCTTAGGGGAGGAGTAATCACTCCAAGCTTTACTCCCGAGTCGTCCCATTTGTCTTAGCTGCTCTTGCCTTCTAGCAGCTCTGCACGCACGTGCACTGGGAACAGGCTCCCCTTGTTCTTCTGCCTCGCTGCTGCCAGACTGTGGAGGCTCTGGAGTCAGCACACGTCTCCCAGATGGTTCTGACCCTATCTCTGCATTGGATGCAGGACCGTTGTCCGAGTCCTTTCCAGGCTCCCAGACTGGTCCCCGTTCTTCCCCACTGTCTGATTCTGCTGCTGTCTGCACAGGCTGCTGGCGAACCACAATATGCTGCCTCATTCTGCACCAGCTGCAGCTTCTGCATAGTTTTCAAGGCTAACCCCTTGCCTACTACTGCAATACTTATTGTCTGTTAACAACTGCTGGAAATAGGGAATAATTTTTGTGTCTGTAAAACCAATTGGTTTTTTTTGACATCTGTTTGGTTGGACTTCAGTGGCATCCATATGCAAATGCACAAACAACTGATTTCCTTTGCTGGGAAAGTGGTTGTGCTTGTATACCTAAGAAACTATCTTCAGAACGACCTTGGGAAAAGATGCAGCTTTGTATCTCCACATTACAAAATCACCTCTTTTCAAGGATTTTAATTACCCAGCTTCTACTATAAAGGGCAATATCATAATGACTAATATATTCAAACTGAAATTCCAAAATTTCCAGATACCTCTAGGCTAAGCAGACTTAATTTATACTACATATTGGAAAGGCTAAGAAGTGTAATGCATTAATCTGCCTGCCTGCCTTTAACCAGTTCAGTCAGTTAACATGTGCTCATGTCATTGTTCCTTGAGGCTGACTAAGGCCTCTACCAGATCTAACCAAGATGTTTTCTCCTGGCTGAAATGCTATCATCATCTTCATTTAACGACTCCATAATCCCTTGCAGGGTGGAGTCTGGGCAATTGACAGAGCTAGCAGAGTGTTTTAATGGCCAGATGCCCTTCCTGTCGCCAATGCAGATACATTTTGTTCAGCAGATACATGTCAGTGTGCCCAGAGAGAGAAATATCTGCCTCTACCTGGGACTAAACTCACAGCCTCCTGATTGTGAGGGGAAGGCTCCACCTCTAGGCCACCGCACCACTCCTCCTGGCTATAAAGAGGGCTGAGCCCAGTCCAAAAATATAAGTAGATGTCTCAAAGTAGTAAGCAAATGTCTCAAAGTAGTAAGTAAATGTCTCAAACAAGCCCCTCCTACTTCACAGAAAGGCAGGGGGGAGGAAGCACATTCAAACTTGTTCCTGTAATCTTTGAATAAAAGTGGTATTAGCATTAGTATTAGAATTCATAACTTGGTTTACTAGTCTAGTCTGTTTTGAAGGGCTAACACTTATTTACTATAAAGTTTTGGATCACTTTTGAATTTTAAAGCCCAGTCTATAATGTATTTATTTCTTCTGATGACTTTTCTAAAATATCTTTTGATTGAGGCTAAGTGAGCATTCGTATATATGTGAAACAGCATATGGAAAGAGTCAGCTTCAAATTCTTTCATCTATCTTTCTTCTTTCTGACCCACTATAGAAAAATGTCTTTGTTGTCATTTTTTTTTTTTACTGTATCAAGAGGACAGTACTGAAATTTTAAAAATGCATTTTAGATCTTTAATGTACTGGTTTAGAATGAGTAATTACCAAAGATTCCTGTTGCACTAATTAGGCTGCAATAGGAATAGAAAGTATTGATTTTAATATACTGTTCCAGCTTTTGCTTATCCAGTAATAGAAGGGAAATCCTGTGATTTTAAATAGAAAACAATTGGCTTTCCAACTGTTTTACTGTATTTGTTCTAAATTTAGGGGTAATTATATTCTCATTCTTGACAGTTATTCAGCGGCATTTTCTTTCTGAAGCATTGTGAAAGATCAATATTATGCAAGGCATGACTTTTCCACTATTATTTTGTATTTCAACAAAAGGTTTGTGATCTTCTACTCTGCGTACAGTCTGGTGGAATAAGGTGGATTTGTACACGACAGGAGTAATGTGGTCTGAATAATAATCACCTCTTTCTATGAATGAAACAGAAACACTTTCAGTCATTTGTTTTTAGAGTCTTACTATACAAGATGAAATTATAGATGTCATGTTACTGCAAGCCTAAATAGACATGATATAATTCATTTCTTCTTACCAAAAATTAAACAAGAGTGGCAGAACCTTATTACATATTTTAAACATTGTGTGACCTTTCTAGGTTTTGCTTGACGGGCAAGTTTGGGAAGGAGAAGAAAAAGAACTGGGAACAATGAGATTAATGTACTATAAATATTAGTAGACCACTCAGAGAAAGAATCTTGTTTGGTTCTCATCAATCTGTGGTTAGAATGAAATTAAAGTTGTGTGGGCAACCAAGAAAACAAACTGATGAGTCTTTGAACAAATCAACCCACAGTTGTCATTCAAGGCACAAAGAGCCACAAAAGCTTAACATATCCTACTTTATAAGATTCACACATTATGTGAAGATCCAGCTCTCTGGAAAAGGCTCTAAAGTTGGGAAAGGTGGAAGAAAGTGAAGAAGAGGACAAACAGGAGAAAAGTAGATGAACTCGGTTTCAGTGGTGATATGAAAGAACAGTTTAGGGACAGATTGTCATGGAGAAAAATCTATTAAAGTGGTCACTAAAGGTAAAAAAATGACGGATTGATGGCACATAATCAATTTGAATAATTGATAATGAATTAATTTATTGATCAATCAATTGGTTATATGTCATTAAGTCCTCTTTGAACTGGAGTGCCAGAAATTGAATATAGAATTCAAATTAGGATTTAACCAGGTCAGTGTAGAGTAAAACAGTTTCATCATGTGATCTGGACTCTTTGGTCCAGTTAATCCTACCAAGAGAATATTTCCCTTTTAAGCAGCTGCATCACATTGTTGGTTCATGGTTAAGTAGTGATGTATAAACATCCAGAGACCTTTCATTGATGTGTGCTACTATTACAAACAGTAAACTCAGTTAACAAAGCATAAATCCATAAGTAGTCAAATAGATATCAAATAGAGGGAGGAACCTTTGGTGGAGTAATCTTTAAGACACACAAAACTGCATGTATGAAGAGGATTATAAAGGTAAGCAAAGCAACCCAACCCAAATGGAAAATACGGTAAATAGTAAAGACTGAGCATGTTCAATGGGTACAGAATGCCAAAGTGCTGGGAGAAGTAGAAAACCAGGAGGGAGTGAAAATTGGATGGGGCAATCTGTAAGGTGATACAATATGGTCTTCAGCATGCTGCAAAAAAGGTTCTCATCACTTTTATGATCTAGAACAGGGGTCAAAAAACTTTAGTGGACCTCAGGGACCACTAAATTCATAATTTTAAATCCTGTGGACCACTAATATGATTTTTTTTTAAAAGATAAAGGTATTTAGTGCAATATAAAATATGCAAATAATTTTTCTGCGGATCACTAGTTGGTGACCACTGATTTAGAACATGACTTCTGCAAATAGTTGATTTTCTTTTTTTCCACTTAAAATCCAAGCTATTTTTAATAGTCATGGATGGGCATGTGAAGAAATGTAAATTGCAAAATGGTAGGGATTACTGACTGTTGCAGGATTATTCTCATAGATACTCCTCAATGGAAAATATTTCATGAAACAGTTTGAATATTAATATCTGTAAAATTGGTGAAGATTGCTATAACATATTTTTCCTTTTAGACCTGTTAAATTCAACAATGAAAGAGTTTCGTAGTGCATGTTGAAATTAGTTTTTCTGCTTTTCACATATTTACTTTTCTGTCTGCTGACTGATGCTATTTGTTGGACTCTCACCTTTTATCTCCGATATACTGAAAAAAAGCCATTATAATATATTTTACAGCTGTTCCACTGCCATGAGAAAAAAATCTTTCTAAATCTCTTTTTCTGAAACATTTATTCTGTCTGAGTAAAGTCACTTCAATACTGAATGTGAATATTTTACAGTGCAATAAGCATTTGTTTCAAAGTATTACCTAAAATTTTGTATGATTTTATTAGTCTATCTATCTATCTATCTATCTATCTATCTATCTATCTATCTATCTATCTATCTATCGCCTATCATCTCATATCTAACACTTGTAAATCAAATGTATTATCCTTCCCAAATTTTTGGTATAGAATCAATGATAAACTTTGTATTGGCATTCTTGACTAATTATCAAAACCCCCCAAGGCATGTATGGTCTAAACAATGTTTTGATGAAACATTTTAGGTCTTTTAATTTTAATGTATCCTAAGCATCCTCTCTTTGAAAGATCATAGATATAATCAGAGGAAAGCAGCAGCATAGGGCTTCAATGAAACTTGACTTTAAATCATTATGTCTTCAGAGGAACCTCTTCAGTGTTGACTTTTCACTTTTCAAAATCTCTCTGGAAAAGCTCAGTTTTCACCAACCAGTATGGCATCTAACCTGCCCCATGGAAATAAAATAGAACAGAACAACAGAGTTGGAAGGGACCTTGAAGGTCTTCTAGTCCAACCCTGTGCTCAAGCAGGAGAACCTATACCATTTCAGACAAATGTTGTCCAATCTTTTCTTAAAAACATCCAGTGTTGGAGCACTCATAACTTCTGGAGGCAAATTGTTCCATCGATTAATTGTTCTAACTGTCAGGAAATTTCCCCTTAGTTCTAGGTTGGTTTTTTCCTTGACTTCCATCCATTGCTTCTTGTCCTGCCTTCAGATGGTTTGGAGAATAGATTTACCCTCTCTTGTTTTTTTGTGGCAACCCTATAGATATTGGAATACTGCTATCATGTCACCCCTAGTCCTTCATTTCATTAAACTATACATACCCAATTCTTGCAACCATTCTTCATATACTTTAACTTCCAGACCCCTAATCATCTTTCTTGCTCTTCTCTGCACTCTGTCTAGAGTCTCAACAACATTTTTATATTGTGGCGACCAAAACTGAATGCAATATTCAGAAGGTGCTGTATATTCCATAGGATAAAACTACAATAAATAATCTTAGTGATAATGGCGATGATGATTATATTGACGATGACAGGAAGACTGCTCAAAACTATACTGGGAAACTTGCACTGCAAAGCTTGTTTTCATCTGGAGAAGGCAATCTTGAAGATTTCTAGAGCCCAAAACAAAAGGCTTGTACTGTAAGGCCAGACCTTTGATTTGCACTCAGAAACAAATCTGCCATGAATGTAGAACCAGTAATATGTGCACCATATGCTTATGTTATGTTGATTCTTATTTCTCAGTAGCTGAACTGTTCTATTCTGAACCAGCTGCAATTTCTGGGTGATGCTGAAAGGCAGCACCAAGAACAGTATAGCAGAGTAGTTAATTGTGTCATGATAAGTTGTTTATTATTATTATTATTATTGTTGTTGTTGTTGTTGTTATTGTTGTTGTTATTGTTATTGTTATTGTTATACACAATGACAGTAAACACAGCAAACAAGATAACTATGCTGGGTTTCGTATTACAAAACACTTCCCAAGTGTTTAAGACTGCATGATGTATCTGTGGATTATGCGAGCAGATCCCAGTAAGGTGGCCTTCTGCAGCTGACCAATGGTGATCTTGTCAATGCCAATTGCTTTTAATTGCTTGCCTAGGTCTTTAGGCACAGCACCCAGTGTGCTGAGTATCACTGGAATCACCTGCACTAGTTTATTCTCTGAAGTTCGATTCTCAAGTCCTGATATCTGGTGACTTTTTCAAGTTGTTTCTCATCAATTCTGCTGTCACCAGGTATGGCAATGTCGACGATCCACACATTTTTCTTTTCCACAATCATGATATCTGGGGTATTGTGTTCCAAAACTTTGTCAGTCTGTATTTGGAAGTCCCACAGTAGTTTTGCATGCTCATTTTTGATCACTTTTTCAGGCTTATGATCCCATCAATTCTTTGCTGCAGGCAGATGGTAGTTGTGACACAAGTTCCAGTGGACCATCTGAGCGACTGTGTTGTGACATTGTTTGTAGTCAGTGTCTGAGCGATTGTCTTGCAACAGCTCAGTATATGATTGATGGTTTCGTCCTCTTCTTTGCAGAGTCTGCATATGGGATCATCATCAGATTTTTCTATTCTGGCTTTGATTACATTCATTCTGATAGCTTATTCTTGGGCTGCAAAAATCAGGCCTTTTGTTTCTTTCTTCAGTGTTCTATTGGTCAGCCATAACCAGGTCTTTTCCTTATCTACTTTTCCTTGGATCTTTTCAAAGAATTGTCCGTACAGTGCTTTGTTACACCAGCTGTCAGCCCGAGTTTGCATCACTATTTTCCTATATTGATTCTTGGTTTGCTGCACTTTGATTAGCTTCCTCTTGTTGACCTCCATCAAAGCTGGTTCAATACTGTCTTTCACATAATCTGCCAGAGCATGCTTCTCTTCTTCAACTGTCTGCTTCATTTGCAAAAGTGAAAAAGTTGTTGTTGTTGTTGTTGTTGTTGTTATTATTATTACCCAGTGCTTCTCCTCCACATAGGTCTGCAACTGGCACATCTGACAAAATTGGATAAAGATCCACAGGGCATGATCTTTACCTATCCATCTAACAGTAACTATGTCAAGCCTTGTTAATATGTGTCAGTTGCTACTTCTCAGCTCAATTGATCTCAGTTGTAGTGAGGATACAAGGAAGTCCGATTCAATGCATGGTCCCTTGAATTTAAGAGAAACAATGATAAGCCAGAAAGATGTGAATGATAAGGATGTGAATAATACCCCAGTTTGAAACTATGTGTTTTTATATAGCTAGACATGGTTTATTATCATTGTGGTCACCTTGTGTATCCTAGGTAGCCTATGACTAATTTCAAAAACTCTGCAAACAAAATTCAGCTTTCTAGCAAAAGCAAATTATCTCTGACTTTCTTCTAGAGAGAGACAGAAGAAAAGAAAGAGAGCAGATGAAAAAGGAGGGCAGTGATTTCACCCACCATTTTTATGTGACTCCTAAAACACATTTCAAACACAGCCCTTGTCAAAAAAAAAAAAATAGATGGTCTGCCCTTGTAATCAACTTATATGATTGCTGCTGGGCCTATCATTGAATGTACCCAAGATTTCATCAAGGAAGAGTGTTGATTGATGATCAAAGTGTCTCCTGAATCCTTAGTATTATAAACCCTATTAGAAACAGCTTCCCCCAACTCTCGAGACTTTCCAGAATGATGGAATTGGCTTGTCAGGTTCTTCCAAAACCAGGACAAAGATAATAATAGACTCTTCAGAGGCATAAACCAGTGTTTTTTCAAAACTGGGAACTTTAAGCTTGATGTTGTGGACTTCAACTCTCCATGCATCTTAAAGTGGTCAAGTTTGTAAACCACTAGAAGAAGCTAGAAACTATGCTTCAATTGTATTTCCAGTACAATTTCCAATACATTAACCATAATAGATAGTTGACTGCTTCTAAGCAAGTGAGAAAGTTAATTTAGAATTCATATCTGTTCAGATTTCAAACCTTTCACACTTTGCTATACAAGGGGACTTAGGTTTTCTTTTATATTGAACCTTTGTTAAAGGTTGTTAAAGGAAGGGATATGTTCACGTTTTCTGCATTTCTGCTGTTGTCTTCAGATAAATGTCCCAGGTGAGGCTGGAACCAACGGAACTATATCCACAGTGAGGAAGTTAATAAAGGTTATCTTGGAATGTTCCATTCTGTTAAATAAAGCTTTAGTGCTGAAGAAATGCTCATTAAAATGTCATGAATTGTAATTACCAATTTGCAAAGCTACAGCATAAAACTTCTGCACTGAGATAATTCTTCATTTACAGAATGAATGAAAATTGACAGACTTGTGTAATAGTATTTAGTTAAATAAGAAGTTAGTTTGAAGAACATTGAAAGATTATATAAATGAGCTTTACTAACTTGTAATCATAACTATAAATACAAGAGATGAGATTGTTGAATTAAGTATGAATTTTCAGACATTCCCTTGAACATAGATACGACTCCACTAGCAAGTCCAGATAATGAAATATTTTTATTAGACTTCTGATTTCCAGTTTGAAATGTTGCCATTGTGTCAGAAATACTTTGACTACAGAGTCTGACCCAATTGAAATATTATTTGTTTAAAAAAACATCCCACTTCCATTTGTACCTTTATATATTATAGGTATCCTCGATGTATGTCCACTCATTCAGTGATAATTCAGTTATGGCAGTACTGAATGAGTCGGACCCATGATTGTTCCTCAAAATTCTAGATCCTAATTCACGCTTATGATGATTGCCACATCTCACCATCCCATGAATTCCATTTGTGATCTCCCCTGCTGACTTCCCACAAGCAAAGTCAGTGGGAAGCTGGCAGGGAAGGTCACAAAATATTCCTGCAGGTTGTTCCCATCGATTTTTCTCCTGAGGAGATCTGTTATGGAGGGATCTTGTGCTCCATTGCATTCCCCATTTGCCTCCAGTCATAGTGTGCACTGTATATTTAATTGAAATAAACCCAGATCCAGAGATCCAGGTCCTTCTAAAAGTTGGAGTCTAATTTACATCTCTCCAACCTAACAATTACCAAAGTGGTGGGAATTATGAAATTACAGTATAACTAACGAATGAGAATTGGCATTTTCATCTACCTTTTGAGTCCTTTCCAAAAACTTAGGATAGTCTAATGTTGTTTGACAGTGTTGAAGGTATCATCTCAGGATATATTTCTGTTCCAAGTAAATCTGTTTTTTGCAATTGACTGGTGGTGATTTTGTCAGTGCAGATGATGTCCAAGTGATGCTCCAGACACAGTATTTTGGGATTTTACCCAACACACCTATTACTATTGGTATGATTGTTTTGTTGCCACACTCATTCTACTTCTATTTGCAGATCTTTGGATTTCCCACTTCTTTCTCTTCTGTTTTGCTATTATATTACAATGTCCACTATCTAAACTTTATCCTTTTAATCAACAATTGTTATGTCTGGGGTGTTATGTGCAGTGGTGGGATTCCCATGTTTTTACTACCAGTTCTGCGGCCGTGGCTTGGTGGGTGTGGCAGGAGAAGGATACTGTAAAATCTCCAATCAGAGGTGGTATTTGCCGGTTCTCCGAACTACTCAAAATTTCCGTTACCAGTTCTCCAGAACTAGTCAGAACTTGCTGAATACCCCCTCTGGTTATGTGGCAGATGCTTGGGATTTCCCATAGCACTATATTTTCTATTCCTTTGCCTGTGATCACATCAGTTGTTGCTTGCAGGCAAATTGTATTTCTTGCAGATATTCCAACACATCATTGTGGCTATTTTGTCATGCTAGTGTTTGTAGTCAGTCTGTGTGTGATTTTCCTGCAGTAGCTAATTAGGAACCATATCCCTTTGACTAACTCATTTGTTGCCCTCAACCTTTCAAATATGAAATTTCATCAGTTGTTGTACAGTTCATCCACTTCATCCTTGAACATATAAATCAGCTCTTCCTAGTTCATCATCTTTACAATTTTTTGGCCCAGCATTGGATAATACTCTCATCACATCAATATTGTGATCATCATAAAGAACCCAGATATGGTGGTTAATTTCAATTAGAAGGACTCATATAACAGTAAAAAAATGAGGTCAAAAAGCTCACTGGCAATTACTCACTGTAGATTTCATTTCATGGACAATAACAACAAAGCCATTAATCACAGCAACTTCTCATCAATTGAAGAAAGAAGAGGTATTAAAGAATAAGCTTCTGATATGTCAGAATTGTCATTGATTGGCAATGTATAACATTGGAGGCATTTCTTTTCAGTCAATCCTTGTAGAATAGCAATTTGGAATTCTCCATTTCTCTCCCTCTGAAGAGTTTTATAGTGATTGCATTTCTTAATATTAATTTTAAGAAAAGGGATGTTAAGGTCTTATCTAAGAAAAAAATCGGTAGGGAAAATTCATAGCAGCAGTTAGCAAATATTACATTAGAAAGTTGTAATATATAATCCCCTCTCATATCTTTCTTGGAGTCAAGTTAGATTAAAAGAAAATTAAAACATTCCTTACAAAAGAAAGTCCTTGATTTATTTTGCTTTGGGTTATGGCTCAAAACAGCACTAGCATCCAGACAAATAACAGCTGAATAAATTACTTTTGGCTAGTTGCTCTGGAAATTACCTAGTGGCATAAAATACAATGAAAGGGTAAGGAAGACAAATAATAGGAGAGTAGGTTTTGCATGGACTATTAGGTGTTCAGCAAGAAAATTATTCTTAGAATTCTATCTATTGATTCACTAATGTAATGATTTTTAATTTAAGGTACAAAGAAACCTTGTTTGGCTTTAAGGAAGATCGTAGTCAGACTATTTTATTTTAATTATCTGCCACTTACTATTGCCTGTCTTTTAACTGAAAAATCTTCCAGTCCTTAAGAAAAGCGGTAGTTTGTATCAATAAAGGGGAATGTAGGACTTGGAACTTTTCCTTTTGTTTATACCTTCTAAATTATCTATGAGTTTGTATGATTTCCCATGCTAGAACCAGGTAAGAAATTTGTTGCTGTTGTTCAATTGCTAAATCAATGTCTGACTCTTCACGACCTCATGAACCATAACATGGCAGGCCCCCTGTCTTCCAAAGATTCATGAAGTTTGCCCAAATTCATTTTTGTTGTATTGGCACACTATCTAACCATCCCATCCTCTTACCCCACCTTCTCCTTTTGCCTTCAAACTTTTCCAACATCACGGTCTTTTCTAATGAGTCTTCTCTTCCCATTTGATAGCTGAAATATTTGAGCTTCAGCTTCAGTATCTGTCCTTCCAAAGAATAGCTAAGATTGACTTTCTGTAGGATTGACTGATTTGATTTCCTTGAAGTCCAAGGAATTCTCAAGAGTCCTTTCCAACACCACAATTTGAAAGCAAAGCAAGAAATTTATTTATTTTTTATTTATTTATTTTTATTGGTCAATTGCTTACAAGATAATAGGTATAAGTAAAAACATGGTTATGAACACTTGGATACATATAAGAAAAATTATATATATATATGTGTGTGTGTGTGTGTGTGTGTGTGTGTAAGGTTTTTAAGCTGATAATTTAAATAATAAATAAGGGAGACTAGGATAGATCTATTTCGAGCTAGTTAGCTCTCTTCAGCTAGCCATACCCTTACTGGGATTCGAACCAGGGAAGTATTACATGTGAGGCAGTTGTAATTGCCACTACACCACCTGGCTCTATCCTTATCAGCTGAGGCATACTTCCCTGGTTCGAATCCCAGTAAAGGTATGGCTAGCTGAAGAGAGCTAACTAGCTCAAAATAGATCTATCCTAGTCTCCCTTATTTATTATTTAAATTATCAGCTTAAAAACCTTACACACATGTAAACAAAAGACAACGAAACAAATAGCTTTCTGTCGGTATGGTCTCTGGTGATGAGCCGAAAGACAGAAAAGAAAGCAGTATGCTTTCTCCCTTAATTGGGGCTTAACAGGGTATTGTAACACAAAGTATATATATCAGCTTAAAAACCTTACACACACACACACACACATATATATATATATATATATATATATATATATATATATTATATATATATACATACATATACACACACATACATATACACACACATACATATACACACACATACATATACACACACATACATACATACATATATATATATATATATGAAACATTAGGACAGGGACAGTAGGCACATTGATGCGCTTATGCACGCCCCCTAAAGATCTCTTAGGAAAGGGGTGAGGTCAATAGTAGACAGTCTAAGGTTAAAGTTTTTGGGGTTTGGGGATACTTACAACAGATGCACAACTTTAATAATACGTTCTGGATCTAAGTTTATTTTTTTTCAACATCGTTGATAAATGGGGTATAATATATCTCCCCCACCCCCCGGTAAACCCAGGAGAACTATTTGATTTTGAAAAGCTGGAAATTTAAAATAACAGATAAAAATATTGAACTTGACTAACATTTCATCCTACACACATCTATTGTTATGGATATACTACTGCAAACACGCTGAAAGTCGCCAGTCAGCAGAAAACCATCCATCAATCTCAGCATGCCTGTAATTGGCAGATGGATTTTACAGTTTAGCCATCTTTCAAAATTGTCTCTCTCTGGACTATGCTCTATTCTTTGCCTGTGAAAATCTGGTGAGGCCTTGGCAGTTCAGACAGTGCTGCTGTTTTGCCTAATCAAAGAAGCAAGTTCACACTGGCTAAGCAAAAGTATTTTCAAAACTTGCTGTTGTCTTTATTTACTGCTTTGCCTTAAGAGGTTCAATTGCCTTAACAAATCTTAATTCTATCTTGAATGCCCAATTTGAGAACACCTGCATTATTGTATAGACACTCCATTTAAGATCTCAGTGGAGAGAGGATGGGACAGAAAGATTTATTTATAGGAGTAGAATAGGATATTCAGAATAAATTTAGGAGCCATTCTTCTATAATTATATTCTAATGCAGGAGTGTTGAATTCAAGGCCTGTGGGCCGCATCCAGACCACAGGGTGCTTAGATCTGGCCCATGGAGTTGCCCTGAAAAAAGAGTAACTAGCTCAAGATGCCTCTACCAGCAAAAACAGAGTTCCTTTTTCACTGGTAGGGGGTTGCAGGAGGCCATCACAGCTGAAAATGGAGCTCAGGAGCCCATTTTCACTGACAGAATGCATGGGCCACCACCATCCCTGACATGAGTGACATCTAGCTGGCCACACAAACCCTGCCCACGCCCCCCAATCCCCTGTGGTCAAACATAACCCTGATGTGGCCCTCAATGAAATTGAATTCGACACCCCTGCTCTACTGTATGAAATCGCCTTTTTAATGCCAAACTTAGTTTCAGGGCCACAGTAGATAATTTGTCCACAAAATGACAAGGAGGAATTCTAAGATATATCAAAGTACAAAAAAACTGTAAAAACAAAACAAAAAGAGAAGTAGGTTCCTTTTAAAGAGGTGCTTCAAATACAACTCAATGTGTGTATCTTATATTGCTGACTTATTCTGCTCCTAAGACCTCTTTTTTTAAACCAGAATTAAAAAAAAATGACATTAACTTTTCAACAGGCATGCTAGCAAAGATTCACCAACAGCAATTAGTTTGAAACCACAAGCTTTGGATACTGCTGCTTATCATAAATAAATAATATGCACAAATCCCTACTCTTCTACAAATGTAAAAGATGAAATATTTGCTACTGAAGGTTATAAATAAATATCTCTTTAAGCCACCAATTTTATATGTTGCAGAACTCTGGAAGGTGAACTAATATGCTGCTTGAGTAGTAAATGATTTGCTTACACAAGACCACTTTCATTTAAATCACCAGCCTTTGCTGACATTGACTTTCTTGTGATATTGAAATAACAAGGTTTATTGCAGGAGCAACAAGCATTTTTCAGCAAAGTAAATGAATGCTAAGCACTATAATGCTTTGCATTAAAATTTTGTTTGGAAAAAAAATCAGGTTATGGTTTTCTTTGCAAGTTCTCCTTCATGAAAGGTTTAGCAAAAGATCTGTGAGGTGTCCTATTGCTTCAAACAAAACACAGAGCCATTTTGATTTGCCCCGTAGTTATACATTGCCACATTTCAAAGGAAAATATGTTTAAGTAATATTTCAGCTCCCTTATTCAATGGTAATAATGATTGCAGTAGTATTAGTAGTAGAAAAAGAAGAGGAGGAAAGAAAAATACTCTTTTGCATTGAGGTGAACCACTATGAACCATTGTGTTTGACATTACTTAAACATAGCAACTATAATATAAAAATAGTAACTATACACAGGTTTATTTTTCTCTTAAAATTATTAAAATTAATTTGTATTTCCTGAGCATAGCTGGTTCTATATTGTAGACGTTTCTCTAGCATTCCCAGTCAGTATGGCTAAGAAAAATGGCTGAGAATGATGATAGCTGAGGTCCAACGTATCTCATGGGTACCAAACTGTGAATGCTGGTTTCGTAAGCCATTGATGAGGGAAAGAAAGTTTATTGTTCCAATAAAAACTAACTAACCTCCATTTGTCAGCAACGACGAATCGACTATTTGCTTACCAAAGTTATTTTTTATTTCCTCCATTTAATCATGTTTGATTCTTGCACACTGTCTGGTCAATTTTCTTGGCAAGGTTTTTCAGAAGTGGTTTGCTATTGCAATCTTCCTAAGGCTGTGAAAAATGACTGGCCCAAGGTCACCCAAATAGTGTTGTGCCTAAAACAAAACTAGGTGTCCCATTTTCTAGCCTGATGCCTTCACCACCACGCCAAACTGGATCTGAAGTAATCTTTATTCCCTGGAAAAATATAATAATACATGGAAGAAAATGTAACCAGTTGTGCTTCCTTGGCACATATACCTGGAAAATGAGACTATTGTTTTGCTAAGTTCATGACTACTTGTTATACTCACCACTTGACAGGAATCACAAATTAAATATAACTTTCTGCTAAGAATTTTGAAAACTTCCCCAGAGAATACATGACAAAATTAGAGAATACATGACAAAATTAGAGAATACATGACAAAAGGTAAAGGAATCAGAACCCATAGGAAACTATATTTAAATATGAGGAATGGAAGGAAACTATTAATAAATGTCAATTCTGTCCACATAGTCAAGAAAGATAGGAAATATAGAGAGGATCAATTATTCTTATTCCTTCCTAAAGATGGATGAATTTGTAGATTTTCTTTGTTTTTAATGCAAAATGTAACACCAAGCTGCTTTGAAATGTGCTTAGTGATGCTGATGTAACATTACTGAAAAAACTACATTGGGGCAGGAATTAATGTTTTGTTATTAACCTCTAACATAGTCTTTCACAACCTTGGCAGCTTAAGAGTGTGAACTTTAACACCCAGATTTCTGTCAAAGTCCACACCTTAAAGTTTGAGAAACACTGCTCTAACAGCTTTAAGAACAGGACATCTAACGTATCATAAATTTCTGGGCCTAATCATTACTTCCATAGTCAGGGTTCTCCTAACCACAACTATTTGTGTAGTCAAAAAATGAAGAAGAGTAGTTTTTCCATTATGGAGCTCATGCTTTCAATATTCTCACTAGAAATAAAGAATACAGTAAGGTTGTAACAAGGTAGATGTGCCTGAAGGTATAAACTCTCAGAGAAAGCTGAGACAGTCTTAAAAGGAGAAGTACCCCACATGGGCAATCCAAGTAGTCTCATTGTTATACTGAGTCCTGAAACAAGACTTAAATGAGTCCAAATATTCTGCTTCCTCCAGAATTCTTTGAAACTGCAACCATTCTGCAATCCCCACACACACACACACATGTACTGAGCATGTCAGAGTGATTTAACCTTCCAGGGGCCTAGATAATTCTTCACAGAAACCCTGGAGATGTTCTTCTTTCTCTGAAAGGATCTTAAAATGAGGTATCAACTAGCATTTTTGGAGGTAACAAGAATGAAAATATATTGATCCTTCACCATCCTTAACATGCTAGCATAACGTGAGATACAAGCTCCTAGTGATTTGCTCTTTTATCTTTTACCTGCAATATTCTAGGCATCCCTTATTTATGAAGAAAATTATTAATTTTGGTAAGATTATAAATATTCATATGAATATACCAACAATTATTTTCTAAGGTCTATGTGAGAGAAGTAGATCAGCCAAAGTTGTTGAATTAATAAATAGAAATCTAACATAAAAAAAATGATAATATTCAGCAAGAAAGCTTTGCAGTCCTTCAAGAAATATCCATCAGTTGATCTGAAAGCTATTGTGCTTCAAGCAAAGAACTGCAAAAGGAAACTGATGTAAAATTGTTCCACTAGAATATATCAGTACATTTAGGTAATATATCTTTTCATTTAAGCCTTAATAGACATAATACTTCCTTCTTGTCAACATCTGTTATTGTTGCAAATTGAGTGATTTTATCCTGTAGGGCAGGATACTTGATGCTTACTTATCTATATACAATTTCCTGCAATGCTTCAACCTCTGGTGACTATTATATGAATAGAATCATTTTGCAAATTAGGAGTCCTTATGCTTCAACTTCACTGATTCATCAGCCTGTCGTAAAGGACTTATCTTTCATTCTTCTCTTGGATTTTCATGGTCCCTGTGATGGCTTTGATTTGAAATTTCTTCTTATCCTGTGGTATAAATTAGAAGAGACTTCTCAGCATGAAGATTTAATCTAGAATATTCCAACATATACAGCAGGCCAAGGCAAAATAGGTAATCTGTTACCATTCAGTTCTTAAATATCACTTGAAGTCTGTTCTAAGACCAGAACTGATTTTAACCACTTTAAGCTTGTAAATTTGTATTTGGAAATTTCTATTTGCATAGGGACTTTCTGAATATTTTGGAAAGAAACTGTTACCACCCTGACTTGTGGAAATTTTCACAATACAATTAATATATCAATTTCAAGAACCATGCACTCATGGTTATGAAGGTTAAAAGGGAAAAATGATTTTAAAAATTATTTATTGAGAACCTAACATGAGAAATATGCTTCTAGTTTGCTTCTAGTCACTTCCTCCAGGTACTGAGGGAGCTGACGCTGGTGGCGCGTCAACTCCCTCAGTACCTGGAGGAAGCGACCTACCTAGATCCATTCCAATCGGGCTTCAGGCCTGGGTACAGCACCGAAACAGCATTAGTCGCGTTGGTTGATGATCTCTGGAGGGGCCATGACAGAGGCTACTCCTCTGTCCTGGTCCTTATTAGATCTCTCGGCTGCTTTTGATACTATTGACCATAGTATCCTATTGCAGCGGTTGGAGGAGTTGGGAATTGGAGGTACCATTTTGTGGTGGTTCTTCTCCTTCTTCTCTGAGTGCTCACAATTTGTGTTGACGGGGGGGAGAGATCCACCCCTAGGCCCCTTGTTTGCGGGGTGCCTCAGGGGTCGGTCCTCTCCCCTCTTCTGTTCAACATTTATGTGAAGCTGCTGGAGGAGATCATCCGTGGCTTTGGGGTGAAATGCCATCTTTACGCTGATGATACTCAGCTTTACATCTCTACCCCAAACCATCTCAACAATGCTGTGGAGGTTATGTCCCAGGGCCTGGAGGCCATACGGATTTGGATGGGCAGGAACAGGCTTCAACTCAACCCTTCCAAGACTGAGTGGCTGTGATTTCCGGCGGCCCGATATAGTCAGCTGACCCCGTCGCTGGCTATTAGGGGAGAGATCTTGACTCTCACAGAGAGGGCTCGCAATCTAGGAATCCTCCTGGATGCACAGCTATCTTTAGAAGATCATATTACAGCCGTCTTCTGGGGGGCTTTTTATCAGTTTCGCCTGATGCGCCAGTTGCGGCCCTTTCTTGATCGGGATGCCTTACGCATGGTCACTCACGCCCTGGTCACCTCCTGCCTGGACTGCTGCAATGCCCTCTACATGGGGCTCCCTGTGGGGAGCACCCAAAGGCTTCAACTGGTGCAAAATGCAGCTGCACGGGTGGTTATGGGAGTGTCAAGAAACTCCCATGTGACACCTCTCCTGCGTGAGCTGCATTGGTTGCCGGTAGCCTTTCGGGTTCGCTTTAAGGTTCTGGTTTTGACCTTTAAAGCGCTCCATGGCATCGGACCAGGTTACTTGCAAGACCGTGTTCTGCCAGTAGTCTCCCACTGACCGGTGCGCTCCCACAAGGAGGTTCTCCTTCGGGCCCCGATGGCATCTATGTGCCGCCTGGTGACCCCGAGGAATAGGGCTTTCTCTATGGGGGCACCCGCCCTCTGGAATGGGCTGCCTCCTGAATTACGGACAACCACTGACCTGAGGGCATTTAGACGTGCTTTGAAAACCTGGCTCTTCGAGCAGGCCGGTCTGGGCTGATTTTAAATTGGGGTTTTAAATTGGGGTTTTAGAATTGGCTTTGTATTTTAACTATTGGGGTTTTAAGGTATAATTTTAGTAGCAGCCTTGAATTTAATCTATTTTTAACTTTTGTAATTGGTATTGTATTTTATTTGGCTGTGCACCGCCCTGAGTCCCTTGGGAGAAGGGCGGTATATAAATCTGATATAAATAAATAAAATAAAAATAAATAGTTTTAATCATTGCCATATTACAGGAGACTTTCACTGGGCAAATACTCAGAGCAATCAAATAAGAAGTTAATACCCATAGAGTTGATATTTTTGTGTTTCATGTTGTTCAGTTCAATAGGAGAAAGTTGTCCACTGAGTAGCAAATTCAACTCAATGAAATGAAGATTTCACAGTGTGATAGGAAATTTGGCAAAGATCAAGAAGTGATACACCTTACATCAGGGCTGTCAAATTTGTGGCCCGGATGTATCACTCGCTGGCCACATCCATGCCCGATTTAGTGAAGGGGGAAAAGTCATGATACATCACATCATGATGCCGTGACGACACAAGTTTGACATCCCTGCCTTACATCAAATTGATATATAGAGAAAGATGACAGAATTTATAACCACAGCAAAGAAACCAGTGAAATAGCAGAGTGGAAGAAATTTGCAACATGTGGCATACACACACACACACACACACTCTAAGGGGGAAGAGCCTTTTTCCTAGGCAAAAATAATTGTAGTGTTACATGGCTGACACTAGTTTTTATTCTATTGTGATTTTTATTGCTTTGCTACTTAGGTATAAGTGCATACCATATAAAAGGAGTAATACTAAACTATACACTGCTTTGCTTCAGAATGAATAGTAAAATGGAATGTTTCTGGATAGAAGAGAGAAAGTTACATGGAGAGGGAGAAAGAATTTATTTTCCTATGCAGCTTGTGCACACAATTTGAAAGTCATTGTTGGAGGAGCCCTTCTATTTTTAGAGAAGAAACACATTACCTGCTTTGCCAATGCTCTTTGGCTGCACAATTCATCATTTAATCACATTTCCTTCTTTTGTTACTTTTACTATAAACAAATTGGGATTTATAATTTTTAAAATTCAAGGGTCTGAGGGCCAGATCCTGAGCAAAATCTTCAATCTTCACCATTAGAAAAAGGTACATCGAATGCATAGCAAATCACAAGCCTATTCAGCATTTGTAATGCATTTAGAATCAAGTGGTTAGTGGTGCCACCCTATATTTGTAGTCATTTTTGATATTGCTGCTGTTGACATGTGCTTATTTAATAGTTTATGTCCTTTGTGCTTTCAGTACAGTTCCAAAATATCTGCAGAGTGAAGATAGGAGTTCTCAAATTCATGATGAATTTACATTCAACAGCTTCTGCTCTTATACCCACAAATACCCCATATACCCACAAATGTATATGGCTATTTTTATTTGTATTTATTTACACCATTTTAATCTTGATTTCCCTTCAAGTAGCTCAGAGTGATTTATACATGTGTTGACAGCCTCTGCTGTATCATCATAAAACTTGGCAAGTTGGTTCACACTGAAAAGCTACAGTTGACTTAAAGTTATTTGTTGATCTTCATGTTGAAGATTTGAACCCAAGTCTCAGTTCTTTTATTCTAACTACCCAATATATTAACACACAATGTGTTATAGATAGTATCAAATTATTAATGTTTTCTACAACCTCCATGTGTTGTGAAGCTTCTACTAAGTCTTTTTTAAATTTTCCTTAACAATGATAGAAAAAAGAACAGAACTCAAAGAAAACTATAATGCAAATAGATGTATTCCCAGAGAATAAAACAACACATAAAAGTGCTTTAAAAGTGAAAAAAGAAAACAGAAAAATAAAATGAAATATATCATTATAACTGTTAACTGTTACAATTCTACATTTAACAGAATAATAGAGTTGGAAGGGATCTTGGAGGATTTCTAGTCAGGGGTGGGATTCAAAGTTTTTAACAACCGGTTCTGTTGGCATGGCTTAGTTGGTGCGCTTGGCTTGGTGGTCATGTGACTGGGTGGACATGGCTTGGTGGTCATGTTATTGGCTGGGCATGGCCAACTCAGTATCACTCACAGTGAGGCACGCATCTTATCGCTTGGCTTCTCATGACTGTGGAGATACTGCAACAGTCATAAGTGCGAAAAATGGTCATAAGTCACTTTTTTCAGTGCCATTGTAACTTTGAATGGTCACTCCACACAAGCAAAGTACCAGCAAAAGAAGGGAAAAAAACTCCAGAGAAGTTCCTGAGACAGGAAGTCTAGTCCTGCCAAGAATGTAATAAGGGTTAACAGAGAGGCAGTTTCTATAAGCAACACCAGAATGTTTTCTTCCTGCCTTCCTTACAGGATTAGGCCAGTAATTTCTTCTAACAACCGGTTCTCCGAACTGCTTAGAATGTTAACAATCGGTTCTACTGAATAGGTGCGAACTGCTAGAATCCCACCCCTGCTTCTATTTTATTTTATTTTATTTATTTTGTCAAACAATTATTAGATAACAGGTATAAGTATAAACATGGTTATAAATACATGAAATGGATACGAATAAGAAAAAAGAGAAACAATAGGACAGGGATAGTAGGCACGTTTTGGTGCACTTATGCACGACCCCTACAGACCTCTTAGGAAAGGGGTGAGGTCAATAGTAGACAGTCTAATGTTGAAGATTTTGGGGTTTGGGGAAGAAACCACAGAGTCAGGTAGAGTATTCCAGGCATTGACTACTCTGTTGCTGAAGTCGTATTTCCTGCAATCAAGTTTGGTGCGGTTTATCTTTAGTTTATATCTATTTTGTGCTCTTGTATTGTTTTGGTTAAAGCTGAAGTATTCATTGATAGATAGGACATTGCAATATATAATTTTATGTACTATATTTAGATTAAACCGAAGGCGGCGTAGTTCTAGGTTGTCTAGGTCTAAAATTTCAAGTCTGGTGGCATAAGGTATTCTGCTATGAATAGAGGAGTGGAGGACTCTTCTCCTAAAATATTTCTGGACTTTCTCAATTGTATTAATACAGCTGATGAGCTGTATTCAAGTATTGGTCTAGCAAATGTTTTATATGCTGTAGTTAGTAGTGTGATATTACCGGAGAAAAAGCTACACAGAATTAGGTTAACAACTCTTAATGCCTTTTTGGCTATGTAATTACAATGGGCTCTAGCGCTTAGATCATTTGAGATGAGTACTCCAAGGTCCTTGATAAAGTTTGTGTCATGAACAAGGTCTTGATATTTAGCTTATATTTTATTTTTTGATTTTTTTTGCCAATATGCAAGACAGAGCATTTACTTGTTGAGATCTGAAGTTGCCATTTGTTTGACCATTCTGACACATAGTCGAGGTCTTTTTGAAGGGTAGCAGCATTGTCAATGGTGTTGAATAGCTTTATATCATCAGCGAAAAGAACGCAGCTGCTCTTAATATGATCACAGAGGTCATTAATATAGAGTATGAAGAGAGTTGGTCCTAGAACACTGCCTTGGGGGACACCACTGTTGACAGGTACAGGATTTGATAGGATGCTCCTAATTTTGACCATTTGTTGCCTGTTTGACAGGAATGTTTCTATCCAGTTACGCAGACATCCAGAGATACCGTAAGATTTTAGTTTTAGGAGTAGTTTGTCGTGTACCACTAAATCAAAGGCTTTACAGAAGTCTATGTAAATTGTGTCAATTGCTTTGCCCTGATCAAGTTGTGTACAGTGCAAGAGTTGCAGATTACAGGACAGTTTCCTTCTGAAGCCAAACTGTTTGTTAGAAAGTAGATTGTTTGTCTCTAAGTGGAGGATAATGGATTGGTTAAAAATTGATTCCATGACTTTACAGGTAATGCAGCATAAAGGGATTGGTCTGTAATTTTCAACTAGGCTGGGGTCTCCCTTTTTGAAGATGGGAATGATTGTGGCTAGTGACCATAGATTTGGCAAGGAGCTGGTCCTGAAAGATTTTTCAAAGATTATGTTAGAGGTTCTGCTATGACAGTGGATAGCTTTTTTAAGAAGTAGGCACAAACTCCGTCTGGTCCAATAGAAAAAGATGGTTTTAGATTGCATAATGCTTTTTCAACATTGTCTTCTGTAAAATCAATATGTATTAGATCATTGCAGTTGTCTGTGGTTCAACTAGGAAATATTGGGCACGATCCATTTCTGTTTACAAAGACTGAGCCAAAGAATGGGTTAAAGAGGTTGGCTTTAATGGTGTCATCATTACAGTCTTTACCGTTAGGTCCTTTCAGGAGTGGGATGGACCTCGAGTCTTTAAGTTTACAAAATTGAAGAAAATGCGGGTGGAATTGATGCATAGGTTTTCCTCTTGTTTATTGTGATAACTGGTACATTCGGTCTTCATCTGGTGGCATAAATTTTTGTATTGACTTTTAAAGTTGGCAAGATTTGTTTTTCCACCAAAGGGATTTCTTTTCGTATTGGAGCTTCCTTATTGTTATGGGTAATTTGTTTTTTCTGCTTTTGGGAGTTGTTATTGGTACATATAGTTTGATGATTCTTTTGACTTCAAGTAAAAATACGTTATAATGGTCTTCAACAAAATTGCATCCAGTGAATCAAGAGATGAGAGATCGTTGTCTATAAGATCATAGTTGCCTTTTTTGAAGATATAATTGGGGATCCTGTTGTTATGGTGATTATGATGAGAACATATGTTGAGAGTCTAGTCCAGTCCTGTGCTCAAGCAGGAAACCCTATAACATTTCAAACAAATGGTTCTCCAATCTCTTCTTAAAACCTCCAGTGTTGGAGTGCCCACAAATTCTGGAGGCTATTGGAACAATGCTATCATGTCACCTGTCCATACAAAGGATCTATGGCAATAGTTTTACTCAGCAAGCATATGTAGTTTTCATAGTTTTACTTTTTATGATGTATGTCACCCAGAGTCACTTGTTGGGATGAGTGGCTATAGAAATTAAATAAATAATTGAAATCTACTGACAAATGGCAAGTTTAATCAGTTCCTCAATCCATTGGGTAAATGAGGTCATACTTTTATATCTTTCCAATAGCCACAGCACTTAAATTTATATAACGCTTCACAGTGCTTTACAGCCCTCTCTGAACAGTTTAGAGAGTCAGCACATTTATTTATTTATTTATTTATTAATCATACTTTTATACCGCTCCCTCTCCCAAAAAAGGGACTCGGGGCGGTGAACAGCCCACTAAAACATACAATAAAAATGTAATAAATACTATTAAAAATAAATTAAATAACCAAATCGGCTGTCTATTAAAATTTAAGTTAAAAATTTAAAACTAATAAAACCCTAATTTAATTGATTAAAACCAAAAAACATAGTTACTGGGCCAGGCCGGCCTGTTCAAAAAGCAGGGTTTTTACTGCGCGCCGGAAGGTCAGAATGTCCGTCATAGCCCGTATCTCCGGGGGGAGATCATTCCATAGGGAGGGAGCCCCCACAGAGAAAGCCCGAACTCTCGGGGCCACCAGCCGACAACGGTCAGGCGGCGGCACCCCAAGTAGGGCCACCCTGTGGGAGCGTACTGGGCGGCGGGAGGTTGTTGATGGCAGCAGGCGGTCCCGTAAGTACCCAGGTCCCGAGCCATGGAGCACTTTAAATACCATCAGTACCACCTTGAATCGAATCCGGTAGGCCACAGGAAGCCAGTGCAGCCTGCGGAGAAGTGGTGTTACGTGTGCGCTTCGAGGGGCGCCCACAATCACCCGCGCGGCTGCATTCTGAACTAACTGCAACCTCCGGAGACTCTTCAAGGGGAGCCCCATGTAGAGAGCATTGCAATAATCCAAGCGGGAGATAACGAGGGCGGAGGTGACTGTGCGAAGTGCGCCCAGATCCAGAAAGGGCCGCAACTGGTAAATCAGACGAATCTGATAAAAAGCCCCCCTGGCGACGGCTGCAATATGTTCTTCCAAAGACAGCCGTACATCCAGGAGGACACCCAAGTTGCGTGCCCTTTCCACGGGGGTCAAAACCTCTCCCCCCACGGCCAGCGAAGGAGTAAGCTGGCTGTATCTGGGCGCAGGAAACCACAGCCACTCGGTTTTGGCCGGGTTGAGACGAAGCCTGTTACGACCCATCCAACCCCGCACGGCCTCCAGGCACCGGGTCATCACTTCGACGGCTTCGTTGGGGTGGCCCGGGGTGGAGATGTACAGCTGAGTATCATCAGCGTACTGATGGAACTCCACCCCAAAGCCACGGATGATCTCACCCAGCGGCTTTACATAAATGTTAAACAGCAGGGGCGAGAGCACCGACCCCTGAGGCACCCCACAAAGCAGGGGCCTTGGGGACGATCTCTGCCCCCCCGTTAACACAAATTGCGAACGGTCGGAGAGGAAGGAGGAGAACCACCGTAATACGGTGCCTCCAACCCCCAACCCCTCCAACCGCTGCAATAGGATACTGTGGTCGACAGTATCAAAAGCCGCCGAGAGATCTAACAGGACCAGGACAGAGGAACAACCTCTGTCCCGAGCCCTCCAGAGATCATCAACCAACGCGACCAACGCCGTCTCCGTGCTATGCCCGGGCCTGAAGCCCGATTGGAGGGGGTCAAGATAACTCGCTTCATCCAGGAATCGGGGAAACTGACGAGCCACCACACTCTCAACAACCTTCGCAACAAAGCGAAGGTTGGAGACGGGACGATAATTTAATAACAATGCTGGGTCCAGGGACGGTTTCTTGAGGAGGGGCCGCACCACCGCCTCCTTCAAGGTGGTAGGTAGAAGCCCCTCTCTCAAGGAAGCGTTTATAATACCCTGGAACCAGCCTCGTGTCACCTCCCGAGTGGCCAAAACCAGCCAGGAGGGGCACGGGTCCAACAAACAGGTGGTGGCATTCAGTCCCCCCAACACCCTGTCCACGTCTTCTATAGTAACAGGGTCGAACTCAACCCAACTGGCCTCCCCGATATCCACCCCCCCCCCCCCCGCCCGGAAATGCCCAGTTGGAGTCCAGCTCGTCCTGAATCTGAGCGATTTTATCCTGCAGAAAACTAGAAAACTCCTCAGCCCGTCCCTGTAAGGGATCCTCCCGCGCTTCCCTCTCTAGAAGGGAGCGGGTCACCCTAAACAGGGCGGCTGGGCGGTTTTCCGCGGACGCAATGAGGGTGGAGAGGTAAGTCCTCCTCGCCATCCTCATCGCCACTAAATACGTCTTAATATAAGATCGTAGAAGTGTTCGGTCAGACTCAGAACGGCTAGCCCTCCAACTGCTCTCTAGGCGTCTTTTCCGGCGCTTCATCTCCCTTAGCTCCTCAGAAAACCAAGGAGCCATTTGGGATCGGCACCGGGTCAGAGGCCGCAAGGGCACGACCCGGTCAAGGGCCCCAGCAGCCACCCTATCCCAGGCGGCAACCAAGCCCTCAACCGAGTCGTGTGTGAGAGCTTCGGGAAATGGCCCAAGCTCCATCAGGAACCTATCAGGGTCCATCAGGCGCCTGGGGCGGTACCATTTTAATGGCCCCGCCTCCCTGCGGTCAGGGGGTGCGGAACGGAAGTCGAGCTTCAGGAGCGAGTGATCTGACCATGACAGGGGTTCTACAACTATATCCCCTATACCCAGATCACTCTGCCACTGATCAGAGACAAAAACCAAATCCAAGGTGTGACCTCCCACGTGAGTAGGGTCCCGAATTAACTGGGTCAGGCCCATGGCCGTCATGGAAGCCATGAACTCTTGGGCAATCCCCGAGGTACCGCCAGCAGATGGCAGGTTGAAATCCCCCATGACCATAAGCCTGGGGGTCCCAACCGCCACGCCAGCTATAACCTCAAGGAGCTCAAGCAGGGCCGCTGCCGCATAGCAGGGAGCCAGGTATGCGACCAGCAAGCCCACCTGAACCTTGGAACCGAACTTCACAAAAAGGAGCTCACACCCGGATGTCTGAGACACAGTGGCTTCCCTCGGACACAGATCCTCCTTAATAACCACCGCAACCCCCCCTCCCCTCCCCTGGGCCCTCGGCCGATGAAAAACCCGAAACCCGGCTGGACACATCTCCACCAGGGGGACTCCCCCCTCCTGGCCCAGCCAGGTCTCGGTAACTCCCACCAGGTCCGCACCCCCCTCACAAATCAGATCGTGAACGAGGGGGGCTTTATTAACAACGGACCTGGCGTTACATAACATCAGCCGAAGGCCCAGGGCCCGATCGCTCAAACCCCCTGGGGAACGGGAGATGACAAGGGGGTCGGAGCGCGCCACAGCAAGCAAATAGCGAGGGCGCGCTCCCGACACAAAATATGGCCCCCTACAACCGCCAAATCTGCCCCTCCCGTTCACCGTCTCAATGGATTTAATTCCACCCTCCCCGATGACCCCCCCCATCCTCAATACAGAGCCACCCGGATTCCGACTCTCCCGGCCACGCTCAACCCCCGGCCTGGTCCCAGTCTCTGGCGAGTAGTCCCCCAACTCCCGCCCGGACCTACCTAACCCCCTTAAAAATCTAAATAAAAATTTTTTAAGAAACCCCTCCCTCCTACGCCTCTTAAAACCCCACCATCCCTCCGGATCCCATAATCCGTCCTTGAGATGGGCCCTCGAGAGAGTAGAGGGCCATTCCCGAGACAGGGGGACATGTCTCAGGGCCCATAGATCTCTCCTCGAATAAGACAGCGTCCCGGGCAAGATCTTCTCTTGTCGATGACCAGCTTCAAGTCCAGGCCGCCCCCGCCGCCTCCAAACAGGTGAAAATCGTGGGGGCAATCGTGGGGGCAATCCTCCATCCTCGGCTCCAGCTATAGGAACAGCTCTCCGACCCCGACCTCGATGACGACGACGGTCTCCAAGATCGGCAAAAACCTTTACAACGGGGCCTGCCCATCCCCTCCCGGGCCCCCTCACCACCCCTGCCACAGGTGGGGAGGACCCGAGAGGGGGAGAACTCCGCACCCCGTCCAGATCGCCGAACATGAAGCCGCCGGACGCCAAGCATAGTCCTCCGGCACATAGTCCTCCAACGCCGCTTCCCCGCGGCACAAGTCGATAACCACTGCCGCTGGGCGTAGCGCCAGGCCTACCATGCCGTGGCCCGGGGGCCCACCCCCCCACGGGTCCCCTCACCACCCCTGCCACAGGTGGGGAGGACCCAGGGGGGGAAAAACTCCACGGGCCGCCAAGTACCGGGTCATCCAAGCCGCCATAGGTCGAGCCGCCAAACGCCGCCGAACGCCAAGCTGCTGAGCCGCCAAACGGCGCCGAACGCCAAGCCGCTGAGCGCCAAGCCGCCGAGCCGCCAGACGGCGGACACAGTCCATTTGGCACAGCGCCGGGTCCGTCACGCCATGGCCCGGACGCTGCGCACCTCCCCACGGGTCCCCTCACCACCCCTGCCACAGGTGGGGGGGGTCCGAAGTGGGGGAAGCCCGACGAACCGCCAGACGCCGATGATGAGCCATCGAGAATCACGCCGCCGGGTGCCGAACGAAAGCCGCCGAACACCACATCGCCAGACGCCGAGCCGCTGGAAGCCGAGCACCGTCCTCCAGCAACACACCTCGGCCACGGGGGCTCCCCACCCCCCCACGGGACCCCACGCCACCCCTGCCACAGGTGGGGAGGACCCGGGGGGGGGGGAACTCATCGCCCCATCTGGCTGCCTCGGAGGAGCTCTCTCAGCCGACCTCCGGTCGCCATCTTAACTCTCTGGGTTGGTCTTTGCCCTAAACAATCTGGCTTCTCATTTTACCGACCTCGGAAAGATGGAAGGCTGAGTCAACCTTGAGCCTGGTGAGATTCAAACTGACAAATTGCTGGCAGTCACAGAAGTAGCCTGCAATACTGCACTCTAACGACTGTGCCACCATGGCCCCATGCTGTGATATTAGTCTTTTGGCCATAGTAAGAGCATGGAGAATCCAATCACATTATCCAGTTGCCATATTCCATGGAATAAGTATGAAATTCAAAAGAATATTGTATGAAGCTGGTAAAACTTCCACAGTATGAAAGGTAGCACAGAGTTTTTGTATTAAAATTGAGAAGAAATAGATTTAGGAACTATGCATCAATATTTAATACATGAAGGGAATGAATTTCTCTCTTTGCAAATGGACTTTTTTCATAATTCATTTAAGAGATGACTGACAGCATTTTAAAAAATAGAATATGAATTATATTCAAAATGTACTGACTTTAAAATTTTCTGGAGGGATGACTTATGAAACTGGTGATTTTAAAGATAAATATCGTGAGATGCAGTATATTATGATATAACAATATTAGGTGCCCATATGACCCAGTGGTACATTCTTTGAGTATGGTGGTATGGGAAAGAATTATCCTTTCTTTATTGACATCATATGTAAGAAGCATTCCCAAAATAATTCTACATTAGTTGCACTGAGTAGTATTTCTATTGTAAATGGGTCTATTGTACTTTTGGGGGGAAATGCCTTTTCTCTTCCAAGTGGAATATATTTAGAATATAATGCCATTTTTTCTGGCATAGTTGATATGCTACCAGTTCAGACTAGTTCACCCGAACCAGTAGTAAAAACAAGCCTCCAATCAGTTGAGAGAAGGGAAAAAACCTAGGAAAACAAGCCTCTGATAGAGGATAAAAGACAGAAAAGCGCATGGGCGGGTGTGGGGGTCATTCCTAGCTTTTTGTTTCTTCATCCTCTCAGCTGATTGGCTTGTGAGGGATGCGCACATTACGGGCGTGCACGCATGTGTGCACATGCGATCACACTAAATCGGTAACGACTAAGGTAGGATCCCACTACTGCATAGTTGCATCCCCTTTCTTTTTATATAAAAAAAACAACCACCATATGTCAGGTGGGTCTAATTTTTTAAATTTTCTTTCAACATCTTGCAGTAATAATGTGCACCATGAAGCATTCCAAATGTGCAGCATGCTTCAAATTATCCCTATGTGTCTTTAAAGTGGGAGGGATGCTAAATAATGTATGTGGACAAATGAAAATTAATTTGCTAGTTTTTAATTTTTATCCAGTTGCATGAACCAGGGTGGTGAATAATTAACAACTCAGAAATGAATTTCAAATCAAACACTTACTCTTGTAAGGCCTAGTTGTAAATGTTATCATCTGCACATCATGCCTGAACACTCGTTTATTATAAAAACATTTCTAAAAACCCAGAGGAAAGACTGTTCAGCATGAACTGGGCTGTCATAAGAAGAGTAGAAGACTCCAGAGGGTTGGTTTTGTTTCCAGATAGACCCAGGATAATTGTTGGAGGCAGTTTTGAATTATTCATATCTGCTCTTGGCTTTTAGAGGTTGAATACTACCAGCTTCAATAGTATGCCTTCTTTTTATTTGCATTTACAGCTTTCTAATAGTATGTATCTCTCATTCAGCTGCACAGCTGCCACAAAACACAATTCTTCTGCCATTCAATAGTATGAACAGAAGATTTGGTAGGCTCCTATTCTTTCTTCAATCAGCCATAATCTCTTCTATAATATTCTCCCAGCAGGGTGTCCAGTTTCCTTCCCATTATAGATAGTCCTTGCTTAACAACAGTTACTGTAAACTTTGCAAAAGCTATTTATGATCTGGTTCTGGAGTTCCAATACACATACACTCTGAAATTTAGCATGTAAGGAATCTCTTATTCTGAAAGTTTTCTTGTCTGTTTTAGGATCTGAAGTCCCTTCTGGGCCTTTTAAAGGCTTTTTTTTTTACTACTTCATTCTACAAGTGGGACTTCTAATAAAATGTTACACTGTGTGAAGCATTTTACTTTCTGCTTAATCAGCCAGCCGCTCTGTCCTCTCTAATGCATTGCATTAAATTCACCCCCTATTCATTTGACCTCCTTTATTTCTTCATCCTAAGACTCATCATTCCATAGTCCCTAAGCAAGAGAACCCAGATGGCTGTTTTTTTCTCCCCTCCCCCTTTCAGAATTTCAGAAAGTTGGCTTTTGCCCAATTTTTACTTTAGCATTCTGAAATAATTAAATAATGGATCTGGTATAGCATTCATCTCTTCTCCTAGCTGTAAAGAATTTGTTTTGCATTCAGATGAGCCCAGAGAAAAGGAAGGCAAATTGACAATGTCCTTAGGAACCAATAAAATGGGAAAGGAGGCTAAAAAAGTTGCTAGCTTAAGGCCAGCACATTTTATAGAATATTGTAGAATGCTACAATTCCAACCCAGATGCCCCCTTCGCAATCTCATTAGAAGCTTTTGCCCACTTCAAAAACACAATATTCATCAAACATAGATGGAGATGCAGACACCTCCACAGTAGGAATTCTACTTAATGAAACACTTTGCTAAATCTTTATAGAGTAGTGAAGAAGGGTAGTTTTCACTCAGCCTCCAATATGATATTTGATATTCTATGATGCTTTTTGGGTCTATAAAATATTTTAATTGGTATTTATTTATCTCCTGCAGGTGAAAATTTTTAGCTGCTTGTAACAAGTAATGCAGAACAAAGTTGCTATGCAACCATGTAATTTCTTTTTTCATTTAGATATTAACAGTGAAAGACAGATTAGATTAACTCTTGGGGAACTGAAAGAGAAATAGCTGTCCAAATGCCATTTCCTTTAATTCTATGTTATGATTTGGACTGCAGGAATGGCTGGAGGGAGTCTTAACTAGGGGATTCAAAGGGTTGGAACTGGGTGAAAGTGGATAATCTGGTGGGTTTAGGGTAGGTCAAGATTTACAGATGGTAATTGCCAGGCTTTTGGCTGCTACTTATTGGCCAGTCAGTCAATAATAAAGCTCCCCTTATTTGTGATCTCATCAGGGAGGAGCAAGTCAACTTGGGATGTATTATTGAGACCTGACTGGACCTGAAAGGTTCCCTTTCTGAAATGTGCTAAGCTGTGTTTAGAGTATGGCACCCGACAAGACGTCAGGGCAGGGAAGGTGGGATAGCAATTCTCCTATGAAATCTCTGTTGACCTTCAGGCTTCCCAGTCAGCTGCTTGTGAGATCCTATTTTTAAAGATAGACTTACAGAATCAGTTGGGATTGTTGCAGCTCTACTAGCCTGCAGCATAGCAACTTCCTTGATTGATCTGCTTTGAGGCTGCTTCAGGGTTGGCTGTAGAGTTCTCTGAGTTTATGGATTTGGGAGACTTCAATATGTTGCCCCTTGGGCAACCCTAAGCTCATGGTGGCCAATGAGTCTATTCTAGGTCATTCATAGACTAAATGGAAAAAGTGGCCACTAGCTGACATGGCAGCAAGGAGGACGGTAACTAGCAATAACCCCAAATGTTCCCTTATGCCCATTTTCAACCAGAACACTTCACATCTGGTTATCCGAAGAGCAGAGCCTCTGAGAAGCACAACAACTTGTGAATGATAGCAGCCCCCCTTCCCTTGGGGTCTCAAGTGGGGCAAACCCCCAAAACCAAATGGGCATGATTCTGAGAGGAGAACCCCACTAGCTTTCAGTCCCAAACTGGTCTCAATTAAACAAACCACGTCATGAATTAGGGCAATCTTAATAGATACCATCTTAGCATTCAAAAGCAGGAGCTGGAGACCAGAACCACTGAGGGTCCAATAGCCAGAAACTGAGGGTAGAAATGGTGGGCTGGACAGTGGGACCACTTTCAAGCAATGTCCCCAAGTACAGACAGCCCCTGAGTTCCTACCTATGATAGATCCTCAGGACGCTTCCCCAGTTATTTCTCCAGCTATCAACTTGGAGGAAGATAAACAAGTTCCAGGTACTTCTGGAAGGAAATTGGTTAATGGCTCTGAGCAACTATCAGAGAGGGATTTGGCTCAAGCACAACCGCAGCAGGACAGCCCTGAGGCTTCAGGTGGAGAAAACATGCAGCTTGAGCCAATCCATGATGAGAAAGAAGAACTGCCTGCTGAAATTGATCCAAGAACACGTAGGGCAGAGAAAAGGCAGGAGCAGAAAAGGCCATCCCAACTACTTGCAAGGAGAAAGCTTTGCCCTTCTTGATGGTCTGCACTAGAAGCTGGCTATTTAGCACAGCAGAAAGGTAGGAGTCATGCTGGGAATAACGTGTTCATTTCCTAGCTGTGTTGTTGTGATTCTTGCCTTGCTTGGGAATGACATCCTTGACTTGGATGGAGCCTTTGAACTTTTGACTTTTCTTGCCTCATGAACCTTCTTGTGTTGTGGATTTAATTTTGCCCGATGGGTATATTTTGATTGGGAAACTTTCAAGTGTCTGGTGGACTCGTTGGCCATTGTTCTGTGGACTAGCATTGGTCTGCTTGTGGCTGGACTTAATTGGGACAGTTCTGGGGTTTTGGTGAAGGGTGTTGCTGAACAATTATTAACAAACCCACTAAACCACAGTCGTGGGTGTGTGAGAGAGTGAATGGGACAGCACACTAACACATCACCACCATGATGGTCCTACCTGCGTCTCAGCTCCTTATTTCCCACTCTGCTTCTCCCTCCTAGGTCAAGGGATACATAGTTGTCACCACCACCACACACATACATAGCCCAATTCCCTATCAACTTATCCCACTGTATCCAGAACTCAACTACCCATGCCTGCCTAAGCACTTAACTCGCTTGGAGGAGCAAAAGGCTGCAGAGAAAGACCAACCAGATCTCACCCTTTGCCCATCCCCATATACCTTATAAGTTGGGGCAAAACACAATCCTAAAAGTTGGAAAGGTCCAGGAGACAGGCCCCAACTCCCTAAGCCTTCTCACTAACTAGTAATGTACTTTGCAGCCAATGGGTGTTTCATGGCTGATTCTGCCCACCTTGGTTTTGTGAGCACCCGTAACATTTCCTCAAAATCTCAAATGTCTCCAGAAACCTCAAAGAGTAGTTATGTTATACTTTTATCATAGAAGCCCCTTGTTGGTATTTTATCTTGCTTTTGATTTTACTTTCGTGTTCTATATTTTTAAATTTTTGCTGATCATTGAGTGATTAAACATTACTACTATCATAAGAGGATGTTGTAAAATCCTATCTAAGGAGTTGGAGGTGGGCTTGCGGGGAAGGGTAGAAGTAATGTATTTTATGTATCTGTCATTTTAAAACCTTAGTTACTCTGCAAAAGTGAAAGTGAACTTTCCATTGGGACACACAAAGGCTGGAATCCGATCTTTTCTGCTAGAGGGGAGTTGGTGTTCTTTTATCCTGACAGCAAAAGTAATCGGTAATGCTATTAAAATGCTCCCTCTTGTCCTGTAAGTATCAAAATTCATGTCTGTCCAAGCATTGTTCTTTCTTCCTTGACAGAAATTGTTCTACTTGCTGCTCGCAGCCTCCATGTTAGCTTAGTTTCTGTCAAATTGCACTCCAGGCAACAGCCTTTGAACCAAACTCATGTCATTTAAGCCTAAAGGCAATCACCTGAAACTTAGAATTCTGTGCTCTGCCTCCTATACGGCAGGTGAATTTTAAATACAGGTGATGTGGCATGAAAAATAAATGTAGGTGTCTGTACACATTGCAGTGATGAACAACAATGAAACATGCTGCTACATCTCGATGCAAATTCCACCCTTTAATAATTGTAACCCTGACATTGGATACAAGTACGTATAATGTGTGGTTTATATTGTGATGTCAACATTCATGCCTCATCATTCCCATTGCCCCTTAATATCTTTCTGTGAATATTCATGAAAAGAATAAAAAACCCAGTTACATTTTCATTGCTTTGTTTGAAAGGATATATTTGCAAGACCGTGGTTGCAGAGTTGGAGATAGATTGGGCATTTTGATGTTGATATTTATAAGAACATCATGAGATTTGCATTTCGGATAATCTTAAAGTCAACTCAGCCTGCTCCCCAAACTGGGACATTTTTCATTGCTGATACTCATCTACATTTCGGTACAAGTTGGCTAATTTTGATGATTTTCCAAAAAGCTTATCTTTCAGGGCAACCCATTCATTCATGCTCTTATGCTTTATATAACAAGCATTCAAGAATTGAGATAAATAATGTGATGTTGCTAGATGTTAATCTGACCACCTCTGACAAGATTTCTATACAAAAATTCTCAAGCAAGCTAAAGGCTAGAGAGTATCCTGTGGTTTTTGACAATCTCTCACTTTATCACAACTGTAGAGTATTCAGAAATATCATCCTTTCTATGTTTGTGAAAAGACTGAATGCTTAAACAATGATCAGTGGACATTTCTGAACAAAGGAAAATACTTTTCTACTTAATTACAGTGGAAATATGACCCACGCAATTAAGTTGCTGTAACTCACCCTATTCTTAATCAAAAATTCTTGTATATCTGAATGCTTGTAATTTGTTGTTATTCATGGAAAAGGAACAGTACTTTCAGTTTCCTTTGCACCGAACAGTGTGCCTTACTATATTACAAATAAATAAATAAAAATAAATTGAAAGTTTGATGGCTCCTTTCAATAGGATGCTTTCAATAGGATACTTATTACTCCAATTTCACTTCAGCTGAGATGTTAAAAGATGAATTTGAACAGTGCATTAATTTGCCTCTAAGTGTAAGCTCTGGCTATCTATTTAAATGGTACCGTAAAATTATACTCAGGTTGTAAAGAGACCACAGTGGATTGAACAATCATGTTAACAACTGTTATTAAGTGATTAACATCTAGTTGGAGTGTACAGAAGATTAGATTATTAACCAGTGAGAATGCCGTGCTCTGTCTCTTTATGGCATGCCTAATTAGTATGGTTCTATATTATACTCTACTCCATAGAGTTACTATGGTTAACTTCTCAGGATAGTCTGTTTATTGATCATTATGAAGTTAGAATATAGTCCATTACATATTTTTCTTATGAAGGCCCTTCTGGAATAAATAATTGCATAAATGTACAGTAAGCTAACCTGGTGTTGGTTTTAAAGAATCATGAACAGGTAATGTTCTATGACAGGGCTGTCAAACTCCTGGCCCAGGAGCCAATGCATCATGCGCTCTCCATGCCCACACCCAGTTTAGCGAAGGGGGAAAAAGTCCCAATACGTCATGTGATCCTGCCGTGATTATGTGAGTTTGACACCCCTATTCTATGGTATTCGATCCATGACTCCTTCATATATTGCCAGACTGAGAATATATTGAGAAACAACAGAATCCAGCGCTAGATGGTAGAAGAGAGTTTAGGAGTCAGCATTATACTAAGTGCTGATTATTCTACAGATTTCTTTGATTTCTACCCTCTCTCCCCATTTCTATAATAAAGCAAAAACAAAATTCAGAAAATGCAGTGTATTCCTTTTACTTGCCAAAAATGGTGAAGATGTGAGTCCTGTTGTTGTGCAATTGGAAG